>CM061259.1:84587500-85187500 GCA_030848825.1 Tadarida brasiliensis
AATAGAATTAAATGGCATGCAGTCTCTTTTATGGGGCTTCTTTCACTCCACATCATGTTTGTGAGATTCATTCATTTTTTTGCACATCGTTTTAGTTCATTCCTATTGCTTTATATAGTATTCCATTACATGCATATATCTTAATCTATTTAATCATTCTTCTCTAGATGGACATTTGGCTAGTATCCAGCTTTAGGTGATTATGAAAATGCTTCTATGAATTTTCTTGAGCATGTCTTTTAATAAATATGAACATGTATTTCTTTTGGGAGTGAGTCCAGAGGACAATCCCTTCACCAACTAAGAAACGTTTTGTGAGGAAGCCCATGACCTTGAGGAGCTATACGGTGGCTTAAACCTGAATGACAAGAGAAACTGATGCCATTGAATGTAGTCCACTTAGTCAAGGCCACGGTTGGCATGGTTACCTAACAGGCAGCAGAGCTGAAGCAATAATCAGATTCATCTGAAGCACAGAGATCTGTGACATGGTCTAGTAATCATAGTGACCCTAGAATGAAATAGATGGGCAGCCTACTAAAGCCTTATTTCTAAATGGAAACACTCTAGGTCTGATGAACAGAATTCTGACTTAAATCATCACAATAATGGGTCAAAAACCACCCCACCCCAATCCCCAGACTTGAGCTGGCTCACAGTCCCAGAGCCCCTTGAGTAAAAGGGAGGCCGAGTCTCTTTGAAGAAGGGCTCCATCACACAGACAACAATTTATACTGTAAATCTTACTTCCAGCTATCCCCAAAGGGACCTGTGTAGCCATTTAGCAGAATGACTGTACATTGGGGAAGAAGAAGGAATTAGGCTTTTCGGAAATTATTGGACACTCACTCAAAATTGATACTAATTCCTAGAGACTCAAAAGGCCACTGTGGTCCACCAGTCAGACTAGGGACTTCCAGGGTCAGATAATCAATGTAGTTTTCACTAGGGTCCATCTTACAATGGGCCCAGTGCATCCACAAATCTACCCTGTGGTAATTTCCTCAGTTGCATAATTAGAATCAATATACTCAGCAACTGGCAGGATGCTGTAGGAGAGGAAGTGCTGGGTCACTTGGTGTACGTGTATCTTCAGCTTTAGTAGATACTGGCACAGTTTCCCGAAGTAGTAGTACCAACTTACACTCCTACCAGGGGTGTATGAAAGTTCCGGTTGCTTCATACACAGTACTTGTTGTTATCTATTTACCTTTCTCATTTCAGCCATTCTGATGAGTGTGTAGTGATATCTTTAGCTTTAATTTGCATTTCCCTAATGGCTAATAAAATTGAGCACCTTTTCATATTTATTCATAACATGGATATTGCCTTTTGTGAAGTGCCTACTCAAGTATTTCCTGTGTCTTTCTTGTCTGTCTTTTTCTTAGTGGTATGTAGGAGTTTTTTGTATATTCTGGATACAAGTCTTTTTTCAGATATATGTATTGTAAATATCCTCTCCCACTTTATGGGTTGTTTTTCACTTTCTTAATGTTTCTTTCAATAAATAAAAATTATTGTTTTCAATGCAGCCCAATTTAGTAATATTTTCCTTTATTGTTAATACATTTTTTAACCTGTTTAAGACACTCTTTCCTACCCTAAAATCATAAAGATATTCTCCCTATGTTTTCATCTACAAGCTTCATTGCTTCATCTTCCATATTCTATAATCCATCTGGGATTGTGTAAGGAGAATAGGGGTCAAGATTTTTCCCCATATTAATATCTAACTGACTCAGTACCATTAGCTTGACAAGACCATTTCTTCCCTACTACACTTCAGTATCTTTTGTCATAAATCAGAGTCTGAATATATGTGGGTCAGTTTCTAGTCTTTCTATTGTGTTTCATCAGTCATTTGTCAATCTTCCACAAATACCACACTGACTTTACTATAGCTTTAAAATACATCTTGGTATCTGATAGTATAAATCTTCCAATTTTGTTCTTCTTTCAGATTGCCTTGGTAATTCTTGGTCATTTGCATTTCCAAATTATAAAATCAGTTTGTCAATTTCCACCAAAAGCCTACTGAGACTTTAATTGGATTTTCACTGATTATATAGATCATATTGAGAAGAGCTGCTATTTTAAAAGGGATGAGTCCTCCAATCAATGAACATGTTATATCCTCCATGTATTTAGGTCTCCTTGCATCACTGTATTAGTAGTAGTATCGGATTTTAGTGAAGAGGTCTTGCATGTATTCTGCTTATATAAGGACATGACACACTTTATTGATTTTATTTAAATTTCTATGGCAGTACTATCAAACAGGAATATAATAAAAGCCACATAAGTCATTTAAAATTTTCTAGGAGTCACATAAAGTAAAAAGCAAAAGATGAAATTAATTTTAATAATATATTTTATTTAACCTAATATCTCCAGAATATTTTTATTTCAAAATGTAATTAATATGAAAAGTATTAATATTTTACCTTTTTTGGGTACTGTTTTCAAAATCCAGTGTGTACCTTGTATTTAGAACACACTTAATTCAGATTGGCTCCATTTCAAGCATTAACTAGCCACATGTGATTAGTGGCTACTATGTTGGACGGTATAATTATATAGCTTTATTTATGTTTTCTGTCTACTTGACCTGTTTTCAAAGATATATGTTGAAGTTGTCTATTACTAGTAGGTTTCCATCTATTTCTCCTTGTATCTCCTGAAGTCTCTGTTTTATATAGTTGGTTTCTGTGTTATTTAGCACATGGATAGCTGTCACTGTTGCAGATTCATTGGATTTAGTATTATAAAGTGTCCTTCTTTGTCTTATTTCAATGCTTTTTGGCCCAAATTCCACTCTCTGGTAATAGAATTATAACCCTTGCTTTCCTTTTTGCTTCCATTTTCTTGGCAAATATTTGTTCAGCTCTTAATTTTTAGCCTTTTACAATTATTGTGTCTTTCTATACAGCATGGAATTGGGTTTTCCTTGTCAAGTCAATAGGAAAATCTATTTAATAGATGAGTTAAGCCCAGTGGGTGTGGCTCAGTGGTTGAGTGTTGACCCATGCACTGAGAGGTCACCAGTTTGATTCCCAGTCATGCCCAGGTTGTGGGCCCAATCCCCAGTGGAGGACATGCAGGAGGTGGCCCGTCGATGTTCTCTCTCATCGATGTTTCTATCTCTCTCTCTCTCTCTCCCTTCCTCTCTCTCTGAAAATCAATAAAGAAAAAAAAAATAGATGAGTTAACATTTATAGATATAACATATATTTGGTCCCAACATTGTCATACTATGTTATAATTATAGTATTATATTAATCCAATTTCTTTATTTGGTAAGTCTTTATTTAAATTTTTTTCTTTTGGTATTTAGAAAGATTTGTATTCTTGTGCCAGTTATTTCCATTTTTCCTTGTCTTTAAAGTCTAATCGTTTAGAATATATCTTAGAATTGACATTGTTCTATGTCAATTTTCTCAGCTACCTAGTGTTTTTCTGCTATTTAATGCTTTTATTAAATTGTCATTTAAATCTATTCTTCCTTGGGCATCTTGCAATTTTTGTCTTTATTCCTGATATGATTTTGTAATTTTCTTCCACTCCCTCATTGAGTTCAATCAACTCTCCTTTCTTTTTGTTTTTTTCATTTCTGTTCTTATTTTTAAAAAATTCTGATTTGGGGCTATTAAAACCCAGATAATGAATAATTTTACTTCTTTTCTTTTAGGTTTCTGTATTAAAATGTTCTACATTAAGCCAATTAAATATAAAGGTTCTATCAAGAAGGGAGAAAAACTGGGAACTCTACTGCCCTTGCAGAAAGTTTATCCTGGCATACAGTCCCACGTACATATTGAAAACTGTGACTTGAGTGATCCCACCGTATACCTGTAAATGGAAGACAAATGAGTAGATCATCTAGATAGAAAACCATCTACCTAAAACCTGCTTTTCAAGAAATCTGTGTTCAGATAGAAACATGACAAATGCAAGAAAGAAAATAGTATTTTGATTTTCAGCCCACTGCCACTCTAATGATTTTGCATGTCAACTAATTTCTCAGGGCTCTCTGATCTTTCTGTAACCTATGATATCTTTGGTGGTGTTTTGTTTTTTGTTTTTTTTTTTTAAATATTTTATAGTCCTAAATAAATAAACATATGAATTCAAGCTAGTCCAAAGTGTATTTTTAATAATTTTAAAACTAGATTTCTGCTTTAAAATAAAAACCTGAAACTGTTTTTATGGTATAAGAATAGAGGTTTGTATAATGCTGGACATATGCACACTCAATAAATAATAATTGAATAAATTGGAGCCTTCTTTTGAGTTATGGTTGTGGAGAATTTCAGCAATATTCTTAGGTTTGTCAAATTGGTTGAATCATGAGCTGCTTGCATGGATAAAACAGAATTTGCTGGTCTTTATCGCCACACTTTCCCATATTCTAGATAAGTTGTAGATAATGAATAATGGCAGTCTAAGAAAATATGTCATATTCTAGATTCCAGGCATAGAGAAAGAGAAAGAGGTCTATCCTAACCTGAAGTATCACATGGCACCAAGTCAGTCAGCCTCATCTAGCCATATACGAATCATAGCTACTTATTTCTACACTTCACTATATATCTATATTATTCTTTCCTGGTTATATTGGCAACAGGTACCAACATGAAATAAGACCATACAAATGCTCAAAGGACCAGAAATAATTATGGCTCCCTAAATTTTAGTCAGTCAGTAAGAAATGAATAAGGTGAATTCATCATTCTGGAAACCTCCTTCATGAATGTTTGCTTAAGTCCTTCTGGAATGTAGAAAACTCCAGCAGAACAACTCCATTCTTAGTGCAGATATGTTAGAGGAAAATGTAACTAATTGAACTTCGCTCCTGCTGAGAAGTGGCTGCAGCTGTATACTAGGACAGACATATCAGAATGTCCAGGACATCATTGTTTGTCAGAGCAAAATCTGGAACAGCTCAAGTGTCCATCAACAGTGAGATAAATTGTGGTTATAGAATGGAATATTACATAGCACTCATAATGAATATTCATCAGCTAACATAACCAAATGGATGAATCATAGCAATAGAACATTGAGTAAAAAAAATCATCGAAAAGATCAAATACAGCATGATACTTTTTATAAAGTCAAAACAATTAAAACCAAAACATAATTTTTAGGAATATATAAGTATGTAATAAAAATATATAAAGAGGAAGTCAAACAAATAACAAACACTAGTTACCTAAGGATTTGACAGGAAAGGACCACTTAAGCAAATTTAAGTTACCGTCAATGCTATATTTTACAGTTGGGAGGTGATTTCATAAGTATTTATTATTATGAATTATATGTTATAGATGTAAGAGGACTTGCAGGTGGGTGGCCAGGAAAAAGAGATAATGATGGTTCTCAGATAGTTTAGAGTCTATACATCACATACCCAGTTAGATACTATTCTCTACACTGTTATAATATCTTATACAAGGCTAGCAAATTAATAATTTAATTTTTGGTTATAAAAAAAGAAAACTATAACCAGCACTGTATGGTTTGATAATCTACCTTATTCATCTCCTTAGTGCCAAATAAATTTAGGTTGTTTCTAAAAATTATATTTGTTATCAAAGGAGAAAAGCTGTGCTCCCATTGAGAACACAAAAAAGAAAATAGCCCACAGACTTTAAAGGCAATCTTTAAACAGCTCTAATATGTTTGAACAATGAAATATATGCATAGCCTTCTAAATAATCATCCTTCTGAAGTGACTGTTTTAAAAGCCAGACTTATTACCTGGAATGGAGAGCTTCCCCGGAACGGAGAGCTTCCCCAAGGTAGAGTGAGAACATTGCCTTCAGCCTAGCATTCCACAAGTTAAATGGAAATGCAAACTTTAGACTAAAGGACTTTCTTCCTTAGGAAGAATTAGAATACAGCGCCCTCTGGTGCATTATATGAAAGTTTTTTGTTTTTAATTTCTTTTCTTTCATGTTTAAGTGTCAAAATTTCAGTGTAAAGTATTGTAAAGGTTCAAATGACAGAGAAGTAATAGTACTGAGTAACTTATTTTTCCTTAGTGAGAGTGATTATAATACCTACTTTAAAACTGTGGTGTCAGGTATTAGGTTCACTGACTGTAGATAATGTAAACAAAATCATTTTTTATTTTGAAAATGTTTTTATGTTTTCTGCAGGAAAGTAATTTAATGGAAATACAAGGTAAGTGGCAATTTAAAGGGCCAGGCCTAGAGAGGGAAGACTTCTTATATCCTTGTGACATTTATCACATTCAATGGCACATTGACAGCAATATGTATAACTTTAAAATCTGCCCATCTCCCTAGTATGTAGCACAATTCAAATGAGCCCAGGAAGGTTCATAAGGAAGGAAAAACAAAAATTCAAGAATCCTATGTTTGTGTCTCTTCAGTACAACCTACAATAGAACCTTTTCTCCCATTCTCTCCATTTACATTTTGCCTACAAAATTATCCTAACTTTTCCAGAACCCTTTAAAACATGCAAAACACGAACTTAACCCGAACAAGTTGCTTACAGAACTAAAATACTTTTAAAAGCTTAAAGCTCAAAATCTATCTAATATCAAACTCTTTTATTTATCTAGAATCCTCTAATCTTAGGTAAACAGTACTTTTCATGGACTTCCACAGTAAGTGGAGACATTTTCATCAAACGAAGCATCCATTCAAATAGAAATGGAAAAAAAAAAAAAACACCAGGAGTAGCAATACTTATATCTGACAAAAGACACTTCAAAAAAAAGTCCATAACAAGAGATAAAGAAGGCCACTGCATAGTACTAAAAGGATTGATCCAACAAGAGGTTATAACCCTGGTAAACATATATGCACCTAATATAGGAGGACCTAATATATAAAAAACTCTTGGTGAACTTTAAGAAAGAGATAGACAGCAATACAGCCATAGTAGGGAACTTTAACACCCCACTGACATCACAGGATAGATATTCCAGACAAAAAATAAACAAGGAAACAGTGACCTTAAACGACACACTAGATAGGATGGATTTCATTGATATTTACATAACGTATCATCCCAAAGCAGCAGAATATACATTATTTTCAAGTGCACATGGAACATTCTCAAAGATAGACCACATATTACTACACAAAATAAGTCTTAACAAATTCAAAAAGATTGAAATCATATCAAGCACCTTCTCAGATCAAAATGGTATGAATCTAGAAATCAACTACAATAAAATAACTCAAACACATTAAAAAAACATAGAGGCTAAATAGCATGTTATTAAACAATGAATGGGTTACCAATGAGATCAAGAAGGAATTAAAAAACTTCCTGGGAACAAATGAAAATGAATACACAACAACCTCAAATCCATGGGACACAGTGAAAGCAGTCCTGAGAGGGAAGTTTATAGCATTATAGGCCTACCTCAAGAAGCAAGAAAAATCTCAAACACACAATCTAACCTTCCAACTAAAAGAACAATTAGAAAAGCTGAGAGTAAGTAGAAGGAAGGAAATAATGAAGATTGGAGTGGAAATAAATGACATTGAGACTAAAACACACACACACACACACACACACACACACACACACACACACACACAAGATGCATACAGTCGGCTCTCGTTTATCGTGGTTAATCAGTTCCAGCCTCTACTGCGATAAAGAATCCTATTTCACGGAAATTCATTTATTTACTATACAGTCGTCCCTCGCCACTTCGCACTTCAACTTTCGGGGCTTCACAGTTTATTTGAAAAAACTGCGATAGAGTGAAGCCGTGAAAGTCGAAGCGCGAAGTGGCGAGGGACAACTGTAAACCAAGAGCTGGTTCTTTGAAAGGATAAACAAGAAAGATTGTTAAACCTTTAACCAGGCTCATCAAGAAACAAAGAGAGAAGACCCAAATAAATAAAATCAGAAATGAAAGAGGCGAAGTAACAACTGACATCATAAACATACAAAGGATTGTAAGAAAATACTATGAACGACAATACGCCAACAAATTGGGCAATCTGGACAAAATGGAAAATTTCCTAAAAACATACAATTTTCAAAAACTCAATTAGGAAGAATCAGAAAACCTGAATAGACTGATAACAACTAATCAAATACAAACAGTAATAAAACTCCCAGCAAGCAAAAGTCCTAGACTGGATGGCTTCACAGAGGAGTTTAACCAAACATGCAAAGAAGAACTAACACCTATCCTCCTCAAACTATTCCAAAAAATTCAAGAGGAAGGAAGACTTCTAAGCTCTTTTTACAAGGCCAGCATTATCCTAATTCCATACCAGATAAAGACACTACACAGAAAGAAAATTATAGGCCAGTATCCCTGATGAACATAGATGCTATAGTCATCAACAAAATATTAGCAAATAGGATCCAGCAATACATTAAAAAGATGATACACTATAACAAAGCAGGATTTATTCCATGGAAGCAAGGTTGGTACAATATTCGCAAATCAATAAATGTGATACATCACATAAACAAAATGAAGGATAAAAATCACATGATCATATCAACCCTCAGAAAAAGAATTAGAGAAAACCCAGCATCCATTTATGATAAAAACTCTCAACAAAGTGGGAATAGAGGGTACATACCTCAAGACAATAAGGGTCTTATATGAAAAAGCTACAGCAAACATCATATGCAATGGGCAAAAATTAAAGGTGTTTGCCTTAAGATCAGGAACAAGACAGGGATATCTGCTTTCACCACTGTTATTCAACATAGTACTGGAAGTCAGAGCCACAGTGATCAGACAAGGAGAAAAAATAAAAGGCATCCATATTGTAAAGGAGGAAGTAAAACTGTCATTATTCACAGATGACATGATATTAACATGGAAAACCCTAAAGACTCCACCAAAACACAACGAGATCTAATAAAGGAATTCAGTAAAGTAGCAGGATACAAAATTAATATCCAGAAATCGATGGCATTTTTATACACCAATATTGAACTCTCAGAAAGACAAACTAAGAAAACAATCCCATTTACCATTGTAACAACAACAACAAAAGGTACATAGGAACAAACTTAACCAAGGAGGTAAAAGACCTGTGCTTGATAAATTACAGGACACTGAAAAAAGAAATAGAGGAAAATACAAACAAGTGGAAGTATATACCGTGTTCATGGATTGAAAGAATTAATATCATTAAAATGTCTATACTACCCAAAGCAATCTATAGATTCAACACAGTCCTATTAAAATACCATGGCATATTTCACAGATCTAGAACAAATATTCCAAAAATTTATATGAAACCAAAAATGACCCTGAATAGCCTCAGCAGTCTTGAGAAAGAAGAACAAAGTTGGAGGGATCACAATACCAGATAGCAGACTATACTACAAAGCCACCGTAATCAGAACAGCCTGGTGCTGGCACAAGAATAGGCATATAGATCAATGGAACAGAACAGAGCCCAAAAATCAACCCATGCCATTATGGTCAATTAATATTTGACAAAAGAGTCAAGAGCATACAATGAAGTAAAGACAGTCTCTTCAATAAGTGGTGCTGAGAAAACTGGACTGATACATGCAAAAAAAGGAAACTAGATCACCAACTTACACCATACACAAGAATAAACTCAAAATGGATAAAAGACTTAAATGTAAGTTGTGAAACCATAAAAATCCTAGAAGAAAACAGGCAGTAAAATCTCAGACATCTCATATAGCAGCATAATTACCTATATATCTCCTAGGGCAATGGAAACAAAGGAAAAAATAAACAAATGGGACTACATCAAACTAAAAAGCTTCTGTACATCAAAAGAAACCATCAACAAAATGAAAAGGGAACCCACTGCATGGAAGAACATATTTGCCAATGATATATTGGATAAGGGGTTAATTTCCAAAATATATAGAGAACTTACACATCTCAACACCAGGAAGACAAACAATTCAATTAAGAAATGGGCAAAGGACCTGAATATACACTTCTCCAAAGAGGACATACAGATGGCCAAAATACATATGAAAAAATATTCAGTGCCACTAGTCATCAGAGAGATATAAATTAAAACTACAATGAGGCATCATCTCACACCTGCCTGAATGGCTACCATCAATAAATCAACAAACAACAAGTGCTGTCGAGGATGTGGAGCAAAGGGAATGCTAGTACACTACTGGTGGGAATGCAGACTGATGCAGCCACTATGCAACACAGTATGGAGTTTCATAAAAAATATTAAGAATAAAACTGCTGTTTGACCCAGTAATTCCACTTCTAGAAATATATCCTAAGAATCCCGAAACACCAATCAGAAGAAATATATGCACCCTTACATTCATAGCAGCATTATTTAAAATAGCTAAGATCTGGAAACTGCCCAAGTGCCCATCAGAAGATGAGTGGATAAAAAAAGCAACAGCCCCTCCCTCAGGAATTTAACACCACCCAGCTGGAGAAATACAAATTGAGGCTCATTAACAGCTAAAGACTACCAGCAAGCAAGGAGGGAAGAAGAAGAAAAAAAAAAGCCTCTAACAGATCTGAAATTTGGACCATCTCTCATTGTTGGGGGTCCTGTCAGTGTTGGGGGTCCTGGCTCTGAGGACTGAGCAGTGAAGGCTGAAACCTGAGTTTCTATGCTGAGTCCCTCCCCCATGGCTTCAGTTGCCATCTCTGTCAAGTAGCCCTCTGTTTTAGCCTGGGGGAGAAGCAACTGCCCCTCCCAAGGGAATTTAGCACCATCCTGTGGCTCTGGGAACTGAGCTGTGAAGGCAGAGGCCAAGAATCCACACCATAGAAACCACTTTCTTATCAAAGCAACTTTAACCCAGGGGAAAGCAATCGCTCCACCCATTGGAAATCCTCTTACCCTATACACCTGAGGGATTTTTCATTCAGCTGAGGGCTGCAACCTGAGGCTTATGAAGTAACTGAGACTAATAGACTGTGGGCGAAAACTAGAGGATAACTGAATCTTTGCTTGGCCTGCCAATCTACCCAGAAAAGTAAGACTTGACAGTGGTGTTTAACATGGGTCCTCCCACATTCATCCAAACCCAGTAGAGGGAGCCACAATCAGCGGAACACCAACACCCATAGGGTAAATTTGGCAGGCTCCAGAACCCACTGAGGCAGCCAAAATGGTGAAACAAAGAAACACATTCCAGATGAAAGAACAAGAGAATTCTACAGAAGAAGAGATAAATGAAATGGAATTGAACAAGTTATCAGAAGTAGAGTTCAGAGTAATTATTATGAGGAAACTTAATAGCATGAGAAAAGAGCTCACTAGCATGTGTAAAAGATATAGAGACAATAAAAATCAAGTAACTGGGAATGAAAAACCACCAAGTAGAAATGAAGAATGACATAGCAGAAATAAAGAACACATTGTAAGGAATAACCACCAGAGTAGAGGAAGCTGAAGACCAGATCAGTGAATTAGAAGACAGGGTAGAAACAAATCACTCAATCAGAGAACCAAAAACAAAAACAATTAAAAAACAGGAAGACAGCTTAAGAGAACTGTGGGACAATATGATATGTAACATCTGCATCATAGGAGTCCCTGAAGAAGAAGAAAATGAGCAAGGGTTAGAGAATATATTTGAAGAAATAGTGACAGAAAACTTCCCTAACTTGGTGAAGGAAAAAGGCATACAAGTTCAAGAAGCACAGAGAGCCTCATGTAAGAAGAACCCAAACAGACCCACACCAAGACACATCATAATTAAAATGCCAAAAATTAAAGACAAAGAGAGAATCCTAAAGCCAGCAAGAGATAAGCAAAAGATTACCCACAAAGGGGCCCCCATAAGGCTATCAGCTGACTTCTCAACGAAAACACTACAAGCCAGAAGGGAATAGCATGAAGTAATCAAGGTAATGAAAAATATTTTTCTAATTAAAAAATATTCAAAACTGGAAAACAAACATATTTTCTAATTTTCTTTTTAATTTTAAATTGATTTCTTAGAAAGAAAAGTAAAATATTGGGGAACATATTTGACAAAGAAAGTACTTAAGATTAAAAAAAAGAGGATTCCAAAATGGCGGTGGAGTGAATGGAAGCTACACAGACCATCTCCCAGGACCAAACTGGAATTACAACTAAAATAAAGACAAATCGTCAGGAAAAAGCAACAGAAAAGCAGCTTTCGAGGACCATACAACCAGGGACACTAAGTTGATCCTGGTAGGTTTGCAGAGGCGCGAGAGGGGGCTGGGAGCCCACGGACAGCAGCAGTCTTAGCTGTGAGCACCACCCTTGGGGTTAAAGCCCAAGCCAGCTCCACAGCGCAGAGGGCTGGGACAGAGCGCTAAAATAGCCACAGCCACTCACCTTGGGCTCCGGCAGAGGGAGGGCAGACTGGACTGGAACTGTATGGGGACACTCGGGATTTGGAGGGCGCTCAGAGCTTTTGCTGAGTTGTGGCCACGTAGGACGGTGGCCATCTTACTCCTTCCCAGGGCTCTGGGGAGAGGTGGCAGCCCCTCCTTTGGAGATTCAGCCACACCCAGGTGGACCATTGAAATGAAAATTGAGGCTCATTAACTACCAGCATCTGCCCCACCCTCGGGAAATCCTCTCAGGCTGAACACCTGAGGGAGGTTTTCATTCAACTGAGAACACAAGGCTCTTCAAGTAACCACGACTAATAGCCTCTAGACTAATAGCCTCTAGGCAAAAGCTAGAGGATAACTTAACCTTTTCTGGGCTTGCAAATCTACCCAGGAAAGTAAGACTTGACAGTGGTGTTTAACGTGGGTCCTCCCATGCTCATCCAAACCCAGTAGAGGGAGCCACAAACAGCAGAACACCAACATCAACAGGGAAAATTTGACAGACTCCAAAACCCACTGAGATAGCCAAAATGGTGAAACAAAGAAACAGATCCCAAATGAAAGAACAAGAGACCTCTACCGAAGATGAGATAAATGAAATGGCGTTAAGCAAATTAACAGAACTAGAATTCAGAGCCATGATCTTGAGGAAGCGCAACAGCATGAGTAAAGAGCACACCAGCATGTGTAAAGATATAGAGACAATAAAAATCAAGTAATTGGAAATGAAAAACCACCAAATAGAAATGAAGAATGACATAGCAGAAATGAAGAACACATTGGAAGGACTAAACAGCAGAGAAGAGGAAGCTGAGGACCGGATCAGTGAATTAGAAGACAGGGTAGAAAAAAATCAACCAATCAGAAAACCAAAATGAAAAAACAGGAAGACAGCTTAAGAGAACTGTGGGACAACTGGAAACGTAATAATATTCGCATCATAGGAGTCCCTGAAGAAGAAGAAAATGAGCAAGGGTTAGAGAATATATTTGAAGAAATAGTGATAGAAAACTTCCCTAATTTGGTGAAGAAAGAAGGCATTCAAGTTCAAGAAGCACAGAGAGTCCCAAGTAAGAAGAACTCAAACAGGCCCACACCAAGACACATAGTAATTAAAATGCCAAAAATTAAAGACAAAGAGAGAATCCTAAAGGCAGCAAGAGATAAGCAACAGGTCACCTACAAAGGAACCCCCATAAGGCTATCAGCTGACTTCTCAACAGAAACACTACAGGCCAGAAGGGAATGGCATGAAGTAATCAAGGTCATGAAAAACAAGGATCTGAATCCAAGACTACTCTACCCAGCAAGGCTATCATTCAAATTAGAAGGTCAAATAAAAAGCTTCCCAGACAAAAAAAGGCTAAGGGAATACATTAGCACCAAACCAGCACTGCAAGAAATGTTAAAAGGACTGCTGTAATTAGTAGAAGAAATCGGAAGGAAAATAGAACCACACTAAACAAAAATGGCAATAAATAAGTACATATCAATAATTACCTTAAATGTAAATGGATTGAATGCTCCTATAAAAAGACACAGAGTAGCAGATTGAATAAGAAAGCATAACCCATATATATGTTGTTTACAAGAGACCCACCTCACAATAAAAGACTTACTTAGGTTGAAAGTGAAGGGATGGAAAAAAATCTTCCAAGCAAACAGAAAGGAAAAAAAAGCTGGGGTAGCAATACTCACATCTGATAAAATAGATTTCAAAATGAAGGCCATAACTAGAGACAAAGAAGGTCACAACATAATATTGAAAGGATCTATCCAACAGAAAGATATAACTTTGGTAAACATATATGCACCCAATATAGGAGCACCAAAATATATTAAAAATCTTCTGGAGGACTTCAAAGAAGAAATTGACAGCAATACAATCATAGCAGGGAACTTCAACACCTCGCTGACATCACTGGATAGATCCTCTAGACAAAAAATTAACAAGGAAACAGAGACTCTAAATGAAGCACTAGACCAAATGGAGTTAATAGATATTTACAGAGAATTACACCCCAAAACTACAGAATTCACGTTCTTCTCAAGCGCACATGGGACGTTCTCAAAGATAGACCACATGTTAGGACACAAACTAAGTCTCTACAAGTTCAAGAAGATTGAAATCATATCAAGCATCTTCTCAGATCACAATGGCATGAAACTAGAAATCAATTGCAACAAGAACATGCAAAGACATTTGAACACATGGAGGCTAAATAGCATGTTATTAAACAACAAATGGGTTACCGAGGAGATCAAGGAAGAAATTAAAAACTTCCTGGAAACCAATGAAAATGAACACACAACAATACAAAATCTATGGGATGCAGCGAAAGCAGTTCTGAGAGGGAAGTTCATAGCACTTCAGGCCTACCTCAAGAAACAAGAAAAATTTCTAATAGAATATCTAATCTCACAACTTAAAGAACTAGAAAGCAAACAAAAGGAAAACCCTAGAGCAAGTAGAAGGAAGGAAATAGTAAAGGTCAGAGCAGAAATAAATGACATAGAGACCAGAAAAACAATTCAAAGGATCAATGAAACAAAGAACTGGTTCTTTGAAAAGATAAACAAGATTGATGGACCCTTAGCTAGACTCACCAAGAAACAAAGAGAGAGAACCCAAATACACAAAATCAGAAATGAAAGAGGAGAAGTAACAACTGACACCACAGAAATACAAAGGATCGTTAACAAATACTATGAACATTTATATGGCAACAAATTAGACAATATAAGCAAAATGGACAAATTTCTAGAAACACATAGTCTCCCAAAACTGGACCGGGAAGAGATAGAAAACTTGAACAGACCAATAATAGCTAAGGAAATTGAAGATGTAATCAAGACTCTCCCAGAAAACAAGAGCCCAGGCCCAGACGGTTTCACGGGTGAGTTTTACCGAACATTCAAAGAAGAACACCCATTCTCCTCAAACTATTTCAAAAAATTCAAGAAGAAGGAAGACTTCCAAACTCGTTTTATGATGCCAGCATAATTCTAATTCCAAAACCAGAAAAAGACACTACAAAGAAAGAAAACTACAGGCCAATATCCCTGATGAACATAGATGCCAAAATCCTTAACAAAATACTAGCAAATCGGATCCAGCAATACATCAAAAAAATTATTCACCATGACCAAGTGGGATTCATCCCAGGGATGCAAGGCTGGTTCAATATTCGCAAATCAATAAATGTGATACACCACATAAATAAAATGAAAGATAAAAACCACATGATCATATCAATAGACGCTGAAAAAGCATTCGACAAAATCCAGTACCCATTTCTGATAAAAACGCTCAGTAATTGGGAATAGAGGGATCATATCTTAATATAATAAAGGCCATATATGAAAGACCTACAGCCAACATCATACTCAATGGGCAAAAACTAAAAACATTTCCCTTAAGAACAGGAACAAGACAGGGATGCCCACTTTTGCCACTCTTATTTAACATAGTACTGGAAGTCTTAGCCACAGCAATCAAAGGCAAAGAAAAAATAAAAGGAATCCAAATTGGAAAGGAGGAAGTGAAACTGTCATTATTCACAGATGACATGATACTATACATAGAAAACCCTAAAGACTCCATCAAGAATCTACTAGACTAGCCCTGGCTGGTTTGGCTCAGTGGTTGGAGCATCAGCCTGTGGTCCAGAGAGACCCGGGTTCGGTTCCCGCTAAGGGCACGTACCTCGGTTGCAGTTTGTCCCCGGCCCCTGGTTGGGTCATGCGGGAGGCAGCCACTCGATGTGTCCCTTTCACATCGATGTTTCTCTCTCACTCTCTCTCTTCCTCTCTCTCCCTCCCACTCTGTCTGAACAAAAAATGGAAGAGTGTCCTCGGGTGAGGATTAAAAAAAACAAAAACAAAAAAAAACAAAGAATCTACTAGACTTAATAAAGGAATTTGGCAAAGTAGCAGGATACAAAATTAATGTCAAGAAATTGACAGCATTCTTATACACCAATGATGAACTCACAGAAAGAGAAAATAAAAAAACAATCCCATTTACCATCGTGGCAAAAAAATTAAGATACCTAGGAATAAACTTAACCAAAGAAGTAAAGGACCTATTTGCAGAAAACTACAGGACATTGAAAAAAGAAATAGAGGAAGATATTAAAAAGTCAAGCACATACCTTGTTCATGGATTGGAAGAATAAACATCATTAAAATGTCCATTCTACCCAAAGCAATCTATAGATTCAATGCATTCCCCATCAAAATACAAGTGACATATTTCACAGAACTAGAACAAATACTTCAAAAGTTCATATGGAACCAAAAAAGACCCCAAATAGCCACAGCAATCTTGAAAAAGAAGGACAAAGTAGGCGGGATCACAATACCGGATATCAGGTTATATTACAAAGCTACTGTAATCAAAACAGCCTGGTACTGGTGCAAGAACAGGCATATAGACCAGTGGAACAGTACAGAGAATCCGGAAATTGACCCAAGACATTATGCTCAATTAATATTTGACAAAGGTGGCAAGAGCATACAATGGAGTAAAGACAGCATCTTTAATAAATGGTGTTGGGAAAATTGGACAGCTACATGCAAAAAAATGAAACTAGACCATCAACTTACACCACATACAAGAATAAACTCAAAATGGATAAAAGACTTAAATGTGACATGTGAATCCATAAAAATCATAGAAGAAAATGTAGGCAACAAAATTTCGGACATCATACGCAGCAGAATCTTCACTGATACATCACCTAAGGCAACAGAAACAAAGGAAAAAATGAACACATGGGACTACATCAAACTCAAAAGCTTCTGCACAGCAAAAGAAACAACCATCAAAACGGAAAGGTAAGCCACTGTATGGGAGAGCATAATTGCCAATGATACATCAGATAAGGGGTTAATCTCCAAAATATATAGAGTGCTCATACAACTCAACAAAAGGAAGACAAAGAACCCAATTAAAAAATGGGCAGAGGAACTAAGTAGACACCTCTCCAAAAAGGACATACAAATGGCAAAGAGACATATGAAGAAATGCTCAACATCACTAATCATCAGAGAGATGCAAATTAAAACAACAATGAGGTATCACCTCACACCTGTCAGAATGGCCGCCATCAACAAATCATCAAACAACAAGTGTTGGCGAGGGTGTGGAGAAAAGGGGACTCTAGTACACTGCTGGTGGGAATGCAGACTGGTGCAGCCACTGTGGAAAACACTATGGTGTTACCTCAAAAAATTAAAAATTGAATTGCCATTTGACCCAGTGATACTGCTTCTAGGAATATATCCTAAGAAGCCTGAAACACCAATCAGAAAGAATATATGTACCCCATGTTCATAGCAGCACTATTTACAAAAGCTAAGATCTGGAAACAGCCCAAGTGTCCATCAGAAGACGAATGGATAAAAAAGCTGTGGTACATATACAAAATGGAGTACTATGCAACTGTAAGAAAGAAAGATCTCTTATCCTTTGAGATGACATGGAGGGACCTGGAGAGTATTGTCCTAAGCAAAACAAGCCAAGCAGAGAAAGACAAATATCACATGACCTCACTTATTTGTGGAATATAATGAACATAACAGTCTGAGGAACAGGGTAGACCCAGAGACGTGGAAGTAGGGTACAGACTGACAACCCTCAGAAGAGGGGGTGGGGGGGGAGGGAAGAGATAAACCACAGAACTTATATGCATGTATGCATAACTGATGGACATGGACAACAAAGCTGGGGACGGGGTGGGGGGGATGGGGAGGAGGGTGTCAATGGGGAAAAAAGGAGAAACATCTGTAACAAAAATAAATTAATTAAAAAAATGACAATTGTGGAAACTTAACCAAAAATCAGATTAAAATAGGTATTTGACTGAAAAAAAAAGAAAGTACTTAAGTAAAATTTATTGAGTGCCTATTATGGTGCTAACTATTTTGCTAGATGCTGGGAACACAACAGTGAGTAAAACTCAATAGTGATCTCACACTGTGCAATAGAATAAGCAGATAATCATACACGTAAATGGCAAATTACAATAGTGATAAGCACCACAAAGGGAAGCCACAGAGTGCTGAGGGCTTCCCTGAAGAAAAGACATCTAAGGGAAAGATCTGAGGGAGCAAAGAGAGTAATCAAAGTAGAAAGGATAATATGTACTAATGCCTCCTGACCAGAGGCTGCATGGCTGTCGTAAGGATCTGAAAGAGAATGGGAACAAAAGATCAAAGGGCAGCTCGATGGGAAGAAATGAGAGCAAAATATGGAGAAGTCAGATTTTAAAGATACATCTTCATCCTAAAGTCAATATATAGCCATTAAGGAGTTTTACTGTGTTACTGAGTAATCTACAAGATCACTCTGCAAAGGATTTGGCATCGTTCCAGATGCATAGTAATAGGTCAGTAAGCACTGATTCCCTCCCAGGTACTCTGCAAAATTTACTTTTTTTTATCTCAGTAGTTTAATCAATTAACAATCACAGTATCTTTATAAAATGAATTAGCATTATTTAGTTTTAGTCTAATATCAATTTTCTCCCAAGTTAATATAATAAAGTAGAATTCCAAGTGTACTGAAAATTAAAAGTTGTTTATTAAATCATAATACGATCTTACATAGTGCTAAAAATGAAGTGTAATTAAGTCAGCCTCTGTATCTATATTTTTATTTTACTCTTAGTTTTTAATATAAATATTTGATAAAATACATTAATACTAAGATTAAACAGAAACAATTAAAACAATATAAAGTTGTAAATGGCATAACTTAAGGGATCCAAAGCTCAACATAAATTTATTTAGCAAGGTAAAGTATTCCTCCAAGGAAGTTGCTAAGGAGCTTATCTAGAAACTCTTTGTAATTTTTAGAATATCAACTATCTAACCACAACACAGTCTCTGTGCCCTATGTATGAAAATTTCTGGCTTTTCAAATTTCTCATATTTTTCTGAAATGTTTCTGCTACATCCTATTAAGACAGTTTGCAAATGATGAAATATTTTACCTAAAATATTTCAGCAATGCATCTAAAAATTTACATTGGTATAGACTGAAAGAAGCTAATCTTATTGATTTTTTAAAAAAAAGTTAAGAATCTTTGGTAGTCAATTACCAGATAGGCATGACATCAGGGAACCATATTCTTCCCAGATATTTGGAGACTTCAGTGTGAATTTCATCTAGACTACAATTGTCATCAGGAATCAAAACTTCCTCCATTATAGATAGCTGGGTTAGCCTTTTTCCGCATAGTCTTACAAACTCAATGAATGCACTGCAACTAACTTCACATTCACTGAGGCCCAACGCTGTTAAATTTTTACAATGTTTAGCAATACAAATAAGTTCACCATCAAGAGTCTGAAGACCATTGGCACATACCACTAACTCGATTAGTCTTGGACAGTTAAGACCTATCCGTCCTAGAACTGCTTTGCTTACTGAACGACCAAAATAAAGGTGAGTAACAGGGGTTTCTTCTTTGAAGAATGTCTCAAATTCCTCTTCATATAAAAAGAAGTACATAACAATATTAACTCCAGGGGAGTGTTTAATAAGTGCATCCCAACTTTGTTTTTTAATAGAAGAAAATTCAATTTGTCCAGGATTTTCACTCACAACATCAATTCGAAGATGTTCAAGATTAACATGAGTCTCACTTGAAAGTGCCAGGAGAAGTTCATCACTTAGCATGTAGTAGTTCAATGCCAGTTCTCTAAGGCCTTGACAATGGTCAGCTACACAAAGGATTCCTGTGGGAAGTGGGGAAAAATTCTTAAGAACAAAGATCTTATTAATATAACACTTTGTCAATTTACATTTGATATTAGTCATTCATTATTTACTAAAATAGCCAAGATATACATATACATATACATATATATATTTATATATAAATATATATAAAACTAAAATACTCTTAGGAAAAGCAATTTAAACTATCACTAGCTTACAAATTAAAACTTCTTTTGGAAAACGGTTAATAAATTATGTAGTTTTCAATAAGAAATTGCATTGTTACTATTACTATAGTATAAAAAATATCATGCAAGCTTAAAAAAATATAACCTACCATCAGATGAAACATGAGGACAGCTACTCATTTTTAGGAGTCTTAGAGTATCACTATTATTGGCCACGAGAATCTTCAGTGAGGGATCGTCCACTGGTGTGTCTTCGATTTTGATTGATGACAATGATTTTGAGTTGACAAAAACAACTGTAAGTGCTGACACAAAATGAGACTTGCATGGCAATAGGAAAAAAATTATGAAAACATTATTTGAAGATCTACAGCTTCAATCAAATAATTCATTAAAACTATTATTTCAACATATACTTACAATAACATAGTAAAAGCCATCAACATATTTCTGTTCTTCATAACACTATTAGCTAGTAGAAGACATTTTTATAACAAAGTGTAGTTTTTTAAAATACTTTTACAATTCATAAATGGAATGGTGAGAAAGGGAGAAGTTTCATAAATATGTCTTTCAATTATATTCAATCTTAAGTATTTCGTTTTCAATATTAAAAGGATATAATTATATTTATTTCCTAGAATAGAAGCTGGCAAGTGATGGTCTGCCAGCCAAAAATCTAGTCCACAGTCTGTTATTGTATAGCACATGAGTTAAGAATGGTTTTTACATTTTTAAATAATTGCAAAAATGGTTTGGAGACTATTTCGTGACATGTGAACGTGATATAGGAAACTCTCTCAGTGTCCTCCGAGTTACTACCATGCTTCTTCGAGCATGCACTGTCTGTGCCGGCTTTCACCCGGGGCTCCACAGAGCTGATAGCACTGCAGCAGGAGAGTTTCAGCAAAACTGCTTGAGCTGCAAAGCCCAAGATGTTTACTATCTGTACCTGTTCAACTCTTTCTATCTGGTTTATTCACTCCTGTATTTCCAGCATCTAAAATAGTATCTGGCATATGGTAGAAGGTTAATAAATACTTGTTGATGAATAAATGATGTAATTCTTCAGTGACATGCTTTTTGCTAGCAAATTAAACAAAAATATGCTTTGAAAACTTCCTGTTTTGAATATTGACAAACTAAAGCTTATTTTATAGTTTGAACTCAAAATGGGTGAAGTTTCACAGGTTTTCAGATTCAGTATTTTTGGACACAGATAGGAAGTCTGGAAACCAAATCTATGCATGATCATTTTTCCTTTTTCAAAATCAATTTGGATTCTACCTATTGTCCCTATTAGAATGACCAAATTGGTTATAAATCTTAATTCATTTATAAGAAAGCTTATTGGCCCTGGCCGGTTTGGCTCAGCGGTTAGAGCGTCGGCCTGCGGTACAGAGAGACCCAGGTTCGGTTCCCGCGAAGGGCATGTGCCTCGGTTGCAGTTTGTCCCCGGCCCTGGTTGGTTGTGCGGGTGGCAGCCACTCGATGTGTCCCTTTCACGTCGATGTTTCTCTCTCTCTCTCTCTTCCTCTCTCTCCCTCCCACTCTATCTGAGCAAAAAATGAAAAAAAATAAATAAATAAAAAATAAAAATATAAGAAAGTTTATTGGCTTATACTAATTAACTGATTTACATAGATTTTTAAATAGTGGATTAGTAGACATCTTCATTAAGTTTTATGATGCCAAAAATTGTTAGAGAAATATAAATACATCACTCTTTTTTGTTAAGTAATATAAGGCTTTTTTTCCCCTTTAATCAACTCTCATTCGACTCTTTTAGCCCTGAAGGACACAGTTAAGCACTAGAGTATAAGTATCCCCTGCTTTTTGAAAGTTTGCTTTACACCACTTCAGTTTTACAAAAAGACCTACATTAGTACCGGATTTCACAAACCAAAAGAAATCCAAAAAGGATTTCACTTTTACAAAAAAAGGCAAAACGCAAAAACAATGTTCAGCATTTGTTAGGCAGCGAGCCACTGTGGAGGCCGTGCGCACCTCGAGCGGCGAAAGTGGCTGCCAGCTCCTCCGGCAGCTGCACTCAGCATCTCAGCATCAGGCTCCACAGCTCTGAACTGCATCTGTGAGCATCTGTGCGTGCTTCATCTTAATTTGTGTTTCGCATCTGTTCGTAAGATGTGTCCTAAGATAATGGCTTCTTCGCTTGACGCCATTTCAGCTTTAAAAAGGTTTTATAGGAAAGCTCTGCTTTTGGATAGCAGGTGAAACCTGTACAAAGTTTTACTATAGTGACAATATATTCTTTTAGCACTTTTTATGCCTAGCAAAATGCTGTACTTTTACCTTATTTTCCTTTAGTTTACAAATGAAAAGACTGAGGCTTAGAAAGATGCACAACTTCCCCAGAAGCCACAGCACTCATTTTACTGTGGAGGCAGAGCTTGAAATGAAGCCTACTAATCGCCATTGCCTCACTCAGGTGTCTGCATCAGCTAACCTAGAAGTTGGCTCTCAAAGCTGATGTGCAACATGAGAGGCAGCTTAAAATCCAAGAATTTTAGGTAATCTGATTCCATAGTTTATAAATAAGGAAATACCTGTTTAGAAGTAGCAAGTTTTCCTCTGATTAATTATATTACTCTAATCCCCAAATGACCCATTTTTTTCAGCGTATCTCTTAAAAAGATAAGCTAGCAGAAATGCTTGCTAAAAGAGAGCCATGACCCAGTTTATGAGAGAGATGTTACTATTCCTCTATCCTCTTCTACAGGAGAGTTTCTATTAGCCAGTCTTACTGACAATCATAATTTAGTGCTTATTATATATCAGACATTAATATATTCTAATTTGGGTTTATAATGGTAAATAAACAAATTAGAATCTCTGCCGTCAAGTTTATGATTTGGTTCTGTGGAGAAGAGAATAAACATGTTAAATAAATAAGGTATTTTCAAGTACTGATGAATGATATAAAGAAACTAAAATACTGTAATAGACTAGAGAGTAACTGGAGGAGTGGGTGTGGTTTAGCAAAAGTGGTTGAGGAAGGCCTCTCTGAGGAGATGGCATTCAAGCTGAATGAAGAGAAGACAGTTATTAGTTTCTGTGGCAGAGATTGCTGGTTGCTTCTGAACAACCATTCATCCTTTCTTCTTTGGTAATCAAGTCCCAATACTTAGCTGGATACATTGCCACGAAGCTAAAGACTCCCCTAGCCTCGCAGAAATATGGTGTAGCCATAGGCTAAATTTTGGCCAAGACAAACAGAAACATTATGCGATACTTATGGCTAGTCTCCTTGAAAAGGAGAGGGCACACCCTTCTTCCTCCATTGCTTCCACCCAGCGTCTAGAACAAGGATGTGACAGCTGGAGCTAAGGAAGCCATCTTCGATATTGAAAATGAAGAAAATGCCTTGGAAAGAATGGAGTGCCCGTAGGAAGCCTGGGTTCCAAACCACTTCAGACCAGTCATGGACTGTCTCACCTAGGGATTTCTTTAATGTAAGAGAAATAAACTTCAGTCATGTGTTTTAAGTCACTGTTGTTTTGGAATGTCTACTACATGGACTCAAACATCATCCTAACAAATATAGTTTATTTAGTTAAATATTATGCTGTTCTACCTCCAATAGAGAGACTCTAGAATTACAGGAAAGTCATCCATTTACTAGTAACTAAGTAAACTAGTTCTCAAAAATTGTACATCTAAATTTTATATTAATGATATTTACCGGGGAAACAATTACTAAAGTATATCTAAAGAATGAAACCATACATAAGCTATTTCAGCAAAAATAAGTGCTAGTCAACCGAAAACTGCTTTAAATAATTCTTCGAATACAAGTAGATTGTTGTCTATTTTTAGGAAAATACTCTTTTCTGCTAGACAAGAATTTCAGTATATCTCACCAAAAAGCACAGCATCTTTACCTTTGACATATTCATAAAACTTGGCTTGGCTGTTGAAATTAAGCCCAAGGTCTGGATAGAACAATTTACCAGCTGGGAAAGTATATCACAGGCAGCTTCTGCTGATTCAGTACTACTATCAACCTAAAAAGATAATTTTAAATCTTAATTTCATGAAGGTAACTTATTAGAAAGTTACTGGCAAATACTTATTTAATAGAATTTATTTGCAAAATTGTATTTACCCCTTCAAGCTATAAAATAGATATTTTTTTTCTCTATACAAAATGTCTCAGATAAAAAAGAAGTAGAAATGATGACAAATTAACTTTCTAAACACTTCATACTTTCAAATATTTTACAATTACCTGAATTTTAATAATAGCCTCCAGGTGAAGGAAACTGAAGTTTAAGTTATTCAGTTATAGCCCAAGTTCTACATCTCAATCTATGCAAATAACTACAGAAAAACAGGAAATAGTTTAAGATAAAATTTTTTCAAAATTCATTGACTGCTTCAACATAAGAAGCTAGATATTAAAAATATTATTAAAATATAAGTCACAGTTTCTATTGAATGCTTACTTTTCTTACCTTAAAGCTAACATACTGGAGATGGGCAGCGTGCTTTTTAATAATCTGCTGAATGAGATCAGGATGAGTGGACTTAAAATATGAAGTAGCTGGCTGGTTCAGTTCAAATTCAAACTTTCTCCAAAGGTCAGGAATATGAAAAACTTCATTCCATCTCCTACATACAGAAGATGCCCGGGCCCGATCTATTAAAGGAAGGTACTGAAAAATGCGTAACACTACATGATGAGGCAAACTCCCCCAGTCTAGAAGAACAGTATACTTATGAGTCTGGTTGAGAGAAGAGTAGAATCCAAGTTTGGGCTGTTTTATTGCTGGTGAACACTGGACAATTTTATTCACAACAGATAATTTGTTCCTCTTCATTCTGAAAACATTAAAAAATGTTGTGATCATTTTTTCCACATTTCCATTATTTGTGTTCTAATTGTATAGAATAACAACATTAGACAGTGAAAACCAGTTTAAGATCATTTTAAAAGTAATCTTCCACTTTCATGCATTGCTAAGTACTGCTATGTGCTAGGGGTACAGAGATAAATAAGAGGGAAGCTGTTCTCAAAGAGCTGTGCAAATGGTGAAATGCAGTGATAAATGCCATCACTGAAATTGGGACAAGTTGCAATGGAAAAATAAGGCAATGCTACATAATTGAGTTTGTATGTAGGAGCAGATAATTGGGGAGGCTTCCAAGAGGAAATGTCCAAGAAAGCTGTGTATGTCCCAGGTTTATTCCTGGTCCACTATTGTGTTCTTACTATCTCCTACACAGAAGGAAGCATCACACTGCAACTGTGCTAAGAACTCCTGGGGGACCTGAGGGACAGTAAACACAATTAAAAGCACAGGTCTCAAAGAGTCCCAGCTCTGCCATTTACTGACCATGTCTGAGCAAATTAATTTAAGCTTCAGTTTCCTCATCTGAAAAGCAGGGAGAACAGTAATACCATCTCATAAGGTTGTTGTGAGAATTAAAGTACACTAAGTGCCAGCACATAGTAAGTGCTCAATAAATGTTGCACTTATATTTTTTTTAAATATGTTTTCATTGATTTTTTAGAGAGAGAGGAAGGGAGAGAGAGATAGAAACATCGATGTGAGAAAGATACATCAATCGGCTGCCTCCTGCACACCCCCCACTGGGGATCGAGCCTGAAACCCTGGCAGGTGCCCTGACCAGGAATTGAACCAGTACCTCTCAGTCCATAAGACAAAGCTCAATCCACTGAGCCACACCGGCCGGGCCCAGTTATTATTCTTTTAAATTGTCCAGTGCATTTTTCTGAACACATTTCATTAAGTTGAAGTACAATTCTAACAAAAAGTCAAATGATCTGTTACAATTTTCAGATGATACCCAACACACAGGAGCTCCAGAGAAACTGGATATGGCAGGGACCAAGTCAGTGTAAGCCACACACCTGACCATTGCTGGTCAATGTAAAATAGCAAAGGAAAGAGCATTCTTCCCCAACAGAAAGAAGTGATAAATCTCCAGGTATTAGTCAGCTTAAAATACAACTAAGTTCCAACAAATTTCAGGTCCAGATATACCCAAGTATTTTGGGTTATCTTGTATATATACAAGAATCCAAAGTATTTTAAGTATACAATTGTTTGAGAGGCAAAATAACGGTAAGAGTAGTTCTTAACTTTAACTTTGGTTGGCTATTCAATCCTCTTTTCACCCTTGACTGTTAGAAATGTATATATAGAAGACTCAGTGTCATAATTAAAACATACCTTTAAATCTAATGAAATATTTATTTAATATGTAAATATCTCTGTCTTGTGAGTCACTCTGTCTGATGTGAAACATTTCTTAATCACAACATAGAGTTGGATCCCAGAAGCAGGACTGACCTAGTCACTGAACAAAATGAAAGGTCATCTTTTGTGTTTGGAAAACTGAAATGGAAAGCAAAAATAGTTGCAAAGCTGTGTCTCAAGCATCAAGCAAAAGAGCTACCACATACATTTTAATCTGACTAAAATTACATGCATGGTAGAGACCTGGTCCAGCAATACAATGTAGAATATATGAAACTGCTGACATCAATAATTCAAAGTATATGCTATTTTGAAAGGGCTATTCTTTAATGCAAATTCCCTAAAATGAAATTTGATAGCTCAGGGAAGGTAAAGAATGGACACTGGATTCTAAGCCCTGATGTGGAGCATATTTATTGACATTTTGCTTGTAACTGTTTTATTTGGTAACCTATAGAATGAACAGTTAAAATTTCACTAAGGTATTACAAAAAAAGTTACCCTGAATATAATCCCTCACTAGAAAAGTAATGAAGCCAAAAATAAAGCAAAGACTTCTTCCAAATGCCAGGTTTAAAAAACTGCCTTGCAATTCTAAACAAAGCAACTGTGCTATATATTATATCTGACCGTGTGTAATATGAATTGATTGTTAAAATTGTTTATTTAGTAAAATCATTAAATTGCCAATCCACTGATAGAATCACCATAACTAAAGGATATTATGTACCAATAATTCTATTAAAAATAACACTTTAAATTCCTTCTTCCTTGTGTACATTAGTTTTCAGAGCATAAAACTCATCCACAAATCATAAATTTCATATATAATTTTATAGCAATGAGAATCAGTAAACTACATTTTAGAATGCGAGACTAATTAATCTTTCTTAGCTTGAAAATGATATAAAAATTCCAGCCCAAACATGATCATTTTTAGAAATTGATCATTCTTTTTCAAATTATCAACTTTCTTACCTAAAGAGGGCTTGCAGCCCTAGTCAGCATGGTTCAGTGGTTAGAGCTCCGGCCTGCACACTGAAGGGTCATGGGTTCAATTCCCGGTCAAGGGCATCTGTCTGGGTTGCAGGTTTGCTCCCTATCCCAGTAGGGGCACGTGTGAGAGGCAACTAATCGATGTGTGTCTCTCACATAGATGTTTCTCTCTCCCCTTCATCCCCCCCTCCCTTCCATTCTCTCTAAAAATCAATTGAAAAGAATATCCTCAGCTGAAGATTAACCAAAAAAGGCTTGCAAGTTCCAGCTCACTCTGAATGAATGAAATGAAGTAACTGCTGCCATGGAGTACTCACCGACATCCATTTGATTTCACTTCCTAGGCTGGCAAAACACCACAAAAACACATTCATCAGAATATATAAGTAAAAATTCAATAATTTTGATACTTAGGATATTTATATATCATTGTACATGGTTGCAAGTTTTTGTTAGGAAATTATTGATTACCGAACTATTTTTTTTCTACTCAGAAGGAAACCTGTCCATAAAAAAAAAACAAAAAAAACAAAAAAACTAGCCTGTTTAGTGGAAATATTGCAACACTTGCCAGGAATTACACTTGAAGATCTACTAAAATTGAAGGCAGTAGATCAAACAGTCAAATGGCTCTGAAAATTCATGTTTTAATGAATACGTATGGAGAGATACTTCAAAAAAATTCAAGCTAGTCCATGATTACATTTATTTGTTAATAGGCTTGGTAAATCACTCAATTCCAGTTTTTAGCAGCACATAATACTTCTACACTTGTAATAATTAAATAAGTAGACAAAACTTTTATTACTTATTAGTTCCCATATAAATGTAGTTTGACTAGTCTGCTATTAACAGAACATATACTTCTGTGGTGTTTAATTCTTCACTTTATTGATAGATATGATTAATTCATTATTTTTTTAAAATATGTTTTTATTTATTTTTAGAAAGAGGAGAAGATTAAAAGGGAGAGAGAAACATCGATGAGAGAGAAACATTGGAGGCCTCCTGCACACCCCCTACTGGGGATCAACCCCGCAACCCAGGCATGTGCCCTGACCAGGAATCCAACCAATGACCTCTTGGTCCATGGGACGACGCTCAACCACTGAACCACAACGGCTGGTCTAATTAATTCATTCTTACTTGATTCATTCATATTCTCTTTGAGGTTTGGCTGATTTCAGACACAGTAACTTGTTAGAGTTAGGAGCAGTTTATGGACATGGAAAAAAATAATAACTGGTCTACACTATGATAAAACTCATTGCTTGGCATCATGAATAAATGTCATAAAGTAAAGAAATAAATAAATGAATTCTACTACTTTTGTAAGCCAAATTAAACTACACAGAGAAGGTAGAGGAATCAACCTATTAAGTAACTAAAACTTCTCTTAAATCTCTACTGCCTACCACCTGCCAACTCTCAACCTCTTTCTGAATACAGGGAGAATGTGTTAGAGTCCAGTATCCACGATTTGACTTCCCCCGGTTACCATCTGTTCTACTATTATCCAAACCACTATATTCCAGATAATAGCAAGTTTGGCTCTCTCTCCTTTACATTCCACTCCGGAAGTAGGCAGAAAGGAGCTATCAGGCACACATTTAGAGGAACACCACAAATACGAGAAAGACAAGTCGAGTGACTTGTATTCCTCTAATGAGATGACATACAATTTTATTTACTGCAGAAACTTTTCTATTGAGTTATCAATCTGGCTACTTTTGTGCTTTCAGACCATTCTTTATGCTAGAAAATAATAAAGTAATGTGGTAATGGTATATAAATAGGAAATCACTACCTAGGACCCACAAGAAGATGGTATGCAAGTACCTATCTCAAATCAGTCCCCTGGAGTCTTTAGGATCAGATAAATTACTTACCTGGTTGCTGAAGGAACTTGATTGCTGTTTCAGTCACTATCTGGAATTGTGAGGGCTGGTAAAAGACAAAACCAGAATACAGGATCCTATCAAGTGATAAGCCATACTTCCAAAAAGGAAGAGATGCGCAACTTGACAGTGATCTTTAGCACAATTCTAGAGTACAAAACAGGTTTATTCACATTTGGGAGAGTGTAATGATGACTCAGAGTCCACTTAGAGGCTTCACTAACCACCCTAACACAATTTCCTTTTTTGATATGTTTAGTAATTTGGTGAATCAGGTGACCACGTGAATTGGATCTTCTAAAAGTAAGGAATCTCCCACAGTATTCTTGAGGGAAAGACAGAAGAAGACAGACGAAAGACTAAACATCCAAAGCCAAGCTGGTGGCAGCAATGGAAGAAACTGTCTTCTGCACCATCACCAGGTTCTTCCAGATTGGTTAAATGAATACATAGAAAGAACTTTCAAGTTTCAAGTTTTCAATAATCAGAACCTTAAAAATGCTGTATGAATACTACAGATAATAAATATTCAAAATTATCTAAAAGGCTAGACAAATCTGTTGGAAGCAGCAAGATGAAAATGAATAGGAAGTAATCAGCAAATGTCCTTTAAGTTACTTTCTAAAGTGGCGCACTGCAAAATCAGATTGCTGTCACCACAGGCTGATGGTCTCTGCTATGGGGTCTGAAATCCAAGTTATTGGTACAGTGACAAGGGAGGTGTGGCTTTCTAATATACCTCCTCCCACTAAATATAACCGAAGCAGAAAACAAAACAATTTTTTTAGGAATGTTGTCAAAAATATGTATGTTCTTTGCAGCCCACGTCACCTCTAATTTCCCTTCTAAATCTAAAAATCTACAATTTTTAAAAATGTGTCAGTCAAATGATAATATCATCAAGGTTTCAACAAGACAAAAGATAAGTATTTATGTCAAATAAATCTTTCCTAAAACAGTGATTGCCAGGTTTTTGGTGTTCTCACCTTTTATCAGTGATTAGCAATTTTCTATACTCTCTCAAAAGTCTCTCTGTGATATTAAGACATTTATTTATTTTTAATCCTTTAATTTTAGAAGAGGTATGTTTGCTTTTAAATGACTCATATGAAAAACTGAAGTTTTCAAAATATATGTGGATTCCAAACACCTTTTGAGATGCAAGGGAGAGGTACACAGAACTTGAATTGGGCAATGTGTTAAAATCCCTGGATGGCAGCTGTTTCCCTCTCCTCCCAGACTCTGGAAGATAGGGGGGAGTGAGGACAGCAAGCCAGGCCCTGGACAGGGAAACCTCAGGGGGGAGAGTTCCCACCTTAGCGAAGGGTAGTCTAAGGGATCTAACAATTAGTACAAATGACTCAGGAAAGCACTCTGCAACATTTTTCTGAGAGAAGATAATCATAATTTATTTCACTTCATATTTTGGGGAACATTTCTGGGCCCACGTGCCAAAGACAAAACCAGTACATCTTAAAGAGTATCGATTCTTCCAACTCACAGGCAAGGCTTCCTCTACTTCCTCTTGGACACATTTCTCTGTGGCAAGTATGAAGTCTCTCGCACTATCATCCTGCAAGCTGGAGCACTTCGAGGGGTAAAGCTAAAGCCACCGCGTGTCTCAGTTATCATCTTAGCACGTCCAGCAACAACACACTCCAAACACCACCGAATGCACGTCCGAGAAAGGAGTTAGGATGCAGACAATCTTTTCGGAGCTTACCCTCCAAAGATGAGCGAAATGACTGAATCCTGGGACCCCGGATTCCGTGCTCGTCCTCCAGAAAAAACACCCGGGAGGAAGAAAAGAACTGAGGCTGTAAAACCCCCACAGACCACCTGACCTTAGGGCAAATCAAATGCGGGGGGGTGGGAAGTTTGCAGGGCGGCCCTGGCCTAGAGCACGGGGTGGGTCGCCCCTCAGGGGTTTCTCCCGACCCACCTCACGCCTCGGGGGCTAAGGATGCCAGGTCACGCCTCCTTGTTCCCCGAGAAAGCGCGCGCTGACACCGGCACCTCCGCGTCCCAGAATCACCACCGGCCCGAGGCAGGACCCGGGTTCCGGCCCGCAGCTTCCTCGAAGTCAGCGGAGGCGCACTCCTCGGAGACCACCGCGACCCCAGAAGGAAATGCTACCGTTAAACATACAACCGTGGGTGTTTCGGCGCCTCCCCCGGCGTTCACGGGCCGGGCTGCGGCGGCCGGAGACGGCCCGCCCGGTCCAAGTTCGGGGTGGCAGCCCTGCAGCTGGCGGTGGTTGGCCCGCAGCGAGGACCCCTGGGGCTGCGGGCGTCCAGCAGGCCCACCCCGCCCCCGGCCCCGCCCCGGCCCCGCCCCGGCCCCGCCCCGCCTCGGCCCCGCCCCGCCTCCGGCCCCGCCCCGGCCCACGCCCCCGGCCCCGCCCCCGGCCTCGGCCCCGCCCCCGCAGGCGCGCAGCTCATTTCTCGCGGGAGGTCTGGGCGCCGGCTCACACCTGCTCGGGAGTTCTGGGGACCTCCCTTAGGGAGTGAGGGGAAGGTTTTTTTGCCTGTTGGTCTTCGACTAATTCGCTGTTACCACCTGCATGTAAAACAGATGGCCAGCCTCTCCCGATGTTCATGAATTAACAGTTTCGATGTCTAGAACTTAACATCCCCAGAAAGTGCACCCCTTTATTAATATACAAATACTTGAAAGAAAAACTTTAAAATATCAAAAGTGATAACAGCTGAGCATTAAATATGTCTATATCACCTCCCTGTGCTGTGCCACATCTCATTCCCTGGGATAACCACTGTTTGTGGTGTACCATATCTATACATATACAGTCAGAGGTAAGGGTTTCATGACGTTCTTATTCATCAGTTTTTAAAAAATCTGAGACCAAACTATACATAATGTTCTGGAACATACTCTCTTGCTTACTACATCATGGGCATCGTTCCATATTGACACAGATAGACCCCCTTATAATTTTTATTTTTCCAAACAGCTTTATTGAGGTATAATTCACAAAATGAACTGCACATTCTTATAGTGTACAGTTTTAATAAGTTTGGACACCCTTGAAACAATCACTGGATTCAAAATAATGAACCTATGCATGTCTTCCAAAAGTTTTTTATGCCCTTTCGTAATCCTTCTTTCAACACTTTCTAACATTACGGATTAGTTCGCATTTTCTAGAATTTTATATAAATTGAATCACAGGGTATGTACTCTTTCTTGTATGGCTATTTGCACTGGGCATAATTGTTTTAAGATTTATCAACGTTGTTGCATGTATCATAGTTCTTTTTATCGCTGAGTAATATTTAATTATATGGATAAACCACAGCTTGTTTATACATTCATCAGACAGTGGATATCGGGTTATTTCTAGTTTGGGGCTATTACAAATAAAACTGTTATGAATATTACTGTACACATTTTTTGTATGCACATATACTTTCATTTCTCTTGGATAAATACCTAAGAGTGGAATAGCTGCATTGTATGATAAATGTATGTTTAACTTCTAAAAAAGACTACCAGTGTGTTTTCCAAAGAGGCTATTTTACATTCCCACCAGCAGTGTATTAGAGCTCCATTTCCTCCACATCCTCACTCACATGTTGTTGTTGTTGTTTTTTTTGTTTTTTAATTTAATATTCTTTTAAAAAATATTTTATTAATTTATTTTTGTTACAGATGTTTCTCATTTTTTCCCCATTGACACCCTCCTCCCCATCCCCCCACCACGTCCCCCGCTTTGTTGTCCATGTCCATCAGTTATGTGTACATGCGTATAAGTTCTGTGGTTTATCTCTTCCTCCCCCCCACCCCCTCTTCTGAGGGTTGTCAGTCTGTACCCTACTTCCATGTCTCTGGGTCTACTCTATTCCTCAGACTGTTATGTTCATTATATTCCACAAATAAGTGAGGTCATATGATATTTGTCTTTCTCTGCTTGGCTTGTTTCGCTTAGGATAATACTCTCCAGGTCCCTCCATGTCATCTCAAAGGATAAGAGATCTTTCTTTCTTACAGCCGCATAGTACTCCATTGTGTATATGTACCACAGCTTTTTTATCCATTTGTCTACTGATGGACACTTGGGCTGTTTCCAGATCTGAGCTTTTATAAATAGTGCTGCTATGAACATGGGGGTACATATATTCTTTCTGATTGCTGTTTTAGGCTTAGGGTATATTCCTAGAAGTGGGATCACTGGGTCAAATGGCAATTCAATTTTTAATTTTTTGAGGTAACACCATAGTGTTTTCCACAGTGGCTGCACCAGTCTGCATTCCCACCAGCAGTGTACTAGAGTCCCCTTTTCTCCACACCCTCGCCAACACTTGTTGTTTGATGATTTGTTGATGGAGGCCATTCTGACAGGTGTGAGGTGATACCTCATTGTTGTTTTAATTTGCATCTCTCTGATGATTAGTGATGTTGAGCATTTCTTCATATGTCTCTTAGCCCTTTGTATGTCCTGTTTGGAAAGGTGTCTATGTAGTTCCTCTGTCCATTTTTAAATTGGGTTCTTTGTCTTCCTTTTGTTGAGTTGTATGAACACTCTATATATTTACTCACTCATACGTTTCAATCTAATAGGTGTCTAGGGGTACCACAATGCAGTTTTAATTTACATTTCCCTAACGAATAATGATGTTGAGCATTTTTTCATGCACTATTTACCATCTGTGCATTCATGTCTTTTCCTAATTTTAGCTGAGTTATTTGCTTTCTCATTATTGAATTTAGAGAATATTTTATATATTCTGGATACAAATCTTCTATCAGATATATGACATAACTATTTTTTCCCAGTCTGTGGCTTGTCTTTTCACACTCCTTTTGAAGAGCAGAAGTTTGCATTTTGACAAAATTCAGTTTATCAATTTGTTCTTTTATGGATTATGATGTCAAATCTAAGAAATCTTGGCCTAAGCCATGTTTACAAATATTTTCTCCTATATGATTTATAATTTTAGATGTTACATGTAGGTGTAAATTCATTTAAACTTTTGTGTATGATTCAAGGTAGGAATCAAAGTTCACTTTTTTGGGGTAAATATATATCCAACTATTCTATCAACAGTTTTTGAAGGGATTATTATTTTTCTCCACTGAACTGCCTTTGCACCTTTGTGAAAAATCAGTTGTCCTTGTATGTGTGGGCCTATTTTTAAACTCTCTGTTCTGTTTGATTGATATATTTGCCCATCTTTATGCCAACAGCACAGTCTTGAATTCTGTAACTTTATAATAATTATTAAAATCAGGTACTTTTAGCCTTTCAACTTGTTCTTTTTCAAAGCTGTTTTGGCTATTTTCTGTTTTTTGCATTTCTATATGAATCTTAAATTTAATTTGTCAATATCTACAAAACTCTTACTGGTATTTTGCTAGAAATTGCCTTAAATCTAGAAATCAATTTGGGGAGAATTCATATCTTAAAATATTGATTTTTCCAAACCCAAGATCACAATGTATTTCTCCATTTATTTAGGTCTTTAATTTCTCTCAGCAATGTTTGAGTTTTTATACAGGTTTTGCACACATGCACATCCCCCCTCCCCCCCTCCGAGATATACCTACATTCCTCATAGTTTTAAAAATACTATTGTAAATGGTATTGCTTTTCAAATTCTAATTTCTAATTATTTGTTGCCAGTACATAGAAATACAATTGCTTTTTGTATATTGAAATTGTATCTTTCAACCTTGATAGAATTATGTATTATTTCCAGGAACTTCCACTGGAGTCTAGTACATTCCATTGAATTTTCTACGTGGACAATCATGTTACTTGTGAAGAAAGCATTCAATCTTTAACCAGGATGTCATTACCTATAAGCTTTTCATAGGTGCCTGTAATCATGTATAAGAAGTTTCCCTCTATTCCTACTTTGCTGAGAGCTTTTTAAAAAAAGAATAGTGGTTGTTAGATTTTGTCAAATGCTTTTCTGTATCTATGAGATGGCCTTATGTTTTTATTTCTTAGTTTGTTAAAATGGTGAATTACATTGATTGTTTTTCAAATGCTAAACTAATTTTGCATTCCTGGGATAAACCTCATTTGGTCATAATTTTTTATGACCTATTTTTTATGACCTTTTTACCTATTGTTAATTCAATTTGCTAAAATTTTGTTTAGAATTTCTGCATCTATGTTCATGGAGATATTGGTTTGTGATTTTCTTTTCTTGTAATAGGCTTGTGAGATTTTGGTATCAAGTAATGCTGGCCTCATAGACTATGTTGGGAAGCACTTCCTTCTCGTCAATATTCTAGAAAAGTTTGTATAAAAATGGTATTATTTATTAGTTAAATGTTTGGTAGAATTCAGCAATGAAGTTGTCTAGACCTGGAGTTTATTTTGTGGGAAGGTTTTTATCTACAAATTCAATTACTTTAGTAGATATTACTTTACTGAATGAGCTTTGGTAGTTTGTCTTTCAAGAAATGTGTCCATTTCATCTAAGTTGTTAAATTGATTGGCACACTATGGTTCATAATATTCTCTTATTATTATTTTAATGTCTTTAGTATCTATAATAATGTCACCTTTCTTATTCCTGATATTGGTAATTTGTGTCTACACTCTTTTTTACCTGATCAGTCTGGCTAAAGGTTATCAATTTTATTGGTCTTCTCCAAGAACTAGCTTTTGGTTTCATTGATTTTCTGAACTGATTTTTTAAATATCTCATTGATTTCTGTCCTGATATTTATTTCCTTCCTTTTGTTTACTTTGGGTTTAATTTGATATTTTTCTCTAGTTTCTCAAGGTTGGAGTGGAATTCATCGACTTGAGACCTTTCATTTGGTGATATAAGTATCCTCCTGAGCACCACTTTAGTGACACATCACCAATACCTAAATTAAGGGCATCCACTAAATTCAGTATGTGTTCCCCCTCTTCTATAGCACTTGAGAAATTCTCTCAAGGCAGTGAAATGTGGGCGGTCATAAAACTTCTATCTTGTGTCTTGAAAGCTCTTGTTTCATATGTTTTATCCTTTATTTGGGGAGGGGGTGTTGTTTCTGCAGAGGGTACATTCTGTCCCTGTTTCTCTATCTTTGTTGGAATGAGAGATCTCATACTTTGTAATGGCTGAATGAGAAGTTTCCCTTATATGGAAACATTACAAGTCCTTTAACTATTTTCCTATTGCTAGACATTTAGTTTTTACTATACTGTGAAGATCTTCTATTTGGTGCACTTCCATGAATATTACTGAAGAATAGTCCCAGAACTGGAATTGCTGGTTCAAATATTTTAGATTTTAATAGCTATGGTCATATCTTAAATGTTAGTCAGATAATTGTAATATACTTGATTTCAAACTAAGGAGCACACAATTATGCCAATAATAAGTTTTTTTTAAAAAAGCATCTCTGTATAGTTCTTTTGCAGAGACTATCATTGTCATGCTTTGAGCAAATAGTGATTCTAGTTGTTAGAATCAGGATAGTCTATGTTATGCTGCAGTACCATACTGAAATTCCAGTGATTTAACACACAAAGGTTTATTTCTCAGTCATACTATATTTCTCTCACAATTCAGCTAGGCACTCTGGTCCCTGTTGTCTTCATTCTGGGACCAAAGATGATGGAACAGTTTTATATAAAATGTTGTCAGTCTGCCTGGCCGGTGTGGCTCAGTGGTTGAGTGTTGACCCATGCACCAAGAGGTCACTGGTTCGATTCCTGGTCAGGGCACATGCCCAGGTTGTGGGCTCAATCCCCAGTGGGGGGGGGGGCATGCGGGAGGCGGCCAATTGATGTTCTCTCTCATCGATGTTTCTCTCTCTCTCTCTCTCTCTTTCTCTCTCTCTCTCTCTCTCTTCCTTCCTCTCTCTCTAAAAATTAATTAAAAATTTTTTTTAAATAAATAAATAAATAAAACTTTGTCAGTTTGTGACAGAGGGAAAGAGACAGTGGGACATATACATTGCATCTTATGCTTCTAAGCATATGTCAATCCCATCCTCATTCCACTGGTCAAAGCTAGTCAAATGGCCACACCTAACTTTAAGTGAGATAATCTAATCTTACCATATGCCTGGAAGAAGAAACCTGGAATGTTTGGAAACAGCCATAATGACTGTCACATTAGTAAAACTGTGCAATCAAAATTTCACACAAAATAATTTTAAGCATAAAAAAATGTCTCACTTTTATGAAGTGTGGGGAAGGGAAGTCCTCAAGACTGCAGTCACTTCTGATACCAACTGAAGATCTCAGGGATCCTCAAGACTACCCTGCTTCTAACAACAATTGTAAGTTTGGGGATCTCCAAGACCACCCTCAGATTGATAATTCTCTAGAAGGACTCACAGGACTCACTGAAAACTGTTATATTCATGGCCATGCTTTATTACAATGGAATAATACAGACTGAAGTCAGCCAAAGGAAGTGATGCATGGGATAGAATCCAGGAAAGTTCCACATGGGAGCTACCAGTTGTCATCTCCCAGTGGAGTCATGGAGAGCACTAAATTCTCCCAGCAATAATGCACGGCAATATACATGGAGTACTGCCATCTGGGGAAGCTCACTTGAGCCTTGGTGTCCAGAATTTATACTGAGCCTTGGTTACATAGGCATGGTTAGCTGCCTTTGTGGCTGACCTTTAGTCTTCAGTCCCTCCACAGGTCCAGTTGATAAATGCGTGGTCCAAAGTTTTCACCATAAATCACATCCTAGACTGTTTGGTGTGGCCCAAAGCCCCACGTAAACAAAGACAGTCTGTCTTATCAGGCAGAGCATTCCAAGGCCTTAGAGATCACACTACAGGAGTTGAGGGCAAAGGCCAGACCTCTCTTTGGGTAAGATTCATTCTTTACTACACGGGGTTAAATCATAATTGATTTAATAGCATTTCAGAATGCTACAATTAAATTGTCTATGGATCCTATTTGAGATAAAAATACATTTAAACTGTATCAATAATATTTGCTACCTAGTAAAAGTCTTTATTTTTTACTTTTCACTAGGTAACAAATGATGGGAAAAATCACTGGCATAATTGCTTTAATGTATAAACTGTTCTCTTCCCAAAGAAAAATGGAGGTACATTTCCCACTTTTTTACCTTGCACATTACCAAACGCATCACCTACATAAAAAGACACTCAGATATTTGCCATGTTATCATTTGTTCCATGTGAATTTACTTGTTCTCTGAATATCTATCCTGTTTTCCTTTTAAAATGTTGGTTTTTCATATTTAAAAAGGTATATGATCTATTTTCTAAATAGGTTAAGTTTTTTTTTGTTTGTTTGTTTATTTGCCTACTCAAGAGATTTTTGAGATTCCGCCTTCACTTCATATTTTTTCTAGGTTAAGTTTTTCCCAGAGGAAATTAGTAAAGGAACGATGTGCTCTCTGCTCCTCCTATTTGACAGATTGTGTCTTCCTGCGCAGTGCCAGCCGCAACCCTGAGACGCGATGGTGGAGGCTGGAGTGAAGGGATTTGGCTGTATTGGGCACTCGGTCACCAGGGCTGCTTTTAACTCTGGCAAAGTGGATATTGTTGCCATCAGTAATCCCTTCACTGACCCCAACTACATGTCTACATGTTCCAGTATGATTCTACTCATGGCAAGTTCAAAGGCACAGTCAAGGCTGAGAACAGGAAGCTTGCCATCAATGGAAAGTCCACCTTCATCTTCCAGCAGTGAGATCCTGCCAACATCAAACGGGGTGATGATGCTGGTGCTGAACATGTTATGAGTCCACTGGTGTCTTCACTGCCTTTAAGAAGGCTGGGGCTCACTTGAAGGGTGGGGCCAAGTGGGTCATCGTCTCTGCCCCTTCTGCAGATGCCCCCATGTTTGTGATGGATGTGAACCATAACAAGTATGACAACTCCTTCAAGATCATCAGCAATGCCTCCTGCACCACCAACTGCTTAGCCCCCCTGGCCAAGGTCATCCATGAGAACTTTGGTATCATGGAGGGACTCATGGCCACAGTCCATGCCATCACAGCCACCCAGTAGACTGTGGATGGCCCCTCTGGGAAGCTGTGGTGTAATGGCCAAGGGGCTTCCCATAACATCATCCTTGCTTCTACTGGCCCTGCCAGTGGGCAAAGTCATCCCTGAGCTGAATGGGAAGCTCATTGGCATGGCCTGCCATGTCCCCATCCCCAATGGGTTGCTGTGGATCTGACCTGCCGCCTGGAGAAAGCTGCTAAATATAAGGACATCAAGAAGGTAGTGAAGCAGGCATCAGAGGGTCCCCTCAGGGACATCCTGGGCTATACAGATGTCACTTTAACAGTGACGCCCACTCCTCCACCCTCAAAGACCACTTTGTCAAGCTCATTTCCTGGTATGACAGTTAACTTGACTACGGTAACAAGGTGGTGGACCTTATGGCCTCATGGCCTCCAAGGAGTAAGAGCCCTCTGGACCACCAGCCCCAGTGAGAGGAAGAGAGGCCCTCAGCTGCTGGGGAGTCCTGGCCCCAAATCAATCCCCCAACACACTGAGAACCTCCTGGCCTCCCAGTTTTCACCCCAGACCCCCTGAAGAAGGGGAGGGGCTTAGGGACTCCTAGCTTGTCATGCACCATCAATAAAGTTCACTGTACCCAGCCGTAAAACAAAACAAAACAAAAAGACAAACAAACAAAAACAACTAACTTAACTAAAAAATTAAGGCTATTCATTTAAAAATCACAAATGCCAACTACTATGTCTCTAAATGTGGAAGAGCATACTGCTGTTTGAACCATATTCAAACACAGTTTGAGGCCTCGTAAACAGGAGGATTACGAAATAAGCATTTCTAAATGGGTCAGGGTTAGTCATCACTGACAACGTTGATTCAAAGCCATTACCCTGTTTTGAAGAGTGAACAAAGTCAAGGGGATTGCATAGAGCTCAAGATTTTATTAACACTATGTTCTAGAGGAGAAAAATGATTTTAATCTGTTGGTTTTCACTTACGCTTTTTTAATCAAGCCTTTATAGTACAAAGTCATTAATAAAATGTAACATTGTATTACGTTTTCCAATTTTGTAGATTACCTGGTTTTAAAAGCTGTAACTCAAATAAAATAATTCTGCAAATGCACTTTGTTTTAAAAAGAAAGAAATGAATTTATTCTCATGTTTAAATTTTTCATAGAAATACGTTGTTAATATAGAGATAATTTTCTACAGTCGTTTTATTTATGAAAGGCAAAACCCTGTGTTACTTGATTGTCAGCACAAGACTGGAATCATTGAGAGAAACAGGGTCAGTCATTCTAAATCATTTAATGAAAGTAGGTTAGTCAGTTGTATTTTATAGCTGTTCTGGTGATCCACCATTTTTAAGGGCAAAAATGACAATTTCTTAGTTTTTTGAACAAAATGAAAAATTTAACACTGAAAAATATTTTCTTTATAAAGAGCAATAAATTCTTTCAAGTACTAAATTTTTATTTCCTTGTTCATGGCAAATTTCCCTATGTTAATTCCAAATCTTTGAAAAATGACACATCTTAGATTGAAAATTAGGTACACAGTAGTTTAACTTAACTTACTAGATTTAGAAATCCAAAGTGAGTTTTTTTTAATGATTATTATTCATCAACTTAAGGAATATGCTGTATTGCCATTCAGTTATGCTGAGACCATAAAGTGAACAACTGTCAGAGGAAACAGAAAAAAATACTGTAATAGTTAATGGAAGTAATATTTAAAATGCCACATAATAACAGTAGAATGCTAGCAAACATGTCAATCAAATACCCAGACAGAAATAGGGCAGCTCTATGTTACAAATTATTAAGGAGACATTGGAAAAACAAGCCCATAGACATCAGCAAGGTTTGCCAGCCAATGACAACTGTGACCAATGCAAGACAGAGAACAGTGTACATGTACATCTGTGTAACAATGATCTGTGCAACACAGCTAGGTACTTGTGACAATAATGTTCACTGTAGCTCACATCGCTGCTGAACACACACACACACCTGCAGTGAGGCTCCTGGATGATGTTGTTAATTAAACTTATTACAACAGCAGAAATTAACACAGAGTATGGCATGTCTGGTTTTTACATTTTCCTATATCGACACCATGCATTGAGTAAAGTTATAAAGCTCAACATTTACTTTAGAAAGAGTTACATCTTCAAATATTTCCCATATGAGTGCTATTTAAGCCTTATAAAAAAATAGGGTGAGGTATGCAAAACATATACAAATAAAAATCTAAATGAAACCACTTTCCTGACCATACGCATATCCAGCACTTGGAGTGCTGTGGGCTCTAAGATGGGCTTTGAGGAAAAGTCCAGACTTTTGAGAATGCAGAAAGCTCTGGATTTAGGAGCGATGATTTTCCTCCAGAAGAAGGGAGCAGATCTCATGTGTGAGAGTTGGAGCTATTTTCTTTCATGATTTGCAGCCAATGTATTCAGTTTGGGTTGCATCATAGTAAAAGAGTGTATTTTGGGTTGCATCATAGTAAAAGAGTGCTCAAATCCTTATTGAGCATTTTTGCCCTTATGTTTAAAAAAAAGAGGTTTTCTTTTCAGAGAAAATGTTGTTACTCATTTTCTTTTATCAACATCGATCACACCTTCTTACCTTTAGGGAACTTTTCAAATCTCTGAAAGGAAATCACGACACCATCCACTACTGAATGAAGTGTGTTTCATTAAGAGCAGATTGCTGTTGAGTCATATTCTGAAAGTGAGGCATTACTTTTGGCAGAATAATTACACAGGTGCTTCAGAAGAGAACCTAGTCAAACTCATTATATTGATGTAGTTCCCTGTGGAACAGAGCTTTACTTTTCAATCCAGAAAAATGCACTAATATTAAACTTGTAGAATTAAATACATAGGTTGCCGTTAATAAGCAGCATTGGTGATGGGCAACTACTTCATTGACTTCTGAGTATAATTTTGCTGCATTTCCTTGAATTAACAACCTGGAAAACTGTGCTAAAAACATTAATTAATAAATCACAGCATTTCTTATACAACATTCATAGCATCCCTAGTACTTTTCCCAATTGTTCTCAGTATAGAGTTTGAACATTATTTAACATAAAAGGTAATGGATTTGAGCAAAAGTTCCTTTTCACAAACTCAGATTCTTTCATACTGTGGAAATTATATAAAACCTATTTTCAAATAGCCTAAATTTAATTTAGACTTATTTTTGTTATTATTTCATAGATATATGTTGAATATTATAATGACTATACTCCTGAATTATCCAAAAATATCTCCAAATAGTTTTACAATTAAATGCTTCAAATTTTAAACTTCAGTGTATAGCCTCTTGTAAAATAGGAGAAACAAAGGGAAGGCATCCCCAGTTCGATTTCTCTGACCAGATGACATCCTATTATCCTATTCTCTTAGCTTTGGTTTGTCCGACTCACAGCCCCAATCACAGACATATTTCTAGACATAGAACAATAATGTAAAATGATTTTTTGAATACTCTATTTAATTATGTCCTCTTCCACGTTGAAAGACTATGGATGTAGTCTCTAGTTTTTCCCCGGTTGCTCTGGGCACTCCTTTCTTTGGCTGGTTTGCAGTCATCTCCTCAACCTCTCAACATCGGAGAGTCCATGGCCCCTTTCTAAGAGCACTTCTCTTCTGTCTCGATGCTGATTCCCTTGGTGATGTTAGCCCTTCTCATGGTTTTAAGCTCAATCTATATGTTATTGACTCCCAAATCTGTATTTCTCGTTTTCACCTCTCTCTTGAACTCCAGATTTTTATATCCAGTTCCCTATTTGACTTCCCTTGGATTTCCAGTAGTCATCTCAAACTTATGTCCAGAGTAATATAATATTGCATGTCAACTTTAACTTAAAAATAAATATAAAAAACACAAAAAAATACCCCAAAACAAAGCAACTTCCAGATCTTCTCCTTTAAAACTTGCTTCTCTTGTTTCCCGCTCTCAGGAAATAGCAATACCGCTTTCAGCTGCTCAGGCCCCAAACGCTGGAATCATCTTTGACTCCTCTGTATTGTTTCACATTCTACATACAATCTGTCAGCATATCTTCTGAGCTCTACCTTCAAAACATGTCCAGAATCTGAATCCTTCTCACACCCGGACTACCACCATCCTGGTTCAAGCCACCATTTTCTCTCACCTGGCACGTGCCATGGCCTCCTAACTGGCCTCCCTGCCTCTACTCTTGCTTCTACAATTATTCTAAAGTATAATTGGCATACAATATTGTATTAGTTTCAGGTGTATAATGTAATAACTCGACATCTTTATATCTTACAATGTGATCACCATGATAAGTCTATTAACCACTATGGCCATGCCTACAATGTATTCTTAATGTAGTAGCCAGAGTAGTCCATTTAGAATGTCAGCTCATCTCTCCTCTGCTAGAAACCCTCCAATTGTGTCCTTACTCTGAGTAAAGGCCACTCTTTATAAGGACCTATGAAACCTCCCTTCAGTCTTTTCATCCCCAACTCCATTTCTTTGTACTTACTTTTCCCTCTACCTAGAATGCTCTTTGCATAAGTATCTACAAGGCTTTCTATTCTGCCTCAGGGCTTCACTCAAATGCCACCTGTTTTTTTTTCTCCTTAGTACTAACCACTATATACAATGTATTTTGCTTCTCTCCCACTAGAATATAGGCTCCAGACAGGCAGAGCTCTTAGTCCATTATATTTACTGCTGTATCTTCATTACTTAGAAAAGTACTTGGCACATAGTGGGTACTCAATGCAAAACTATAGAAGGAATGAGTAAATGAATGCCTTGTCAGCTCACAGAATTGGTCCAGAAGCCAGAAGATGGATGGATGGATAGGTAGGTAGGTAGGTAGGTAGGTAGGTAGGTAGGTAGATAGATAGATAGATAGATAGATAGATAGATAGATAGATAGATAGATAGATAGATAGAACAAGCCTATAGATAGCTGTTATAACTTGTCACTCCCTCTCTCCCACCCCTCCTCCAGGGGAAGCAGCACAAGTACCAATACAGAATTACAGATAGAATTCTCCCATTTCAAGCTGAGGATAGCATATAATCATTATGCATTTTATATTTCTCAGCAATTAAGTATTAAATAATACCTTTCATTTGAACATCTTAAAATGTTTTAAAAAAAGAATACCATAATTACATGTAGTTATACATCATCATTATACAGCAGTTAGCAGTAGAAGGCTTGGTGGATTTAAGATCTCACTGGCTTTTGACACCTTTGTGTTGGAACAGAAAATACAAGAGGAGCCCAAGTAGCAGTTTGACATTTACAACATGCCATTTAAACCTTAGAAAGTCTATTATTGCCTGGCTTATTAACATGAGAAAAATGTGAAATGTCAACAGAGTGTCGTGGTGTCCTCGGGCCAGTGTTACCTCAGTTAGCTTCGCTTGGTTCTTCCTGTCTACTCAGCATATCATGGTTGAGCATATTACTCAGGAAGGCTCTGAAAAGGAAGTGGGGCTCATTCTTGGCGGTTAACCAACTGTTTTCCTGAGGTCAAAGTGTGAGTGACACATGTGCTCTGGGTAGATCACACTTACAAGGTAAAGACAAGTGTTCTTTCTGAGACTGAGCTCCTACAAAGTTGCCAAATGTTTAGAGTGTGGCTTTGGTGCCCTGGTCTCCTAATGGCATGCCCCTTAGCACCTTAAACCCCCTCTTCAAATGCCTAGAACCCTCATTCTTCTTCCTTTGAAAACTGGCACACAGGAAAGCCTCTGATTACAGCTTAAACAAGCTGCTTCTTCCAAGGTTGTTATATGTCCTTTTGGAGAGAACAAAACCAGAGGCAAAACAATTGAAGTGTCAGTGATAAAGTTTCAGGAATCCATAAGCCTGTGTATCTTAGGGAGCAGGACTCTGACTGCCAATACCCTGGAGATAAAGTCAAGTAGGACAGACACTCACAACTCCACACCCCAAGCATATCCAGCACCTACATGCTCTACTTATTAAAATAAACTGCCCCGTGAGACTTAAAGTCTGAAAGAAACTCCAACAGGTCTTACGTCATATATTTACCCTCTTCTAGAGGATCTCAGAAGTCATTTAGTTTAACTCTCACATTTTATAGGTGAGGAAATTGAGGTTCAAAAAGTTAACTGCTGTCCTGTGAGCTCCTCGGTGCACATTCCATGTCTTGCTTTTGTGTGTGCTTGGGAATGACCGGAGCGCATTTCTTGCAAAAGGTCTTGTCATTCAGCATAGTCCTCTTAGTCTAAAGCAGTGATATTTGACTAACTTTTGTCAACCAGGATGCTCTAAAAATGCCCATGTTCTAGAAATACAAATAATATAAACTACTAAGGAGATTTTTGAGTTGGGCCCAGGAGGAACTAACTTATTATCTGCATCTAAACTGGTGTAACATCATGATCATAGGCACCACGTGGTAAATCAGTGTTACCTGCTTGACCAAAGAAAAATCGTGGTGGTGTGGAGAGGACACTGGTTGGGAGAAGGTAGGTACGAGTTTTAGCCCAGGCTTTATCACAATGTAGCCATTTTACTTTGGGCAAACACTTCTTCTCTTTGGGACATAGAAACCCTCCTAGTAAGTAACCAAACTTTCTATCATCTGCCAGGACAGGACAGATAGATGAGCATAGCAAATGGGCAATAGTTTTGTTTTAAGGTAAAATGCTTCTTGGGCTCAGTGTCTCCTCATCTATCAGAGGCTTGGAGAAACAGATGTCTGGAAAGGCTGAGAGCACACTTGTACTGTCCCTAGTCTTTCTCGCTTCTTTCTGTAGCCAGAAAAATAGATACCAGGGCAGGAAACAAGAAAATCGCTCCTCCCAACCAATTTCAGTGGTAGACATGAGATCCATACTTGGCCAATGATAGTACCTACTCCCCAAGCAACAGAAATGTATCCAAAGGATAACCATGTGACCAAAGCAGACTCCATCTAAGTTCTTCCTTCTGATTGGTATACAGATCTTGGAAAACAGAAGTCCTTTTCTGTAAAGTTAATAAGCTGAGATGATGCAAGCTTGCAGTTACAGAGGCTATTTCCCTCGGGCCCATAGTGGAAGCCCATCTATAGGAGGAGAGAGAAGGACAACACAGAGATAATCAGAGCTGAAAGACAGCGGGCTAGTGATGCTGTCTGATTCCTGGATCCAGCCATGACTGAAGATGTCTGAGTTTAAAAACTTTATTTTTTGCCTGAGCTAGCTTTAGCTGGATTTGTCATTTTTGATTAAAAGAATCCTGAGTAGCCCAGTTGGTGTAGCTCAGTGGATTGAGCATCGTCCCATGGACTGAGAGGTCCTGGTTCAATTCCCAGTCAGGGCACATGCCTGGGTTGCAGGCTCGATCCTCAGTAGAAGGTGTGCAGGAGGTAGCCAAGCGATGTTTTTCTCTCATGTCAATGTTTCTATCTCTCTCTCCCTTCCTTTCTCTCTTAAAAAAACAATAACAACATATTTATAAATAAATTAAGTAAAGAATCCTGAGTAATCATTCACTAATTTTTCAAATGAGGTTCATATGGAGGGAGTGACTGACTCAAGTTTACACAGCGCATTGGGGACAAAATTTGAACTTGAAATCAAATCTACTGATTTCTATTCCAATGAATTTTCTTCTACACTGAGCTTTTTATACTATACCTTATAAATTATTCAATATTTTCTGAATGATAATACAAGTCTTTTTTCCTGCCATGTTGCGTCAGAGCAAAATCTATTCATTTGAGTAAAAGATGGAGGACCATTTATTAAGGATTCTGTGATGTAATAAGAGAACTTAGACTAGGTAAGTACAAATAAAAGATTCAATTATGGCAGAATCAAAGGTAGAAACCACATACTTGATTCTGTGTATGGTGTGTGTGTGTGTGTGCATGTGGAATGTCTAATGTGTTCTAGGCACAGCATTAGGGTCTTTCATAAATGTCATCATATGTAGTTGCCTCACACTGGGCTTTATGCATAGTTGGACCTCAATAGATGAAGGAAAGAAGGGAGACAAGAAGGGAGAGAAAGAAGAAAAAGAAAAGTAGAGTGGGTTTCAAGTAAAAATTAATTGTTTTTTCTACTGTTCAATAGTTTATATTAATAACCAGTATCTTCTAGTGATTTTAAAATATATCCATGAAATCTAGTCTACTCTGAAACTACTGCTTTTCCTAAATTGAACAGAAGAAACTGTGAGAAGAGAAACTTCAAGTCAGAGCCTCAGACCACAAGCCTGTCTTAGGAGGACTGAACATTAGGAACAAATGAGTTAACAGAAGATGATGACACTTGATAAATGTCCAAATTGCTGTAGTTCCATGAACTGTTTACAACAGGGCTCAGTCATGATCAGTAATATTCATTTACAAGGGCTGACTATTAGAGTAAATTGTGTGAAAGTAGGCAGTTCCTGGATTTAGTAACATAATGAATAATAATGTTTTAGAAAACCTGAACACTTGATGATGAATAGATGTTAAGATTATTCTATTTGAATTTTTGTTTAGTATACGTTATATCATTCTCTGTGATCAGAATTTTTAAACCACAAACAGGATTTAGACAAATGGTGGGAAAAAAAAAAAAGTTTCGGAGTCAGAAAATAAGATGGTCATCGAGAATTTGCTTTGCATTGGTTTGTAGAAGGACTCACCACTTTAAAACTTACTCTTTTCTAGTTTTAAATTCAGTAATGAAAGACAACACCCCGAAAGATTTCTTAGTATAATAATCACACAAATAAAGAGCATCATTTACCATGCTATATTTAGTTAAAATTTAGACATTACAAAAAGGAAATGGGTGGATAATTCACTACCATCCTCATCGAATTAGCAAAATGTAGTATACTATGGGAATTACTGATTAAATAAGGTTTTCTGTAGGTAAGAAATTTTTAGGGTAACTCATATGGCAATTTAGACAATCTAGTTTCAGTTATAGATGGTTTACATCAACAGTTTTATATTTCAAGTAGAGTACTCTATAGTAACTATTTTTGAACTTCTGAAACACTTAGAAAACTTATGATTTTTGGTAAGACTCACTGATGGCACTGACATTAACTTGCCATGTCATCTATTATTGAAAGATTATGTATGTGCATAGCTCACCATCAGCATATTGTTCACTGGTTTCTTGTGTTTATTCTTCCATCTGCATGTCTCTGGGGTCATGTCACTGTCTCTTGGAGAAATACCAAAGTCTTGGCTTTTCCAGTTAGCAATTTGCTACGAAATACCTACAATAGCACCACATGCAATTTTCACTACTGATTCTTTAATCCAAGGTTCATTCAACAAGTATGTGTCATTCACTGTTCAAGACTCTGAAAACAGAGGTGGCCAGACAGAAATGGTCCCTGTTTTTGGAACTGTTGTTCTTGTCTGAGACAGAGGAGACCAGGAACAAATGAATAAATGAAAAAGATGATTTTAGAAATTGATAAATGCTATCAAGAAAATAAAACAAATAATGTGACAGAGGTGTGACAGGTGGGCAATATGAATAGGGTCATTTAGGAAAATTCTTACTGAGAAGGTGACATTTGACCCCAAACCTGAATGACAAGAAGTAGCCAGCATGCATTTTCCAGTCCGAGAGAACAGCAAGAGCACAAAGAATGGACTGACGTTGTGTAGGAGGTAAAAAAAGAAAGTGACTGTGCGGGAGTGTGATGAGGCTGGGAAGGAAGCAGAGGTCTCAGCACACAGAGCACAATAGGCCATGGCGGGAGGTTGAAGCTTTGTTCTAAGGGTTTAGGCAAGGCATTGAGGGTCTTCAAGCAGGGCAGTGATATATGATTCATGGTTTTTAAAAGGCTACTCTGAATTCTGGTAAATAATGGGTCATAGGGAGAAGCATAGAGTGAGGAGGGCTGCTGACTGTTTTTGTAGGTTGGATTCCACACAGGGGTACCAGGCAGAACAGGTGAGTGGGGGTTGAAATCCAGCCTTTGTGCAATTCACCAAGCCCTATGTCCAGCATGGATCTGAGTTCACCTGTAGAAAGGGGTATCTTTTTCCATCACACACAATGTACCATACAGGCAGGAAGCAGCCTCAGGAGTGAGAACAGGGGGGAGGATATGTTTGCAAGGATAATAGTCATGGTGGAGAAGGAGAGCAGTGGGTTTAGGATATGTCTAGAGGTAGAGCTGATAGGACTTACGGATTGATTAGTTGTGAATGAGGGGTGAGGGGAAAGGAGAAATCAACTGTGAGCCGTAAACCCACAGGGTATGGTGCTGTTACTGACTGAGGTAGGGAAAGTTGGGAGTGGACCAGGTTTGTTTATTTGTTTGTTTGTTTGTTTGTTTAGGAGAGGGGTCAAGAATTTAGCTTGTCTAGGTTTAGTCTAAGATATATGTTAAACGTCCAACAGTCAGATTTATGAGTTGAGGAAATTTACGATGCCGTTAAGTGTAGCTCAGAAATGCGAAGAGGTCAGCCTCTTCTTAGGTCTTTCTCATGATACTTGATCCACTGGGGGATGGGGGCAGGCGGAGAGAGGGAACTAAATTAGTCCAGTCTGGTATTCTTCATCTGAAGGAAGAATTCAAACACGTTGACAATCTTTCAGATTTCCTCCCCATCGCTCATCTCTCCCCGAAGGAGGTGGGAGCCCAGGGTGCCCTCCCCACAGTGCCAGGAGGAGTCCTTCTACCTTTAGGGGACTGCTGCCTCCTCTGCACTCTACAGCAGTGCATCTGTTCACCTGTCTGGTCACTGCTTGCCCTGCTGGTGTTCACCGCTGACCCTGGCAGCCAGTATGGCTTGGTGAAAGCTGGGTGAAGGCTCTGGGACTCCCTGGCTGACTTGGCCTCGTGGCAGCTGGTCCTGTATCCCTGTAAGTATCTGCCATATTCTCCACCCAGCTCCTGGCCCAAAGACCCACCTTGGCCCTGTGGATGTTTATCAGCTCTCTACCCAGCCTTGGTCCATGGACACTTTGGGAACTTGTGGGAATTTCTGAGTCCCATCCTTACCACGTGGAAACTGGTGATGGCTTTAGAAAGCGATCTACCGTTAGATCGCTTTCTGATATGTCCCCTGTCTACTCCCTGCCACCCAGGTTGGGTGATGATCTCTTGTTAAAGGCTCCAAAGCAAATTGGGCAAAAACTCTCAGCATTGCCCTCAAGAGCTGTGACACACTTCCCTGCTGGACAAAGTTCAGAGAGGGAAGATCAGCTCCACATGGCTCCCTCTGCTTCCTCTGCCCCACCTTCCTCCCCCACAGTCCCTTGGCACCAGAAGAGACGGGCTTCCAACTTCCATTCCTCCCGATCCATTCTTCTCCTGGCCTGGGGCAGCAACTCTCACAGTCCAGCCAGCAGAGTCAGGAGGGCAATCTTCTCTTTACATATTGAGTCTTCGTGTATTGAAAGATGTAAAAATTCTTTTCAGTCTCACTGCTACAACTTGATGGCTGAGGGAGTGTGGGAAATGTTGATATGATTCTTTATAAGAGAAACAAAATCTAGACATATTTAAACATGCTACACTTGTAACATGAGTTTTTAGCTCAGTGAAGCTGTCACTGCTGGAGATACAGTTTGAGAGTCTTCAGCGTGTGGATGGGGAAAAGCCAGGATAGAATAAGACCGTATAGTTTATGATGGAGAAATCTGAGTGCGCATAACAGAGTCCTGGGGCAATCCAGCTGCGAGAGGCTGGACGGGGGGAGGAGCAGTGAGGGACACTGAGAGATAGTGTGTGTAACAGGAACAAAGTTAAGAGCAAATGTGGTATCACTAGGGCCACGAGAGCAGCCAGTTTCCAGAGGAAGGGAGCACTCGATGGAATCAAATGTTCCCAAGAGGTCAAGCCTATAAAAGGATCCTAACCCACACTCTGATTCTGACCCTGACCCTGACCCTGACCCAGACCCTCAGTTCTTTCTTAGAAGGATAATGAGGACAAGTTGAAATGAATACTTTATCTAAAAGGACCACTGGTAACAAAACTTCATCAAACCATGTCATCATATTTAATTAAGATGCTGTGCTCTTTGAGCCAAACTGAAACCTCATCAGGATGACTGAAGTAATGAACATTGGCCATTGGAGATCCCCCACTGTTACTGAGAACCTTTAGAGGTACTCCACAGGATCCTCCAGTCTGCCTCTGATGAAGCATCGTGACTGTTTCTTTTCTTTACTTATCTTTATCTGAAATCAACCTGGAAAACACATTAGTCTTTCATTTTTTCAAGCAGATACTAAAGCACATGGTTTTGTGGGTGAAGCCTCTACTGGGATCCTATGCTTGGTGTCTCAGGTGTTCTGCAGATGGTAGAAATGTAACCAGAGGTGGAACCTCCTTTCCCACCAAAAAGAACAGTGAAACATCCTTGGGATGTGCACGGTGCCCATGTCCTGCTGCCTCGCCCCGCCATTGCCCTGAGCTCCTGGTGCCTACCACCCCTGCCCTGACCTTCACATTATTCTCCTTTTCTCTATTCTATTTTATCTATTTAATCAAAATGATATGGTCTAAACTATGGAAATAATAGTCTATGAATAGTATGGTTCAGAGTTTGAATTATCTGTTCACTTTAATGGCCAACCTGGGAGGCAGAATGTGATAATACAAAGAGAATAGGTTGAATTCTAGTTCTGCTTCTCACTAGCTGAATGAACTTTCAGGCCCAAGTCATACAGCAGGTTGGAGAGTGGGTACTGAGAAATCTGGCCTCCAAGTTGGGCTGGGTTTCTAGGACCTGTCACTAGCCATGGAGGAGGAGCAGGGTTTGCCATGATTGTGAGAGGACCGAACCAGGAACTAAGGACGGGGTCAATTTTATGTATTTCATCCAAGGGAACAGGACAGAGAGGTGGAAACAGAGACAGAGGCCAATAGTTTGCATTTGGAGCCAACTAGATAAAGTTAACAGATCTGAGTGGGTACACAGGAAGTAGATCCTACTACAATAATAAATTGCTGATACATAGGGCCCTCTCCCCTTTGAGATAGACATTATAACTGAGCTAAGGTAAAATTCCACCCAAGTAGCTCTTAGCATCCCTGTAAAAAAAAAAAAAAAAAAGTATAAATCTTAATCTGTCTTCTATTTTTGTTAAGAATGAAAAGAAATTATATTGGCTTATACAGTCTCTGTTGGGACTCATCTCTGCTACTAGTCCTGATTATCTTTCTGAACAACTATTCAAACGCATCAGCAAAGCAAAAAATTAGCAGATATATAAAAATACTCAGTAGTTTAAATGGAACATTCAGAGCAAATAACCCCGAGTGAAAAAGCACTTAAAGAGTTTTATAAATATATTTTATTCTTACACTGCATTGATAAAATAAGAGCAGGCTGTTATGGAAAGGAAGCAATATTTAACAATTCTTGAAGATAAAAAAATATAACTGCACAACTGAATAAAATAGAACCCTGGTAGCAATAAGAACAGCTAGCTTTCATCTTGCCTTCTAATGCCATTCTCCAATAAAAGGAATAAGCACTCTTTGGAGAAAAGGATGATTCTAGGACCAGCACAGGAAATAGACAAGATGAGCCTGGGGCATCTTGTAGTGCCAGAAAGTAATACAGTGCTCAAAAAACAAAGACAAAAAAGCCACAATGATTGGTCAAAGGGGACACAAGAGACAATGGAAACAGCTCCCAAATGGCCAAAGCTAGAATAATTTGAGCAACAAGAATATAGCAGTATTGGATTGTAACCCAAAGTGTAAAATAAATATCAGTGAGCACAAATTGATACAAACAAATAATCAAAATAAATAAATAAATGGGCAGTGGGGGAAACCGCTGAATAGGCTCAAGGGCACCGATGCCTTCAGACTTGCCTGTGACCTCAGGTTGACCAGCAGTAAATTTGGGAGTTGAAGTAGTCCATCCATCCTGAAATTCCTCCTGGGTCCATGCCTTTCCAGCAGTGACCTGCTCTTCCTTTTCAGTCCCTTCAGGGTCTCTGTAGAAGTACAGACCCTGTGTGACCCCCGCACGTGCTCACGGGAGATGGTGTCACGCGTGCGCAGAGATTCCCGGTCAGCATCAGCACATTGACCCCTGGAGCGAGCTCCCTTGTTGCATAGGATGGCAATGCCCACGTGACACAGAGGAGAGGCTGTTACACAGAGCAGTGGTAGGCAGGTTAACACAAGACTGAGAGGCTGGCGGTCAGCCCTGACACCAGTAACCACCAGACATCACGCTCCCAGGAGGCTGCCTGCATCTGGTCAGTGAAGGTTCCCGGAGTGAAGCGGCCAGCAATAGGAGTGGCTCCAGTGGCAGCAACAAACTTCAGCACAGTCCACTGGCCAGTATTCCTGCACAATATGGCAGAGTGACATCAGCCAGACTTCCAATAGCATCACAGGCACGAGCTGCCATTGGAAGCTTCTCCCAGGTTCTCTTCAGATTTATGATGTAGACGCCATCACTTTTCCTTTAGTAGATGGACTGTTCCATTTGGAAGTCAAGGTTGGTACCACCTAAGTGAGTTCCTGTTGCAAGGAATTTGAGGACGTTCTCCCCCTTCATCTGCAGGACATCAAGGGCTCCAGATACCATGAAATTTCCCTTCAAGTTACAACAGGAATTCAGAACAACGCCATATGGGCCCCTCTCTGAGTAGCGCAGAAAGGCCAGCAGAGGAGGTGTTAGTGATTGATTACTGTCACATGCAATCAAGGAATGTGGTTGTTGGTTACACAGTAGAAGCTCACTATTTTATCTACACACCAGTGATAACCAGTTAGAAAATTAACCTGTACACAGTAGCTATTAAAATAGAAAACACCTCACCTCTTTTTTTACTATACAGTTTTATATCCAACTGCCTGCTCAACATGACCCGTGGATGCTCAAACTAAACATGTCCAAAACAAAATTCACCCTCCACAACTCCTTCGCTCCAATACCTGTCTCTCCTGCAGTCTTCCTTGTCTCAGTTAATGACACTCCATTCTATCAATTGCCTGGGCCAAAAACCCTTGAGTCCTATTGACTCCTGCCTTTCTCTCACATCATTTGTCCATCCCATCAGCATATGTAGTGACTCCACCTTAAAAATATATGTGGATTCTGTTTATTCCTTACTACCACTGTTGATACCACCTTGGTCCAAGCTACCATCAGCTCCTACACAGACTCTCTCTACAGCATCCTAACTGATCTCCTAAATGTAAAGGAGGATCAAATCTCCCACTCTTGTGCCCCAGCTATTGTCCATGCAGCAGCCAAAGTAATCCTAATCACTCATGTTATTCCTCTGCTCAAAGTCTCCCATTAGCTCTCGCCTTGCCTAGAGTAAAATCTTAAGTCCTCCTCATTGCCTGTAAGGCTCTATACGATTTGCCTTCTTGCCCCTTCTATGGCCTCAACATTTCCATTCTTTTATTCAACCACTCTGCTATGTAAATACTAACCTCCTTGCTATTCCTCCTGCATGGTAGATATACTCTAGTCTCAGGGTCTTTGCACTTTTTATTCCCTCTGCCTGAAATGTTCTTCCTTGAGTTATTTTCCTGACCCACTCACTTACTTTCTTTGCACCTCTACTCAGATCACCATATCAGAGAGGCCTTCATTGCCACCTTAAAGAACACCCTCCACCATTCACCATTTCCTCAGCTGCTTTTGGTTTTTATGGCATTTATCACTATCTGACATATTACCAATATATGTATTTGTTTATTGTCTTTCTCTGCTTTCTAGAATACAGGTTTCACAAGACCAGGGACTTTGTTATCTTCACTGCGTTATCCCAAGAGCCTAGAACAATGGCCAGGCTAAAATAAATTCTCAATAAATATTGTTGAAGAAATAGTTAAATCTAGGAATAAATTGAATTTAAAAAGAGAACTACCAAGCTGAATGGAGGGAAATAAAAAGGCTTGAATGTGTAGGGCCATATCATCATCCTGAATGGAGAGAGTCCATTTTTAAAGACAGCAATTTTTCCCAAATTCAATTTCAATTGAACACAATCACAATGAAAATTTCAATAGGATTTTTTTGGGGAACTTATCAAAAGTATTCTAAAGACAATCTAGACCTACAAACGTTTGAAATGATCTAAGACACTTTTGAAAATGACAAGTAATAAGAGGCAGGCAGACATTCCCCACCCTATATAGTTAGACACACAAAAGAGCTATAGAAGCTAAAGATCACGATATCATAACACCAATATAAACAGACAACTCACTGACACCAATCAGAGAGTCCAGAAGCATACCTAAGTAAAAACAGAAATTTGGTACTCGGTAAAGATGGTATTTTAAATCAGTAAGTATAAGAAATATTTACCCGATAATGGTATTGACCAAGCTTACTGAAGAAAAAAATTGGATTTCTTTTATACCCTCAAGTAAGCTCCAAAGATTAAATATTAAAGATTTAATTGCTTGAAATGAAATAACAGTCTAGAAAAATAGAGGTAAATATATTACATATTTGACCACACAAAAATATCTACACAGCCAAAAAACACAACCAGCAGAGCAAGTAGAGGAAAATAATATATCTGAAAAACAAAGATATACAGGAACTCTTAGAACCTATTAAGTAAAAAAATCAACACACCAACAGAAAACTGGGCCCAGTCAGGCAATTCACAAATGAAGAAATATAAATGAGCAACAGTTCATTATAGTAATTCAACAAATACATATTAGCACCTACTATATGCCAAGCACACTGGCCAAGGTTAATATAAAATCTTGCTGGCAGGGGTGGCAGAAGTGGACATTCCTAAACCTGACTAATAAGATTATTATAAATTATATAGTTGTATGTTAGAATAACTTTCTGGAGGGCAGTTTAATAGTATGTGTTGGAAGTGAAAGCACAAAAATGCTTGACATCAACTCCAAATCTAGAATTTATATCACGTCTGGATATAAGAGCTGGACACGAAGCTGTCAGCTTGGGGCCAGCAGGAGAGGCAACCTGGGGACAAAGCCAACACACAGAGAGACAGAGGCGCCCGAGTCCTGGTACCCCCACCGCCCTGCCCTGGGGCTACTTGATCCACAGATTCAGTGATTTGTGAGATGGAAATTTCCCTCATTGTTTAAGTCAGTTTAATACAGCTGATTTTTAGAATTTACCTCCCCCAGCCCCAAGCCATACTTGGATTTTTCTGATTGTATTAAGTGAACTTAGACTATAGGCTTTATAGTTTAGTCACCAGAAGTGGAGACTGATATATGACAGAGCAAACAAGAGGGCAGGCTCTGGGGTCAGATAAATCCAGTTCAAATTGCCAACTGTGTGACTAAGGCAAGTCTCTTAGCGTCTCTGAGCTTCAATTTCCACATCTATAAAATGGGGCTAATAGCCCTGGCCTGTGGCTCGGTTGGTTGGGTGTCGTCCTATGTGGAAAGGTTGCCAGTTTGATTCCCGGTCAGGACACACACTCCAGTTGTGGGCTCAGTCCCTGGTCGGGGATTGTGTGGGAAGTGGCCTATAGATGTTTCACTCTCACATCAATGCTTCTCTCTCTCTCTTCCTCTCCCTAAAAATCAATAAAAAAATCTTTTTTAAAAATGGGGCTAATAAAGATTGTTGAGAGGGCTGAGTCAGAAAACAACCATAACGTGCTTAATATATTGCCTTGCATATAGTAAGGGTTCAACAGATTCTAGGGCCTTTCCCAAAGTGATCCAGAACAGGAGTTCTCATTCTTTCTTAATTAGATGGACATCAATAAATTGGGCACAGCAAAGTGGGTCCCATAGTCTCTGACAAATATAGAGGCAGCTTTCAGGTAATATTGGGCTGTGTCGATGGCAGGGTATACAAATTCCATTTACAAGGATGGCCTGGGTTGTTGTTCATGGACACTGGGAGCCAAACTGGGGACCGTCGGCCCTATGTCCACGGGGCTCAGAGTGTGCTCCGGAGGGATGTGAGGTGAGTGGTGCAGGACACCCCACCGGACATCGCACTCCCTGGAAAGAAGCCCTCGGAGGGAGGACAGTGCATCCAGCGGGCCTTGCCCCATCCCACTCGGTTGGGAAAATACCGACCTCAAAATTACAATTTATTAAGAAATTAGTGCTTGAGGGTTCTCATAATTGTTATCTCTTGGCTGTTTAGAGAAAAAGGCAGAATGGGTTTTACTTAGAAATTTAGTGCCGTTTTTGTGTGTCATTTGTGCTGTGGCTTCCCAGAACAAATAATATTTTGCTTTATTCCCAGAGAAATAATTCATGACACATGGGTTTTATCACAAAATAAAAATGTCAAACTTTATCTTTGGAACAAAATAAATATGAGTATTGTCATTTATTGTAAAAGGTGCTATCTAGATTAAATCTTGGTAAGCATCCCACTCTCCAATCTTCTTGATATTTAAAATAATGAGTAATTAATTTCTGAGCTTGGTTTATTTTTTCTGCAGGAGGTCATTTGCATGCTTACACTTTGATATTGAAAGAAATCCTAGAAGTTAAACCTCAAAAGTTGTTGACTGCCTAGATAAACATCAGCTGCTCTAATGGTGTTTTGAACTGCTGAACGACCATTTAAATATTCTTAATTCTTTTCTCTTTTTTTTAACTAACTGAGTGGGTGGGGAAGTGGGCAAGAATTGTAAAGCATAGTCACCTAACTCTTTCTCTCTCTCTGTTTTATCCTTTACAGAGTTGGAGTCCCCACACTTGACATGCCTTCCTCATGCAGTTACTGTAAGAACTGAAAGGGTGGAGAGATTGAAAAGCACCTCAAAATTCTCAAGGGACGACACAACAAGCAAGTTTATGTTTTTCATTGCTTAATCATTTGTGAAAGGCTTTCCTTGCTCAGGTTTTTAAAATGTTATATCTCCTCTTTGTTACTGATCCACTGTGAACATATATTGGTCATTCCATAAATAATATAAATTTTAGATATTTTTACAAAATTAAATTTGTCATTCATTTATCTAAGCAGTAATTCCTGAGCACTTAATATAGACCATGCCTTGGGAATACAGTGATAAACAAAAATTAGTTGTCATATCAGCTCTCATGGAATTTATATCCCCGTAGGTGTAATACATACCAAGACAGAATCAGGCAGATTGCAATGATTACTGTGGTCAGGGAGGGCTTCGTGGAGGAGGAGGCATGTGAGTTGAGACCTCAAGAATAAGAATGGGCTGTACATGGAAGAATTGAGGAAGAACACGCCAGGCAGAGCTCAGCAAGAACGAAAGCCTGGAGGCTGGAATTAGAAAGAAACCAATGTGACTGAAGGGTGGTAGGTAGGGCAAGAGCAGAGCATGGACAGAGTATGGAACAGACCAGACCGAATTTCCAGGAAACTTGGCTTATTCCTGAGGAAGGATCCCAAATACAATGTTCCTATCATTCCATGAGGTAGGGCTTCAAACTGAGGCTACTTAATTCATGTTAAGCACCAAGTAAACATTTCTTTTACTCTTTACAAGAACCCTCTGAGGCAGGCCTTATATAACAACCCCATCCCCACTCCATTTCTACATCCTCAGCCTTGTTTAATAGCCAGGTTATGGAAGCTTGGAGAGGTTAAGCAACCTGCCCAAGGCCGTGTGGCTAACAAGTGATAGAAGCAAGATTTGAACCCAGGCTGTCCAATTCCAGGGTCACTGGTCTTAACCACTACACTATACGATCCCCTACTCGTAACTAGAGATATGGCTTTGGACACGCCCATTTGTTCCTTCTGGGTATGGCCTGCACCTGTGCAGTTACTTCCTGGCTGGGTAGCATTTCCTCGGTGTGAGAGGCATACCTGATGGCGTGTGAAAGCACATCCATGAGTCACACACGCAGCATTACGTTACCTGGATTCATATGGTAAGATGATGATTACCGTTTCAAGTCTCCCACTGATGTCAGGGAAAAAAGTTCAGTCTGATGGTAACACATTTTTTACATCTTTCCAGCACATGTTCACTTTTACTTTTATAAGACCTTCCCCTTTTTACTAAGCTTCCAGGCCCACAGTCTTCAGTAGGCAGTGCCATCTGGCTAGAATTTAGTACCACTATTGTCTTCTTATTGTTACTTTCTATTGTTGATTTCATGGTTTTATTGATTGTGTTTCATGATTATTTTTTATTTGTGCAGTGTTAGTGTTGCAGTTGCTGCCATCCTCGTGTCCATTCCTTCACAGGTGTCAGATTACTGCTGAAGCTCCTGCTATCGCATTCATGGCCCAATGGAAATCAAGGGTAAGGGCAGGTCTCAGTTACTTTGTCTCCTATTCCCAGGAAAGCAAAAGAATTCTCCAGACGTTGCATTGATCCGAACATGTCCCATGGCCATCTGCAGCAGCAAGAGGCTGAAAGGGTGTGTGTAGCTGGGCACATTGCCACCCTAAACCAACCAGGGTTCTCTCAGCAAGAAAAGGGTGTGGATACCAGACTCCGTAATCAGAGTGTTTGCCATAAGCCTGAGGCATTTGAATCTTCTCCTTAGTGCCTGCAGATGACAGGTATGCAGGAGGATTTAGGGAATTTAGCAAAAAGCCAACTTCTTTTTACCTTGTTTGGCACCAAGATACCCTCTCTTCATAGTGCAGCCAAACCTCGATGGTCCCTCATCACTCCTGAGGGACAACAGGCACTGAGAAAAGTAACACTGCCACAGACTCTTCCAGGAGTGCTGAGAAATCTTACAGGTTTGTCCCCATTAGCTACTACAACTCAAAGTGCTAAACAAAAGAACCCCACCTTTTCAGTCTCTAGTATGTAGAACATACATTTTCTTAAATGCACATACCTCTAAATAGCTACCCTAGAAAAGAGGTTTAAAACCTTTTTTAAAAATCTCAGTTTATGTGTACCTTTATTATGATTTCAAAAACTACTGTTCAAAATGAAGTTTTCATTTAACATCCATTTAGTTCCCATGTATACAGCCCACTGTGCCCAGGGGCCCTCCCAGGTGCTGAGGATCAGGGGTAAACTAGATCACGAGGCCTGTGGGCGGACATCCTGGTGGGAGAGGGAGACCAAAAACGCACTGAGAAGCAGGAAAGCTGGAGGAACCTGGGAGCCAGACTTCAGGCCTTGAACACAAATTTTGTTACTTCCTGGCTGTGTAGCCTCTCAGTGCCTCAGTTTCCCCACCTATAAAACAGTAAGGATACTCATACACATCTCATGGGGCTACAGTGAAATTGCTTTCTGGCTCATGGTGATACGAACAGCCCCATCAAAGGGCTGGGAAGCTAAGATACAGTGTTTTAAAAGGTAAAGCATGGAAATGGCACATTAGCACACACCTCATTTGGTGGCTGTCCGTATTCCGTGGCTTGGTTCCCATAAAGTGCTTAGAACTGTAACTGGTATACAGTAAGTGCTCAATGAATGTTAGTGACCATCCCATTTCAAGCACTGAGTTTTCACTTAGTGCTGCACGGTGCTATATGCATCCTTCAAGGCCAGTTTGCTGCATTCTTGCACTCACAGTTGAAGAGTTCCTCTTGAGACCCTTCTTCAGAGGAATACTTGCACAGAGATGCATTTGTATGAGGTACAGAATCTGGCCAAAGGCATGAAAGACATCATTAAGATTTGGGAATAAAGTGTAGTAAGATTGAGGTGGCAATGACTAGATGGAGTTTGCAAAGACTGAGGCTGCAAAACCACTGCCTGACAAAGAGCAGCTCAGGAAACTGCACTCTCTCTCCCCCTCCTGCCCCGTCCTGCCATCCTCTTCCCACCCCACCCAGCCCTCACTTCACTAGAGCGCCCGTGGCTGGCTATTATTATATCAGCATGTCTGGTAAAGTGAAAAAGGGAAAATACAGCCCTGGGCTTCCATGGAAAGTGTTTTAACTCTCACAACCAGAACATCTGCTTAAAAAAATATATATATATATATATATATGACTATATATATATATATATATATATATATATATATATATATATATGACTATATATATATATATAAAATATATATAAAGATCTTTAACTTTTTCTACAGCATCTCAGTACCCAACCTTTTCAAAGCATCTTTTCTAAGGAAGGATATTTCCTGAGACAACGTAGCATAATCTTTGCCAAGTGACTCAGTTTGACATAATATGCATTTTTTTTTCAATGTCAAGTGGCCCAAACTTACAGAGAAAAAGTGGGCTCTTGGTATCAGTTTGATGTCAGGGTTTTTCCACATTTGCAAGGGAGCTTTAAATACGATTCGATGTGAAGGTGTCTGCAGGCCAAGCTCCAGCCCTATGTCAAGATGCTCCTGACTGTGGTCCTTGCCTCTGCCCTTCTCCTCTGCTCTGTGGCTGACCAGGGGTGTTTGACCTTGGTAGGGATCAAGGATGTCAGGTACCTCATTGACAAACTGCAGGTAAGCTGTACATGGGGACACCAGTGGGAAAGGCAGCTATAGAAACTTAAGTGAATTTTTTAGGGGGATGAAAAACACACCACACATCATGGGTTCTTGTCTCCATCTACTTTAGAAAGATCCACTGTCAAAATGCGGCTGCAGCGGCAACGTGAGTAAACGCTCTTTTAAGAACTTTCCAAACTTATTTTAATTTTCACTCTGGAATCTTCACTTTGAAATTACTCTTTTGCAGGTGACCAGTTGCCTGTGTCTGCCCGTTCCTTCTGTGAGTATAGTAAAATAATATAACCTTGATCTTGTTCTTTTCTTTTAAAATTATTTTTATTAATTTGTTTTTGTTACAGATGTTTCTCCTTTTTCTCCCATTGACACCCTCCTCCCCATTCCCCCAGCCCCTTCCCCAGCCTTGTTGTCTATGTCCATTGGTTATGTGTACATGCATATAAGTTCTGTGGTTTATCTCTTCCTCCCCAACACCCTCTCTTCTGAGGTTTGTCAGGCTGTACCCTACCTCTATGTTTCTGGGTCAATTTTGTTCATCAGTTTGTTTAGTTCATTATATTCCACAAATAAGTGAGATCATATGATTTTTGTCTTTCTCTGCTTGGCTTATTTCGCTTAAGATAATACACTCCAGGTCCCTCCATGTCATCTCAAATGATAAGAGATCTTTTTAAGTAAAAAATCATTGCTTTGTTTTATATTTCAGATAAGTAAGTGTTACTTAATTACAATGGTTGCAGATTAGCATTTCCTTTTAAAACCAGGCTCCTGAAATTCTATATGATACAGATGTTTTTGTATTTGGCCTGTTCTATGCCCCTTGAGAAATTTCACCATTTTTCAATATTTAAAAAAGAATCTTGATTGTCTTTTTCGATTAGTTGTGCCACGCGCACAATTAAATTAAACTGGAACAGAGGTGATAACAAATGATGTAGCCCGTATCACATTACTTTCTAATCCACTTGATGATAACTCTAGGGCTGCAAAACAGTGTAAATAAAACGACAACTCTTCATCTTTCCTCTGGCATTAACTATGTGTGTGCTATGCGTTTTCCCTCCCTCCCCTCGCCCTTCCTGTCTACTCAGCTGGTTTAGGGTGGCCTCTGGGGGGACAGAGTGGTTGACGCTGTGGGTAGAGGGGAAGTGAAAAAGGCTTCTGGAAGTTCATTGCCCACTTGGGCTGAGTGAGAGGAAGCGTGGCAGGAGTTTTCTGGCTAAGGTGAGGAGGAAGAAATTACCCAGGGGGCCCTGCTTTGCTCTCTCTAAAGCGAGCTCTGGGAAATTCGGAGCTTCTCACCCCAGTAGATCTGAGGTCAGACTGCCCACCTGATCGTGGCCCACGCATTAGATGAGAACAGGATAGGGCAGCACCACGCAGTTGTACCCCATTGCATTCCCTTGGTTCCAGTCCACGATTTTAGCTACTGCGAAACACTGGCTGTATTCAGCTGGCACATCCCATCGGCTGGTGTGAAAGGCTTTTTCTTCTCTGTGCTTTCAAACTCACTATTTCAAGACTTGGAACAGGGGAGTATTGTTTGAAAAGGAGACTCAGAACTGGCTGTTTCCCAGGGCCCATAGGCCTCATGTTCCCAGGATGGGACATATTGAAAATCTCCAGGGAGTGTCACTGCAGACAGGGCCTCACCTTCAAATACTGGTCATTTCCTAGACTGGCAAGGGACCTGTCTAAAAATGTCAGGTTAGGTTACATTGGTTAAATTAAAATAGTCCCTAAAGCATTGTTTTTCTTATCCTTTCTTAAAAGTGGTCCTCTGAGTGTTTCTCTTCATCACCCTTTGTTCCCCAGGACTCCTGCAGCACACCCTGCTTCCAGGAGGGTCTGGCCCAGATGGCCAACTCCACCGTGAAGACAGGTTTCCCCCTGGTGCTGAGTCGGGTCGAGAAAACGGTTGGAGCCCTGAAGAACAACAAGTGTTCAGTGAGTTACCTGTGATGTACTCTGCTTAGTTATTTCTACACGAACCTGATGCCAAGTCTGTCTGAGTGAGAACAGATGATAAGGTTGGAATTGGTTGTTCAAGGTCAATAAAAGACATCTCAGAAAATTAATCAGAACAATAGAATTAAAGTGAGATCTGCCTCTGATAGCCCAATGTTCCCTAGCTTTATGTTGCCATTTATTTCTCTCCATCTATTGAATAATGAACAAATTCATCTGATTGTAATTAGAAGCTAAAATCTAGAGAATCAAGGCTATCACCCACAGAACACTAAATTATCCTAGAGATTCAATCTGCTAATCCATTCGGAACTGAGTGGAAGTTGTAGCTGGCAAATGACAGAAGAGACATATATGTTTTTGATTGGCTAAGGGAGTGTTTAAAGGAAAACTCACCCAGATCCAGGTGAAAGCTTGCCGTTTGCCCTAAATGCCCATCAGCACATTATGTTCTTTAGCCTATACCCTGTCCCTGGAGGAGAGGGGAGGGGAGTGTAGGCTTCGGGTGTAGCATCTCCTGGGTTCACATGTTTCTATCATCAACAGTTCTAAGTGCTTAATATATACTGTTTCATTGCGTACCTACCTCACAGACAATTGTTAGACTTATCACCCTCACTTTATAGAGGAGAAAACTGGGGCTCAGCAAGGTTAACTAATTTTCCTAGGGCTGTAGATTTAATAAGTGGCAAAGCTGAGATTTGAATTGTGGTCTATATGACCCCAAAGTCCTGCTCTTTGCCATTGTGCTATAGAATGACCTTGAAAGGACAACCAAAAAGGATAATAGCAAAATCATTGGCCTCAAAATGTCCCAAGAAAAGATTGCCTCTAATGAGGAGATTTAGGGCCATTTGATAGGTGTCTAGGGGTGTGTGTGTGTGTGTGTTCCCTGAAATCCTACCACAAAGTCAGTCACCTACGTGTCTACACAAAATGCTAGCCCTGGGCTTCCCCATCCATTTGCTCCATGTCCCAAGCCCCCTGCTGCCCACACACCCCTCCTATGGCACCCCCAGCCCTCCGCAGGTTCTGGGCCGGTGGTTCCGGGCTGCTGGGTCCCACACTGCCTTAGTCACTCTGTCTCTGTTCACTCTTATCCCCACAGTACTTTTCCTGCGACCAGCCATGCAACCAAACCACCTCAGGCAACACGCTGACATTTCTCAACAGCCTCCTGAGAGTGTTCCAGAAACAAAGGATGAGAGGCAGAGCATGAAGATAAAATAGTATTTATTCTATTTATTGAATTTTAAAAGCCTCCCCTTTAAGTTATAGCCATTTAAAAATTAAGTAAGCCACACTATATCAAAGTCCATTGTAATATTTGTTTAAAATTTTAAAAAATATTTGTTTAAAATTTTATATCTTTATTATGGAATAAATATATATGAAAAAAGGAACAAATCTGGTCTCTGGTGTTTATTTCTACCTTGCTACTCAGAACAAAGAGCTGCAAACCCTTCAAAGGGCTGCAGGCCGTGGGGGAGGCTGAGGGCCACTGCTAGGGGAGACTAGGGGCATGCCTAGGGGCCGAGCTGTGGGTGCTGGGGAGCGGGGCTCAGGGCACTGACAAGGAGTTCGGGGTTCTAAGAAACTGACCGTGTCCTGAAAAGGGAGAAGGCAGCGGTCTGGGAAGCTCAAAGGTGGGATAGTACTCAAGAATGTAATGTGGGCATGTTCACACATAAGAGGGTGCTTGAAGCGGAGGCAGGAGCAGGTCATGGAGCAGACCCTGTGGGTCAGAGCGCAAAGCAGAGAAGCCCTGGGATCCACACAGCCATCTGTTCACCAGTCAGCTAGCACCCACCACGGCCGGGTGCAGTGCCCGGGCTGCAGAGGCTAATGGGGGATATGCCTGAGGGATCCTTACTAGGGTGTCTGGCTGGCACAGTGTCACCGTAGCTATCTGTGATGGTTAATTGTGTGTGTCAATTTGACCAGATCATAGGGTACCCAGATATTTGACTAAATATTGTTTCTGGATGAGATCAGACTGAGTAAAGCAAATGCTCTCTCCAAGTGGGTGGGCCTCATCCAATCCCTTGAGGGTCTGAAGGGAACAAAAGGCAGAGGAAGAACTGGCTCTCTGCCTGTCAGCTTGAGCTGGGACAGCAGTCTTCTCCTGCACTTAACCTAGACGTACACCAGTGGCTCCCAGGTTATCAAGTTCTTGGACTTGAACTAAAACGATACCACCAGCTTTCCTGGGCCTCCAGCCTGCAGAGAGCAGACCATGGGACTTCTCAGCCTCCATAACCTCATGAGCTAATTTCTATAATCAGTCTCTTTGTCTGTCTGTCTATCTATCTATCTATCTATCTATCTATCTATCTATCTATCTATCTATCTATCATCTATCCATCCATTCATCCTATAGGTTCTGTTTCTCTGGAGAACCCTGACTAATAGACCATCCATATCACCTTGACGCTCGGCCTGGCCCCGGCCCCAGTACTCGGTCCTGGCTTCTGCTGCACAGTACTCACCACCTTCTAGGATGCTCTCTCATTTGCTGATTTACCATGTTTACTGCCTGTCTCTTCCAGCTCAAGTGCCAGCAACCTGAGGGAGAGATCTTTGTGTTTTGTATCCCAAATGCCTATCCTGAGCCTATACTACTGCTATTCCAGAGTAGACACTATAAATATTGACCAAATGGATGAAAGCCCTTTGAGATGCAAAATTAAATTATAAACTGGTGTGTAGGTCAGGGATGTGCTCACCCGGAGAAAGGATGGTACCCAGAACACACTGCACGTATCCAGAAAGGTGAGGTCCCTTCAAACACCTCCAGGCAGGCCCCACACCTGGGGTTCACATGACTTGGCCACGTGGGAGTGGGCAGCCTGTGCTGCTTGGGCCCTCTGGCTCTGTGTGACAGGTGGGGCGGAGGCAGGGTGAAGGTGAGCGTCTTGGAGTTAGGGTGTCTGACAATCAGAATGGCCCTCTCCCCTGCTACCTGAGGCTTAGAGGCTTGGGAAGAGCTTAGAGGAGCCTACTATGGGGACAGTTTTTCTAACTACTGTCAGAAATAGAATTGCTTCCCCTCCCTATTGGGCTAGACCATCGTTGGGTACTTTTGATCACAATAATATGAGAAGTTCAGAGCACCAAGAGACAGAATTTCTCAAAGAGATTTGCTTGGCTTTTATTTCCAATCAATTACAACATCAAGCAATCCCCCACGTGACCTGCACTGCAAAGCCCTTGGCCTAAGGTGAGGTTCTCTGCGGTCTCAGTAGCCCGGTGCCTGAGCTGTGCGGCTCCTTTAGCAAGGGGTCGGGCACAGGTTTGGCTGCACCTGCAGCCAAGCCCCTCCCATGTAGGAGACATGGAGAAGGAGTTTTAGCAAAGGAGGCCATGCCAGGGGAGTGTTTTATCTTTCTGGGTACAGACATTGTGGGTCCATGATGACATGCATTCATAATTTTTTTTAAATCTTAGTTTGAACTGAAAGAGACAAATTCCTCAGTGATTTAGTTACAGGGGTGCGTACCTCAAAGCGTGACAAGTTGGATTTCTAAGTTGAGAGGCTTTCAGAAGGGGACTACTGACTTAACCTTTGTCCTCTCTCAGCGCTAAAGGCCACCAAACATTTTGCAGGGGTCACAGAACTTAAGACAAATAGATAATTGTCACAGTTTGTTGACCCGTCTGCTTCTCTTGAGAAGTGAAAAACGTTGTGTGGCAGTGGTGGGGTGGCGTGGACACAGTTCTAAGATTTCCTGGGTATGAGAATTTGTGTTTGTTAGAATCTCCCAGCAGCACCTATGATTTCTTCCCCGAGACTTGAAGTTCTGAGCGTTAGTGCCCTCAGCGCCCCCCTCTTCACACACAGTGACCCCTGTACGGTGCACGGCGCACAGTGCCCAGGTGGCGGTCCTGCCCGTCTCCTTAGGTGGTCTGTGGCTTCCCTCAGACAAAGCACTGAGGGAAAGATCCATCAAATAATACATTTAGTATTATTTATTCATATTAAAGCGTGTAATTAGTAAGCACTTACTCTGTACATACTAAGCATGCATCATCTCATTTAATCCCCTAATAACCACGGGGGTGGGTAGTATTACTCTGTTGTATAGGAAAGGAAATCAAGGCTCAGAAAGGTTAAATGACTTTCCCAAGACCCAGCTGGTGAGAGTGAGAGCAGGGCGCTGCCCCAGCTGTCTCTGATGCCAAACCCTTTGAATTTCCATTCTACTCTTCTTCTGTGAACATCAAATGTGTGTGTTGTGCTTACTGACTGCAGTCTGAGGGTAAAACAGATTTATAATAATATGAGCCCACTCGGCCGAATCCAAAAACCTGTGGCCCATATAGTCTGCCTCAAAGGAAGGAAACACACCCAGCTCATGCACCACGTATTACATAACACCCGCAGCCGAGCCAGGGGCAGGGTTCTGTGATTAAACACATTAACACTCTGCAGCAAAACACATGAGCCGTCACATGAGGTGATCAGGTTTGGCAGCCAAAAGGGTCTCAACAAGTCCTGGGCTTTGGGAGCTGTCTGGACTTCAGAATTGTGAGGAGGGACTGAGGAGCCTTCCTCTAGCCCTGGCCCCACTCACAGAGGGGCTCTCTCCCCAGGGCTTACCTGGGGCTGGGCTGGGCGTCTCCAGGAGGGACACAGGATGGCCACCACGTGGGGTCCCAGGTCGAAGCTGCAGGGCCGTCTCTTCTCCTCTCCTCCATCTGGGTTTTCTGAATTACTGTCCCCAGTCACAGCTCTGTCGTGTCACACGCTGTGGTTTACAGGCCGCAGCCTCGGAGCTGCCACCTCAGTGAAACTCACCCCACACAGAGATCACGGCAGGGACAGATGTTGGTGATTGGTTTCAGCACACAACCTGGGAACACAATCGCTGCCAGTGTAGATGGGCGAAGAGATGAGCTGCAACCCACTGCCACAGATTCATCACCAGCAGAGCTTGGTGGTTTCCCTCAGCTTTTCTGCAAAAGTCGTAAAACCCACAGGACACGCCCCTGCAGGCAAGCTCAAGGCAGGCTTCTCAGGGCCTGGGTGGGGTGCTCTGTGACCACTCTCCTCCCTGTGCCCGGAGAGTGAGACTCATCTAGCAGGCACCGTGGAGAAAGAACTCGCATTTACCAGGCACTGTGCTCAGCATGCTTTGCGGAATGTCTAGTTGGATCTTTACAACCATCTCTTGAGATAGATATATAATTATTGTATATAATTATTCCCAGTTCATAGATGAGGAAACTGAGGCCCAGAGAGGTGACATAGCTTGCCCAGGTCATATTGCTTATAAGTGGTAAAGCCAAGATCCTAACTCAGGTAACAACAGACTCTAGAGCAGCGGTTCTCAACCTGTGGGTCGCGACCCCTTTGGGGGTTGAACGACCCTTTCACAGGGGTCGCCTACGACATAACAGTAGCAACATTACAGTTATGAAGTAGCAATGAAAATAATTTTATGGTTGAGGGTCACTACAACATGAGGAACTGTATTAAAGGGTCGCGGCATCAGGAAGGTTGAGAACCACTGCCCTAGAGCCACACTCTTACATCCAACCAAGAGGAGGGGGCAGCTGTCAGCACAGTCAGCTGCCTTGTCCGGATTGCTAGGACCCAGGCTGCACTGTTTCCAGGAGAGATTCCAGCCCAGGCTACACCATCACTGGCCGAAGCTGAGCCCAGATGCTGCTGGCCTTAAAGTTGGCCAGTCCACATGCATCTGTCTCTCTACCTTCCCATCCATCCAATGTGAAACAAGACAATATTGTAAAGTCTCCACCCTGGAATTCCTATCCTACCCAGACTAAGACCTCTCTTCCTTCTGAAAGGGAGCCCTCAGCAGAAATATAAAGACCATTTACCCATTTAAAGTGGATAATTGAATGGTTTTTAGTATATTCACAGGGCTGTGCAACCATCACAATCTAATTTGAGAACGTTTCATCACCCTGACAAGAGACCCTACACATCAGCAGCCATTCCCTATCCTCTTCCTCCAGCCGAATCAACTAGTAATCTACTTTCTGTTTCTATAAGTTTGCCTCTTCTGGATTTTTCCTATAAATGGAATCATTTGACATGTGTTTTTCTGTGTGACAGGTTTGTTTTTTTTTTCACTTAGTATGGTACTTTGAAATTTCATTCGTCTTGGAGTAGGTATCAATGCTTCATTTCTTTTTATGGTCAAATAACTTTCTGCTTTATGAATGCACTGCATTTAATTTACCCACTTAGCAGTTGATAGACATTTGGGTTGATTCCGCCTTTTGGCCATTATGAATAAGGCTGCTATGAACATCCATGTAAAGATGTTTGTGAGGACATATATCTTCACTTGTCTTGGGTTTACATCTGCGAATGGAGTTGCTGGGCCCATGATAATTCTATCTTAACTTTCTGAGGAACTGCCAAACCACCTTTTCCGAAGTGGCTGCACCATTTCATATTTCCACCAGCAATGTATGAGATTTCCAATTTCTCCGCATCCTTATCAACACTTGTTAGTATCTGTCTTTTTTATTGTAGCCATCCCAGGGGGCATATGGTTATCTCCTGTGGTTTTGATTTTCCATTTCCCTAATAACAAGTGGTGTATCTTTTCATGTGCTCATTGGCCACTTGTATTTCTTTCTTGGAGAAATGTCTAATCAAATACTTTGACCATTTTTTAATTGGGTTATTTATCTTTTTATAGTTAAGTTGTAAGAGTTCTTTATGTATTCTGGATATAAGTCCCTTTTCTAATATAGAATCTACAAATATTTTCTAGGTTTTCTCATTTTCTTGATTGTATCATTTGTAGCACAAAAGTTTTTAATTGTAGTGCAATTTGTCTATATATTATTTTGTCACTTATGCTTTCAGTATTCTTAAACAACAAAAAAGTTGCCAGCCCGGCTGGTGTGGCTCAGTGGTTGAGTGTTGACCTATGCACCAAGAGGTTGCCGGTTCGATTCCCGGTCAGGGCACATGCCCAGGTTGTGGGCCTGATCCCCAGTGGGGGGCATGCAGGAGGTGGCCATTCGATGTTCTCTCTCATCAATGCTTCTATCTCTCTCTCCCTCTCCCTTCCTCTCTCTCTAAAATCAATAAAGAAAAAATATTAAAAATAAATAAATACATAATTTTAAAAAGTTGCCAAAGCCAAGATCACAAAGATTTATTACATATTTATTTCTATGAATTTTATAGTTTTACCTCTTACATCTAGGTCTATGATCCATCTTGAGTTAATTTTCATATATGGTTGAGGTACAGTTCCAATCTCATCCTTTTGCCGTGTAGATATCCAGTTATCCCAACCCCATTTGTTGAAAAGACTAATTTTTCTCCATTGAATTGTCTTGACACCTTGAATTGTGGTCAAAAATCAATTGACCACAAATGTAAGGGTTCATTTCTGGACTCTGAGTTTAATCATCTACATGTCTGTCTTTATGCCAGCACCACACTACAGTTTTGTAAAAGAAAAGTATGAGTCCTCCAAGTTTATTCATCTTTATTAAGACTGTTTTGGCTATTCTGGGTTCTTTCAATTTTTATATGGATTTTAGTGTTAGCTTGCCAGTTTCTGCCCCCCCAAAAACAGCTGGTATTTTGAGAGGAATTTGATTACTCCAGATCAGTTGGGGAGGGGGTTATTGCTATTTTAACAATATTTAGTGTCTTGATCTATGACAAAATATATTTCCATTTGTTTAGATCTTGCAAAACTTCTTTCAACAAGGTTTTGTAGTTTTTGTTAAAATATGCCTAATTATTTCATTTTTCAAGTATATTGTGAGTGGAATTGTTTTCTTAATTTTGTTTTTGGAATGTTCGTTGCTAGGGTATAAAACACAACTGATTTTTATATGTTGGTTTTGTATCCTGAAGCCATGCTGAACTTGTTTATTGGTTATAATAGTTTTTAAATGGATTCCTTAGGATTTTCTATATACAAGATCATATAAGGTAGTTTACTTCTCTTTTCCGACTTGGATGCCCTCTATTTGCCTAATTGCCTTGGGTACAACCTGCAGGACAATGTTGAATAGAAGTGGTGAGACCTTGCTCCTGATCTTAAGGGGAAAGCATCTAACCTTTCACCACTGAGTATGTTGGCTGCGGAGCTCTGAGGAAGTTCCCTTCAATTCTCAGTTTTTGAGTGTTTGAGGAAGTTCCCTTCAATTCTCAGTTTTTGAGTGTTTTTATCCTGAACACATATTGGATTTTGTCAAATACCTTTCTGCATTACTTGAGATGATTATCTGTTACTTATGAAGAGGTTAATTCTTAGTTTGTTTGTTTTTTTTATCCTCACCCGAGGACATTCTTTCATTTTTTGTGCAGATAGAGTGGGAGGGAGAGAGGAAGAGAGAGAGAAACATCGACATGAAAGGGACACATCGAGTGGCTGCCACCCTCACGACCAACCAGGGCCGGGGACCTGCTGAGCCAAACCGGCCACGGCTAATTCTTGGTTTTTGAATGTCCAAAGGTAGAGCTCCTAGATCGAGGGATAGGAAGTAACAGGTCTTTGGACTGTGGAAGAGAAGTCGGGGAGTAGAGGATGAGAGCAGACACGGGTGAGTGCCTGGGCCCCAGATGAACCTTGAGATTGCAGTGGCAGAACTCCTGGGAGGGCTGAGGACCTGCGAATAGAAGGCATCTGAGCTGCACGTCCTGTGTGTCCTGCGAGATAGCAATCTGAAAGGAGAGTGCCTCCCCTACCCTACACGTGGTGTAGCACAGGGAGCCCCGGAAGACGCCAAGGGTTTTCCCATAGGACAGAGAGGGGCATGGATATATCATGGACTGTGGCAGATACGGCATGCATGGACCATGTGGCCAGGACGAAATGGGAATGAAGATGCTTCCACAGAAGCCACCACGGAGGAAGACCACGCCCCAGGATTAGAGAGGGGGGAATGCTAGGTAGCGTGGTAAACCTCCCAAGAGACAGAAGCCTCTCCCTATACCCCCAAACCCTCAAATCTAAAGTCACCTCCAGGACAGGTAGGAGAAGGAGAAAATCCTGAACTGACTGTATTGAACTTGTAATTTCTGAATTTTAGCCAGACAGCAAATTTACTTTTTCTGCCATTAGGTAGCATGGATGCTTGAAAAAAACTCAATTTAGTTAAAGTTCATTTATTTTGTGTACACCTGAGGATGTGGTCGAATCATTCGCAAACACCTATAAAGCACACAGTGAGTGCCAGGTGCTCAACTCAGTACAACAGTAAAACGTAATAGCAGCACCTTCAGAGTCTGCAGGTGTGGAGGGGAGAGACCGGCAGCGCTGCTGGGAGGCAGGTCCGCACGGCACTGGGGGAGGGTCCTGTGACTGGCAGGAGTGACTGAGCCCAGAACAAAAACAGCCCGGGGTGAGACCCAGAGAACAGGAAGCGTAGTGTTACAGGGCCGCAAGCTCTCACCACTGCCAGAAGCTGACGCCTGCGCAGGGCAGGGTTTAGTTGACCTCTGCTGCCACCAAGTGGCGATTCTGCAGCTTATCAGCCAAGAAGGCCTTTGTGCGGCGAATATTTTTGTAGAGCAGCCATCTCAAAGGGGCCCTACAACTATTTTCATGTAACACTAAGATGGTATCTGCCCTTTTCACTCTCATTTTCTCACGAGTGTACAGTGGAGTTCTCCAAAGGCTACACGACAGGTGACATCACTACAGATGGAAAGCAGAAGCATATGGGGACCCATCCACTTATCCTCTGTTTAAGCCAGAAGTTAGGGAGATTTGCAAGAACGTAACAGTGCAACTCTTTCATTATTTATTTTTTATTTTTGAAAGAATAGCTATTTTCATAAAATGTTATTATGTTAACATGTAATGAGGTTATTACACTTTAAATATTTTTTAAACTCTGTTTTAATTGCTGGTAAATGTTACAATCTACATAAACAGAAGTTCTTTGAGACCCTCAATAATTTTGAAGAATGAAAGGGACCACTGTTGAGAACTGCTATTATAGAGTGTCAATTGATGGTTGTTGACACCAATTCAATGCCAACAAGAACCCCCCTTTTGAGATGGGTGAAGAAGGAAACTTTATTCAGTGCGAACATGGCTGTGGAACAGCTCAGTTGTGATACAGCACGGCTGTGAAAACAGCACAGCTATAGAACAGCTCTGGGGCCAGGGAGCCTGGGGCCAGGCCCCACTCCGCCTAGACAGCTCTGCTCTGCACTGGTCTGCTCTGCTTCACTCAGCTCTGGTGAGACTTTGGTATTTCAGCTCAGCCAAGGAGACAGTTTCATTCTCTTTTTTTCTTTCTTTCTCTTTTTGGGAGAGAGCGAAATATCGATTTGTTGTTCCATTCGCTGGTTGATTCTTATATGTGCCCTGACCAGTGATCAAACCCACAACCTTGGCATAGCCAACCAACTGAGCTATCCAGCCAGGGCCAAAAGCTTCGGTCTTTGATGGAAAAGGGAAAGTGAGCAACTGAGCCTGAAGGGAGCTGGTCCCTGATTGGTCTATTGTCATGCAAATGAGGGCTCCAAATCCTTGCAGTTTGATTGGCCCCAAAGGCACTATCCTGATTGGTCAGAATAGAGCCACTCTGATTGGTCATAGCTGTGCAGCTCTGATTGGATGGGGAATGCTTCAATCCTATTGGTTGAAATAGGATTCCAGGAAACCTTTATAAGGGCTAGCTCAGATGGCAGACAGTTCAGTTGACAGGCAGGCAGTTCACTGCACACGTGTCTCTGTGAAGTGCAATTTGCATGAGAGGCCCTGTGCAGAAATGGGTGCTAGGTTCTGTTTTTAGTTTGTTTTGTCTTGTTTTAAAATTTGAGCCCAGTGAGCCACCAGGAGCCCTTCTTAGTAGGTCTTTTTTACCTCTTAGGGTTCACAAGAATAACGGTCATTGTTACTTTTTACCTATAATAAGAATGTTCCCTGTTCATGGAGTTCAGGGAATCCAGGCTAAAGAAAAACACAGACGCAGAAAAGCCAAAGGTGGTGGGCAGACAGGAGTTTGGGGATCTGGGTTTGTTGGATCACTCAATCATTCCTTCATCAAACATTTAAATGCCCATTATGTGCCTGGCATTGGATGGGGTGGGAAAATTGGTTAGAATATAGGAACAGAGCAATAAGAGGTGAGTCTGGAAGAGCAGCTCTGATGGGAATTACCAGAGGCCTTCAGTAGCCATTTAGGACTCTGTACATTATATGTCCAACAACTTTCTTTTTTCCACTATGAAATTGTGTTCCTTGGGCTGGACAGCAGGGGGCATTGTAGCCTCAAGATTATCAAATGGAACTGAAGTGCAATCTTTCAGCAGGAGCTCAGGTACATGGAAGCCTTAGTTTCTCCATCTGTAAACTTGGTCAGCAATATTCTTTCTGTTTATCTCCTCTTATCATGGAGAGGATCATAAAGTGATCAACAGAAACTGGGAGAGGTGCTGACACCTGAAGAAGGTTGTTTATTGGATCTCAACCTTATCAGGGGCATCCAGCAGAAGACCTCAGCTGGCCTTGTGAATACACCACCACTTCCACACAAACTGGGCAACCAGGACCAGCACCAGGAAATGGTCTAGTTGAGGCAGACTTAAAAAACACATTCTAGGACGTGTTAAGAGAAAAGACATCGGGTTCATCGGGACTGGACTGGATGCCAGTGGACATCTTTTCACCAGTTTCTGCAGCGCCTGCCCAGAACCAGTGATGCTGGGGTGGGCATGCAGACCCATCTCTCCTGTCAGTAGAGCCAAAGCCAGAATGGAAGTGCTGCTGTCTCCAACACAAAGGACAGTGTCTGCATGGAGTAGGTGCTCAACACATGCTTGATGACTGAGAGGAATGAATGAGTGCCCCACTGCTGGAGCGTTGGAGAGTTTAGATTGCAGCCTGTAGATCTGCCCAGGGAATCGCCAGGGGCCGTGAAGCAGGCAGATCAAGGAAGGCATACTGCAGGTTTATTTCAAGGAGGGAACCCTTTCCTAAAGCATCAGGATAAACTTCTTTGTGCCTGAGCAATGCTTTGTCTTGGTGCTGGGTATGTTAGGGCAGGGAATTTTCAGAACCATGCCCTGAATCACTCAAGGGAAAGTGGGGGAGAGGGAATCAAGGGGCAAAAAGAGAAAAGAAATCTAAGGATATTTTCCCTTAGGATGGGGAGAGCGCCTACAGGGCTTCTTCTCGCTCCCTTGCCCTTGCAGCCACTACCCCCTCCCTGCCCAGGTAGCTGGGAAGAGGGAAGTGAGACTTCTCTTCTTACCTGTGTGGAGTGGCCTCTTCTTAGGGTGAAATCTACAAGGGTCTAGACAGAGGGAAGAATGAGGATAGCCGGTGTTTCTTGGAAGCCAGGGAGAACCATCTGATACAGAAATGACCTGAAGAAGTTTTCAGTATTTTTATTTGGAAACTTAGAGACAACTCCAGCTCTTCTATGAATTTCCAGTGAGTTCACAGCAGTCGTGGGGAGCAGGGTCTATTTTGCCTCACTTTTTGCCAGGTGCCAGTGTAGACTGGACAGAGACGGCAATCGATCAATGGTCCGGCTGGGAGGGGAGGAACACAGTGCAGGCAGTCGGGAAAGAAGCGACTCTGAGATTAGCAGACAGGGAGAGGCAGCGCCCTGCAGGGGATGAGGACGCCAGCCCTAGCCCTAGGGAAAAGGAGGAAAAGGGGTTGTCAGTCAGCAAGATCTAGTAGTCAGCCCATTTGGAGCTGTTCTGGTGAAGCAACAATTGGCAAAGTGTCACCATGAGACCAGGCTGGTGAAAGGCTATGAGGTTGTCCAGGTTATTCATAAATTTTCAAAAAAATGATATTATGGGGGTGAGGGGGGATGGGGGGATGTATCTTCTTTCCTTGAAACCAAATTTGCCTGAAATTGAAAGTGGGCCAGTGAGGTCTGGAGCTGTGTTCACTCAGTTACAAAGGGTCCTTGGGTCACTCATACATTGACCTGGAGAGAAATAACTGAGCAGATGGCTGAAACGAAGTGTTCTTCTCCCCAGGACTCTGTGGGAGCCGGGAGAGCGCGTATCTCGTGGTTGGCAGGAGGCTGAAGCTGCGTGGAGCTGGGCTCCGTGTCCTGCGGGAACTGGAACACAACACATCGTTCGCACTGCCTGCTCCGGGCACTCGGAGCTAGTCACCGTCCTACCACTTCCCTAGTTCTCGAATCACGTCATCTCACTGTGCTCAGTTTAGACTATGAGGGAGGCTCTGGTTTCCATATGGTCAAAGTGGATAGTACCCTGGCCTGGACCATGACCTGCCCGAGATCTGAGAGCGGTAAGTTCAAATCCAGGACCTCTTAGAGGGCCTTGGTGTTCTTGGGTTAGAGCAGAAACTTGACCCCCTTGGAGGAGGCTTGTTTAAGATGAGGCTCCAGAAAATTCACTGGGATCCCCTTTTCCCCCCATTCCAGCTGGGAGGCACTAGCCTCCTCCCCGCCCCCAGCAGAGGAAAGGCAGACAGGCATCTGTGCCCTTGTGCATTCAGAGCACTTTCAGAAAGAAAAGCTTCTAGTTGGGGTGATGGTGGTCACTGTTCTGAATGGCCAAATCCAAAACAATCAGGATTTGGCTTGCTAGAAACTTCTTCCTTCCTCTTGAAGTAGCCAATCCCCAGGGTGGTCACAAGTGACAGAGTGTGAGAGCTCAGGCAAGCGTCCAGCCACTCGGGTCTGCCAGGTCTTGGCACTAACCCTCCCTGTGGCCGAAATTTAAGGACATGGAAAAACGGCCCTGGACTCTTAAACAGGAGAGCAGATCATAAAGCATCAGAGGAAGCAGGACCCCATTTTGGGGATACACATAAACAACACTTGGAAGAATAACAGGAAGGTCTTGGGATTATAGGTATTTTGGGGGGGGGGTCCTTTCAGTTTATTTCTTTTTTCTATTTTTGTACAATTAAAAATGCACTGATTTGTCCAGCCAGTGTGGCTCAGTGGATTGAGCACCGTCCCAGGGACTGAGAGGTCCTGGTTCAATTCCCAGTCAGAGCACATGCCCAGGTTGTGGTCTCTGTCCCCAGCAGGGGGCCTGCAGGAGGCAGCTGACTGATGTATTTCTCTCACATTGATGTTTCTATCTCTCTCTCCCTTCCTCTCTCTCTAAAAAATCAATTTAAAAAATATTTTAAAAAATGCATTGATTTTATTATAGGATTTTTAAAAAGTCATTTTCATCTGTTCAAAGGAGGGAGTGGCCAATATCTGAGGATAGCTTTCAAAACCAGACCTCTCTTCCCTGCCCTGGACATAACCCCAATATAGTAATTCGTCACTTAACATGTTTAATTATGCAAAAAGCATTGCTACCCTCTTCCTTTTATAAGAGAGGGCAAAAAGCCAGGAAAGCTATGAATGCGGGTGCTTTAGTATAGAGCTAAAGGCATTTGATTTAAAGCCAGTGTCTAGGGCTTATCCTGAGCTTACTCTAGCCAGCCTGATCTGTCTTGCCCTTTGCCTGGCTCTAGGGTCTGTCCCATCCAGGCATCCCAGCAGGGCTCGGCTGCCTCAGGGGAGGCAGCAGGGAGGTTTGCTAGACCTTCCTGAAGAAGACCACCCTTCTTGAGAGAGTTTGCAGTCACCACAGCCAAAGCAAAATGGTTTCTTGGTAACTAGAAAACCCAGTGACTCACTTTACTTTATCTTCTGAGCTCTGCAAGTGACCAGTTTGAGGCCAGAGGAGGAGAAACAAGAGAGGAAAAGAAGGGGAAGAAGTGGGAAGATATTGGAGGTTGATCATCCAGTCACTTGATGCTGTTTCTGAGCGGCCATTCTTGTGCCGAGCCTGTGAGAGGCACAGACCATCCACAGGTGAAATAATAGTCACAGCCTTCCTGGGACTTTCACGTTGGCTGGGAGTGTGGAGAATCTCAGGCAATTATAATGCAGGAGGATGTGGTAGGGGCTGAGCAGGGGCTGTGGGAGGGAGCCTACAGCAGGCACAACTCCTTCTGGATGAGGCATCAGGGCAGGCTTCCTGGAGGAGGACACTTCTAGACCAAGGCTTGGATGACAAAGAAGAGTTGAGGAAGCCAAGGACAATGGGGAAGGTGTGAAAACTGGGTGAGGACAGCACGTCAGGCAGGGACAGCATGAGAAAAGACCCCGAGATGAGGGTGGGGATGGTTTGCATAGGATGGTGGTGAGGACGAGGTGGTTAAGGACTGATGCTTTACCTGGAGAGCAATGGGGAGCCACTGAAGGCATGTGAGCAAGGGAGTCTCTTGCTCAGAGTTCTGTTTTCAGATCCTTTGGGCCACAGTGATCTTTCTGCAATGTGACAGGGAGAAGGAAGGGGTGTGGGAGGAAGAAAACGGGGCAGAGGCTGTCCCCTAGAGCTTGGGGAGCCTGTTGGTGGCTGTCAGACTCCTGCTCTGCGTCCAGGAGGGAGATGGGAAGATGGTGCCCCTGTGATGGGGTGGGCATCCTGGTCTGAGTCCTCACTTCTGAGCCTGGGACATTCAATTGTACAGTGAAACTATACTTCTCTCCAAGGGCCATCGATGCTGCTGAATAGAAGACCAGATAGGCGAGCTTACTATGGAGAGCTAAGTTCTGTGCCAACCCAGGTCACCGCCAGTCACAGGTAGGTGTTTGAGAAGAGTTTTTGATGACGAAAAAGGTAGCGATCCTAGCCCCAGGATTAACACAGATTAGAAAGGAAACGCACGACACAGAGACATTTTCAGGGCAAAGAAGAGAGTTTCAAGCTCTGAGAGGTGCGATGGGCTGGGGGGAAAGCACACTGACCTGGTGCTCAGGGGCTGGTCACCGCGCAGTTCCCTCGGATGGCCCGCAGCGACAGCTCGTACCCCAGGAACATGGCCGCACTCATGGGGAAGCCCCGCACAGTGTTCACGGTGATGCCTTTGAAAAACACCTTTGACAGGAGACGGCGTTATCAGAGGGGACTGACCCGCACCTTCTGCAGGGCCACCACTGAAGGGCAGAGAGAGGGCTGGTGGTGATGCCCACTCAGGCCCCCTGTCTCAGGCTGGGCCCCTCAGAGCCCAAAGGACCTGTGCGCAAAGATCACCTGGGATGCCCAGCTATGCCCCTGCCCTGACCCAGGTCACATCGGATGGCACTTGTCCTTCAAGGCCCTGGTCCACGAGCACGAAATACTATGAGAAAACTGTTGAGCCCTGTGAGCACCCACGTGTACTAGCTTAGTCGCTGCTCTCTCGTGAACATCCACGTCCACACACACACACACGTGCACGTGCACACACAGTTCTCGAATCCGGAAGTCAGAGCTCTCCGTTCCACTCCCTTTCGATGCTAGACGGAGCACCAGCCATGGCCAGTACTGTGACAGGCGCTCCCCAGGGCATCCCAGGGGCCGGGGGGAAGAACTCGGGCTGGGCTGAAGACGGTACACACAGACTTGAGGCACAGCTTTGCCACTTAGCAGCTGTTACTTGGGCAAACGGCAGCCTCTGAAATCTCAAATGTTTCCCACTGTAAAACGGAGGTAATCATACTATTGACCTGACACGGTGGTGGAGGAAGTAATGAGGTGAAGCTGTTAAGCACTTAACAGTGTTGACTAGCAGGTCACCATGCTTATTATCTACAGTCCGGGCTTTGGATAGAGCAGTGCTCAGCCTCGGTCAGTAGTGAGTGCTGAGGAGCAGTGGCCTGTCCTGATGAGCTGCTGATCTCAGCCTTCAATACAAGAAGACTGTATTTGTCTTCCCTCCATAGGGAATATAATAAGATGCTTCCCTTTCTCCCTGAATCTTCTTGCCTGGTGCAAGAAGACACTAATCAATGTGATCTAATTCTAGCCCCTGGAAAGTGTATAACCTGCTAGGGGAGCTAAGCCCCATTCAGGAATAAGTACAACAGAATGTAGAACGTGATGAGAACAGATAAGGGCTTTGGTGAGCAGTGGGGTGGACAGGAAATGTCCTTAAATGTCCTCTCTGGACAAAGCATCTAAAGGCAAATTCCTACCCAGGCATAAATGATGCAGTAACTGTTATGCATAAGATGCAAATCTTTTTTTGTTGTTGTTTTGTTTTTTATCCTCACCCGAGGACATTTTTCCATTTTTTGTTCAGATAGAGTGGGAGGGAGAGAGAGGAAGAGAGAGAGAGAAACATCGACACGAAAGGGACACATCGAGTGGCTGCCTCCCTCACAACCCCAACCAAGGCCGGGGACGAACCGCAACCGAGGTACATGCCCCTGACTGGAATCGAACCCGCAACTCATCGGTCCGCAGACCAACGCTCTAACCGTTGAGCCAAACCGGCCAGGGCATAAGATGCAAATCTTTTAACTGACCCCTGTATAATTTTCTAAGTTTAGGAAATAGAGCCAGTATTGTAATTTTAAGAAAGCAGAAAACCAGCCCTTTTCATTTCCCATTTTCTTGGTAGTCAGGTACTGTGGTGCCAGGGTAGGTGCAGGCCATTGGCCAGGACATCAGGTGACCTTCCTTCAGGAAAGATGCCTGCACCTCGCCACTCTATGGCAGCCTGGGAGACACAGCTTCATTGGGAAGGGGAGAGAGCCTTGTGGACTTGGGAAGCTTGGGCCCCAGGGAAGGGAGCTGATGGACAGGATCCTAGAGGCAGGCAGGTGACTCCTCCAAACCCTGGAGCAATCGAGGGGGGGCGGGGCGAGCGGGGCCCTTGTAACATCAGCACTCCTCTCTCATGTCTAACCTTTGTGGAGTTCACAGGCTCACCCAGAGTGACTGAATAACAGCAAGGAACTGGGTCAGGCTCCTAGCGGGAAAGCCATGCCAGGTGCCTCAGAGGCTCCCTGTGGACCTAGACTTGTCTCTGCAAGGCAAGACAAGCCAGGTGGGACCAACTGGGAGTGCGCTCCTCCTGTCCCACAGCACCGGGCCCTGCAGGAGCCATGGGCCACTTCAGACAGATAGCTGTGGCTCTTCTGCCCCGCTCTGCAAGGCTGAAAGGTGGCGGACAACGTGCAGACCTTCTGGCTTTACTGCAGCTTCCAGAACACAAAAACACTAGGCTAGTTGTCTCTCACGTTCCCCTGGTCTGTCAGACCCACACCCCCTGTTCCTGCAGTTTCTCTGGGCTGCCTCTTACACCTGTCACTCTGGGCAGCCTGACAGCCTGTCATTCCTTGGAAGGGGCCAGCTCTCCCCCACCACTGGGCCTCTGCTGGAATGCTCCCCAGGTCTGGCTGCACCCTCCAGTAGTCCTCCCAGGGCCACCCCAAGTTGGATGATGGCCCATTGCTTCTGTGCACTCGGTATCTCTGCCATCACAGCAATTCTCACACCACCTTCCAATTGGCCGTGACTGGCATATCCCCTCATTAACAAGCCCAGTGAGGGTAGTGAGAGCAAGGCTGTGTGTGTGGCTCATTTCTGAATGCCCAGCACCTGCATTGTGCTTGGCCTAGACGACCCTCTATAATCTTATTAAATGAATCCATGGATGGATGGATGGATGGATGGATGGATGGATGGATGGATGGGTGGATGGATGAAAGAATGGAAGGAGGGAAGGAAGGAAGAAGGAAGGGAGGGAGGAAGGCAGGGAGGGAGGGAAGGAGGGAGGAAGGGAGGGAGGGAGGGAGGGAGGGAGGGAGGAAGGAAGGAAGGAAGGAAGGAAGGAAGGAAGGAAGGAAGGAAGGAAGGAAGGAAGGAAGAAGGAAGGAAGGAAGGGATGAACTCTTTGATACAAAAAAGAATGGTCTCTGAGCTGAAAGAGTCCCAGTGGTGATTGTGATAGTGGGGGATTGGGGGACCTGGAGTGGAGAGAAGGCTCCAGACCCCCACAAGTTGCAGAGCCAAAGAGCAACCAACCCTGGTGCCTCAGGAAGCTTTCTGCTACAAATGTTCCTCTCTGTCTCTCCTTGTGGTTATCCAATCTCATCCTACTGTCCCAGACCCCACAACAGTCACCTCTGTGGAGCTAAAGGACCCCAATTCACTCCTCCAGCATCCTTATTTCAGATGACAACTCTCCAAGTATGAGCCACGGCCTGTGTGGCCCACAACAATCCTCACAGTGGGCAGAGAACAGATCGAAAACTAGCAGATCTTTCTGCTTTTACGACTTGGAATGACCTGAACATCCATGGACGTCTACTCCCCTATCATGAAGGCTGATTTACTGGTAATCATTAAGTGAGTTACCAAAAAAGGGGCTACTAAAATTGAGCACCATCATCATTATTTCATTGCTTTCCAATTCTCTCTTACCACTGAGTTCTTCTTCCATGAGAAAGTAGGAACAGATTAGGGCTTTGTACCCTGCCTCAGTGAGCTGCAGTAAAACTGCTTCGGAATGGGTACTCCACAAAGCCAGTGCCCAAGCCAAGGGGGACTGCAACCTCCCTCCGCTCTGGAAAAGGCATTCCTCTGACTTCAAAGGATATAACTGTGAGACAACACAATCTTCCAGAACTGTGTGGGATTTTTTTGTTACTACATGTTATTTATATGCAAATACACATACAAATATACATACACACATATATGCTTGCACAGGCTGTGAGTATTTTTGGAATGTGTCACACAAAATAACAGTGATTGTCTTTGAGAGAATGCAGGGAACCACAGGAGGGAAATTTAGACAGTATATCCTCTCATACCTTTTGAAGCTTTCTGTGTTCATACATAACCTAGTGTGTGTGTGTGTGTGTGTGTGTGTGTGTGTGTGTGTGTAATTGTTAACAGTATTACAAACGTCCCCCATTTTCCCCCTCCTTCCCCACCTCCTCCCAGTCCCAGCACCACCCCAGGCCTTCACCACACTATTGTCTGTGTCCATGGACTATGCATATATGTATATAACATTTTTGGTTAATCTCTTGCTGTCTCCCTACCCCTCTCCCCTCTGAGATCTGTCAGTCTGTTCCAAGCATCTATGATTTCAATGAATTTCAATGATTTCTTGAATTTGTTAAGGCTTATTTTGTATCCTAACATATCATTGAGAATGATCCAGGTGCACTTGAAAAGAATGTATACTCTGCTGCTTTTGGATGAAGTGTTCCGTAAATATCAATTAGATTCAACTGATCTAGTTTGTCATTTAAGGTCACTGTTTCTTTGTTGATTTTTTGTCTGGAAGATCTATCCAGTGATGTCAATGGGGTGTTAAAGTTCCCTACTATGACTGTATTGCTATCGATCCCTCCTTTAAAGTCCATCAAGAGTTTTAAAATATATATTCAGGTGGTCCTCTATTGTGTGCATTTATGTTAATAAGGGTTATGTTTTCTTGTTGGATTGATCCTTTTAGTATTATGTAGTGACCTTCTTTGTCTTTAGTTATAGCCTTTGTTTTGAAGTCTATTTTGTGAGATATGAGTATTGCTACCCCAGCTTTTTTGTTTGTTTGTTTCCATATGCATGCAATATTTTTTTCCATCCCTTCACTTTCATCCTTTGTGATTCTTTTGTTTTGAGATGGGTCTCTTGTAGACCACATATATACAGGTTATGTTTTCTTGTCTATTCAGCTATCTTATGTCATTTCTTAGAGCATTTAGTCCATTTACATTTAGGGTTATTATTGATAGGTACCTATTGATTGCCATTTTGTTCTTTATACCTTTGTTCCTCTCTCTCTCCTTTTCTTCTTAAAGCAGTCCCTTTAACATTTCTTGCAATACTGGTTTGGTGGTAATGTACTCCATAATCTATTTTTTTAACTTTTTAATAAAAATTTTAAAAATTAATATCAGTCAATGAGGTGATTAATCAAGCTGAATATAGCTATCTCTGCTTGAAATCTATCTCTGACTATAAATTATGGACCAAATGCTATCAAGATTAAAAAATTGATCAACTGACTTATGGTCAAGATGGCAGCTTAGGTAAATGCGGTATCGCGTCCTCCCACAACCACATCAAAGTTACAACTAAACTAAACTACAGAACAACCATCATTCAAAACCACCTGACATCGAGCTGAACGGAAGTCCTACAACTACGAAATTAAAGAAGAAGCCGCATCGAGACTGGTAGGAGGGGCGAGGCGCGACGGGCTGGTCCCACACCCACGTGTGGTGGATAAAAATTAGGAGGACACCTCAGCTGGGAAGGTCCTCCCTGAGGACTGAGGGGTCCCCGTCCCACACCAGGCGTCCAGCTCAGGGTTCCAGTGCCAGGAAGAGAAGTCCCCATCACTTCTGGCTGGAAAAAACAGCGGGAACTGAGGCTGAGGTGGGGGGAGCCCCCCCGCACCCCCCCCCACAGCTCCTCTTAAAGGGCCCACGCACGGACTTACTAGGACTCGCACCCTCCAGGCTCCAGCGTGGGGGAGGCAGCTTGAAAGGCACCAGAGTCATATGGGGAAGAACTGAGCTGTTTGGCATTGGAGCGAGGACTGGAGAGGCAGCTTTCTCCTGGACAGACGTGCTGTCAGAGGCCTTTGTTCCTTTGGTGAGCCCTTCCCTGGGCCGGCAGATGCTGCCATATCTGGGACTCCAGCTACCTGGCTCACACTGTTTGCCCCGCCCTGGTGATTCCCTGAGGCACCGCCCCACCCAACTTCCAGGCCCACCCAAGCTGTTGCCAGTTGCTTTACCATAGGATTGGCCTGTCTTGGATCCTGCTTCAGCTTTTCCTAAATTCTTTCAAACAAGCAGCATCTGGTCTCAGCTAGCCCCATTTCTCTTGTTAAGTAATACATAGAAACAACCACAGGGAGGCAGCCAAAATGAGGAGACAAAGAAACAGGTACCAAATGAAAGAACAGAACAAAATTCCAGGAAAAAACTAAACAAAATGGAGATAAGCAACCTAACAGATGCTGAGTTCAAAACACTGCTTATAAGGATGCTCAGTGGACTTAGTGAGAACCTCAGTGAACTTAGAGAGGGCCTCAAGAGCATAAAAAAGGAGCAGTCAGAAATGAAGGATGCACAGTCAGAAATGAAGGAGGCACTAACTGAAATAAAGAATAGTTTACACAGATTCAATAGTAGAGTAGGTAAAGCCAAGAAGCAAACCATCGATTTGGAATATAAGGAAGCAAAAAACACCCAGTCAGAACAGCAAAAAGAAAAAAGAATCCAAAGAAATGAGGATAATGTAAGGAGCCTGGGACAACTTCAAGTGTGCCAACATTCGCATCTTGGGGGTGCCAAAAGGAGAAGATAGAGAACAAGAAATCAAAAACCTATTTGAAACAATAATGGCAGAAAACTTCTCTAACTTGGTGAAGGAAACAGACATACAAGTCCAGGAAGTACAGAGAGTCCCAAACAAAATGAACCCCAAGATGAACCCACACCAAGACACATCATCATCAAAATGCAAAAGGTTCAAGACAAAGAGAGAATCTTAAAAGCAGCAAGAGAAAAGCAGTTAGTTACCTACAAGGGAGTTCCCATTAGACTGTCAGCTGATTTCTCAAAAGAAACTTTGCAGGCCAGAAGGGAGTGGCAAGAAATATTCAGAGTGATGAAAAGCAAGAACTTACAACCAAGATTACTCTATCCTGCAAAGCTGTCATTTAGAATCGATGGCCATAGAAAGAGTTTCCCAGACAAGGAAAAGCTAAAGGAGTTCATCACCACCAAACCATTATTATATGAAATGTTGAAGGGTCTTCTTGAAGAAAAAGATTTAAAAAAATAAACAAAGAAAATGGCAATAAATACATATCTATCAACAACTGAATCTACAAGCAAAACAGAAACATTGTCATAGATACAGAGAACTTTTGTTGGTTACCAGATGGGAGGGGGGTTGGGAGAATGGGTGAAAAAGGTGAAGGGATAAGAAGTACAAATTGGTTGTTAGACTGACAAACTCAAAGGGAAGGGGGTTTGGGGGTGGGAAGAAATAAACCAAAGAACTTATATGTATATATGCATAACCAATGGACACAGACAACAGTGTGGGGAAAGGCAGGATGGGGGCGGGAATGGGGAGGAGGGGGGCAATGGGGGAACAATGAGGAACATCTGTAATACATTCAACAATAAAGATAAGTTTAAAAAAAATTGATCAACTGGTTTCAGTTGCCTTCTAGGACTTTTTTTTTTTTTTTTTAACAGAGCACAGTAATTTTTGGAGGAAATAATATCAGCAATATATTTAATCTCTAGAGATACTTTTAGAATTATGACATTAATATTTTAGATAACAGACAAAAATATCTCATATAAAAACAGAGCATCCCATTTGAATCTCTCTTATTTGTCCCTATGTATTTGTTGGTTGAATCACAAACTGTGCTTCTGCCAAAAAACAAACAAACAAAAACAATAACAACAAACAATTGAGGTTAGAATTCTAGGAAAATGACAGTGTAGGAAATACCAGGAATCTGCCTTCCCACCTACACAACAATTTTAAGAGCAGAATCTATCTGATTTTGAGATTCTGGAGTTTATTGAAGGCTTGCAACTTCCAGGGGAAGGGTTGGACAGTAAATTGTGATTAATTTCAGTCAATTTCAGCTCCTAGCACTGTAGCAGCTACCCGTGCTTCTCCCAAGCCCTGTGGCAGGAAGCTGTGAACATGTTCCTAGAGCAACCTGCACACAGCTTATGGGAGTCAGGTTAGGAAATAAGGACCTTATCCTCGCAATAGTGAAGATCACTGATTGCTGTTTATGGTCACAGAGGTGCTGTTGTTGTTTCACACACCCTCCATTGACACAAGCCCCTCCTCATCTGGCTGAATGACTTCCAGGGGATTTAAAGGGCTAATGCCCCTCCCCCTTCATTTTTCTATTTTTCCCTTTTGGGATGCTGGCATTAAAGACTAGGACATTCAAAAGCAACTACATGTTTGGGGAAAATTAGAAAGTGACTGAACATACCCAGGGAAAGGTGCCAGCTCAGAAAAGACCTGAAAGGCCCTTAAGTTCATACCTGGTCTTTGGCACAGAGACAGCCTGCAACAATCAGAAAAACAAAACAATGAACAAAAACAATAATGAGAAACACTAAACCCTTAGAAAAGGAAAGAATCTGATTTCTAGAGTTACCACATTATTAGATCCAAATGTCTAGTTTTCAACAACAACAACAAAAATCACAAGGCATACAAAGAAACAGGAAAGTATGGTACATTCGAAAAATAAATAAATCAGCAGAAACTGTCCTTTAAAAAGACCTGATAGCAGAACTACTTGACAAAGACTTTAAAGCAACTATCTTATAGAAGCTTAAAGAACTAAAGATGTGGAAAAAGTCAAGAAAATGATATATGAATGAAATGGAAGATCAGTGAAGGAACAGAAAACCCAGAAAGAAACCAAACAAATTCTGGAACTAAAAAGTACTATAACTGAAATTTAAATTCACTAGAAGGATTCAAAGGCATATTTTAACAGGCAGAAGAAAGAATCATCAAACTTGAAGATAAGACAATGAAAATTATTGAGGCCGAGGAACAGAAAGAAAAAAGATTGAAGAAATGTGAATAGAATCTAAGGGACCTCTGAGAAACTCACAAGCCAATCAACATGCATTGTAGGAGTCCCAGAAGGAGAAGATAAGAGACCTACACCAAGACACACAATAAACTTCAAAGACAAAGACAAATAAATAATCTTGAAAGCAGCAAGAGAGAAGCAACTCATTGCACAAAGGGTCCTCAGTAAGATCATTTTAGAGGCCAAAAGACAATGGGACACTATCCCATTGTCAAAGCACTAAAAGAAAAAAGTGTCAGTTAGAAATCTTATATCCAGCAAAACTATTCTTCAAGAGTGAGGGAAAAATTAAAACATTCCCAGATAAACAAAAGCCGAGGGTGTTCATTACCATTAGACCTACTCTATGAGAAATGCTCAAGGGAGTCCTTCAGGGTGAAACGGAATGACACTGGACAGTAACTTGAAGCTGTATGAAGAACTAAAGACTTCAATAAAGGCAAAGTCATAGGGAGAGTGATGTCTGCATCATGTTCCTCATTTGGTCCCCACCTCAACAACAAAATTTCAGCATCCTTCTATAAACAGAAATGCCTCTGTAGGAGTTGAGGGATCCAGTGCCACACACCAAGGGACCCAAGAGAAGGGACCCCCATCTGTATACCAGGTATTAGGCAGACAGACTTCAGTACTGGCATAGGAACCTGCAGTAGCCTGTGATCTGGCGCTAGACCCTGTTGGCTGTAGTCCACGAGCACCTGGAGAACACTGACTGGGGCAGTCTCCCACAGGTGAGAAAGCCTTTGTGGAAGTGCAGGTTTCCAGAGGGGAAGTTCCAGCACTCCACTGGAGCAAAATAAAATAAAATAAAATAAAATAAAATAAAATAAAATGAAATGAAATGAAATGAAATGAAATGAAATGAAATGAAATGAAATGATGAAAGAAAAGAAATGAAATGAAATAAATGAAATGAAATGAAATAAAATAAAATAAAATGAAATGAAATAAAATAAAATAAAATAAATAAAATAAAATAAAATAAAATAATAAAATAAAATAAAATAAAATAAAATAAAATAAAATAAAATAAAATAAAATAAATAAAATAAAATGTTTGGATGCATTGGAGTGGGCAGTTAGTAAATATTGGAGGGGTTGGGACAAGGCAGCCACATGAGAAAAGGCCCAGAGATCAGTAGTAACATTAAAACTACTAATACTAATTCCAATGACAAATGGATAACTCTTTCTAAATGTTCTCTATGTGTGATGCATTAAGCTAAGCACTTTTTATATGAGTAATTTAACCCACAAATATCCCTGTTGTTCATGGTAGGGATGGTTATCCTTGGAGAAACTACGGCCCAGAGAGGTAAAGCAATTTGTCTGGATTCCTCCAGTTCATAAGTAACCAGTCCTGGCTTTGAACTCAAGTCTTCTGATTCTAAAAGGCATGTCAAGAAAGTCAGGGGCCTATTTGAGGAAGAGCAAACAAGATGGTTTCTCTGGAGAGTGCTAGGGGTGTCATGGGAGGCAAGGTAGACAAGGATGGATTTGTTTACAACCTTTGATGACAGGTGTGGAAGTATGTTCTTCATTCTGGGACAGTTTAGAGGCAGGGGCTGGGTTTAGGACAAGACCTTTGGGTACAGGGAGAAGAAAAGAGGAGGGAGACGACGCCTGGTTGTAGGCTGCCTGAATAGCTGAGACCAGAGGTGATGGGGTCTGCACTTGTGTGGGTGGGAGAGCAGAAGACCGATCACAGAACTGTAACCCGTGAGATGTGATGACTGGGGTGGTTCTGGGACTTCCCACTTGGAGGACGGGGAAGGGTGAGGCACTGAGCAGTGAGTGAGGAAGGACCTCCTAGGTTGTCTCGATGAAAACCAAGCTTTGGTGACACACAGATATGGGTCCAGGTCCTAGTTCTGCCACACAGCAGCTGTTTGCCCTCAGGTGGGTTACCAGTCCTCTCTGAACCACTGTCAGTGGGGCGCACCCCCACCTCTCCCACCAGCCCAGGGCAAGGACTAGATGAGACAAGTTTTTCTCATAGCGCTTGATTAATGGTGAATGCCAGCACCTCAGTTTCCCTTCTGTATAATCTCACACCCCCCCCCCCCAATGTCTGAACCACCTTCCAGGGACTGACATTGACCCCGCATGACCGCTGTGGGGCTTACTTTAAGACCGTCCTTCTGGTAACTCTGGGAGATACAGTCCAGGACACCTTTGTATTTGTTTAAATAAACCCCATCAGCTTGGAGTCGACTTTTCACCACATCCATAGGAGTTGCTGTCCCCCAAGAAATTGCTCCTGTAAAGACAGAGACAAACAGGTGTCAGGGGCTGGCTGCTTGGGGTCTGGAGGGGCCCTGCAGATTTCCGCCATTCAGAGGCTTAATGAGCTGCTGAGGGAAGTGGAAAAGCCCAGGGTTAGGGCCTGAAAAGGCTGTTCCTGAGCCTCCCCTGCACTTGCTGTGGGACTGCACAGAACCATCCTCCCCCGGTAGGCCTCGGGCTTGTCATCTGTAAATGGGGCAGCCATACCTGTCTTCGTGGGGTTGCTCTGAGGATACATTAATGGACGCATGTGAAGCACTTGGCACAGTGCCAGACCCACAGCCAGGGCTTCCTAAGTGGAAGCCTTTGTTAGCAGCTCTTATTGGAGAAACAGGAAGAGGCCCCACCAGTACTGTGCAGCACCTTTCCAGGGTGCCAGGGGAGAGCCCAGGCTGAGGCCTGAGGCTGAAGGCTCAGCTCCCCAGAGGTAGGATTTACCCTGAATGTAAAGAAGCTCAACAAACACTTGCAGATAGGCAGATGGTCAAGGAGGGGCCAGCCTGGGGATTGCAAAGAAGAGCAGGAGCAGGTCTTTAAAAACCTCTTATCTTTTCCAGATATGTGGAATCTTGGGCCCCTGAGTCATCCTCGCTGCATAAGCTCAGGTGCCCTGGTTTTGAGCACTTTTATGACTTTAATGGATTCTGGGAAAACAATGCTGTGTTATTGTATAAACACAAAAACTGCCCATTCTCGCCAGGCCAGTGCAGCTCAGTGGATTGAATGCCATCCCATGGACTGAGAGGTCCCAGTTCGATTCCCGGTCAGGGCACATGCGGAGTTGCGGGTTTGATCCCCGGTAGCGGGCATGCAGGAGATGGTCGATGGATGTTTCTCTCTCACATCAATGTTTCTATCTCTCTCTCCCTTACTCTCCCTCTCTAAAAAATCATATTTTTTTTCAACTGTGCATTCTTGGTTGGGAAGAGAAACACAAACTGATGCCAAAGTTCACAGCAGCTGGTTTGCAAGGTTTTGTAATTGCTGCCAAGGGGCTCCCCAAAGAGACCTTTGCCTGCCCCAAGCCCTCTGCCCAGCCTGGCCTCCAGACCCTGTGGCCATGATGCCCGGGGAGCCCTCTGGACCTCTCCTCCTTCTGTGTCCTGTCAGGATAACAGGTGGCTTTCCCTGGCACACCCCCGTCCCTCAGCCCATGGGTGAGGGTATTACAAATAGAGGTTTCCTGCCAGGCCACTCACACCTGCTCTCCCCAGAAATGAAAGCAGGCGGGCTCTGTTTGTCCTCTCAGCCAGCAAGCACTTCCTGAGCACTTACTAGGAGCCAGTATGGGCCAGGCCTCAGGCCAGCAGGGGCGAAGGAACACACTGGTGTTTTGTGGCTGAGGCGTGGGCTTTATGTGTTGGCTCAGCTTCATGTACAGTTAATTATGATGGGGAGGAGGAGGAGGAAGAGAAGGAAAGACACTTTTCTTCTCCCAGCATCAAGCAGCCATGTTATCGGCCTTTCTAAAAGCATCCTCTCTTGACTTCCAAGCCCCCTGGCTGTGGCTGCATTTCTCTGCCCCACCACAGCACAGCCGGCTCCCGCAGAAGCGCTGCGGGACTTGAGTTCTCCGGTTTCTTATATCATACTCTCTCTCAACCCCACTTCAATCAGGTTTTCATACCCCTCTCTGGACCAAAATAGGTCTTGTCAAAGTCCCTGATGATCTCTATGCACCACAGAGGCCCTGTGGCGGGAAAGGAGGCACAGGCCACCTGCGGCAGAGACCAGTGGGGCTGGGGCACAGGAGTCTGGCATGGGAGCAGAAAGGGGGTGCAGATGGCAACAGGCAGCCGAGGTGCAGACGGCCTTAGAAACCACTGCAAGATCATCGACTTTTACCCTAAGTGACTTGGGGATGAGTCCTGAGTAGGGAGGTTAAGTAATTGGTCTGTGGTCACAAAATGATAAAGTGTGGATTTGGACGTGGACCTTTCTAAGTGCAGAGTCCCTGCTATACTGTCTGCTCTAGCTGTGTGAACGTGGGTTGGTCACTTAATCTCTCTGAACCTGAGCTTTTTCATCCTGAAAACTGGAGAGACTGATTCCTACCTTCTGGAGGTAACAAAATCCTCACACGAGAGAAGTTTATAGTGTGCCAATATTCAGAAAAGGAGAACCATGATAACCAATTTCCTTTGTAAAACTCTGTAACACCTGACAACAGAGTAAGTGTTCAAAATGTATCTTCTGACTGAAAGTGCAATGAGCCCAACTACGGACCTGCCATCCCCACAGGTCCAGTGGAGAGTAGATGGAAGAAAGGGAGGACCATTCCACATTCCTCGCCCTTTCTCGGCACATAGTAGGTGCTTAACATGGAATTGTTGGATGGGGCTGAGCAGGGCTTGGTAGGTCCCCCAGCTGTCCCACTGCGGTGGCCAGCACAGGGACAGGGATCAACACTGCTGCCTTACCTGCCATGCCACCTGCCAGCCACACAGCACCGGGGCTAGGGTCTGCACAGGCCTCAGGTGTGATCCAGTCAGTCAGGAACACATAGGGGATAAAGTAGAGGCAATAGCCTGGGACATCCCTCAGCAGCATGGCACTGGCGCCCCGGTAGAGCCCCGCCAGGCCCTCAGTCCGCATGATGGTTGCAATGCAATGCACAGGCCCCTGGTAGGCTGGCTGCTCCCTATGAGCCACAGCCCTGGGCTTCAAACTGAGGTTGGCTGCAAAGACAGGGGGGAGGGAGATGACAAAGATGACAAGTGACCCAGGGGGCAAGAGACTGGCCATTCTCCGGTGCTGGAGCCAGCCAAGCCCATTGACAGTTCCCACTCATGTGGCCCATTGGTTTTTACCAAACCTTCTGACCTTCTTGGAGCTCAAACTAGGATTCTGGAGTCCCAACAGGGAACCCATGGCAACAGGTGCAGCCAGATTAGAGACAACCCATCCAGGTGGTAAATAAAGTACCAGTTGCCTTAGAATGCCGAGGGGTTTCTGGTCAACTGTCACTGTCCTTCTAAGCAGATGTGACTGCAGAATGCCTAGGATCCAATATGAGAAGCCATACCAAGCTCTTTCCTGAAGCAGAGATTGAAAATCGAGCACACGCTGTGTGTGTGTGTATTTGTGTACAGTGTGGTAAAAAAAAAAAAAAAAAGTACATGAGCCCTGGCAGGGTGGCTTAGTTGGTTGGAATGTCATCCTATACACCAAAAGGTTGTGGGTTCAACTCCCAGTCAGGACACATACCTAGGTTATGTGTCTGATACCTGATCAGGGTACATATGGGAGGCAAGCAATCGATTTCTCTCTTACATAAATGTTTCTCTCTTTCGCTCTCTATCTCCCTCTCTTTCTTTCTCCCCCTTCCTCTCTCTCTAAAAATTACTAAAAACATATTCTAAAAAAAAAAAAATACATGAGATTTGGACCCAGTTTCAAATCCTGGCCCCACAACTTACAAATATGTTGTCCTGGGTAGGCCACCTTTCCAGCCTTTGTTTTCTTGTCTTTATAAAGAAGGCAGACCAATACTGTACTGTATGTTGAAAGTTGCTAAGAGAGTAGATTTTCAAAGTTCCCACCATGTACGCATCCACCAAATGGTACCTGTGTGAGGTTATGTGCGTGTTAACTAACCTAGACTCGGTAACCATTTGCACTATATACGTACATCAAATCATCACATTGTACACCTTCAACTTGCACAATGTTATATGTCAATTATATCTCAATAAAGCTAGAAAAGTATTTGTTCAAAAAATAAAAGGAGAACAGGCTGTTGTGAGTATAAATCAAGCAATATTTATAAAGTGCTCAGCATGGATCTAGGAACATTGTAGGAATGCAATAAATTACCCTCAGATCATTACTAAGACGAGATTGCTTGGCACAAATCAGGTGCAGGAGCGCTGGACAGTTCTCACTGACTCACTCCACCCTGGTGCCAATGGCTCCTCAAAGTCCAGGGACACAGGGCTGCTGTCTCCTTATCTGACCTCCAGGGTCTCTACTGGCAGATCACAGGCTGTACGTCTGTAGCTTCTTCTAGGGGCATGTGTAGCCAGCAGGCAGTGACTCTGTCTCTCAGATTCAATCCTTCCACCTGCTCCCCGTCTCTACTCTCGTGCTCATCTCTTCTGCTATGGACCCTTTAGCACAGCTTCGACTCATGGCCAGGGAGACACCCTCCCACCCGCCCCATCCCCATGCAGATATAACGCAGACTCTTATTCTTAACTTTTTCCCGTCTCAAAGAACTAACATGATGTGCCCAGGAAAGAAGACCGTTGCCTGTGACCACATGCCGGTCTGGTTTGACACATGCTGGCAAAGAGGCAGATTAGTTTCATTACATCGTTGAACTGCCAAGTTCCTCACGTAGTTCCACCTTTACCAGAGGAAAGGTTAGGACAAAATATTCAGCTTCATGATGCCATAGTCCAAACTGAAGATTTGGGAGTAAAGTGCAACCTGTCCTTTCACGCATCCTAGAGTAAGCAGGTCAAGGAGGAGGTTTCTATTTTCCTAGGAAATGTGCTTGAACAAACTAACCCTATATTTTCCTTTTGTGGGCAGGGGGGTTGAGGAGAGTCATCACAGTCACACATGTTAAGATAACCGCAGTGTGAACAGGAGACTGAGTCCCACTGACTTCTACAGCAGATCCCACAGGAAGTGACCCACTTTTTATGGCCACTTTGAGGGGGGGCACAGGGCCCTCTGAGCTCAGAGCAAGATCAGACACTGTGGTCTTTGAAAGCCCACTGAGAGGTCACTGGACACCCTTCTTCTCCCAAATCTACTACAATACTGCTGGGGTCATCCTGGGAAATTTTAGCACTAGACAAAACAGATGAAATTGTCCAAACACATAAACTTTGCCTGGGCTGTGCTCATGTCCAAGTGCAGTGATCTGAATCAAAGTTTTCATGAGTCAACTATGGGAATTATGTAGCTTTCAGAAGCTGCCAATTGAAGGAGGGTGTCCAATAACATTCTGCTTGTTTGGAGGTACAGATATTGAAAAAAGTACTTGCCCAACCTCCAACTGGCCCTGTGAACAGAGAACCTGAATTTGTTTCCTTTTCTTTCCAGAGTGAGCAATAAGGAAATTTTCTCTGATTCTCCCAGGTTTGTTACATAAGCAATCTAGCATTTATTGCTTGAGAATGATCCACTTATGACTATTAAAGCAATAAAATTGTCATGGTGACTACCATCACCCAAAATATTGACTTGAGTCTGAACTGGCGGCCAGTGCCTTCTGGACACAAGCTGATACTACAAAGCCCTAGAACACCACCCAACTTCCTCATACCAAATATTTAAAAAAACAAAAAACTTTTTATTGGGAAATTATTTCAAATTTGTAAAAAAGTACAAAAAAGAAAAAATTGTATAAAGAACACCCTTATATGTTCTTTACCCAGATTCACCTATTGTTAACATTTCCCTCATTTGTTTTATGGTTTGTGTGCTCTCCCCCTCTCACTCAAACATGTGCGTGCAATTAAACTGAGCAGATGCCATTGTCCCCATGTCTCAACTTGCCTGGGCTGTGTTCATCTCCAGCTAACAGTAACCTGACCTGAGGTCAAGGTTTTTACATGTCATCTATGGGTATGACGTGGGTTTTAGGACTTACAGATTAAAGGGCAGTATCTGATAAGGTCCTCCTTGTCAGGAGGTGTCAATGTTGGAAAAACATTTGCCAAACCTTGAACCAGCCTTGTGAACAAGACCCAGACCTACACTTCTTTTCTTTTTCCCCCAAGGTAAGCAATAAGGAAATTCTTTTGCATACACATACATATATATTAATAGACACAGAAAAAGCATTTGACAAAATTCAACCTCTATTTTTAATAAAAACTCTCAGCAAAGTGTGAACAAAGGGATCATACCCCAACATAATAAAGGTCATATATGACAAACCTACAGCCAACATCATACTCAATGGGCAAAAATTAAAGCATTTCCCTTAAGAACAGGAACAAGAAGTGTTGTCCACTCTCATCACTCTTAGTCAACATGATACTGAAAGTCCTAGTCACAGCAATCAGACAAGAAGAAAAAAGTAAAAGGCATTCAAATTGGAAAGGAGGAAGTAAAACTGCCAGTATTTGCAGATGACATGATGTTGTACATAGAAAACCCTGAAGACTCCATCAAAAATCTACTAGATTTAATAAATGAATTTGGCAAAGTAGCAGGACACAAAATCAACATCCAGAAATCAATGGCATTTTTATACATGAATAACAAATTCTCAGAAAGAGAAACTAAAATAAACAATTCCATTTACCATTGCAATGAAAAAAAAAAATAGATACCTAGGAATAAACTTAACCAAGGAGGTAAAAGACCTGTACTTGGAAAACTATAGGACTTTGAAAAAAGAAATAGAGAAAGATACAAACAGGTGGAAGCATATACCATGTTCATGGATTGGAGGAAATAACATCATTAAAATGTCCAAACTACTCAAAGCAGTCTATAGATTTAACACAATCCCTATTAAAATACCATTAGCATACTTCACAGATCTAGAATAAATATTCCAAAAATTTATATGGAACCAAAAAAGACTCTAAATGGCCACAGCAGTCTTGAGAAAGAAGAATAAAGTTGGAGGGATCACAATACCAGATATCAAACTATACTACTATGCCATTATAACCAAAACAGCCTGGTACTAGAGAACAGGCATATAGATCAATGGAACAGAACAGAGACCCCAGAAATTGACCCATGCCAATATGGTCAATTAATATTTGACAAAGGAGTCAAGAGCATATAATGGAGTAAAGACAGTGTCTTCAATAAATGGTGTTGAGAAAACTGGACAGGTACATGCAAGAAATGAAACTAGACCACAAACTTGTACCATATACAAGAATAAAATCCAAATGGATAAAAGACTTAAATATAAGTCACAAAATCATAAAAATTCTAGAAGAAAATGTAGTCAGCAAAATCTCAGACATTTCAAGTAGCAGAATTTTCACCAATACATTTCCTAGGGCAAGAGAAACAAAAGAAAAAATAAACAAATGGGACTACATCAAACTAAAAAGCTTCTTCACAGCAAAAGAAACTATCCTGAAAATGAAGAGGGAACCCACTATATGGGAGAACATATTCACCAATGATACATCTGATAAGGGGTTAAATTTAAAAATATATAAAGAACTCATACAACTCAACATAAAGAAGACAAACAATCCAATTTAAAAAATGGACAAAAGACTTGAACAGATATTTCTCCAAAGAAGACATACAGATGACTAAGATACATATGGAAAAAATGCTTAACATCGCTTATCATCAGGGAGATGCAAATTAAAACTACAATGAGGTATTACCTCACACCCGCCAGAATGGCTACCATCAATAAATCAACAAACAACAAACATTGGTGAGGATGTGGGGAAAAGGGAACCCTAGAACATTGCTGGTGGGAATGCAGACTGGTGCAGCCACTGTAGAAAACAGTATGGAATTTACTCAAAAAATTGAAAATAGAACTACCATTTGACACAGTGATCCCACTTCTAGGAATATATCCTAAGAAGCCTGAAACACCAATCAGAAAGAATATATGCACCCCTATGTTCATAGCAGCACTATTTACAATTGCTAAGATCTGGAAACAGCCCAAGTGCCCATCAGTAGATGAGTGGATAAAAAACTGTGGTACATTTACACAATGGAATACGATGCAGCTGTAAAAAAAAAAAAAAAAAAAGAAGAAGAAGAAGAAGGATCTCTTATCCTTTGAGATAGCATGGAGGGACCTTCAGATTATTATGCTAAATGAAATAAGCCAGTCAGAGAAACACAGATATCACATGATCTCATTTATACATGAAATCTAATGAACAAAATCAACTGATGAACAAATAGGTCCAGAGACATGGAGGCATGAAACAGACTGACTAACTGAGGGAAGGGCATGGGGAGGGGGGCAGGAAAAGATTAACTAAAGAACTTATATGCATAACCCATGGACACAGCCAATAGTGCAGTGAAGGCCTGCGGTGAGGTGGGAGCCAGGCAGAGGGGAGCAAAGAGGGGGGGGGCGGACGGGGGGAATAGGGGACATCTGTAATACCCTCAAAATAAAAATAAACTGAAAAAGTTCCAAATCATGGTCCCAGCCCTGCACTGGTCTAAGATGCTCTGGCAGCATCCAGGAATTCGCATGCACCTCCTCAGCAGATAGGCTGGACGTCACCTCTGTGCTCTGACTGGGAGCAGGCTGGTGTAACCCCTCCATTCACTTCCCCAGGATAGTACCACTGGGAAACTCTCACCTAGTTCCTGTTTCCAAAGAGTCCAGCAGTTTCCTCATGATCTGAAGGGTCCAAGGTATGCAGATAGTTTAGTAGAAAAAAGTCTGAATTAGGAGCAGCAAGGATTTGCTTTGCTACTCAGTGCGACTTACTGTACCACCTGGTGTAAAGGATTCAGACACACTGGACCTCAGTTTCCTCATCATCTACAAAAAAGGAAGAAAAAGTGTCCTGTCTGCTTCATTTGGCTTTTATGAAAACTAAGTGAGAATGTTGACAAAGATACTTTACTAAAATGCATGTTGTGCAAATGTTCTTTCCTCCAGGCAAATAGTTATCATTCCTAATTTTATTACCCTGTCCTACTGTGACCCAGGATTCGTAAAGTGCTAGATTAGCCGACCCGAGGCAGCTGTGGCCTGCTGCCAAGCCTACTTGTGGGAGATTGTGAATTCCCGAAGAGGGCCAAGAACTACCAATACTGGTGTCAAGTCCAGAAATCAGGATAATACTTGCTCTTGTCAATTGATTCAAAGAACAAAGGGATGTGTCACCAATGTATGTAACTTCACAATGGCGTATTCTGTTACGTGCACCGTTATTAATCTCTGGTAGCCATGTGGGGCCACAGTTTGAAAAAGACTCAGTCAAACTGTCCAGAATTCAAGGACTTCTCTAGGATTACATGGCTAAATGCATGGCCTCTCCATAAACCTCCTCCCTCCACTTCTGGGCTGCCATTGCTCCAGCCCTCACTTCCTATTAGCAGCACAGAGCCTACTTGAGAAGATGGCCTAGGCTGTATGGTCCTGGCTTGTCTCCAGTTTTTTGTGCTCCTTGTCATGCTTCCAAGGGTTCCTGCCTTCCCACATAGGCTTCCCTTCAGGGAAGTTAGCATCGATAATTCCTGCCCTGCACTGGGAAAGTCTTGGAAAATCCACTGTATCAGAAGGCTGCTCCTCTCCAAGGCCAACCTGCCTGCGGAAGAGTGTTTTTCTTGGCAGTCACACATCTTTATGGTAGCAATAAAACTATGTTGCCAAAGAGACCAACTGATGTATTGAGGCCTCTGAGGCAGAGTTAGTGATCTTCCGACAGACATTGCTGAAGATTCAGGAAAACTGGAGAAACGGTTTTGCCCCATTTGTCAGCATGCGGATGCCTGGGCTCAAATAGGCTTTGTGTTCTGGTGCAGAGTTGATTAGCTCACCTGCGCAGATCCACCTCTCAGCCGACCTCTGCTATGCCCACGCAGCCCAGCTTGTCTCCTCTCGACATGCCCAGAGATCAGGACCTTTTCCTCCTCAAGTCCTGGCCACATTCTGTCCCCTTTATTCCATTCAGATGATCTTAACATGTACGGTCAGGCATTCTTAGGCAAGCCCTTTCACTTCCCTCCTCTTGCCCTCAAAATTATCTCTGAATTGTCTGCTTCTTCTCTCCCAACTTGGAAAATAAAGACTTCTTCCTCCTCCACCCCTTGGTCTCTGTCCCCAGGGTCACCCCAACTTCAGCAATTCTCCCCATTCACTCTCTTCAGCTCCTATGTTGCTGACAGGAGTCTCTCGGGACGCTGTTCCCAGGGGTGGCAGAGTTGGATGGCCTGGGCAACGCTGTGCCCCCTGTGAAACAGCTGCGAGAGCACCAACAAGTCACCTAACCTGAGCCTCAGTTTCCCTGCCTATAAAATGAAGAGAATGGCAGCGCCTATTCGTAGTTACGATGATTTCATCACGGTAGAGCGTTGGTGCGGTGTACGTTGTATGGGCTCAAACATTGTTAAGTCTAGCTGTTAGTGTCATTATAGCTCTCTGCTTCTTCCCAAACATTTTTACTGTTTTCTCATGGATGTCAACTCTCTTCTTTTTGGCAGCTCGCCTTGGCATTGGCATCTGATGTTGTGACTTCTTTGTCTGGCATTCCAGCTGCAGTTTCATACGCACCTCACCGGGAGCCAAGCCAAACTCATCGCGTCCTCATGGAAGCCTGCCCTGCCAGCCAGGTTCCCAAGCAGCGGCAATAAGCTCTTATTGATCACCTCTCCATGCCAAGCACTGCCTCACACACGTCATTTGCCATTTAATTCCCTGTGTGGGAGGTTCCACCCAATAGTCACCCAACTTGGAAATCCCAGGTCTTTTGACACTTTCTTCTCTCCTGCTTGGCCTGTTGGTTCTACATCACTGATGCCTCCTGAGTCTGGCACTCTTCTCCCTTCCCAGGTCCACAGCCCTGAGTCGGGCATTCCTGGACTCTCACCTGGTCTGTGGCAGCAGCCTCCAAACCCACTGACCCACCTCTGCTATTCCCACCCCTTCCAAAGACCAGAGCCACCTTCCTACCTCATGGCTCTGCTCTGGTCCTTCTGGTGTCCAGGACACTTCACAGCCTGCTGAACCACGCCTGAGCACCCCTCCGCTGAGAAAGCCGTGCTCTTCACGACTCCGCAGCATCTCCCCTTCCCCACCGCACGTCCTCACCAACCTGACGGCTCCCACGTCCGCCACAGGCCCGCCTCTCCTGCCCACCTCTTTCCCTACACTGTTCCTCAGTCTGAGACATCTCTCCTTCTCCACAACCCCGTCTCTAAATCCTGGCCAGTATTCAAAGACCTGCTCAACAGCCACGTCCTCTCTGCAGGCCTCCTGATCTGCAGAGCTAGGCTCGGGTTCTAAAGCCTTCCACAGGCCCTTCTCTCTCTCTCTATTTTTTTTTAATCCTCACCCAAGGATATTTTTCCATTTATCTTCAGATAGAGTGGGAGGTGGAGAGAGAAAGAGAGAGAGAGAGAAAGAGAGAGACAGAGACAGAGAGAGAGAGAGAGAGAGAGAGAGAGAGATGTGAGAGAGACACATCGATTGGCTGCCACCTGCACGACACCAAACGGGGCTGGGGACAAACCGCAACCCAGGCACGTGCCCTTGACCGGAATCAAACCCGAGACTCATTGATCCACGGGCTGACGCTCTAACTGCTGAGCCAAACCAGCCAGGGCCTTTTCCCTTCTCATTCTACACATCTGACTTCCCACCAGACTGTGCACTCCCTGAAGGCAGGGGCTGTGGTCTGATACCTCTGATTTATCTGCTTGACTCAGAGCAGGGCTCTGGAAATGCTTGTGAATGAATGAATCAAAGAGTGAATTCAAACAGGTGTGACAGTCAGCCCTGTGCCTCTCACTGGGCCTGGTGAAGTCACCAGGATGTTTAGCACAGAGTTAATGCCGAGTCCTCCTCTGAGCCCCCAAACTCTGCCCTCTGGTGATATTGAGGGCTTTCTGATCTGCACATTAATTAGGCTCTTACTAAAAACACAGACCTAAAAGATCCCAGACAGGGGAGGAGTGAGTGTCATTGGCAGTCGGCCTCTGAGACGTGACTTGGCCCAGGCAGCAGAGGGACCACAGCCAGAACTTCCAGCTCAGGCCCAGCAGGGCACCCCATGGAGCTCATGCCTATGCAAAGAGTCATGATGACTTTAAAAGAGAGGGTTTCTTTACAGGTACCTTACTGTCAAGGCCACATCCGACTGAACTCAGGCCAGTTCTTCCTCGTCTGCCAAGCGGCAGAGGCCCAGGAGAAACTTCAGTGGAGGAGTTTACACGAGGGTAACCACCATTCTGGGCACAATGGTGGTTGGTCCCAGTGGAATTCCCTCTAAACTCCGGCAACTCTCAGCATAATCTGATAAAATCCTTCTGTATAACAATTTCACATGTACCAAGAATCTTAAAAATGACCATAGCCTTTGACCCACTCAGGAATCAAAGAGCCCACACATTTAGGGAAATAATCCTAAATGAAGACATTTCTTTACAGACAAATTTGCTGATCACATCACTATTTTTAAAAGTGGAAAAACTGTAAACAACCTAAATGTTCATCATGAGGATGGCTGTTAATTAATAATTGTACTGTGCCCAGCCAGTATGGCTCAGTGGGTGAGCATTGACCCATGCACCAAGAGGTTGCCGGTTAGATTCCTGGTCAGGACACATGCCCAGGTTGTGGGCCTGATCCCCAGTGGGGGGCATGCAAGAGGCAGCCAATCGATGTTCTCTCATCGATGTTTCTATCTCTCTCTCCCTCTCCCTTCCTCTTTCTAAAAAAACCAATAAAGAAAAAATATTTAAAAAAATAATAATTATTATACTAAATTACAGCTTACATGGTTTCATGTTTTCAATGTGCCAGGCACTGTGCTAAGATCTTCATGTGTAATACTTTCTCCCATTCCACCCTAGGTATGAAATAGCTACCACTATGCCTGCTTTGCAGATGAGTAAACTGAGGCTTGGCCATGTTAGGTGAGTTGTCCAAAGTTTCTTGACACTGGAAGAGGATTAGAAGCAGGTAGCCTAACTCCAGAAACTGAATTCTTACCACAGGACATCGTCCCTCTCAGTGTGTGTGTGTGTGTGTGTGTGTGTGTGTGTGTGTGTGTGTGTGTGTCTTTGTCTGCAAGCATGTGTGGATTTGATGGAATATTGCACATCTTTTGAAAATACTATCCATCTAGCATTGGCCTGCAGACCAGAGAGTCCCAGGTTCGGTTCCCGCTAAGGGCACGTACCAAAAAGTAAATAAATAAATAAATAAATAAATAAATAAATGTATTATCCATCTATTTAAAATAATTTTAAATGTTATTTTAATAACTAAAAGTTATCTCTGTTATAATGTTGAGCTAAAAACACAATATGAAACTGCTATGTAGTATGAGTACAACCTGCTAAAATATTTAATCTATATGTATATAGAAAAAGTAAAGGAGGAAACGTGTTAACAGTGATTATATTTAGGTGGACGGGCATTTTCTCCCTCTATAGTCAATGTTCTGTGTTTGCACATTTTCAAGCATGGGTCACCACTAATAGACAATCAGGCTTTAGTAAAATTCACCAGCTTCATACTTGCAAATCCACCAACCAGATTACCCGAGCGCTAGAGAAGCCAGAGGCTGCGGGCACTCGGCTTGGTACATGAGCATAGTCTCTCATAGCTCATCGTCACCTCCCAGGAAGTGCACTGGCAATTCTGGGGTAAAGCCACAAGCCATGAGCAATCCCACAAGCCCAGCTGCTGGAAACGCCCATCTCAGCCCAGTCACCATGCAGAGCAGACCTGACCCAGAGCAGAGACCACAAGCTTGCAGCCAGCCCAGGCCTCATCTTGTGCAATCCACACAGTGCTTTGGGCCATGTGGTGTTACACTGGTTTGGCTGTGTTTGGCTTTTTTTAAAAATTGAATTATCTAATAATTTCCAATTGAAAGACCCCACAGAAAAATCTAGCTTTCTGCCTTCTCTTAAAAATCAGAAGATCCAGGCCAGGTGGCCGCAGCCAGCAGAGGCGGAGTCGTAGCCCCTCAGACGGGATGCAGGCCCACCGCTGCCTACTGCCTCCCAGACGCCAACGCTGACACGCTGCTTGAACTGCGGCCTTCCTAACAGCAGAGTGATGTGGAAAATGAAATACGTTCTGTGTCCGTGTTTCAACAGAAAGAGGAAAAGCAAAACATAGGCGAGGAGGGCTGTGGGTATCAAAAACGGGAAGAGGGTTCATTTTCCAGTCATCTCTGCTCACTTCTGTTACCTCCCTGGCCCTAATGAGTCTTTGAGCTTTCTCCTTCTGGCCTAGAGGGTTCCTGAGGAACAAGTACAAGAAAATCACGTCCTTCCCCATATTCTGGAGAGATTCCTGGCAGAAAGTGTGCTCTGGTGAACTTGGCCTGCCTCCCCTGCTCCATCCCCAGTAGTTGATTCTGCTTGGCACCTGTAGTCACCAAGCCGTTCTCTCAAGCAGCTGGGGTGGGAGGTGAGGGACAGCGGACTGTGCAGAGAGGAGCTACCCAAAGCCACTGAATTCAGATCCATGCCTTGGAACCCATGAGCTGTGCCCATTACTTAAACAATGTCCTTTTGGAGACATCCCTCCCTAAAGTTTGAGGCTGGCTGGTGCATGATGGTTTTGTGCAAAGGCCCAGGTGCTACCAACGTGGCCATTGCCTCAGCTTCTACAGAATCCTGGGGCAGACGTGGAAACAGCACCAGTGGGCTGAGTCAGACTGCCTGGGTCCTCCCCTGCACCGCCTCCCACCAGGGGAGTGACCGCAGGCAGGTATGGAACCTCTCTGTGCCTCAGTCTCCCCTCTGTAATTGTCTAGGAATTGGGTTGCTGTGACGATTAAACATACCCAAAGCTCTTAGCACAGTGCCCAGCAACTGATAGGGCTCAGCAAATACACGCTCCTCAGCTCCCACTGCTGTGACTGGTCTGGCTTAGCCCAGAACAGAGGGTTGAGGGGCACAGCTGGGGCGGACCCTCAATCTTGGTTTCCCATCTTTGTCTCTGCACTGACAGCTAAGCCCCTGGGACCAGGTGCTAATGTCAGAGCTTTGCAGGGCTCAGAAATGTTTGCCTGCAGGAACCTCCTTGGCCTCTTATTAAGAGCCTTCCCTGAGCTCCCAGAAGAACAGGCACACTGGGAAGGACAGAGCAAACACATGCATTTTCTGCTGCTGCCTCAAGGCATTTACTTGAGGGAATTGGTTTCCTCTGGCACCGCGGATAAACTGACAACTTGAGTCAAGGGCAGTACCCTACCCATGCAGGGTCAGGGTCAGGCAGTCACATCCCTCCTGAGATGCTGGCAGTGCCTCTGATGGTGGAGAGGCACGGGGAGGGCACAGAGGCCCCCGTGTTCTCACTGTTCTGAGAGCTGATCCAGGAGGCAAGGCTCTAGAAGAGTCCAGACTTCCTGGATGGGCAGGTCTGGAGAGGCCCAGCCCAGCTGGGCCATGTCCAGGGGAGCAGGCATGGGTGACCCTCAGTGCTGCCCTGACCAGGTGCACAGACCTGACCTCCAGGCTCTCCTCCCACCTGCTCCAAAGCTCTTCCTGTCCCAGCCTGGCTGAGAGCCTGTCCTGCTCCCTCCCATCCACCGTATTTGAAGTGGCCAATTCCTATGGGCTGGACAGAGCACTACAAGAGGGACAGGACGGATTCTTTTGCTCACCGCCATGTCCCTGTCACCTAGCCCTATGCCTGGCACACAGCAGGTGTATAACTATTGTGTGTTGGGTAAGTGAACAGGTTAATAGTCATAACAACCTCGCACTGTCATGGTCAATGAGATGATGCACGTACCACTCTTAACACGGTGCCAGGCACATGATGGGCACTTAACTTTGGCAGCTGCTCGTGCTGACTGCTCAGCAACCTAGAATTGAGGCTCCTGCACATCCAGCTTTGGGGCCTCTCTTGGGTCTGGCTATTTGTTGGCTGCCTCCCATCCTTCCTCCAGTCTCCAGAGGCTTCTAGCTTGGCCTCAGGACCCCGTAGCTCTGGCCTTGGCTTGCAAAGTCAGCCACTATTCTAGCACCTTCTGCAGGGAAGTGCAGGGGGTGAGGGCAGACAGGATGGAACCAAACACTGTCAAGAAAGCTCACCAATTATTAGAGGCCTTGCCCATAAGAGATGATCAGAGACAACTTCTTCTGACCTATCCATAGGGCAAGGCACACTTCCATTTACTAAAGATCTGCTCTTCTTATCATCCTGCAATGACCTTTTGAAGCCCCCAAGGCACCTCACCCCATCGTGAGCTCAGAAGGGCTTATATACCCGTGTTCCCTTTCCATCTTTGACCCTCTCCTGCGAGTGAGGTCTCTGACTCTCCCTTGCATGCAGGGTTCCCATACATATGTGTGTATCAAATTTGGTTATTTTCTGTTGCTAAAAAAAAAAAAGAAGAAGAAGAAGAAAGCTCACCAATTAATTTGCCTCCATATGTCCCAGGCTTTCTGAAGAAAGGCATTACTGAGAAACATCTCCCTGGTGTCCAGCTGACTGTGCCCTCTCCCCTCACCCCCCACCCCCCACACCTATGCCTATTTCCTCTCCTTCCAGAAACAAGGCGCCCAGGCTGTGAAGGAGGCAGGCTGCCGCAGGAGCTGAGAAGCCTCATCACTGAGACTCTTCCAATATCTGGTCCCCAAAGAGTTTAAAGACAGGTGGAGAGATTTGCTCTGTACCTGAGACCAACACAAGCTTTTCGGAAGTAGATAAGATCGAGCAGAAGACCAACCTGGGGTCTGGACTCCTGGGTTCTAAGCCTGCTCACGAGGCCCTTTGCGCCTCTGCATCTTAGCTTTGCCCCTGGGATGGGACCAGATCAGCAACCCTGAAATATTTCTCAGAGCTGCAACCCTTTGATCAAATGAAACTGTATCAAGACATGACTCAGTGTGTCAAGTGGCTAGAGGCAGGGTCCCCCTCCTCTGTATCTACCTGAATGGCCCCCATGGGACTATGCTCTGTGACCCTCTGGATGAGCAAGGGTGTTTGTTCCCCTGCATCTCTCCTGATGGTGACAGTGACCATGGGCCCTGGGGCACTGAGAGTCCAGCAGGTGTGACCCACCTCCTTGGGGCAGCCAGGTCCCAGGCCCTCCATGTGCCCCAGCATTAGCATCGTGCTCACAGGATGCGCAGGCCAGTCCTGGACACCCTCCCAGGCTGGGCAGGGGAGAGCAGGCTCAACCAAGGCGCCTGGGCTGTGGCAGGAGAAGCGATGGGCTGGGATGCTCCTGAGCGAGCTCTCAGAGCTCTGTCTGTGGGCACAGCTGAGCCCACCGGGTCCCACACAGAAGGCTGCAGGGAGAGGGGCCTTATCCATGGGAGTAGTTGGCCCCGATCAGATACCTGAGTGACAGGAAGGATCATGAACCCAGCCCTCCTATTACACAGAAAAGGAGACTGAGGCCTAGGAAGGGGCAGCATCTTCCTGAGGAGACAGAGTGACATTAGAGCCAAGAGCCAAACTCCAAGGTATTGACATTTGTCTTCTAAGACCCCCAGCTTGTCCTTCTCAAGCCAGCACCTTCTACTCTGCACCGGAAGTGCCTGCCGGTACTTTCCCTCCTCCTCTATCAGAACCACTCCCTGGAGAGGACACAGACACCCCTCTCCCGGCACGGAGGGAGTGACAGCGGTGGGCGTGGTGCAGAAGCACCAGGAAAGAGGCTCTCCTTGTGGGGCCAAGGGCGAGGAGAGGAGCGGTCCCCTTCACGCCCCTGCGGCCCGTCCAGGATCAGGCCTCCCCGGTTGCACCCCCAGGTACATGGGGCAGGTGTGGCTCTGAGACCTGTGCCCCCAGGCCTGGCTTAATGCCCTGCTGCTGCCCTTTTTAGATTCTTAATCATTTTTGAACAAGGATCCCACATTTTCATTTTTCACTGGGTGCCAAAAATTATGTAGCTGGTCCTCACTCACCGGTGATTACTCATGTGTCCCTGAATAAGTATCTTAACCTCTGGGAGCCTCAGTTTTCTCCTCTGTAAATGGAAAGAATAACAGCACCTGCCTCACAGAATGGTTCTAAAGACGAAGAGAACACAAGCAGAGCTCTCCGCAGGTGCCCAGGACGTAGTCAATACTTAACCAGGGAGAGTTAACTACTCTAGATAAAGTAAAAATAATTACAGACTATTATATGACCAGGTCAATGCCCTGCTCAATAAAAAGGATGTTAACAACCGCACCCTAAATCTAAAGAATCAGGAGGGGTCCCAGGTGCCCCGACACCAGGCCCCTCCCAGGCCTCTTACTTTCCCGAAATGGCTGTGTTTGCATCTGCAGGCGGATCTTGATGAGGTCCACGGGCGTGCCCAGTCCGACAGACACCACGCCGGCCACCATGCTGGCCAGGAGCAGGTTCGACAGGGTGTGGGGCGGGCTGGCCTCGGGCTCCCTGCTGTGGTTCTGGCTGAGGAACCTCTGCGTGTTACTGAAGACCCCAAACACCACCGAGTTGTAGACAGCAATGCTGGCCAGGGGGAAGGACATACCCTTGAAGAAGCCGAACACCTGTGGGGAAACCCAGGGGGAGGAGGCATGAGAACTGCAGGCAGGTGCCGAGCTCCCCACGCTGTCCTGGGCACAGACCCCTCCCTCCCACAGCCTGCAAGCTGGTGTGCCAGTGGAGGGAACAGAAGAGGATGCCGGTGTGGAAGGAGATACCGGGGTGGAGGGTGGGGGTGCAGAACATTCCTGCTCTGAGGAGCCAGCTTCTGCATGAGTCTTGTTGGCTGAGCGGTGGTGCCTTGGGCCTGGAACCACTGGAGTGGCAGTACTCCTGGGCTGTGGCCAAGGGGGATCCTGTGAAGCCCAGTGGGTAGTGGGCCTGCCAAGCATTGCACACACCTTCCTCATTTGCCACTCCAACAAAAGCATTCTCCGGGCACTTGGCCCGTGCCAGACCCTGGGGTACAACAATCAGAAAGAAAAGCCTTGCCTGTGTTCACAGTCTGGGGGCGGGGTAGGGGAGGGGTGAACCTGGATGGACAAATTAAAGTATAATGTGCTGAGCTTGTGGTGAGGGGCTAAGAAGAGGGTCCCACAGGCCCCCCAAGGGGCACCACGGCCAGGATGTAGATGGGTGCCCTGAGCATGGGTGTCTCTTGGAAAAACAGCACAAAGAGGCTTCTGCATGCACACAAGACCGGGGAGGCTGAGGTCAGGGTCCTTTCCAGACTGCATTCTCAGCGAACACGACAGCTGCTCTGCCGAAACGGGGAGTTCCACGGGCCCCTGACTTCCAGGAGGAGTCGGGCAGCACGCAGGAGCCCACGCCCAAGGTGAAAGCACTGGAAGCTGTCCTACAAGCCCAGGCTACATGCAGACCTGATAACTGAATCGCGTGCGTGCACCTTATGTGCCAGAGATAGGACACCTTACGCGCTTGTTCACACACGCGTGCAGCACACACACACGCACCCTGCTCCAGCCTCTTCCTCAGGTAACCTGGGACATCGCTGAGCCCTGAGCTGCCGTGTCTCAGAGGAACATCCACGGTCCCCACAGAAACCCTGGAGCTGGGACACTGGCTGGCAGACACTGTGGGGAACCTGCACCAACAAGGGAGAATCAACAGCTGCTTTTCTGGGCACTGAGGAGTCGCGCGTTACCCTGGAACAGCTAGTACCGGATTCCAAAGCAGACGATCCGAGAGATAGAACAACACCTGACACAAGACACACTGGGTCTGGGGAGAAACTCCAGGTGCAGGCCGGAGGCTCCCGAGCTCCGGGCACATCCCTCATGGACAGCAGTCAACAATGGGGCCACATTTCCGGTGACTCAAGGAAAAGTCTTGGACTGCCCTGGGGCTAACACCTGACTTTAAATCAATAGGCATGTGATCATAAATGTTAAAGTTTATTTTAAATTCCCTAGGAAGGGGCCTTAGACGGTTTCCCTCAAGCTCGCAGTAATTCTCAAGAAGGGCACCTGATGCTCGTTCTATGAAATATGATTCAGGTTTCCCCTTCACAGAGAAAAGCCTTGGGTCCCACGGTCTCGCGCGACCTGTGGGTGGAGCCAGCAGGGGGCGTGTGGTGTCTGAGCCTGGCTTTGGCACTGCACCCAGATAAAGAGAAGCCCGTGGGCACGTGGTAGCAGCCACTCACTCGGTTTTGAAAACCTAACAGGTCACCCTGTTTTATGCACGAATTTTCCACACTGTGGTTCTAAATTCCTCAGAATTTCTCCAGAGAGATTACACAAAACCAGTTTTTTTCTCTAATATCATCACGTTAGGTGGCAGGGTTAGGGTTAGGTTACACACTATTTGAGGCGTGGTGAGGTGTGGTGTGAGATGATCGGGAAAATTGAGCCAACCGTGATCAGCAGGAACAAACAGGCCTCCCACCCGACACGTGGTGGGAGGGCGTCCCCGGGCCTGGTGGACTTCGCCGTTGCGTGGAGGCCCTGGTGGGTATGGCTCCCGTGTCTGCCCAGGGGGCACTTACACTCTCCTTCCTGTACACGGTGCGGATGCAGCTGAGGGTGTTCCCATAGCCCACGCCGGCCTGCAGGCGAGTCTGCGGAGAGAGGCAGGCATGAGCCCCAGTGAGCGGAGATTCACGTCCCTACTGCTGAGCTTCCAGCACTGAGACCCAGAGAAGGAAAGGAGAGCCCTGCCCAAAGTGACCAGGCAGGAAGGAGAGCCAGGGTTCAGGCCCGGACAGGCTGGGCCTGTCTTCTACTTGCACTGCCCCTCCGGTCCCACTCACACCTTCCTCAAGCAGCAGGACCCCCTTGGCCCCAGGACAACAAAGGGCGGTTTGCTGAGCAAAAATGGTGCTTGTTTGGGAACATCTGACTCTTGAATACAAAAGCTAACCAGTGGCATGTCTCTGTCCCATCTTCTGTCTGTCACTCCGTCCTCCTAAATATTCCCAGGAGTGACCTGGTCTCCTTGGTGGCCTCTTGCTTCCCCTCCTTGACACAGTCAGACTGATCTTGACAGTCTGACGAATTGTGTCACTGCTGTGTAAAGCTGTCCAGTGGCCTCCTATCAACTTAGAATACATTCTACACTCTTCACCAGCACCCAGGCAGCTCTGGGCGGGCGCCCAAACCTGCCTCTCCCCTACCCTGCCGTTTCCTGCCCCCACCCCCCCGCCTCCGCACCGCCTCCGCACCGTGCATTCCCTGCAGCATCCGCCCTTTCCCACCTCCAGACCTTTCCACCTCTGTTCTTCCCCGGGGAGCCTCTTCCTCCAGCGCCTGCTCATCTTTTTGGTCTAAGCTAAAAGTTGCAATGGTGCCATCTGTGTGCCTGTGTGCTTAGAGTTTATGTGGGTGCCCCCTCTGGGGCAGGGCCGGCTCCTGCTTCCCTCTGGTGCCTGGAGCCAAGTGGGACCCTGGCAGGAGGCCCCTCGGTGCTGCCCGGATGGTGAAGGTGTGGTTCCTCTAATGGAGGCTGGCTGTGGGGACCAGGGGCATCATGAGGGCACAGAGGGTCTCCGTAAGCCCCTGAAAATAGCCAGGGTGCCCTTTCCCCTGGTCTCAGAGGGCTCCAGTTCTTTTAAGATGTATAGCCTATAATTCTCCATTCTTCCTTAGCACCCAGACACGCTGTGCCTGGTAGGTGAGAACTACAGAGGGGGCGATTTGGACCCTGACCCCACCCTGAACCCCGGGTCCAGGAGGCGCGAAGGCCCAGGGTGCAGACTAACACTTCACACTGACAGGCTGAGCTCCACCTGCAGACAGGTGAAGGAGACCCCGGAAGAACATAAATCAGAAGAGTGTAGGTCTCTGAGGTGAAAATCACGGGTCATGTTTTGCTGCATTGAACTTTTCTTCATTGTCAACTTTCCTACAATAATCAGGGGTTACTTTGATTATTTTTAGCTTATATGATTAAAAAGTAATTTTAAGTACAAAACTAATATAGGAATACATACTCTTAATAAAAAAAATTTCAAGTCTCCTTTGGCCCACACCTCTCTGTCATCCCATCCCTCCCCTGAGCGGATAACCACGGCTGACAGCATGGCTAAGAGTCTGAGAGGCATTCGTATAAATAGCTTTATACAGACAGACAGCCAGAGGAAACGTGTAGTACTCCTGTAGGCATGATCCCTAACTGGTAGCACACTGTTCACAAATATTACTTTCACACTCAGAGAAATATATTTATTGACTCACTCAGCAACCCATATTACTGAGCGCCTACTTGACAGCAATCTCTGCTCCAATCTGAGGGAATTCAGCAGTAGAGAGAGCAAAGCCCCTGCACTCATGGAACTTAAACTGAGTGGGGTCGGAAAAGACAGTAAAAAGTAATTCCCAAGTAAATATATATGTCAGATGAAAGTGCCACAGGGGAAATAAACCGATGGTCAGAGGGCTGGGTGGTGGGAAAGAGGCCCTGGGAGATCCAGCAAGGTGAGAGCTGGGCCTTCATGTCCTCCAGTTACGCAGAACCACAGAGGTCCACCTTGGGCTGGGGTTTCCCCAAGCAGGGCACAGATGTGGGTCAGGGCAGGGGGGAGGGGAGCAGGCCTCTCTCTGCCCCATTTAAGGCTGGCCTGAGGCTGACCACACTTCCCGCTGGCCCCACCTCTCGCTGGCCGTGGGTAGTGAATCCACAAAATGGTTGAGCCTCAGGCAGGATCAAGTTCCCAGTGAGAAGGTTGAATGGTCAAGTCACACGCAAACAGTACATGAGGGCACGCAGCCTAAGAGCCGAACCCAGACAGATCACAGGCACAGAGCAAAGGTCTGCCAGCCGTGCGGAACACTTGGGAGGCAGCCGCCGAGGCCAGCAGCCCAGCTCAAGACCCCAGGGTCTCCATTTACAACAGGAGCTGGCATTTAATGTGCACCAACTGCATACTTGGCTATACACTGGGCATCTTATAGAACTTATCTCACTGAATCACACAAATGGTATGTGGCATGGATACTATCCCTGTATTACAGACGAAGAAAGCTGACTCCCTGTATTAGTTGCCTGTTGCTGCTGTAACAAATGATGTAGTGGCTTAAAACAATGCAAATTTATTCTCTCATACTTCGCTGGCTTGTCTAATGGCAGCCAAGCCTGATCAGAACCCCTGCTCACATTGCATCAGGCGTAACCCTGAAATGCGCTCACTGTGCCAGGAGCCAGGGAACAATGCTGACCGCAGCCCCAGTCACCAAGCAGCAAGTGGCTGGCTCTCCCACCTGTGCCAAGGCAGCCGCAGGCAGCGGAAGGAAACTGGGACCCAACTCAGCAGCCCAGGCAGGTCTCCTAGCTCGACTCTCCCATGGGCCAGCCCTGGGGCCTCAGACACATCCCAGCACATGTGTTCATCAGGACAAGAATGACCTACTCATTGTTTTATCCTCAAGGTCCCAATGATCTCCACCAGGGAGGTGCTCTTTGCCCATTTTACAGACAGGAACACCAAGGCTCAGGGAGGTTAAGTGCTGTGGCCTGGTCCCGGGAGAGTAGGTGGGGAGGCTAGGACTGCACTCCAATTATTCTGACTCTGAAGCTCTTGCTGGATCTTTCTCAGTGGACAAGGACTGTAGAGAAAATGTCAGCCAGAAGGAAGGAAGGAGGAGGGTGTTCTGGGGAGAAACAAGGGCCCTGGGCCACACTCCTGGGCTGGACCCAGAGGGTGGCCATGGAGACTGACATCACCAAGCTGTACCCTCAGTGGAGAGGTTCTCAGGCTGAGCAGAGATGGGATTTACATATCAGAAAGGGTTCCCTCCAGAGGCTCAGAGGACAGGGTGGAAAGAAGGAGAGCTCCAGCCTTTTCAGGTGACGTGGCCAGGCCCAGGGTGGCCAGACTTGCCACTCGCCAGGGGGTAGCAGTGGCTCCAACAAGGTCCACCCGCCCCTGGCAGGCTGGGGGTGAGGGAAGGACACTCTCCCAGGGAGACACAAAGCTCACCTGCATTAGGAATGTGGCTATAAGGCCCTCAGGGCAGGGATTGCACCTGCTTGGTCCATCACCGATGCCTTGTCATCCCCATAGTGCCCGCACAAAATGGCCAATATGTGGTTGTTGATGTATGAGCAAAAGGCAGGGCCCGTATGAGGGACACGAGGAGTCAGGAACTGTCTTCAACTATTTAAGACAAGTAGGCTGACCTCCCCATCAAAAAGAGAGCAGGCTTGGGCTCTGACCTAGAAGGGGCCACCGCCAGGCAGGGAGGAAGATGGGGAGAAAGGAGACGCAGCAGTCATGTGAGAAGGGCCTGCAAGGCTCTTCTTTGGGTGTGATCCAAGCAGAGCTTTACACTCAGGTCTGGATGTCTCTATTTGTAGCCATGCTCTCAGGATATGGCCCTGAGTTCTGCTCACCACTGGGGACGGGTGGCGGGGGTGGGTGTGGAGTCAAAGAACACTCCTTTGTAGGATCTCACCCCTTGATGCTTTAACTTGCCGTGTGATTTGTGTGACCTGAGGCAAGCCCTCCCCTTTCTGAGCCAGTTTCTATATCTGTAGACTGAGGGGCTTGGGTGACCCATGCCAGACGGCCCTGTGGGCTCCAGACTCCACACCACGAGAGCTTCCTCAACTTACAATGGCTTCGCCTTCCCAACCCAGGTCCAGAGTCCTCCCCTGACCCCCAAGGCCTCCGAGGACAGAGTGCTGACCTCCCTCTCCTGGATTCAGATCCGCGGCTGCTGTCAGAAACCTGGGGCGTCAGCAAACTGGCCCTGCGGGTCTTTCCCAAGTACGCCCACGAAGTGTCCCCAGCTCAGTGCCATTTTCTAATCACCTGGAACCCAGCCTTAGATTTTGGGTTCAGATGCGAAGTCACACTGGTGCCTTTCCTGGTTCCTTAGTTCACGGGGCTTACAGGACACTCGCCAGTGCCCTCCCCCTCCCCCACCGTCCATGAGAACCTGGAGGCAGAAATGAGGCATTCACCAAAACAAAATCACTGCCAAGTAATGGGGGCAGAGCCATTCCAAACCAGGCTTCCTGGCACCACACCGCTGTGGGCTGGCACAGAGAGCCTGCCCTGGGCTGGAGACCGGGGAGCAGACACACAGGCACAGTCCTGCAGGCAGACTCGCGGAGGCCCTTTCCAGGAGGTAATGGCGAACATGGCTACCGTACCTTGACGGTGTCCAGAGGGTAGCCGATAATGACACTGGCTGCACCTGTGGATTGAAGAAGAATACCTGGTCACTCAGCCCTGGAGTCTTAGCTTGCATTTGTTGGCTCTTGGGACAGGACAGAGGGTTCAAGCACTTACATTTCAGTCAGTGCCCAATCACCAGAGAGGGCCCGCAACGTGCTAGGCACTGACCGAGGCATGGAGGAAGGCAGAGAAAAGGAAGTAAAACCTGGGTTCTGCCTTAAGAAACAAGCACACACACCCCTAAACTCACAATAGAACAAAGACCTAAATGGAAACCCTGAAACTATAAAAACCATATACTAAAACACGGGAAAATCTTCATGACCTTAGATTTGCAATAGATTCTTAGATGTGACACCAAGAGCACAAGAAAAAATAGATAAATTGAACATTATAAAAATTTAAAACTTTTGTGTATCAAAGGATACTATCAAGAAAGTGAAGTCAACCTACAGAGTGGGGGGGGGGGGGCGGTATTTACAAATCATAAATTTGATAAGAACCTAGTATCCAGAATATGTAAAGAACTCTTACACCTAAAAAATGGGCAACAACCTGAAGAGACATTTCTTCAAAGAAGAGAATGTAAAAGATACTCTACATCACTAGTCATTAGGGAAATGCAAGTCACAACCACAGTGCGATTCCCCTTCACACCCACTAGGATAGCTATAATTTAAACCAAAAAAGAGGGGGGGGAGGAAATGTTGGAGAGGATATAAAGAAATTGGAACCCTCATACATTGCTGGTGGAAATATAAAATAGTATAGCCACTGTGGAAAACAGTTTGGCAGTTCCCCAAAAAGTTAAGCATTGAATTACCATGTGACCCAGCAATTCCCTTCCTAGGTAGATACCCAAAGGAAAGCAAAACAGGCACTCAAACAAGTACATGCACACACATGCTCATAGCAGCATTATCCACAATGGCCAGAAGGTAGAAACAGCCCTATTGTCTATCACTGGATGAATGGATAAACAAAATGTGGTCTATCCTCACAATGGGATATTATTAGACATAACTAGGAATGATGTACTGATACAGGCTACAGTGTGGATGAGTGTTGCAAACAGTATGTAAATGAATGAGGCCAGACAACAAAAGTCACATATTGTATAATTCCATTTATATGAGCTACCCAGAACTGGTAAATCCATAGAGACGGAAAACAGATTAGCAGTTGCCGGGGCTTGGGGAAGCAGGAATGACAGTGTGGCTCCAGGGGCTTCTTTGGGCACAAGGAAAATGTTTTGGAACTAGACAGAGGTAATGGTTACACGACACTGTGAATGCACTAAATGCCACTGAATTGCACACTTTAAAATGGTTAATTTTATGTTATGTAAATTTCATCTCAAAAAAAGGGGGGGAAGGATGTGAAGAGAAAACCCAGAAACTTTTCAGTTACCCGCAAGTTACTTAACTGGAGCATGTGTACATGGGAATAATATTAGCACCTACTTCACGGTTCCATTGTAAGAGTTAAGTGAGGTAATGATTGTAAAGTACCAGCAGAGAGCCTGGTACTTACAGGACATTCAAAAAGAGATGTGTTGCTATTGATTTTTTTTTCTTTTTTTTAAAGAAGTCCTCTTTGAAAAGGTGACGGATACTCTGGGTCTTTTCATAGCAAAACGCCTATCTCACACATTCACAAGACCTGGGCCATTCTGGAGGGAAGAAGGCCACCCTGAGGACATGTGGATTGAGACCTTATTGGAGAAGTCAGTGATGGTATGATTGAAACAGGAGCCATTTTTCTAAGACAAATTCTCCATCATGATGATGCAGAAGAAAGTGTCTCTGCTAGCAAGTGTCTTTGCTCACCAGGTAAGGCAAGTAAGGGGTCCTGAAATGTTAGATATTTACAGGGGAAGAGAAACCAGCTCTTGGTCTTGAACTTCCAGACCCCTCTCAGCCTCTCCTTCCTACAAAACTAGGCAGAGGCAGAAGGTGATGGGCAGCGGGGAGCTGTGGTATTCACTCCACAGGAACCCTTCCTGGGCCCTCAGGCCCTGGCTGCTTCCTCACACTGCATCCTTCACCATTGCTTTCACTCAGCCCAGGCCACTCCCCAGACCCAGCCTTGGGCCAGTCTCTCCCTGCTCATTTAGCCCACCCATCTGAAAGCAGGGAATGCAATATAAGAAATCAGACTATCAGACCTTGGGACTTCACAGACCAGTAAAATTTCAAACAAAATGTGAAGGATGTAATGGTGAGATTTTATCATGCAAGGTCATTAAGAAAGAAAACAGCTATAGTCGAGCACAGGGGTTAAAATGGCTCTGGTACAGACTGCCTGGGTTGGAATCCCAGTGCTCATGCTACATGCATGGCCTTGGGCAAGTTACTGGATTTCTCTGCATATCCATTTCCTCATCTGTAAAATGGGGATGTAATAATAGTAGCTACCTCACTGGGATTATAAAGAAATATACATAAACAGACACAAGAGACCACATAGTTTATGGTCCCACCTATATAAAATGTCCAGAAAAGGCTAATTTATAGAGCTAGAAAGTAGATTAATAGTTATCCAGAGGGCAAAGGAGGGTTTGGGGTTTAACTGTAATGGCCATAAGGATATTACTGGGGGATGAAAATGTTCCAAAACTAATTTATGGTAATGGTTTCACACTTGGTAAAGTTACTAAAAATCAGTGAATTGTACACTTGAAATGGGTGAATTTTCTCGTTTGCTTGTTAATCCTTACCTGGGGATATTTTTTTCCATTGATTTTTAGAGAGAGTGGAAGGGAGGGGGAGAGAGAGAGAGAAAAAAAAAAATCCATGTGTGAGAAATACATTGATTGGTTGCCTCCGGCACACCCCCCCACGGGTATGGCTCTTAATCAGAAATTGAACCCGTGACCCTTAGGTACTCCGGCTGAACCTCTAACCCAGTGCGACCCTTTAATACAGTTCCTCATGTTGTGGTGACCCCCAACCATAAATTATTTTCGTTGCTACTTCATAACTGTAATTTTGCTACTGTTATGTCTTAGGTGACCCCTGTGAAAGGGTCGTTGGACCCCCAAAGGGGTCGTGACCCACAGGTTGAGAACTGCTGAACCACACCGACCAGGGCAAAATGGATGAATTTTATGATATGTAAAATAACCTTAATAAAGTTGTTTTTAAAGTATACACAGAGCACTTAGCACCTGGTACCTACTAAGTATTCACTGTTACTACACTCATCACTATTTTATGGAAGAAAAAATAAGACATGTTAACATCAACAAAGTACACACATTTTCAGAATAAAGGACAATCCACTACTTGCTGTGTGCATAGGGAGGGTCCTGTGTCATCGGAGACTTTGAGCTTCTCTGATAGCCTTAACCTCCAGGGGGTTTCCCAAACCAAGCCACTGACAGCCCTACTGAAGTTGGTCTGGCTACTTAAGGAAACAGCAGAGGGAAAGCTTTCCCTTGGGATGCTTAGGGTTGTCCAAAGAGGGCCTGGATATACATGGTGGGCCTCCAGGTGCAGCCCCCTCAACGGGAAAATTAGGAGAGGCAGGTCTCAGCCCAATTCAAGAGAGTCCGTGTCAACAGAATTGCCCACTATGAGAGGAGCCACCTCTGCTCAGCACGGTGAGAAGCAGGTGCCCTGCAGCCAGCTGTGGGAGACAGAAGCAGACTCCTGCTAGGTGGGAGGGGAGTGGGAGGGAAAGGACCTGTTGCTCGCTCTCTCTTTTTTTCCTTTTCCTACAAATCTCCTGGTCTCCTCCATACCTAGAACTCTTGGTGGGGCACAAACATGCCATAGCCTCTGCCTCAGCACCTCCGTATTTTATTTTGTCTTTGGGGAGGGGCTACATTTGCCAATATCCCTTTGCTGATGATACTCTTACATGGGGCCAAAAGAAAGATACTATTTTACAATAGGTAAAGTCCCTCAAACCTTCCCCCATACCCTCACTTATATCTGAGAAGAGGAGGGATGGACCTATTGGGAAGAGAAGAATGGAGAAGGAAATGGATGCAACTCCTGAACAAGCAAACCCATCTCAGGCCCAGCAGAGAGAGGTCCTGGAGCTTTAAGAAGGGACTGCAGTGCCGAAGGAGGGTCCTGACAGGTGACAGCGGCAGAAGACGCGAAAGGTGCCCACTATCCACTCCCTCCAGCCGGAACACCCCTAGGACCAGCTTGATCAAGGGGTCGGGCTCCCTATCCCGCGCCTGGGGCCAGCGGTCAAGCGCCACCCTCACCCACAAGTTCCGAGAGCCATGTCCCCAAATCCAGGTGCACACCCGGTCACCGAAGGGTGTGTAAGCGCCCGGACGCTCCATTGGCTGTCGGCTTGGACCAGCGGCTTAATCATTACCGGACCAAGCTCCGCGGATCCTAACTTGGAGGCAAATCGGGAGCCCAGGTGAACCTCTGTGAGGCTCCTGGAGTTTCCGCGGGCATCAGGCGGGCGACACAAGACCCCAGGTGTGGGGCCGCGGGCTCTCCTCGCGGCAGGTGGCGCGCGCGCGGCGCGTGCGGGACGCGCGGGCAGAGTACCCTGGACCGAGCCCGGAGTGTAAACTCGGCCCACGCGGAGCCCGGCTCGCCTCTCTTTCTGTCTCTCGGACCCAGCGGATCTCCTGAAAGTACACCCACCTCTGAGGGTCCCTCCCATCCAAGGTGGGCTCACCTCCGATCCAGCCCGCCGCAAAGTCTTCTAGCTGGAAGCTGCCCATGGCCCGGGCCGTGGCTCCGCGCCCGCCCGGGGCCGGGTCGGTGCCCATTCAGCGTGTGCGGGGCGTGGCCCGCGGGAGGGGCTTTCGGAGGAGGACAACCGGGGCCTCGGAGCGCACGCAGGTCCCACGCCCAGCCCGGTCTCCAGTCCCCAGTCCCCCGCGGCGCTGACAGCACGCCCCCGGCGGACCTTAAAGGCGCAGCACGCCGGCTGCACCCACACCCCAGGGCTGGGCGATGCCTGGGCCGCCCGGGAGATTCCCTGAGTCCGACCTTCTCTTGTCGACCTCTCTCGTGCCAACTGCAGAACCTCGGCGCCTTGAGGCTACAGTGCCCGCCAGGGCCTGTAATTGTTCACATCGCGTCCAACATTGGACATGATTTCAGGGACATTTTTGTAAAGTTCATTACAAGAGGGAAGGAAGAAGGATGCTTTATGAAAGGTCTGGGAGACGCATCTCTTTTAAGCTAAAACAGCGCTGAAGTAACTAAATGTCCAACTAAACCATAAGTTCTCGCTTCTCTGAGCGGGTTGAAAGCCACAGGTCTTTCCGCTATAAAATATACAGGACACACAATTTTCCGTCTCATTTTAGAGGTTAGGGACTCTACTCCTGGCTGCTCCCCACATCTTCCCATAGCCCCCAGATTTCAGAACCCTATCTATTCATGAAAAACTGAAGTAACGTGTGGAAAGCACCAGTCCAGGGTAGGATCAAAGTCAGCTCCAAATAAATATTGGCGATTAATAATGGCCAGCAGTTCCTGCTCCACTCGCTGTACCTGGGCTTGCTCCTCACAGCAACCCTTGAGGTGGGTGCTGTCATGATCCCCATTCCTAGGTGAGGAAAATGCCTGTATATTTAGTGTATATAACGTGTGTGTGTGACATAGATTTGAATCTTGTAGAAAACTGGCCCAAATTAGAAGATGAAAGTTGTCAAGCCTGAGTTGTAGGCTTAGCTGTGTAAGAACAGCTTTGCGCTTCTTCCCAAAGACCAGGCCGTCGGCTGTGACGGTGGAGAGTCCAGGGGAGACCACACCTAGAACTGGGCATCCTGCAGCAGCCCCTGCTGCACACACAGCCCCCTGCTGAGAGCACACTGGCCAGGTGGGAATTTCCAGAGTCCTGAACACTCTCAGCTTGTCCCTGGCCAGGCCTTCAGGAGAGGTGAGGCTAGGCTGGAAATTTCCTTTGATAGCTGCCTGGGCATGAGGTTTGGAAGTGCCTGCCTTGCAGGTCCCAGAATCCACATGTGCCCCACCACCACCACCACCAACCAGGGCTCTCTGGGCCAACCCCTACCCCCTGCAGACAAGCAAGCCCAAATCCTGTTCTGCCACCTTGTCTGAAAGACTTCCTACCACACCCAAAACCCTGCCTCTCTACCTGCATGCTTCAGACAAGCAAATGGACACTGGAGCTGCCTCGCCCTGAGGATGTCTTCAAGCCAAAGTCTGTACTGGAGCCTTTTTTTCTTTTTTAATATTTTTATTGATTTTTTTTAGAGAGAGAGGAAGGGAGTGAGAGATAGAAACATCGATGTGAGAGAGAAACATGGATCAGCTGCCTTCTGCACGCCTCCTACTGGGGATCGAGCCCACAGCAACCCTGGCATGTGCCCTGACCAGGAATTGAACCGGGACCTCTCAGTCCAAGGGACAACGCTCAGTCCACTGAGCCACACTGGCCAGGCTGCACTGAAGGCTTACACACTGTCCCAATCCCTCCTCACTGCAGCTGTGAGCAAACACCAGGATCACTCCACTGATGATTAGTTTTATGTGTCAGCTTGGCTGGGTTTCAGTCCTTGGTGATCTAGTTGTTGCTGTGAAGGTTTTTGTAGATGTGGTTTACATCTACAACCAGTTGACTTTAAGTAAGGGAGCTTATCCATGATAATCTGGGTGGGCTTCATCCAATCAGTTGAAAGGCCTTAAGAGCAAAATGAAGATTTCCCTGAGGAAGGAGAAATTCACCTGTAGAATATAGTGACTTGCCCAGCCAGTCCCCACAATACGTATATACACACACATACCTTTCAGATAGTGTAGGTCTGGTTCCAGACCACAGCAATAAAGTGAGTCATAATCTTTTTGCTGATGGAAGGGGTTGCTTTCAGTTTATAAAAAATGCAAAACCTGTGAAGTGCAATATAATGAGGTGTGTCTGTGTCTCCTAATGGTTCTGTTTCTCTGGTAGAACCCCAACTGTGTTTACTTGCAAAATAGAGATGAGGAGACCAAGGCTCAGTGAGGTTAAGTGAGATCCTATCAGTCAGGAAGCATCAGGCCAGCAGCTGTGAGGTGGGGGAAGAATTCTAGGGACAATCTAGAGCTTGCTCTTGTTCTGACCTCTCCCCACACACCTCTCATCCTCCCCCCACTTTCCTGTCCAGCTCCCCCTCCGGAATGGTGCTTGCTGGGATGCTCACATTTCCCTGGGCCTGTGCTGATGGTGTGGATCCCAGTCGGCAGGGGGCTCTCTTCCCGGTCCCAACCTAGGGCACTGATACTTATTGCCATCCCAGCCATGTGCCACTCAGGGCCCTGGGCCCAGGGTCATGTCTAACTCTCAGGTATAGTTCTCCAGGGGCCCAGCTCCCTCCAGGCCCAGGCTCAGCCTACCTTGTTCACTCTGGGCCATCCTAGAAGAGGGGTGGTCCTCTGTCCCTCAAACTCTCTCTCTGAAGATAGGCACTGCACCGAGCCAGGCCCCAGCTGGAGGTCCATGCTCACTGGAGGGCATGGCCTGGCTAGGGGAAGGTGCTTTGGGCCCAATGAGAGTTCCCTGGACTCCCTCTGAGAAGGAAGATGACTTAATGCCCTCCAGTGTCCTGCTAGTCTCCAGTGGGACCCATCTCGGTGCCCAGAATTATAGAGAATGGTGAGGGGCATGATCTGGAGGAAGGGGCCTCTGCTGGGCCTGTTCTCCCACTGGCATATCCATGTCACATCTTCCAGGCCATCATGCAGTGGCAGCTGCCAAGTTTTCTTCATCCAAAGCAAGATAAAATGCAACCACTGAGGCTTGTTCCTAAAACGGCTGAGAGGCCTGCTGAGGAGGTGATAGGGAAGGGGGAGGGAAGAGTCATCATCATCACCGACGCCCAGACTCTGCCCTGCCATGCTGGATAGGAGCTGGGTCAGTTATGAGAAATGAAAGGTCTCCAAAGAGTGGCCCTTCTGTGAGTTCAGTGTTGGAAGAAGTCCACAGGTGGAAAGTCTGCCAGTTCTCCACCGTCTACCAGGGGTGGGGAATCTTTTTTCTGCCGAGGGCCATTTGAATGTTTATAACATTATTTGCAGGCCATACAAAATTATCAACTTAAAAATTAGCCTGACCAGTGTCTGAAATTCTGGGTCCTGGAGATGCCAGCTATGGGTGTCTTGTCAAGATATACCAGCAGAGGGCAGTGCTGCACAGCACTTGGGGCTCTCAGGAGGAAAAGACCAGCTTGGCTGCCCCAGGGGGAGAGGTTTCTGGCCCAGTTTCCCAGCTTGGGCTGGCAGAGTCAGACTGAGTATATACTTGAGCTATGAAAGAGGTACTGACCCAGAGGCTTAAGAGGAGTCTGAGGGTGCCAGAGTGGACCTCTGAGAGGCTTGGTGAGAACTCATCTAAGGCTTCTTGGTAGCTGTGTATTTAGAGGGAGAGCAACCCAGTGAAGAGAGATAACACCCCCAATCTTTTCACCTGCCTTGATTCATCAAGGCCTTGTACCAGGCTCTTTTCCATCTCAGGGCGCCAAGCTCACCCAATGCTACATGGTCTACCTACACCATCTCACTGAATTCTGTGAGACAATTCCCCATTTTACAGATGAGAAGACTGAGGCTCAGGGAGGTTAAGCACTATCTCCAAAGCCACACAGCCAGGAAGTGGAGGATTACAGATTTACACTTGCTGTTTAACTCCAGGGCCCAGCTCTTAATCAAGGTGCTGTCTCCCGGTCAAGACTCAGAAGTAGAAGTGAGTTTCCCAAAGGTCCTTGCCCCCACCCTACCCCTCTGTATAACTGTCCTAACTTCTTTGCCTCAGTTTCTCCGCCATCAGTGAGATAGTATTAACATTTGCCAACTATACTCCTATTCTTAGGTCTCCTGGGACAGATGCCTCAGCAGTCCGGAGTGCCCTGGGATGACTTCTGCCCTCTCTTTCTGACCGGCTCCTGTAGGCCAAGCTGGCTCTGTGCATATCTGAGAACAGGAAGCCTGGCCCTCCTTGGCCTTTGCTTCTCAGCTGATGGACATAAGTGGGCTGGTGCTGAGGACAAGTGCAGACGTGTGGGTCAGGGGACCAGGAAACCTGGCTGGGGAGATCTGGAATTGAGGGATTCCTATAAAAGAGGGGTGTGGGTTGGGGCTGGAGGGAGCCATTGCAGCTGTTGAGGTCACTTCCAGAAGCCTCTGCTAAGTGCCTGCTGTGTGCCAACCAGCCTGGGATGCAGAGAGCTTGCAATGCTGATAGTGAGAGGGGGTTTGTGATTGGAATGTCTGCCCCGACTCTGTCTTATGGCGGGTCTCCTCCATCATGTGCTCATCAAACATCAGCTGCAGGGCTCTGTGGGGAGACTGGGAAACCTCACACCTTCCTGGCCTTAAAAGAATAGAGGCCAGAAGGGACAGCAGAGAGAAAGTCTGGAGGGCAGCCTGGGGAAGGAGGTGGCATTTGGACCAGATTTTGACCTGTGGAGGGGGTGGGGGACAGGGTGGACAGAGGGGCAGCCTGAGGGACGCCAGGCATGAGAAAACAAGGGAGCACGAGAAGCTTTGCTTGCCCAGGGCCCACTGCTGTGGGAGAGGATGCTGAAGGCAGAGGACCTTGGAGTGCGTGGGGAGGGTAGGATGTGACTCTGTGTGGGGTGGTATGTGCTGGTTATCAGTGGTCCTCAGTCCTCCTGCTGCTCCCTGTGGGTGGACATGGACATGGGAGCCATCTCAGGGTCAACTACATCTCACCTGGACGCACTGTCCTGGACCACACTGAGATGGGCTCAGGCTCCTTGCAAACCAGTCTTTGCTGTCTGCTGGGACCTCATGGGGAGCTGGTGCCTGTGCTGGTCAGCCTCTCAGAAGGTCTGTGTTCTCCCTCCCCACACCTGCCTGAGGACTGGCAGTGCACCCTCACCCTAGCACGCCCACACTCAGCAGCCTATGAATGCCCTGTGGGTAAGGGTGGGGGATGGGACTGGGACATGGGGTAAGGTGGTCGGTAACTACAACTATCAGTACATTCTGTTTCAAGGGATAGACCAGGTCTTTCCACTTGTGTGTCTTTGGATACAGTGTTCCTTCTGGGCCTCAGTTTCTCCATCTATAAAAAGAAAGGGAATAAGAACAGGAACAAAACAAGAATACCCACTTTTGCCACTCTGATTTAACATAGTACTAGAAGTCTTAGCCACAGCAATTAGACATGAAGAAAAAATAAAAGGGATCCAAATTGGAGAGGAGGAAGTGAAACTGTCATTATTTGCAGATGACATGATACTGTACATAGAAAACCCAAAAGACTCCATCAGAAATCTACTAGAGCTAATAAATGAATTTGGCAAAGTAGCAGGATACAAAATTAACATCAAGAAATCGATGGCATTCTTATACACCAATAATGAACTCACAGAAAGAGAAACTAAAAAAACAATTCCATTCACCATTGTGGCAAAAAAATTAAGATACTTAGGAATAAACTTAACCAAATAAGTAAACGACCTATTCGCAGAAAACTACAGGACATTGAAAAAAGAAATAGAGGAAGATATTAAAAAGTGGAAGCATATACCTTTTTCATGGATTGGAAGAATCAACACTATTAAAATGTCTATACGACCCAAAGCAATCTATAAATTCAATGAAATCCCCATTAAAATACCAATGAAATATTTCACAGAACTAGAACAAATACTCCAAAAGTTTATATGGAACCAAAAAAGACCCTGAATAGCCACAGCAATTTTGAAAAAGAAGGACAAAGTAGGCGGAATCACAATACCGGATATCAAGTTATACTACAAAGCTACTGTAATCAAAACAGCCTGGTACTGGCACAAGAACAGGCATATAGATCAATGGAATAGAACAGAGAACCTGGAAATTGACCCAAGACATTATGCTCAATTAATATTTGACAAAGGTGGCAAGAGCATACAATGGAGTAAAGACAGCCTCTTTAATAAATGGTGTTGGGAAAATTGGACAGCTACATGCAAAAAACGAAACCAGACCACCAACTTACACCACACACAAGAATAAACTCAAAATGGATAAGAGACTTAAATGTGACTCGTGAATCCGTAAAAATCCTAGAAGAAAATGTAGGCAACAAAATTTCAGATATCACATGCAGCAGAATTTTCACCGATACAATGCCTAAGACAAGAGAAACAAAGGAAAAAATTAATACATGGGACTACATCAAACTAAAAAGCTTCTGCACAGCAAAAGAAACAAGTATCAAAATGGAAAGGGAACCCACTATATAGGAGAGCATAATTGCCAACGATACATCAGATAAGGAGCTAATTTCCAAAATGTATAGAGTACTCATATAACTCAACATAAGGAAGACAAAGAACCCAATTAAAAAATGGAAAGAGAACCTAAATAGACACCTCTCCAAACAGGACATACAAATGGCCAAGAGACATATGAAAAAATGCTCAATGTCAATAATCATCAGAAAGATGCAAATTAAAATGTCTATGAGGTATCACCTCACACCTGCCAGAATGGCTGCCATCAACAAATTATCAAACAAGTGCTGGAGAGGGTGTGGAGAAAAGGGGACTCTAGTACACTGCTGGTGGGAATACAGACTGGTGCAGCCACTATGGAAAACAATATGGTGTTTCCTCAAAAAATTAAAAATTGAACTGCCATTTGACCCAGTGATCCTGCTTCTAACAATATATCCTAAGAAGCCTGAAACACCAATCAGAAAGATATATGTACCCCTATGTTCATAGCAGCACTATTTACAATTGCTAAGATCTGGAAACAGCCAAGGGCCCATCAGTAGATGAGTGGATAAAAAAGCTGTGGTACATATACACAATGGAATACTATGCAGCTATAAGAAAGAGAGATCTCTTATCCTTTGAGACGACATGGAATGACCTGGAGAGCATTATGCTAAGCAAAATAAGTCAATCAGAGAAAGACAAATATCACATGATCTCACTCATTTGTGGAATATAATGAACAAAATAGGCTGATGAAAAAAATAGACCCAGAGACATAGAAAGGAGTACGGTTCAGACTGACAAACCTCAGAGGAGGGGGGACAAGGTGGGGGGATGGATGAGATAAACCAAAGAACTTATATGCATGTATATGTAACCAATGGACATAGACAACAATGCTGGGTGGGGTGGTCGGGAGGAGGGTGTCTAGGGGGAAAAAGGAGAAACATCTGTAACAAAAATAAATTAATTTAAAAAAAAAGAAAGAAAGAAAGGGAAGACTTAAGACCCAAACCTTGAGAGAAGACACAGGGTCTGACTAAACCCTCAGCCCTGCCCTTGTACACCACTGCTCTCTGACCCAGGTCAGTGTGAACATGGCAGATAGCAAACATCCTCCTCCTCTAAAGAGACAGGAGAATTTAAAGGACTTCAAAGACACTTCACTTTTGAAGCTGGTACAAAGAAAAATATTTAAAAGAACAAAATTCCAAAACCATATGAATTAGATTTTCTCTCAGACAGAGATCTCCTAAGTGACAAAAGCTGTGCCCGGGGAGGAGGCTCGGCAGAGCCAGCCTTGAGTGAGGGACGAGTCCACTTGGGGTGGGGACAGAGGGAAGTCGCTCACCATCCCAAGCCTGGCATGGCTTTGCTGCTGCCAGGGCTCCTGGCCCGGCAGCTGGGCTCCGGCTCTGCTCCTGCCTGTCACTTCATCCAGCAGCTTCTCTGCAACAGGGACTCAGCCTGAGGCAGCTCCACCTGCTCCTTCCAGCATGCTGGCCTTGTCCCTTCTGTCCAGGCCCTCCACGGTGACCAAGGCGGCCTCACTGTCCTCCCAGCCTCCTTCCCCCACTCTTCCCCAAATTTTAGGCTCCAGAGAACCAGAATGTGCCCCCTTTTCTGCCTTTATTGATGCCTCATACATTCATCCAACAATTAATGCCTGAGTACCTACTATGGACCAGGCATAGCGCCGGGCGCTGGGAAACAGCCCTCCCAAGAATTGTGCTGTTACTGCCTCCCCCTGACTCCCCATCCCAACTCCAGGGCCTGCCTTGGTGAATGAGCTCTCTCCGTGAATCACCACAATTTGGTGCTATATCTTATATTAGAGTATTACGGTAGCCAGTCCCCAAGATGGCCCCCAATGCTTCTCACCACTCATGTGTGGTCTCTTTTGAAAGGGTTAGTAACATTTTAAAGGGTAAAAGTAAAAGCTTGCAAAAGGCGGAAACTGTGTTACTTGCATGACCTTTGCTCAGCCTTCTGTTGAGTACGAGTAAGAATTATCTGGATTATCCGCACGGCAATGAATCACCCAACAGATGCTGGACGAGATAACAGACCAGTCCAACTGCAAAGTGGACAATGGGCCAGGCAGAGTACATCAGCAGGAACTGCCGGAAGCTAAAAGTAGAGTATATAACCTACACCCCAACTGTTATTCGAGGCTGAACCCTTTTCGGCTCCGCTCGGCTGCACCCAGATGCATGCAATAAAGCCATTTTGCTCTACACTGGCCTTGTGTTGTGGATGTGGTCTCCTGCCGGCTCAGACCTTTTATCTTTCCACATTGAATTGCAGCTAATCTGCGTGACCAATAGCTAATCTGTGTGACTTCTTAAAATGCTTTTATTGATTTTTAGAGAGCGAGGAAAGGAGAGGGAGAGATAGATAGAAACATCAATAAGAGAGAAACATTGATCAGCTTCCTCCTGGGTGCCCCCTACTGGGAATCAAGCCTGAAACCCGGACATGTGCCCTGACCGGGAATTGAACCTGTGACCTCTTGGTGCGTGGGTCGATGCTCAACCACTGAGCATACCAGCTGGGCAACTCTGTGTGACTTTTGACGCTCAGCTTCTGTCTTGGTCTCTGGGATCAGTTGCTCTGGGAAACCAGTCGCCACGTTGTGAACCGCTCAAGCAGCCTGTGGAGAGGCCCACACTGAGGAACTGAGTTCTCCTTCCAACAACCAGCACCGGTTTGCCAGCCGTGGGAGTGGGAAAGCAGGTCCTCCAGCCCCAGGCGAGCCTTCACAGGGCTGCAGCCCTAGCCAACGCCCTGCCGACAGCTTCACGAGAGAGCTCAAGCCACCACCAGCTAAGCTGCTCCCAGATTCCTGACTCCCAAAGCTATAAGAAGAAGTGTTTGTTACTTTAAGCCACTAAGTTCATTCGTTACACAGAAACAGAGCGCTAATTGCTAATATAAGCATATGAAGTGTATCATAATTGAAGCATAGTGGTTGAGAGCATAGGATCTAGAGGAGTTAGTGTTCAAATCCTGGCTTGATTGTTGCCCAGCTCCGTATTCTTGTTTGTCCTTTAACCAGTCTGTGCCTAGACACTCTCACCCATAAAGGGGGTGTGAGCTGATTCTGAATGAAGTGGCACGTAAAGTACACGCAGCAAACAACGGAGTTGGCGCCTACCACGTGCGGCCTCTGTGTCCTGAAGCGTGATCCTGGCTGTGCCGCACGGAGTAGCCCCTGGCCAGTGCCAGCTGGGCCAGTGCAGACTGCTCTCTGGCTCAGCCCAACCCCTCCCCCACAGCTCTCTGCTCCAGATTCTCCCCGCAAACTGCTCCTGCAAGAGAGATCTCAGTCCTGAGAAACGTAGGGTCTCTCCAACCTCAGGAGCAAGGGAGGTGCCTCCAGCTCCTTCAGGAGCTGCTGGCAGGTGGCTGAGGGCTCACAGCCCTACTTGGGCTCTGGGTGTCATCCTCACGGGAAGAGGCCCACACCTCGAGCCAGCTTGGACTGCACAATGAGGGAGTGGCCCGTTTCGAGCATACACCCAGGCACCCCCCCCAGTCTGTTTCTTTGAGGCAGTGAGGGCCCAAGGATGACAGCTCCGACACCCAACCCCGTGGAACACGAGGGATCAGGCCAGTCCCAGGTCCCCTCCAGAGCACAGCCGAGGTGTCTCCCAGCCGGAGCACCTATATTTCTCCCATCACACTCCAACCCTGAGTCACTGCCCATGGGGAAGTCATAGAAGTGCCTCAGAAATACTAAAAAGTGGATTTTTCAAGAAGAAATTCTTCAGTGACCGTCCTCGGGGAGAGGGGGAGCAAGTGAAGGTGTCCCCTGATGAAGAAGCAGGAACCAGCCATCAGGGGCGTGCAGGTCAGAGGAAGGGCACATGGACCCAGCGCCGCAGGCACAGTGGCTGTGAACGTGAGACGCCCGTGTATGGCTGGGCACGAAGAACGGTTTCCAGCAGGACGGTGTTCACATGCCCGGTCTCAGGAGCGGACGAGCACACGCTGTCCCATCCCACATGCTTCAGCGGCAGGGCTGGCTGCCACCATGTGGGGTGAGCCTGCAGCTGGGGGTCGGGCTGGGCACCAGGAAGGCAGGGCCTCGGCAGGCTGTGCTGCACCACGGTCCTGGCCTGCTGCTGCAGACAGCAGAGAGCCGGGCAGGGGGCAGGGGGCAGGGAGGTGGGCTGGGTGCAGGCGGGGGCAGCTGGCTCTTCCCTTGCTGTGTGAAGACTTGCTGAGAGGGGTGTAGGGGAAGCCCCTAAGCAGTCAAGCCCGAGACCAGACTGACCTGGGTACAGATCCCAGCTCACTGTGTGAGCTCAGGCACACTACCTAACCTCTCTGAGCCTGTTCCTTCATCTGTAGAATGGAGGTGACACCAGGGTCTACCCTTAGGATTATGGAGATGGTCTGCATAAGGCATCTGGTATATAGTAATTGCCCAGTAAGTGGAAGCTGCAAGCATTATTCCAAAGCATCAAATTAGTACACCAACTCCAACCCTTGTAGTGAAATAATTTATTTACAAAACCCAGCTCTGGTCTCTGTGGACCCCGCTCCCTCCCTCTGGGCTTGGGACAGGCTCCAGCAACCAGCAACCGGTGGGAAGGTGTGAGTGCTGCACCAGGTCGAACCCCCTCTGCGAGCCCTGGGGGCTGCTCTCTCCAGGTCTCCCTGGGCGGGGTGTCCAGCTAGGAGAGCCAGGTGGGAGCCACCAGGGTGGTGGGGTCACTTCTGGGGGTACAGCTGAACAGGGGCGCAGGCTGAGCTGCTCCCCTCTGCTCCTTGAGGAGAAAGGCAAACCCCAGGCCTGCAGAGCTGGACGCCAGCAGGGAGCCAGTCACTGGCCCACACACGGTCTCCTGGCAGGACAGGAGAGCCTGCCGGGGGTTGGGCTCCTCCTGCCAGCTCTGCGGGTTGTGGGCACCGAGACAGAGGAATAAAGGATCAGTCAGGGCAAACTGAGCTCTGGGAACCTTCTCCTCAGCCACCTCACCTTCAGGGATCAGCAGGTGCTAGGGCCGGACTCAGGTGGTTCTTGCTGATGCCAGTTTCTGCTCCCTCACTGTGTGGCTGCACCAGGCCTGGGCAGCTCCCCTGCGGGCTCCTGGCCCCCGGGAGAGACAGGAGGCCCAGGGCTGGTGCGTAGCCCCTCCTCGGGGGTTCTGTAGTAAGGCACGAATCCTGAGGCCCATAGGGCGTGGCCACTGAAGGCAGCATCGCTGGAGAAAGGGACGCCCTGGCCAGCACCATCGTGGGAGTGACCTGCTGAGACCGGCAGGGCGGGGCAGCAGGCCAATGAGGACTCAGAGACCAGGCCCGGGCCTGCAGAGGCAGCCTGGCCAGAGGAGACAAGATGGTTAGCCAGGCTTCCAGGCTCAGTCCAGACCCAGGCCGTCTGCCTGCAGTATCACAGTGGCAGCGGGCAAGGAGGCAGGGCCTGTGCCTGGTCCACACACTGGGAAATACCCTGGGCATCACTCACCTCTCCAGGGCTCCCAGCTGGAGGGGTGCGTCTGGGATTAGAACCCACTCATCCCCCGCCCCCCCCTTCCTGGTGCTGGAGGTGGCTATTAGTAACACAGGCACAGGCTTTGGGTCAAATCTCGGTTTGCTCTTGCTAGCAATTGTGCCCTTGGCCAAGTCACTTAGCGTCTCTTAAACTCATTTTTCTCATCCATAAAATGGGAATAATCAGAATTATCTCATCAGACTGTTATTAGGATAAATGAGATGATGCACGTGAAGAACTGGGGTGCCTGGCAAATCATAAGGACTACACTGATGTTTCTGCAGGGGAGCACCAGGCCGAGCCTGGTGCAATAGTCTCATCACTGCATGTAATTCGCACAGTGGCTCTATGACTGACTACTACTATTATCTCCCTGTGGTAAGAAAACTGAGGCTCACGAGGCTTAAACACATTCCCCAGGCCACGGTCCTATTCAGTGGCTGAACCGGGACTGAGTGAGCTAATCTGCCTCCAGCCCCTGTGCTCTTAACCAAGGACACTCTGCTCCAGGAGCCCCGGCAGATCCCCGGGGGTGGGGAACTGGCCCGGTCTGCTGGGGTCTGGGTCCCTGGGACAGAGGTCTGAAGGAGACCAGGGACCTAGGGCTGCTCCCCACACCCCCCGTGGCCTCTCCACGTGGCCTTCCCCACTCACAGAGCTCCCACTGCTGACTGTCGTCCTGCAGAAGCAGCCAGCCCATGCCTCCTTCCTGGTGGGTGGGTCTTGGGAGCCCCCACAGGAAAGGCGGGGAAAATTCTCCTCCTTAGAGCGGCAGTAAGGGAAGAACCCATCGGGTGGTTCTGAGTCCTCCAAGGATGGCGCCTCCCTGACACTCCAGTCTCCTCCTCGGTCCCTGCAAACCTCTAGCTGCTGGGTCAACTCCTCAGTCAGGAGCCACCCATAGGTGCGGAAGAAGGGCAGGTACTCCAGTGTCACCAGGGACCCATGGGAGAGGTCACGGTCGCTGAGGGGTCCGCTGCCTCTTGAACTGGTGGCCTGTGGTTGTGGGGCCTGGGGTCCGGGGTCCTCCTCCTCCAGGAAGCTCTGAGAGGACAAGACTCTGGGCTCATCTTCACGGCTCTTCTGGGACGTCTGGGAAGAGGAAGGCATTCCATCTGCTACTGCACCCCGACTTCTCCAGCCCCTCTAGCTTCCTCCCCGCAATTCCTACTTACACTGGAGGCCAGTGGGGTCTTTCCAAAGTACACACCTGAGTGTGTTCTCCTGTTAAAACTCAGCCAGTGGTTCCCAGCCAGGGTTAGGTTACCCACGAGCCTGCCAGCACCTGCAGCCTCCTCTTGCATCCTCTCCCCTGCTCCCTCCACTCGGTACACACGGCCTTCTTACCAGTCCTCAGTCAGCACCAAGCTGGCCCTGCTTTACAGCCTGGGCCCAGTCTGCCTTCCCAGCTCCTCATTCCACCCTGGTGACTCCAGATCACCTGGCCCTTCACTCCTCCCACACTGAAACGCTCTGGGTCTGTGGTCTTCCCACCTCGCGCATGCAGTGGTCTTGTCTGGTGCTCCTGGCTCATCACAGGCACTCAGTTGATAGTTTCCAACACACGAGTGGTCTAATCTGCAGACTCTCAGCCCATCTCCTATTCCCTTCACTCTGTTCAGTCTGGCTGTACAGACCTTCTCTCAATCCTTCAACTTGCCAAGCAGACACCTGCCATAGGGCCTTTGCACGTGCTCATGCTCCTCCCTGAGATCTCTTCCCTCTCCTTTTTTCAGGTCTTGGCTCAAGGTCACTCACTCCCTTTGCTTCCATGTGTAGCTGGGTCACTCTAACACTGACTCCCACTGCCCTCGGTCACAGCGGCCGTTCCTCCCCTGTGAACATTCATCTGCGTGATTCGATTAATGTCTCTCATCCCACTGGTTATAAATTCTGCCAAGGCCAGGCCTATCTGTCCTCTGTATCCTCAGGGCCTAGGACAGCCCTGACATGCAGTAGATACCAAATCCTGGAAGAAAGGTAAGAAAGGTGGGAAGGAGGGAAGGAGGAAGACAGAAAGAGAATATTAAAGTGGGCTGGGCCAGAAACAAAGTCTTTGCCAATCTCAAACAGGAGGGAGAAGCCGTGTCTTGGGGGAGGGGGGGTGGACATGAGGAATTACTTCCCAGGCCCAGAGAGGACACAGAGGCCCAGAGCACCTGTTGTCGAAAAGCCAGCCCGTTCTCCGTCTTTGCCTATCCAGGCCAGACCCAGAGCCCATGGGCTGCATCCTGTAGGAGCTATTGCGGTCTGGCCCCTGGCCTCTCGATCCCTGCTGCGGCCTCTGGACTTTGAGTCCCCCTGCTCCCCCATCACAGGTCCTGTGTGGTCCATGTTTGTCCTAATGCCTTGAGATCACCACAGTCCTGATTGTAAATCCAAACCTGCAGTAAGTGCCACAGGCTGCAGACTCCTGGAGAGCAGGGACCAGGCCCACACCTGAGTCCCAGGGCCCAGCTCCGGGCCAGCTTTGCTGAGTTTGTGCCACTCCCCTTGAGGTACCCCTTAGGCGGCCTGTGAGGACAGGCTTGCCTTTCCAACTGTGCTGTGCCGAGGGTTTGAGCCCAGGTCTCCCTGCTCCAAAGCCTGGGCTCTTTTCACTGTGATTTACATGGTATGTGGGAGGACTGTGTCCTCCATAAGATCACCAAAGTCCTGACCCCTGGTGCCTGTGTGTGTGACGTTATTTGGAAAGAGGGTCTTCACACTTGAAATCGAGTTAAGATGAGGTCATACTAGATTTGCGTGGGCCTTCAATCCAGCGACTGCTTTTGCTTATGAGACCCAGGAAGTCTGGACACAGGCACGGGGACCGTGTTACGTGACAGTGGAGGCAGAGGTTAGAATGACGCTGCCACAAGCCCAAAACCTCCAAGGACTGCCAGCCCCACCTCCGGCCTCCCTGAGCTCCCAAGAAGGAACCCTGCCCACACCTTGATCTGTATGAGAATAAATCTGTGCTAATGCGCCCTTGGTGGTGACCTTCAGCAGCCCTAGGACACTAACTCATTCAGGTTGGCTGGCTGGCTAGCTGTGTGGACCAAGGGATTCGGCACAAGGAGAGGATGGCAGGGCTCGCCCAGCCCTACCTGCTGAACAGCGTGTGGGGAGAGGCCCATCGCCATGACTGCGGTCCCCTGGCCCTTTCTGCCATCTGGTGGTGCTGGGCCGGGGCTGTCCCTGTCTGTGGTAGCCAGTGGCCTGGGCCCGGGCTCCACTTCACCAGCAAGTCCTCCCACTGTGCTCAGTGCCGCTCGGGCTGTCCCTGGGACACGGCTCCAGCATCCGTCTGCAGTCAGCAGGACCCTGAGGTGATGTGATCAAGCCCACCCTTCTAACTCTGGCTGACACCACCAGGCCTCCCTCTGTCCATCCCACCCTCCTGGCCTCCTCTCACCCAGGGCAAACCCCCCTCCACCTATCAGAGAAGATTCCTGCGTGAAGTCACAAGACCTGGTGTCAGGCAAGAGAGCCAGAGGGTTCTGTTACCATGGAGACTCCTGCCCAAGCGCCCAAGACCTGTGATCATCACCTGCTTCTTAATTTAGCTGAATCCAGATCTCCCCCAGAGACTCGGGGGAACAAGGTGAACGCAGAGCCTTCTGGAATCAGATCCGCTCTCCCTGGCCAGTGCGCTCCCCCAGGATTCGTGCCCAGAGCGCCCCCGGGCCTCCAGTGGAAGGTGGGGGGAGTCCCAAGGGTCCATTCTGCTACCCTGGGCTGTCCAACCTCTCCTTACCTGGGTGCCTCAGTTTCCCTGGGGCTGGGTCTCTGTTCTTGCCGCTCAGGGTCAGTGGCCTCTCCTGTGGTTCTTCCCCAGTCACTGGAGCCCAAAGTGGGACAGTCATAGAAGGACTGGTCGTAAGGAACGCCAGCTTTCTCCCTCGGGCCACCACCCCTGCTCCTCTCCTGGTCTGGTGCTCCTGCTCGGAGCGAAGGGACCAGCATTTGTTGTCGCCGCCAACAATCCCACATCAGCTGTCACTGAAGACCCCCCAGGGGCGTGCCCCTGCTGGGCCACCCTGCAGGTCGGGAAGTCGAGCCTGCGGAAGAGGGCCAAGTTCATCGGCAGCCTCAAGGTTATCATCCCTGTGTGAAGAGAAGGTGGTGCGGGTTAAAGAGGTCAAGAATGTACCGTGTAATTCGCGGCCGGGGGTCCAATGGTAGAGCTGCAGTTCACATGCAGGCAGTCAGCCTCTGGAGATGAAGGACTGAATGACCTTGCCACTGAAACGTGATTTTAGGTGACACACAGCTGAACAGTTTATTTGAACAGCAAATAGATTTAATTGAATGTATATTAGAAAAAATATAATGATCACATCAAAGCCATTATTTTATAGATATTTTTACTTGGGACAAAGGTAAAGTCGATTTTTTTCAGTAAAAGATGAGTCTATTTAAATACCTGTGGCGAGGTGTACTCGGATGTGGCAAGACCATGGGGGACACTGGTCTGGTGCCTATGGCTCCGGGCTGGCCTGTGCGTGTGTGTCTGCGGGCGTAGGGGACCACACTGAATTTTACGTGAAGGGAATCACGCACCGCCACTTGCTGTCTTCATTCCACAGCATGTGCTAGACTTGGCCCTGCTCCTTACACACAGAAACTGAAGCCAGCCCCTCAGCCCTTCCTGTGGGGCTGGTGGTCTCTACCTGCAAGGAGTTCCAGGTGACTTCCGGAGAGCCACCTCCCCACGGCCGCTGTGTGCGTCCAGGGGCTGGGGTTCGCAGCAAGCCCTCCGCCATCCCAGCCGGCACAGAGCCCTGGAGAAGATGCACTAATTCACCTCCAGCTGGAGTTTCTCAAACTGGAGCTCGAGCGTGTGCCAGCAGAGCCCCACGACTGTGGGCCTGTCCCCTGGGCTGCCAGTTCACGAGGCCTCGGCCTGCTGTGGCTCCACCGAATCCTCGCTGGCTCCTCACACTCACGGACCAGTGGGTGTAATCGGGTCCAGAGGTGGGGACTGGCATGTCCAGGGTCGTAGAGCCAGGACCCTTTAAACGTATCCTCACGTGTAACCCTCACAGCACACGGGGGCAGGGAGCGGGGCTCCACCCTGGAGATGCCGCACTCGAAGTCAGCGTGGCTGAGTCTTGTCACAGGTCCCTGACCCTGGAGCCTGTGCTTTAGTCCCTGCTGTGCAGGGGGAGCAGGCTGTCTGCCCAGAGACCACCGTCTGGATGGGGAGGGACACCAGGCCTCCCAGGCCTCCCACCTCATCTGTGTAGCGGGTACACTCCTATCCTGGCAGAAGCATGTGAGCACAGGGCGGGCAGGAGCTCTGGGACTCAGACTGCCCCAGACTCCCAGGGACACGTGTTCCCTGCACGGCCAAGCACAGCTGGAGTTTGGAGAAAGCGGAGATTCTCGAAGGCTCGGGTGTTTAGGGAAGGCTGCCTTCAGGAGGCAGGAGGGCTCAGACTGTAGCCAAATTGACTCTGCACCTCCAGGGAATGTGTATGAGGGACAAATGCCCCTTGAACAGGCAGCCGAGGGGACAGCAGGGACAGCGCGCAGGGTGCAGAGGCTCAGTGGGGACCCCACGCTCTGAGGAGTCAGACTGAAACCTGGAACTCACCTGCAGCACGGATTCTCTCTCGAATGCCAACTTGGTTTCCTTTGTGGGGAAAAAACGTCGCCACATTTGGGATTCTGGTGGTCGAAATGGCCTTTTGTGATTGTGAGTGACACACGTGTCACCGGAACCACTCTCAGGGGAGAAATGGTGCCTTTGGTCGCCAGCCACTCGCTCAGGGTCCATCCAGAGGTAGACCCTTCCTCACGCTCCCACGTGCCCCTGGTGTCTCCCTCTTTCCTCCCAGGAGTTTCTCATTTTCTATTGTTCTAAACCTCAGAGCAGGAGCATGCCGAGGTTTCTGCAGGTTTGAAGCATACAGACCCACCCAGTGCCGTGTATGTCCTTTATTTCTTCCAGAAAGGATCGCCGATGTGGTGAGCTGTCCCTTCTGCCAGGCCTCCAGCTCTGCTCGCCCACCCCTCTGCCGGATGGGACAAGAAGGCTGCCGCGTCAGACCAGCTTGACACTTGAAAGTGCTGTCTGCTTTCAGCGCCGGCAAGTCAAAGACATACTTTTACAGATACCAGCCACAGTAACGGGCGGCAGCACTTGAGGGTTTTACAGCTCGCACCCAGTCCCCCACTCTCTCTGACCCCCCACTCTGATCCTGTCATCTCTTGCCTATTAGGGGACGCCGTGTCCCTCGTACAGGGCCTCTGTGTCACCTACAAGCTATTCCTTCCCGGATATCCAGCTGCAACCCTGTCCCACAGCCACTCTCATTCTGGCCCTTAAAACTCAGATCCTGACCTGGCCGGTGTGGCGCAGTGGTTGAGCGTTGACCCATGCACCAAGAGGTCGCTGGTTCAATTCCTGGTCAGGGCACATGCCCAGGTTGTGGGCCCGATCCCCAGTGGGGGGCATGCAGGAGGCGGCCAATCGATGTTCTCTTTCATTGATGTTTCTATCTCTCTCTCCCTCTCCCTTTCTCTCTCTCTAAAATCAATAAAGGAGAAAAACAAAAACAAAAAACTCAGATCCTGGACAACTGTAGCCTCTTTCAGCTAATACTGACCTTCATCCAACCCAGCGTGGGGACTGACTTGCACCCCACCCCCAACCTGACCAGCACCCTCCCCCCAACTCAACCTGCTTCCAGAGTTCTCTATATAAATTCTGATTTTATCCTGTCACTTCCTTGCTCAAAAATCTTTGGTGGCTCCCTCTTGCTTGGGTCTGGCATTCTAGGTGCTTCACAATCGATCTGCCTCTCTCCACGGCTGAAAGCCAGCTCCCTCCTTGGGCGCCTGGGCTTGCTGTGCCCCTAACACACCCAGCACGTTCCCCTCCGTGCCTTCTCTCACATGGCGGCTCCTCTCCCACCAAGTGAGCCAGCTGCCTTCCTCCAAGAAGCCTCCCAGGTGGCTAGGTGCTGGTCGCCTGCGAGGGCTGCTGTGTGCAGTTGCACAGACTGGGGCTTAGAGCTGGAAGTCTGACATCAAGGTGTCCGCAGGGTTGGTTTCCCCTGAGGCTTCTCTCCTTGGATCATAGACGGTTGTCTTCTCCCTTGGTCTTCACATGACTCTTCCTCTGTGTGTGTTGGTTACTAGGACACCAGTCAGATTAGATTAGCGCCCATCCTAATAACCTCATTACCTGAATCACTGCTTTGAAAGCCTTATCTCCAAATAGGATTACATTCTAAGGTAGTAAGGGTTAGCACTCCAACACATGAATTTTGGGGGACACGATTCAGCTCCTAACAGGTGCTCAGATGTCTTCTGCCCCCTGTCTTAGACTGTGTTACAGACAGAATGGCTGTGATCTCGGGGACAGGCACACAGCCTCCTGCTTCCTGGTGCCCGGTGCTGCTCAGGTGCTGTCCCCGCCCCTCTCACGGGGCCTGTGCCTCCCGCACTCTGGGTGCACCGGGGCTTTGGGGTCAGGCAGACCTTCCTTTATATTCTAGCTCTGCCGTTTACCAGCTGTATGACTCTGAGGAAGATTCTCAGCTTCTGTGAGTCTCAGATGCCTCAGCTACAAAATGGGATCATAACAGCATAAGCTTGTTATGAGAATTAATTTACAGAACAGCCATAAAGGGTAAGCACAGTGCCTGGAATATAGTGACCTGCCCCCAAATGACAGTGACCATTATTGTTACTTCTCTTATGAGTCCCCAAGCTCCTCACCACGACCTCCTGGTGCACCCGGAACCTTTCAGTGTACAGGATATAGACAGGGACATGAAGACTGACTTATCTGACAAGGTTATCATTGCTCTGGGGACACAGACCTTAAAATTGTACATATACATATACATATATATATTATATTTACCTCTTATACTTCTTTTTGTGTGCTCTATTTAAAAATACCAGCCATAAAGCCAAACAGCTACTACAGAGATATTTTTTCACTTTAACACAGATTTTACATAAAATGTACTTACTATTACTTTCAAATGAGAAGGAAAAGATACACCTTATAGTTCCCTCAGAACTCTTACATGTAACTTTTAGTGAGGGAAATAGGTATTTTCCTAGCTATCCACAAGGGGGCAGACTGATTCCATTTCTTCTGGAACGTACCTTTTGGGTCGTTATTAAAGATCATTCAAAACTGAAATTTTTATGTGACTATTTCCTTCAAATAAGTGAAATTTTCCTATTCACGGAAGATGCCATTTTTAAAAGCTGATAACTTACAGATGGCCATTGGTTTAAAAACATTTCAGAATCATTTATACATACATTTTCCCTGCAGTCAATCACTGAGAATTCTAACAAATGCCACATTCAGAATCTAAGAACTCTGTGGTTTTTTCCACTAGAAAGTCAAGCAAATTATTTAAATTCACAGGAAAGAAAAAAGTCATCTTTTCTCAACATCAAACAGAAAACATTCTCTCTTTGAAAATGTAAATCCCTCAAACATATTCAAGAATTTTAACAAGCATCTCAGAAATGATCCTATTACTCTTTGAAGCCTTTACAGAATTTTCTTTAAATAGTCACATGCCTGTCAGGGAAGGGGAGAGGGGCTTTTAAATGACAATGGTTGCAGAAAGAGCCCCAGGAGTCCCTGGTACCTTCTCCCAAAAAGGAAGAAGGAACAGAGAATCACTAGGCAAGTGGAGGGGTGTGGGGGACTTGCCTCAGAGTAAGACAGCATCCATTTCCCATCTGTTTTACATCTGGGGGTAAAAACAGGGGGCAATTCTGAACTGCAGGGAGCGTCCACGGCAACGCTGAGACAGAGGCTGTGGAGAACGGGGACCTCTCATGGCTCCACTCTTCCATCCGAGCCTCCATCCTGGGCGTGGGCACATGCCAAGAGGATGACGCCTGGGTGGCAGGAAGCCAGAGGCAGACAGTGGGTTGATGCTCAGTCCTCTTTTGAGCTAATAACCAAATGGCTTCAGTTAAGGAACTGGATCTCCATCTGAGGTCAGAAAAACAGAGCAATCAAGAAGATACCAGGCCTTGGCCGGTGTGGTGCAATGGTTAGAGTGTCGGCCCATGTACCGAAGGGTCACAGGTTCGATTCCCAATCAAGGGCACATACCTGGGTTGCAGGTTGGATCCCTGGCTCTGGTTGGGGTTGTGTGGGAGGCAACCTATCCATGTGTCCCTCACATTGATGTTTCTCTCCCTCCCTCCCTCCCTCCCTCCCTTCCACTCTCTCTAAAAAAATCAATGGAAAAATATCCTTGGGTGAGGATTAACAACAACAAAATACCAGTTATTTTACTCACAGGAGTTTTTCCTAAGGAAATAATTGAAGATATTTACAGAGGTGTGGCTTTAAGATATTTATCACAGTGTTGTTTATAACAAGGAAAAGTAAATAAAAAAATTGTTTTGAGAAGGAAAACTCCTAAATATCCAACAATAGGGAGTTGGTCAAATAATAATGCTGTATCCACACAAGTAAATATTATGAAACAGTTCAAAATTATCACTTTGAAATGTTCATTGCCATGGGAAAAGAGTCACTATAAGTGAAAGACAGCTGGTTATGAAACAGTCTATGCAGGACACACATTGTGGTAGACTTGTAGACATTCCCAGTTCTCTTTAAAAAAAATTTTCAACCTGTTAAAATAATATGTTAAATATATGCTAGCTATAGAAAAGTTACATTAAGAAAAAATAACCCTGCCCAGCCAGTGTGGCTCAGTGGTTGAACATCAACCTATGCACCAAGAGGTCACCAGTTTAATTCCCAGTCAGGGCACATGCCCAGGTTGTGGGTCTGATCCCCAGTGGGGGGCATGCAGGAGGCAGCCAGTCAATGTTCTCTCTCATCGATGTTTCTCTCTCTCTCCCTCTCCCTTCCTTTTAATTTTTAAAAATAATAAAATGGGAAGAATCATTTTACTGATTTAAGATTTACTGTGTACCCACAGCAATCAAGATTGTGTGGTATTGGTAGAGACACACACAGTCAATGAAACAGAAGAGAGAACCCAGAAACAGACCCACACAGATATGTTCAACTGAGTTTTGACGAAAGTGAAATGCAAATTAGTAAGAGGGAAGACAGTCTTCCCAACAAGTGGTGCTGAAACAGTTAGACATCTGTGGGCAAAACACAGAAAAGTGAACCTTGACCGGTCTCACACCTTACCTGAAAACTGACTCAGTCACAAACTTAAATGTAAAATATAAAACTAATAAACATTTAGAAAAGAAACAGGAGAGAATCCTCGGGGCCAGGAAAGAGTACTTAGACTCAGCATCAGGAAAAGCTTTTCCTTTGAAAAAAACCCTGCTAAGAGGATGAGAAATAAGCTACAGAGTGGGAGAAAATATTTACAGGTCACCTGACAAAGGACTAGTATCTAAATTATGTAAATAACCAGCAAAAGCAAATAATAAATTAAAAAAAAAAAAAAAGAACACCAAACAGTCCAATTTGAAAATGGAGAAAAGGCAAACGGGACATGCAGGTGACCCAGCGAGCACATGGAAATATGTTCAAGGTCGTCAGCCCTTAGGGAAGGTAAATTAAAATCACAACGAGCTATCACTGCTCACCTAGAAGAAAGGCTAACGGAAAAACTGTCCACACCACACGCTGGGGAAGACACACAGAAACACTCACTCATGCATTGCTGGCGAGAATGCAGAATGGGAAAGCCTCTCAGAAAAAGTTTCTTAAAGAGCTGAACATGCCACTACCAGAGCCCAGCAGCGGGACCCCTAGGCATTTATCCTAGAGAAATGAAGATCTGTTCACACCAAAATCTACACATGAACGTACACAGCAGTTTTATTCTTCGTAGCTCCAAACTGGAAGCAGCCAGACTGCCTTCAACGCGTGAGAGGTTAAACAGACAGCCGCACATCCACACCATGCACAACCACCCTCCAGCGAAAAGGAAGGAAATATTGATCCACACAACAACCTGGATGACTCTCCCGGGAACAAGGACGAGTGGGAAAAGCCAAGGGGTTGCATTCTGTACAAGTCCATCTATATGACATTGTTGAAGTGACAACATTATAAACATGGAGAAGCACTCAGTGGTTACAAGTGATCAGAGTGGTGTGGCTGTCCCAGGCAACTTGAGGGGTCCTTGTGGAAATGTCTGTATTTTGACTATCCAGGTCAATATCCTAGTTGTGATGTTGTTCTATAGTTCTGCAAGACGCTACCTTTAGAGGAAGCTGGGTAATGGTGGGTGGAGTCTGCCTGTATTATTTCTTACAACTGCATGTGAATCTACAATGATCTCAAAATGTTTAATTAGAATAAAAAGGACAGAGATGAGACTGTCCCCAGAAAATGGCAAACATGGGCCTGTGTACTGTGCTGCTCTGGGTTTCATCAAAGGCCTCACAACCCACAGGGGACCCAATGGGACATATTGTGTATCCAGGGAGAGTCTCAGCACTGAGGTGGCACCTAGGTGGCAAGAGTCGGGGCCATGGGGGGGGGTTCCCCAATGGCCTGACAGTCCCTTGTGAGCCCCTGAGGGCACTCTCTCACCCTGCTCTGTTGGCAGCCCTCAGGGGAAGAGGAGGAGGTGAGAAGGATGACAGGGACTCACTCCAGTCAGCTCTGAGCCCCTGGGCAGAGCGGCCAGACACCACCCTCCCAGCAGCAGGCCTCAGTGCAGTGCACACCTGGATCAACCCTGCCCACAGGCGGGATGAAACAGTAACATTGTCTCTTCCCAGGTGAGATCTGGGAGCCAGTGAATGTCCATCAGCAACCAGCAAATGAGTGGGTGTGGCTTGCTCAGGGCTATTGCTCCTGTAGCTAATGGCCTTTAGCTGTTAACAGTCAACAGAGCAGCTTTCTCCAATTAAATAACCACAGGCAGGTTTGTTTTTTGTTTTTGTTTTTTTGCAAACCCTAGCAGTCTGCCTAGTAACCAAAAGGTAAACATAACATGATTTATTACTTTACAAGGTCCAATAAATGCTATTTTGATCTGTTCACTACCTCTAATGAGGATACAGCCATCAGAGATGTAAATGGCATCAAGTGGGGGTACTGAGAGCAGTCTAGGGGACACTGCATTTAGAAGAGCTACTGTTTGCACTAGAGCACCAGCCAAGTGCTGCTCCCTCAGCAAGCAAATGCAGGGGGCTCTGAGGAGTCATAACCATCTACAGAGGCAAAGGAGAAACACAGCCCAAGCTATGCCTTGAGGACGGGGAGGCCGGCCAGGAATCCCAGTGGGCTCTCTCTGCTCTAAGCAGTACTAATGCTGAACCTAAAATAAAATCTGTTCCCACTGGCCTTCCTTCTCTTCCTGCAACTCACCCAGTTGTTTCCTACCCCAGGGCCTTTGCACTTGCTGTCCCCCCTGCCTGAGTGCTCTGCCTTCAGATCTGGATGGATTCCTAGGTCTTAGCATCCTTGCTTCTTCCTCAGAAGGGCTGTTCCTGGCAACTCCCTCCAAGTTGCTTTTCTGGCCCCACCTCCACTCACAGTCCCCACATCATCTCAATTTGCCCCCTTGTAGCACTTATGTCAGGAAGTATCTTGTTTACTGGTTTATTATCTTCACCAAAGTGAAGGTTCCATGAAGAGAGGAAGCTTGTCTGTTTTATCCCCCAGTTAGCCCCACTCCCTGACGTAGAAACTTTCAACAAATACTATACCTGTTGAGAGAATCAGTGAATGAAGCTGTCTGTCTTTCTGTGGCACTTTAGTTCAGCTCAGGAAGGCTGTGGTCACAATAAAGGTCCCTCTCAGGGGATTCTGCTGCCTATTGGAGACTCAAAAGGGCAAAGAGGCCCCACCCCTTGAGAAATCCCTGTCGTAGGAGCTTTTGCGACACACCTGACAAGTCAAGTCAGCAGGCTGAGCCGGGCTCAGGGCCCTCAGGACTGTGCTTCATGCATGTCCAAGGCTGTGCCGTTGGCTCCCGTCCCCACCACGAGGCTGGGCTCAGGCACTGTCCTCTCCCGTTCCTGCCCATCACTGTCTCTGTGACAACAGCAGCAGCTTCTGAGAACAGAACAGTTGGATAGTTCTAAACCTCTCCTTCAATTTCCAATGTGGTCTGTTAAAACCACTTCCCAGTGAGAAGGACAGAGCCCTGGTCACAAGTCAAGAGACCCAGTTCTAGCCTGGCTGTGCCAGTGACTCACCCTGTGACCCCGGGTGACGGTGCCGTCTCTGGGCCCTGACTTCTGCAAAGGACACATGGCCTCCCGGCTCCCATCTTAGCCACGTACCTTCGTCCTGCCCAGTTCCTGTGGGGCGGGAAGGCCTTCTTCCCCCGAGCGAGAGTATTGTGGTAACTGTTATGGATTGAATATCTGTGTCCCCCAAATTCATATGTTGAAACCCAATGCCCCATGTGCTGGCATTTGGAGGTTGGCCTTTGGAGGGATCAGGCCATCGAGGTGAAGCCCTCAAGAACGGGATCCACGCCCTTATGAAGGGACCGGAGACCTCCCTTCTCCTGCCACCACGTGCGGTCACAGCACAGCGGGCCCCCAGCAGGCGTCCGTCGCCCGCACCTCGGCCTTGGACTCCTCAGCCTCCAGAACTGTGAGGAAATCCACGTCTGTTTGTTGCCACCTAGTGCGTGGTGTTTTGTTAGGGCAGCCTGTGGCCCAGCGGCCACCTCAGGAGCCTCACACCCACTCCCCCCGGAGGAAAAGCCTCGCGGGGAGCTGCAGAGTGCACAGGCGCCCACCTGGAGGGGGCGCTCCGGGAGTGCGGGGCGGGCAAGACGGAGCCTCTGACACCTGAGAGCTCGGAGCTTCCCGCAAGCCACTGCAGCGTCCTGGGCCTCAGTTTCCTCAGCGGTACCTGAGGTTAAGAACAGTCGTAACTGATGGGATTAAACACAATAATGATACAGGAGAACACAGTGCCTGGCACGGGGTAGTTACTCAGCAATTGGCAGCTCTTAGTAAGATGATGATGACGACGACGATGATGATGATGGAGGCGGAGGGGCAGGAGGAGAAGTGGAAGAAGATAAAGTTCACATTGCAGAAAGCCAGGAAAGGAATGACCTCTGGTGTGCCGCTGGGGTGCGCTCCAGGGGTCGGGGCTGAGCCTGTCGGGGCACTGAAGGCACGCGCTCCACACAAGGCTCAGAGAAGGGCTCCACTCGCAGAAAAGTAATGTGCCTTCCCAAGGAAGCACTTCAACGCCAGCTCTTTCTAGAGTTCAACAGCACGGAGAAATTAGGAAAAGAACCTAGGTGCTGTTTCCCGGCTAATCTGGGCTCTTACCAGGCAGGTGGTGATGGCCATTTAAGGGGACGTAAGTAGATTCCAGAAGCCACGGTGGAGTGAACTGTTCAAGAGGATGCAGCGGAAGGCCGAGCCACGGGCGTGAGGGTCAGGAAAAGGGGCGCGCAGGATGCAAAACTGCGCTCTGCTTACAGCGGTTTAGAAAAATGTCTGTGACGGACAGGCTCTGGGAGGGAAGATTAAAAACAGTTGATTTGCTTGAGTGATGGGATTAGAGGTGATTAAAGCAACATTTCTGTTACGGTTGTTACATGGGGTTTGTGCCATTTTTAAGTAAAAAAGAAAGAGGGGAGATTGCAAGGGCATGTGCCCCCCAGAGGTCCCTGGTGGCGCCCCCCTGCTTCTCCTTCTCCCCCACCCCATCTCTGTCTCTCTCCATGTATGTGTGTTGCTACCATTCGGATGGTTCCAGACCCAGCAGGAACCCGTGAAGAGGGGTTTTTGCAAGTCTACAGCAGCTGAACGAAGAGCTAATTGATTAGCAGAGAAAAAACCATTGCTGGGGTTGTCATCAAGGGTTTCAGTACAGTGGGGACTCTAAAGAGACAGAAGGGCAAAGGGAGATCTGGGGGGAGTCAGACCGTGAAACATGTTTGCGAGGAGCCTTGTGAGTCGGGAAACGCTGAGCCCTCACGTAGCGGCCACAGGGCCCAGGCACTGCATCGGCCAGAAGACACCTGGCCACACAGGCCTCTGAGAAGAGCAGATGCTGAGTAGGGAGCAAAGTGGTCACTTAGGCACATCAAGTCCCTGTGCTCTGGCTCCATCTGGGGATGACCCCCTTGCAGGCAGCCAAGCTGGAGAGAGGTGCATTACCTGTAATAATAACCCATGTTTGAAACCACAGCAGCGATGGTCCCCGTCACAGTCCTGACAGTCAGGGGCCTTAGAGAACGCCCTGGAATGCCAACCTTGTCCCCCCATCCCTGGGACCCGGCCAGGCTGTACCTCAGCGCAGCTGTGATGGGGCCCAGGCTCTCCGCTCCTTTGGCTCCTCCAGGCAGAGTCCATGAATGACCATCTGCCTCAGGAGAGGAAACTGAGTCTCTGACAAAACAAGAAACTAGTTGGAGGGCCAAGGCCACACGTCCTTGTAAATGGTGGAGTATGATTCAGACACACTGAGTTCCTGATGGCGGCCACAATGCAAGGAAAGAGGGAGGAAATAGAAATGCAGGCAAAACTCCCTCTGTGCTCACCCCACCAGCTCTGGGACCTCCGGTCAGACTGCCCAGCAGGCACCAGCTGCTGCTCGTGGTGTGAGAGGCTGGGGAGAAGGTCGATGGGCCAACTGGCAGACCCAGACAGCCTGATACAGTGCTGTCTTCAAGTAGAGTGAGCCTGAATGAAAAATGTTAGAGATGCAGAAGAGAGAAGAGAGAAACAGATTCCCGACTCCCAGCTGCTCAGTTAGCCGGTTTGTACACAGATTCAGAAGGAGAGGGAGTTGATTTTAAATGTTGGTGCCACGCTGGGTCTTCTGAGATTGTTGACAACAAAGGCAAACTGCAGTGTACAGTTCTACCTCGGAACATGGTGTCTGAATCACAACCCACCACTTACACAGCCTGTGGACTGAACTCTGCTCAGGGCTGCTCTGGAGCCGGCTCGAGAAGCCCTGCTTTCCTGCGCTGAATGTCCTCTCTGCTGGTCATTTCTGTTTTTCAGCAACATGTTGTCACCAGAGCACATCTTATAATAATCCAGGAGGAATCCCAGGGCATCACAGCCCATCTTCCTGGGGCTGGGTCCCGATGAATCCTCCCGGAGCTCCGCATCATCCCATCAGTGAGCGGGGCTGTCAGCAGCCTGCAGGCAACACGCAGATCTTCATTGCCTTCTCCTCCTTCCCGACCCACACTCCCGTCAGCATCCTCTTCCTCCTGCAGGAACTGTGTGCTTTCTCTCTTCCTTCCTGCCCTTACACTCAGCCCTGGAGAGCAGAGACCTGCTGGGACGGTGCCGTGCCCAGACCAGCCAGCTGCAGCTGCGGCATCCTCTCCACGGGCACTCTTAGGTGGGTCTCAACGTCTAACCAGACAGAAGTGGAGCTACACTGGTAAAACTGGGGATCAGAGCTCAGAGCCCTCTAGCCAGGTCCCCCTGCTACCTGCCCCTAAGCACACCCCTTCCTCCAAACAGCATTTGCACCCTGATATGCCCGAGAATGCAAAGACATGCAGGTGCCCAGTGCCAGAGCCCAGGCTTCCTGAGTGCAGCCAGAGGACTCCCCCCTCCACCTCTTCCACCACCAGGAGAACCCCGAAAGGAGTCTTCTCTCTCCCCTATGCTACCCTGCTCCACCCCCCACTTTTGCTGGTGTGAGTCCAGTGTTTTCTAGGCTTGGATGGTGTTCCTCTTTCCTTCTTGTCCCACCTTGGCATCTCTGTGCAGTGGGTTGTGGGGGACAATCAAGTGACCAGGCCCCACCGGGATTGTGCCGGGGCTGGGGTGGCAGGCAGACGCCTGCTGCTGCAGGGGTGATGGAACCTTCTCTGGGCATGAAACCACTCTGAGGAACCCATGTCACTCAGTACCGGCGACAGCAAATCTTGGGCTCACAAGGGCCATTGATTCCTGTGAGGAGCCACCTTACTCCTCTGTAACTGTGTCCTCAGCCACCCAGGTTCCCAGGTCACGGGAGGGGCCATGCAGTTTAGGTGGAAGGACACGGAAGTCAGCACCAGGCGAGTCGACTCTGGTGTCAGCTTTGGGTGTCTCTGGACAGGTCCACCTCTCTGGGACCTGGGCTCCCATCTGTCAGAGGGATCATAATCTTCATGCTCCCTCACCACCCCAGGGGACAGAGAGGGTGGGCAAGGCCCTGCAGAGTGACATGTGAATTAGGTCGATGGCCTGTTGTGTAGAGCAGCCCTGGACAGACCTGGGTGTCGGTGTGAACACGGCCACATGGGACCCTGGGAAAGTTCTTTTGTCTCTGTGAGCCTCAACTGCTGCGTGAGACCTGAGGATGCACGCTGGGATGCGGCCAGCCATGTAAACTCGTGTGTGTGTGTGTGTGTGTGTGTGTACGTACGTGTGCATGTGTGTTCTGTGAAGCACTCAGCAAAGGGCCTGGCACCCACCACCAAATCCACATCCTCCTTTTCCAAAGGGCCCAGGCTCAGCCAGCACTTCATGCCAACTGAGGCTTTCAGGCTTTAAACGCCACTCATCTGGGCCCTGGCAACAGCAGGGCCGACAGGCAGCATAGATGCCTCCTGTGGGTCCAGGCGGCCATTCCAATTCAGCCCCCTGGGTCCAAGAAATGGGGCCTGTTTGTAAGGCCCAAGAGATGGGTCTGGGTCAACTGAATCAACACTGAGTAGGAGAGGACCCTGGGGGAAAGCGCCCCCAACCCACATAAAGGAGCTCAGCTGCAAGTGAGCAGGGGCTGCAGGGACTTCGGGCTACTGCGTTTTTCACCTCAGCCGACTAAAAGAACGAAATGGATTATACGCAATTTTCAAACAAATGGTTTTGGGGGGGACTATTAATCCAGTTGATCCATGAGCCCCTTCAGAACGTGGTTCAAAGGAAGCCTTTCTGGATGGACTGCAGCCAAGCTCTGCCCCTGGCTAGACAGAGCCTCGGTGGGCACCCCCTGGCTCCCAACTGCGCTGGTGCAGAGTTAGTGTATAAGTAGTCCTCACTTAACGTCATCTGTAAATTCTGCGACTTTAAGCAAAATGACCTAAAACGAAACTAGTTTGAACACAGGCTAATTGATATAAACAAGGCTTAAGTTCCTGCAGCATCTCATCACCGTTATAAGGAAACCACCTTGAACAAAAGGATGTCATTTGAAGACCTGTATGTCTCTGTCATGTGAGACAGTGAGGGACAGGGCGAGTGCTGTCCACAGAGGCTCTGGCTCTGCCCCCTCCCCCCGCCACATTCCTGAGCGAGTCCAGGCCTTCCCCCCTTGAGGGCTCCTCCGGCCCCTCCCTCTTCGTGCATCAGCATGAGCACCTTCCCTTCCTGCCCTGCTGCTCCTTTGAAGGTGCATCCCCAGGGAGAATGAGGGAAGCCTCCCCTGGCCCCCCGCTGACTCTCCCACACCTTCCCTTGGGGCTCCACGGCAGGGACGGAGGCCAGGTTTCCATTCCTCCTGCTTCTCCCGCAGGCCTGCTCAGAACCCAGCCCACTCCCAGGACACTGTGCACGCACACACACTGTGCACGCACACACACTGCACACGCACACACTTGCTGCCCTGGCACCCAAGTGGGCTCACTTTCCTGTCTTTTAAGTCAATTTGACTGAATTTGACAATGAGACAAATTCTCACTGGAGCCCTACGAAAAGCCCAAAGGGAAAAATAAATTCTAGATTTGTAAAATGAAAACGTAGGCTTGCTACTTTGTTTAATTTCTATTTTCAAAGCCAGCTATTTTTAAAAATTAAATGTTGTATTTTAAGATCATTATAGATTCCCATGCAGTTGTAAGAAACAGTAAGAGACCCCGCGTGCCCTTTACCCAGCTTCCCGCAGTGACAGACATCTTGTAAAACGGGTCGATGTCACCGGGGGTGCTGACGTTGGCCCAGTGCACGGATCGCCGTCGCGCCCTGCTCCACTTGCACGCGTGTGTTTGGTTCAGTGCGGTTTTATCACACGTGTAGGTTCGTGTGTGCGTCAGCACAGTCAAGATCCCGAATAGCTCCAAAGCCACCAGGTCCCTCTTGCCCTGTCATAAGCACACCCACTTCCCTCCCACCCCTCACCCTTGGTTACTACTAATTTCCTCTCCATTTCTAACATTTTATCATTTCAAAAACATATACATGGAATCTACAGTATGTAACCTTTGGGATTGGCTTTTTTTCACATGGTATAGCTCTCTGGACAGTCAAATAAGTTATGTGTATCAATAGTTTGTTCCTTTTTGCTGAGTAGTATTCCAAGGCTCCCCTGAGAAGGGGGTAGGTAGTGAGCTCCCTGATACTTGTGACATCCAAGCAGAAGCTGGACAGCTACTGCTCAGGGATACGCTCTAGGGCATGCTTTCTCCACGAGAGAGCTACATACCCAACAGGACAAAAATGGGTTCTTGAGGACAAAAAGTCTCAGCTGTTGCAATGGTGTTGGCCCTCCAAAGGGCCACAGTGCATAAATGTTGGGAGCGGTGTCACTGGAACAGCAACCACCATGGTTTGATATAGTCCCAGGTGAGCTCCATGGTTTGACATAGTCCCTGGAGATACGAAGACCACCACGGTTTGACAGAGTCCTGGGTGAGCTCCATGGTTTGACATAGTCCCTGGAGAAGTGGATTCACTGCGTGGCAGGAATCACAAAGAACAGTGACAGAAGATATAAAGTAATGGGAAAATAAAAATGCAGGATAGCAACTGGAGGAGACTAATCTTTGCTTTCTCTGTCTATCTGTTAGCTGTCTGTTAGAAATTATTGTAGAAGTAACATGTAGATGACTAATGATGTAGATGGTAGAAAAGATTGCAGGAAGAAAAGCAAGAAAATAATGAAGATTTAGTATAGAAATGTGGAAGCTTAGAAGGATCTTAGATAGGAGGAAAGGTCAGGAGTTTAAGAGGATGTCTGGGTGAAGGGTAAAAATAGTTGGTAATATACATAAGAGTTGGGTAAACAACCAAAAGAATGTCTGTACTTATTTGCCTAAAAGGTTTAGGGGAAACAATGTAACCTGCAGATCTATATAAATAATAAAAGATTCTGCTAGTCTGAAGCAGAAGCATTAAGATTAAGCAAAAGAAGAAAGATCAAGCACCTCCTGTCTCACACACCTCTCTCGCCATCTCTGTCCACACCTTTGGGAACCTCTGGACCTGCTGAGGCTGGACCCTGGCAAGTGGCACCCGAACAGGGACCTGAAGGTAAGGTATTAGCTCGGGATGGATAGGACTCCACCGTGTGTGCCCAGGACCCCCTGCATAAGATAGGTAGGTAAGAGTGGAAAGTTGAAGAACTAAAAATTAAGAAATGGGTCAGACAGAATCTAAAGTGCGACGCCTCCTTAGCAATCTATTAAGTATTTTTATGCATTGGAGGTTAAGTAGAGACACCCTGGCTCATGAGCAAGAGGATGGAGCTGCTGCTCCTCCAACGCCCTAAGAGTCCTTGGCATATGTGGCACAAAAGGAGGAAGAAGAAAAGGATGATAAATTAACTCCTGAAGAGCAAAGGGAGTTAGATGAAGCCACTGCACAGTATCATAGGGACAATCCCTGGGGCTTCCCTGTAACTCAGGAAGAAAAGGGACCTTCTCCTTTTTGGAAGCTGCCTCGAAAGCCTACTAGAAAGTTACAGGGCCCACCTCTGCCTTGGGATAAGCCAAGCACTAAGCTAGGTTCCAGTTTTCAACAAGCAGTTAAAGAAGCAGAGGCTGCAGGAGATTTTGATTTTTCTCTCTGTTGTCCTGTAATGTTTGAGAGAGATTCGGAAGATGATGAATATCCGGTTTGGGAACCTTTGTCTTACAAAATTTTGAAAGAATTGAAAGACACCTGTCAGAATTATGGGCCTTTGGTTCCTTATACTTTGACTTTGGTTGAGGCTGTTGCTTCTAAATGGATGACTCCTCATGATTGGTTTCAAGTGTGTAAGGCTTGTTTAAGTGGGGGAGATTATTTGTTGTGGAGGACTGAATATGAAGACCTAGTAAAAAAAGTCTGCAAAAAAGGAAAAGAAAAGAGGAGATGGTGGTTTTACATTAGACATGCTGTTGAGGGAAGGTGATTATGCTATGGTTAATGATCAGCTTTACATTCCCAGGAAAGGGCTAATACAGGTTAATCACAGTGCAGTAAGTGCATGGAAGGGACTTCCCGTAACTTCAGGAAAGTCTACGGCATTGGCAGAAATTAGACAAAGACAGGATGAACCATTTCAGGAATTTTTGTACAGACTTGACCAGGCAGTAAAGCGAGTAATAACTAACCAAGAAGCTGCTGATATTTTGGTTAAACATCTGGCTTTTGAAAATGCTAATGCTACCTGTCAGTCTCTCCTTCGGCCCATCAGAAGGACAGGATCAATTGGAGACTATATAAAACAATGTTGTGAAGTTTCTCCAGCATTTATTCAGGGTGTAGCTATCGCAGCTGCCCTGAAGGGAGAGACATTTACTCAATATACCAAAAATGTTAATAAGACAAAAGGAAATAATCAATCAAATTCAGGAATTTGTTATTCATGTCAGCAGCCAGGACATTTTAGCAGAAATTGTCCTTCCAAAGCAGGAAACAGTGGGGCTCCTATACCACCTCCTCAGGGGACCCAAGGAGGGAGCAATAATGCTCCAACAACAGTATGTCCTCGTTGTGAGAAGGGTTTTCATTGGGCTAAAGATTGTAGATCTAAATATCATAAAAATGGCACTCTCCTTCAAGGGAGAAGGAATAATTCCAATGGCCCACAGCAAGGTAATCGACAGGGAAACTTCCAACAAGGCCAGACCCGGGCCAAGACAGCAATAGGGGCCTTGAGTGTAACCAATCCGTTCGCACAGTCCACGACTTATTCAGGGCCACCCCAGGGAGCGCAGGATTGGACCTCTGTTCCTCCACCAGTGTCATATTAACTCCTGATGCTCCAGTAACTAAAGTTCCTACAGGAACCTACGGTCCACTTCCTCCTGGAACAGTTGGGTTAATAATTGGGTGTAGTTTGTCATCACTCAAAGGATTAATAATTATTCCAGGAGTAATAGATGCAGACTATGCTGGAGAAATACAAATCTTATTATCTCCACCTACTCAGACTATTCAAATACAGGCAGGACAAAGAATAGCTCAGTTATTATTTTTACCTATTACTCAAACTGGAAATCCAGTAACACAGGCTTAAAGAGAGAATGCAGGATTTGGATCTAGTGATGCGGCTTTTTGGATTCAGGAAATAAAATCACAGAGACCTACTAAAATTTTGAAAATTCAAGGAAAACCGATATTAGGCTTATTAGATACAGGGGCAGATGCCTCCTGTATAGCAGGCAAAGATTGGCCCTCCTCATGGCCCACGGTTACTACGCCAACTTCATTAGTGGGTCTGGGGTCAGCACAAAATGTTCAAAAGAGTTCACAGGTACTTAAATGGGAAGATGAGGAAAATAATTTTGGCCATTTTACTCCATATGATTTCAACAATTCCCATAACCCTATGGGGACGGGATGTTTTGTCACACATGGGAGTTTTAACATTCAGTCCAAATAACACCGTGGCAAATCAAATGCTGAATATGAATTTCAATCCTCTTAAAGGAATGGGAAAAGATGAACAGGGCATAATCATGCCAATCATTCCTCAGCCTAGGAAATCTCGCGCTGGACTGGGATCTCGGGATTTATAGGTCAGGTCGCTGCTCTGACTGCAGACCCAATCACCTGGATTAATGATTCCCTGGTCTGGGTGGAGCAGTGGCCTCTGTCATCTGAAAAAATAGTGGCAGCACGTCAGTTAGTTCAGCATCAGCCAGATGAAGGACACATAGAGCCTTCTACCAGTCCGTGGAATACTCCAGTCTTTGTAATTAAAAAGAAATCAGGGAAATGGAGATTACTGCAGGACCTCAGAGCTGTCAATAAAACTATGGAGGATATGGGACCTCTTCAATCAGGCCTCCCCAGTCCAGTAGCAATTCCAAAGGGAAGTAATTTAATTGTATAGACTTGCAGTATTGCTTTTTCACTACTCCTGTCTATGAGCCAGAGAAAAGGAGATTTGCCTTCAGCGTTCCCTCTGAAAATTTAAAACAGCGTTATCAGAGGTATCAATGGAAAGTTCTCCCTCAGAGAATGAAAAACAGTCCAACCTTATGTCAAAAATTTGTAGATCAGGCATTGCAAGGAATCAGAGATCAACATCCAACAGTTTATATAATTCATGATATGGATGACATTTTGCTCGCCCACCCAGATCGAGCCTATTTACAGGAGGTTCTAATGCAAACTACTGAGGCTCTGAAAGAAAAGGGATTGAAAATAGCTCCAGAGAAAATTCAGGTTAACCCACCTTATTCATATTTAGGAAGAATTCTGCATACAGAAATTATAACTAACCAACCTTTGTGATTAAAAACACAGCATCTGCATACATTGAATGATTTTCAGAAATTGCTAGGAGATATTAATTGGATTAGGCCATTTTTGAAATTAAGTACAGGGGAATTGAAGCCATTATTTGACATCTTAAAGGGAGACAGTGATCCTAATTCATCAAAGGAAATGTCTCCTGAAGCTCGGGAAGCATTAAGAAAAGCAGAACATGCTATTAACAAGCAGTTCCTAACTTATGTATCCTATACTGAGTCCTGGAGTATAATTATTCTAGCTACTGAGCACTCACCTACAGGATGTCTATGGCAGAAGGGACCGTTAGAATGGCTGCATCTCCCTTCTACTCCTAGGAGAGCACTTACAAGTTATCTAGATTTGGTTGCTACATTGATTACCAAAGGCAGAAAAAGTTTAGAGTTATTTGGAAAAGATGCACAAGAAATTGTAATTCCTTATAACTCAGATCAATTACAGGTTCTCATTCAACAAGAAATTTGGCAGATTGCTCTTCCTTCATTCTCAGGACAAATTGCTCACCATTTACCATCTCACCCCTTGCTAATGCTCTTTTCTAGACAAAAGTTTATTTTTCCACGAAAATGCTCGGCTAAACCTTTACCGCCACCTGCTGCCTTGGTGTTTACTGATGGGTCATCTAATGGAAATGCAGCAGCCATTATAGATTCAAGACAAAAGCAATGGAATACAGCTGAGACATCAGCACAGAGAACAGAATTATTGGCTATTACTCATGTTTTTTCAGTTCTTAATAACAGAACATTTAATTTATATACAGATTCCCAATATGTAGTCAGATTGTTTCCTCATATTGAAACAGCTCAAATTCCAGAAAACAAAACAAAAATATTCATCTTATTACAAGAATTGCAAATTTTGGTTCAAAAAAGAGATTTGGCATTTTATATTGGGCATATACGAGCACATTCAGGGTTGCCTGGTTCGCTCTCAGAAGGTAATGCATAGCTGATGCACTTAGAAAAGAAGTGATGACTGTAACTGTTCCCTCTACTATTGAACAAGCAAGAAATTCACATGCTGTGCATCATCAGAATGCAGCTGCTCTCAGATGGCAATTTAAAATAACAAGAGAAGCAGCGCGAGAAACAGTAAAGGCTTGCGCTCATTGTCCTCAGTACAGTAACAGTCTCCCTATGGGAGTAAATCCCAGAGGTCTTCAACCTAATGATCTTTGGCAAATGGATGTAACTCATATGTCCTCATTTGGAAAATTAAGCTTTGTGCATGTCTGTGTGGACACTTATTCGCATGTAATTATGGCCACTGCAAGAACAGGAGAGGCATTTAAAGACATGGCACAACATTTGTTTGCATGTTTTGCTTATATGGGTTGGCCAAAAAATATAAAAACAGACAATGGCCCTGCCTATACTTCTAAAGCATTTGAAGAATTTGTACAGAAATTTAACATCACTCACACTACAGGTATTCCATATAATCCTCAGGGGCAGGCGATTATTGAAAGAGCTCACCAGACTTTGAAAACCCGAATAAACAAATTACAGAAAGTGGAATTTAAATACAGTTCACCTCATCAGATACTGCAACATGCTCTTTATGTAATAAATATTTTGAATTTAAATATAGATGAGAGTTCTGCCATGTCCAGACATTGGGCACCAACTCCAGCAAAGCCAGCAACTTACGTTAAATGGAAGGATTTATTATCAGGACAATGGAAAGGGCCTGATATATTGCTAACCAGGGGGCGAGGGTATGCTTGTGTATTTCCACAGGACGCTGAAAGTCCTCTCTGGATTCCGGAGAGATTGGTTCGACCCTGCCATGGATCGCACACCACCACCTAGTGTCAGAGCCACTGCCTCAGGGACCTGGACACCTCCTCGAGAGCGAAACCATCGACCGCCAGAGGAGGACCCCCTGACTCAAGCTGTTAGCAGATTGAGACTTCGCGGTCGCTCCCCGCTGAGAAGAGGATACAGGGCAAGATCCAGAGCCACACGCACGTCCTCGCTGCCTACATGGGGTCAACTGAAGAGGCTCACAGAAGAAGCAACCACCATCATGAGAGTTAGCGGCACAGAACTTTCTCCATCATCCTTATTTTTGGCTATGTTGGCTTTAATTACATTCCAGGTACAAGGGTCTGGTGTTTCAGGCTCACCAATTTATACTCAGTGGGCTTATGTTCCACAACTTAGCATTATTGCAATCGGTTTCATGGGAAAATGAGAATATTCCTGTATATACTAATCAATCATTATTGTTGGAGGGAAGTTCAATTGATTTTATTAGAAATGTCTCTACCACAAATTTTACCTATATAGGTAAAAGTGATTCAGTTCCTATATGTTTTCAATTTGAAAAAGGGTATATCCCAGAATGTATGCAAATATCTAAAAGAGTTCTTACAATTGTTACTCCCAAAGATTCAAAAAGTCAATGTTAGATTTTAGTATTATCTGTTGTTATTGTGACAAGGGCTTCCAAAGATAAAAAGGTAATTCTTACTCCATTTCTGCCCACCTGTCCCAGTGCAGGTTTTAAGAAATTAGAGGCTAAAATAGATGCTTTAGAAAAGGCCTTAATAGCTATTAGAAGTGAGATACTAACATTAAAGGTTAGAACTTCATTTAAGTGTCACTTAGAATATAGATAGGATAGATATGTGTTACTCCCTTAGAAGTTAATCAGTCGGCTTTGCTACCCTCATTAATTAGTATAGGGCTTTTCTTACTCATTCTCTTAATTCTCTTAATGTCTCTTTCTAGTTCTCCTTCAAACTCCTAAGTAATTCCATCCAAGAGGTTGCCGTCCAAATGCATAAGTTTCATCTAAAAAATAAAAAAGGGGGAGATGTTGGGAGCAGTGTCACTGGAACAGCAACCACCACGGTTTGACATAGTCCCAGGTGAGCTCCATGGTTTGACATAGTCCCTGGAGAAGTGGATTCACTGCGTGGCAGGAATCACAAAGAACAGTGACTGAAGATATGAAGTAATGGGAAAATAAAAATGCAGGATAGCAACTGGAGGAGACTAATCTTTGCTTTCTCTGTCTATCTGTTAGCTGTCTGTTAGAAATTATTGTAGAAGTAACATGTAGATGACTAATGATGTAGATGGTAGAAAAGATTGCAGGAAGAAAATAATGAAGATTTAGGATAGAAATGTGGAAGCTTAGAAGGATCTTAGACAGGAGGAAAGGTCAGGAGTTTAAGAGCATGTCTGGGTGAAGGGTAAAAATAGTTGGTAATATACATAAGAGTTGGGTAAACAACCAAAAGAATGTCTGTACTTATTTGCCTAAAAGGTTTAGGGGAAACAATGTAACCTGCGGATCTATATAAATAATAAAAGATTCTGCTAGTCTGAAGCAGAAGCATTAAGATTAAGCAGAAGAAAAAAGATCAAGCACTTTCTGTCTCACAATGTTGCGCTCTTGCGCTCTATCTCCATCTCTGTCTCTCTCTCTCTCTCTGACTCCGTCCACACCTTTGGGAACCCCTGGACCTGCTGAGGCTGGACTCTGGCACATAAACACATACATGGCATTACTGTGCTATTGAACTTTCACGGGAGGAGGTGATGAGGGGAAAATGTCTGAGTGGGCTGAGAAACACTGCTACTGAGGAATGCTATGCTGGCCAGAGCTTGTGGTAAGCGGTCTCAGTGGCCATTCTTCCTAGCCTAGAGCTTTCAGCAGCCCCCGGTCCCATGTGTGCACAGTGCATACCATGGGCTACCCTCATTTTTACCTAGGTAGAGTCAGGCCTGCTTTTCTATTACAGAATCAGGAAGGACTCCTTGTTGGACAAGCGCCCTCTCACAGGTGCCTGGACCCTCTTGAAGAGGAAATCAGGCCAGTCACCCACCATGAGAGGCTCACTGTGCAAACCCTCCTGAGGAAGCAGCAGATTCATTCCATGAGGGTGTAAAGAAATGAGAACCAATGAGATCAGAACGGACCCTTCAGGAATTTTCTCTGCCCCCTGTGGCAACACAGGAGGTTCTGGGGAAACTGAGGTTGGCTGTCAGCTCACCGCCTTCTTGGAACCCACACCACTGCCTACTGACCCACACAAAGGTGCTCATCAAAAACACCACTAAGCCAACGCTCGGACCATGTGGACAGTGGGGTTATGGGGCTGAGCAGCTCTCGCCAAGCCTTCTCAGTGATGGTGCCAGTCCCGCCTCTCTCCCCGAGGAGGATCCTGATGATGTCCTGGAGCTGGGGACCAGGTAGGGTTGAGGGTCACTTTTCCCCATAGGAAGCAGCCTGCATCTTGAGGAAAGGAGGAATATTTGGACAAAATTCTGGTTCATGGTGACAGTTCTTTGTCAAGGTGGAAACACATTGCCAGGTGACAAGGATATCCACCACAAAGCCTTGGAACAGACTCTTGGAAACTATGTTTCTGAGTAACTGGCACAGTTATTAGTGTTAGGAATTAAAGAATAAATCTCAACAGGAATCTACTTGTTCCAAGGAAAAGCCAGGGAACACAAACCAAGGGCAACGGGGCTGCACCACAGCAAGGGCACAAGAACTCGTTTGGGCCCCAGGAAGCCACGCCTGGTCCAGCTGGGCCCTGGGGCTCCGTAATCCCGGCCGTGGCCTTGAAGAGGCACAGCTTCCTAATTACAGGGTCAGGCTGTTCTAAGAGAGAAAGGCTGCGTTATCCAAGTTGAAGTTTTCTTTCAGGAGACATTAGCACAGAATGGATGGATTAGTAATTTAAGAAATTTGTTTTTTCCTACAAGCCCACTTTTATGCCAACACTCCCATGTCCAATCCTTTCATCCTTTCCTTGGAGCTTTGGAGAGAGTCCTGAGAGGTGAAGTCACCTCCGGCCGGTCGCAGCCTCCCTCCTGGGAAGCGGCCCACCCGGCAGCTACAGGTGTCTGTAACAGCCCATGAGGGAGACGGCTCAGCCCATGCTTGGGGGTGGGGGCTGGAGAGGCCACCGAAGTCCTTGGGAGCCATCTCAAGGCCCACCCACCACCTGACTGGGCTCTCAGGAAGAGCTGTGTCACCCTGGCTGCAGTGGGGGGCCACTGGGCCGAACTTCAGGAACCTGAACAGAACCCCAACCCTCTTCGCCTTGTCATAGTGACTCTCGTGGCTCACACAGAGGAGGCCATCAGAACAGCATCCATTCTGGGTCACCCCAGCCTGAAAGGGGCCACTGCAGACACTGGGGTGAGGCCACACTCCATCGACTGCTCCTCTGCTGCCTCTTCCAGACATGCCCACCGGCTCAGCCTCCCTGCCTCTGCCCCAGTCCAGCCTGCCCGCTAACAGCTTCCGCGGAGCCTCCAGGCTTCCTACCCCTCGCCTCTCTAACCAGGCCCCAGGACGCCACCTCTTACCTTTCTGAACATGGATCATATTTTAACTCATCATCAGTGACTACCTTTGTTTACCGGTAAAGCTCAGACTCAGCTGGCCCCCGGTGTCCTCTCTCCAGTGTCATCACCCCAGACACCCAGGCCTGAGTCCTGAGCAGACTGGTCTACACGTCGTATGGCCCAGGTCCTTACACACTGCACAGGGCCACCGGGACCCTTCTTCCTCCAAACCATGCTGCCCACCCCTAATTAACCCCAAGAGGTGGCTACAAGGGCTCACCACTGGGCAGTGTGTGAGCTATCACATGGCCGTTCTGTGTCCCCCTTGTTTCATCTGTAAAATGGGAATAACCACAGAACCTTCCTATCTCCTCGGGTTGGAGTGGAGAGCAACTGCTTTAAGGCAGGTGAAGTGTTTGGAAGATGCCTAGTGCAGAGAGTGCCCAGAGTGCTGGCTGTCACCAGTGTCACTGCCTCTGCCTGGTGCTTTTGCAGCCAGGACACCTCAGCCTAAGTGCGCAGGGGAAGATGATGGCCCCACCTCTGGGGCTGGCCTTCACTGCAAGCCAGAGATGGTGGATGGACTTCTGGTCTGCAGATAAGCAAAAGCAATTGCAGGAAAGCAGAAGGTGTGGGCTGCCATGTGGGAAATGATAGAGAGACACCTGCCCTCCTGCTCCTCTGGCCCAGGCATCCCCGAAGGCCCAGGACAAGGGCTGGAGGAATCTGTGGAATGGCAAAGCCCACATCTGCTTTATCCTTTGCAGTCACCCTGAGGGAGGCTCGGCGCATTCCTGTGGTCTGCTTCAGCCTCAGATCCCCCTTCCCCCTGATCACTTACTCTGTGTGTCTCACCGTGGGGTCCCGTGAGCTCCTCCGCAAACGCGCCTCCCTAGACTCGGCCACACCTAACCAACTCCAGGTGGACAGCCAGAGCCCAGCGCCCTCAGGGAAGGGGCGCCCGGGGTGAATGATTCCTACTTAAGCTTCAAATCCGGAAACCATTCTCAATAAGCCTCACCGGAGCTCCTGCCTGGGCCTTTGTGGCTGCTTCCTCTGGCCCAGTGGGGGAAGGGGGCAGAGGAATGAGCAGCAGGTGTTCAAATCACCCCCCCCACACACACACACCCGCAGCTCCTGACCTGGTTTCCCACTTTTCCCACCACCAGCCTCGGGCTCGGGGCGGGCGCCCTGTGGACAGGGGCCTGTGGCAATTTTCCAGCATGAAGGCTCAGGCGGGGGGTAGGGGGCGCAGAGCACCTAGACGTCCTCCCCTCCCCAAACAGGAAGGTCATTCCACACAGGGACTTGTGTTAGAATTTGCAATCAGACTCCATAGCATGACAGGGGACCACACAAATCTTCCTGCAACAGAGCTTCAGAAAGTCTGTGGTCGCTCGGAGATGGGAGGCCGGAAGCCTGGTGATGGGATTTAGGCTGACACTTACGAACTGAACTAAGCAAGTCTCGACCTAGTTCAGCCTTATTTTCCTCACTTGCAAAATGGAAATAATGTCCATTGTCCTGTCTCCCTTTGGGGCCTCTATATTTATTCATCTGTTAAGCTAATTAAACTGTGGTCAAATGCCAGGGCTGAGCTGGGGCTGAAACCTGGTGCCTCCGGGAACTCACCGTCTAGCTGCTCTGCCAACCACCGAGGTTCACGCTGGTGAAAACGCTTTGTAAAAGTGTGAAATGCCAAACCACTGGCATCAGTAACATGAAATGGCCTGCATTAAAAGTAATTATCTGCTGCCCTGGCCGGTTTGGCTCAGCGGTTAGAGCGTCGGCCTGCGGTCCAGAGAGACCCGGGTTCGGTTCCGCAAGGGGCGCGTGCCTCGGTTGCAGTTTGTCCCCGGCCCTGGTTGGTAGTGCGGGTGGCAGCCACTCGATGTGTCACCTTCACGTCGATGTTTCTCCCTCTCTCTCTTCCTCTCTCTCCCTCCCACTCTATCTGAACAGAAAATGGAAAAATGTCCTCGGGTGAGGATTAAAAAAAAAAAAGTAATTATCTGCTGAAAAAGGCAAAATGTGCAGTACGTGAGTGCTTCTCAGGCCCTAACGGGCACTAGAATCACCTGGATCTGGTTACATGGAGAGTCTGATCCGAGGCTCAGGTGGGCCTGAGCGTCTGCATTTCTAACCAGCAGATGCTGCTGCTCGGCGGGCCACATGTTGAATGGCAAGGTATTAATACTGAGTGATTGCTGTTTATTAAAGCTAAAATACTGTTCATCGCATCAGCAGGATTTGGTGGGAGGGAAACAGGATGGACAAGTTTTGATGTGGGTACCTGACACTGGACAAGTTCTAGAATCTGGGGCCTCCCTGAATGGTGGCCCCTGAGGATGGTCTGTGCATATACAGGGCAAAGTGAGATGCAGGGGCATTTGAGGGACATGAGGACTGGAAGAGGGGACAGGCTGCACAGCTCACGGGTTCCTCCACGGTGCCCAGATGTGCCGAGGAAAGGCAGGCGGCCCCAGGTGTAGGGAGCTGTAGGTTTGAGCACAGATCTTGGGCAGCTTCTTCTGGGCTACACTCTGCTCCCTACAGGCGTTCAGGGGTGGAAGCTGGTCTTTTGGTGGGTCTTGGTTGAGACTGAATTCAGGGAATAATCTGGTTTAAATCAGAAAATATCCTCAGGACAAAGCATCAATTCATGGAGCCCAAGGCAGGGCTGAGGTGATGGCGGAGGGGAGGGGGGCTGGCCTCGCCCTCAGGTCCTCTCTCCTCTCTCCTCTTTGTTCCTTGTCTGTGTTCCTCCAAGTGTCTACTGAAAGGCTACAGAGGGCCCCAAGGAAGTCAACAGAAAGAGGGAATGAATAAGTACTGGGTAATAAATTTGACCTTGAAAGAAATAGCCCACTCAGACACATATGCTTTATAATAAGAATGGAGTTGGGGCACCTGGAAAATTCTGTTCTTCAACTGATGAACTCTTTGCTCCAAAAATAAAGCCCATAAACTTGTTCAACAGCTGGAATTTTCCCTCGGAAGAGCGTACCTGCTCTGGCAGTTGACTTAAGCAGTCATTTGCAGTCTGTAATTTTCACAAAAACAGTAGGGTGTGCCTGGCGGGAGATGTTTTCTATAATCCCATGGAAAGAAAACTTTGGAACAAAGGACACTCTGATTCCATCAGAAAATCATCGGCAATTCAGGGTCAAGGCCAACAAAGATGCGGAAAGTTTTCGAGCAGACCTGTGAGGAGTTGAAAGCGCTGTGCTTCGGGGAGATGATGAGGAACGCAGCCTGCAGGATCCCCAGTGGGGAGGGGACGCCAGAGGCAGGGGCCCATGAGGAGCGAGGAAGCTCGAGGCCCACGGAGAGGTAGCCGTGGAGGTTGAGCGGGATCCAGGTGGAAACCTGCACAGGGAGAACCAACAGCGCTTGGCACTGAGCAACTATACAGGAGGAGGGAGGGTCCAGGAGACAATGGCAATCTTGAGGTACCAACCCCAGTAACTAAAGAATATGGTCCAGGTAATGAGGAGAGGGGACCAAAGGATGCACAGACTTTAACGTGCTGGGAAGAGTTCTGTGGGGTCAGCAGCAATTTGAAAGTAGGTTTCTGTATTTCATGTCTAAGCAGGTCCGGTGTGCTCTGGGGCTACAGGACGGGAGAGAGTTGAAGTGAGTGGAGAGGACTGCTGAGAGAAAGGCGGTGGTGGGGACTCTGCTTCTTGGGGACACTCTTCCTAGGAACCCTGGGTACGGAAGCTCTCCCTCCCCGCAATGCCATGAAAATAGACACATTCCTGAGAGCCCACCAGCAGTTAGTCCACGCCTACACGAGGCCAGAAGCAACCTATGAGGCAGATTCTGGAAGAAACTGTGATTCTCCCACAGGCTGGGGCCACGCATATAATCCACATAGAACTGAATATCGACAACTCTCCATGAGCTTCATCTCTGCCGCCCAGCTCCCCTCGGAGTGAAGAGGAGAGGACACTGGACAACGAAAAGACCTTTGCTCTTTATTCTAAACTAGCCGACCTGCCTGGTGCGGCTTGGAAGAAATATTAATTGAACTCAAATAAATACATTCCTGGTTGTTGACACAGAGTCCACATGAGAAGCATCTGCCTCATAGAACTTGTGCCCTGTGCCTTTCACGTTGAAGGTCATATTTGAATCCACTGGTGTTTTCCCTGCCCGGTCTTCTGCCTGCCGCTCGCCGTGTGTGTGAGTCCGTGGGCAGCACGGGAGCTGTCCTGCACCTCCGTCTAGCTGCTCGGGACAGTGACTGACCGCCTCTCTGAATGGAGCCCGGGTTCTCAAAGCACATTTTGCTTATACGACTGTATTAGTCGGGGTTGGCTGATGCTAGTTGCTGTAACAGAAATATCTGACATTTCAATGACTTAACACAGTAACTCACAGAAAGTCCTCCGTGGACATTCGTGGCTGGCCAGCTCCCTGCGTGGCTCTCCGCTGGGGGGACCAAGACACTCAGGCTCCTCCCGTGGTGCGGCCTCACTGTCTCGGAGCCTTCCACGTTCAGTGGCCAGGCCTCCAAGTGACATGTAACCATTTCACTTACAGTTTAAATCAAAGCTTAAAGATAGCCTCCAAACTTGGCAAATGAGAAGGAGAGAGCCATATTTCACATGATAGGTTAATAGGAAAGAACTTGATATTTCTTTGTGGAAAAAAGATCATTTTGAGGAGGAAATGAGATATTTGAAACTCGCCATTATGAAAACTGTCTACCCTGCTCACCTCTACAAGTGAGGCTGCATTCTCAGTGAGATTCTAAACTCCTGGATCAAGGATCGTCTCACAAAAGCCGTTTCGGCAGCGGCTCCCTTGGGGAAGAGCCATAACTTAGCTCCCGTGCACCGAGCTTCTCTCCCTGCAGGTCCCACCCCAGGCAAAGGGCATATGTTCCGTCTCGTTCTTACAGCGGTCTGCAATGTACTCGTGGATGTGCCCACTTCACAGAGGAGCAAACTGAGCCCCAGAGAAGTTGGCTGAGTTGCCCACGGTCACATACTGTTACATGGCGGGACTGGGATTTGATCCCAGACTTTCTGGCTCCAAGACCCACACTTGTTTCCCAACACAAGCCTGCCTTTCTCAGTGATCAAACCAAACCAAATCAAACCAGAGCAGGTGGAGACGGGGTGGTTCAGAGGCCCACACTCTTTCATGTGGCCCACGCAGATGGTGAATATGAGCACGTTGGAGCCATCTCTGCCCTTTGATAATCATTTCTGCCCTGGGTTCCCAATGACAGTAATTTGAGGCTACAATTCCCGTTTCCTGCATTAGCCATGAGTACACGGAAATAGCAACACTGCCCGAACCAGCTTCCCCTTGCAGCAGGAGGCAGCGGTTGCATCAGACTCTGGCCCAGCTGTGCGGTCAGCAGCCCAGCAGGAGGCCGAGACAGCCGGTCGGGATCTCCCAGCGAGGAGGGACTTTGAGGTGGCGCACTGGACCCCGCTCGTACCAGCACAGCCCAGGCCACTGCACAGTCTCTTCCCAGCCCGTGTGCAGTGTCCTCGTGCTGTGAGCTCTGAACCGGCCATGGTGGGAACGGTCACACCACAGGAACTGGTAAAGCTTCAAACCAAGGCGTTCCACCCCCAGAAACCTAGTTGACAGAGCTCCTGGGAGAGGCGTGTACTGGGAGGAGCAGATGCACCGCTGAGGAAGGGCAGGAAGGAATAGCAACAGCCAGAGCAGCCGCATGAACTGACTACACGCCTGGCGTCTGTGGCGCTCTCAAGGGACATCTCACTAACCCGCAGGAACCGTGTGGTGTGGTATGACTATTATCTCCCTTTAAAACGGAGGAAACTGCCCTGGCAGGTTTGGCTCAGTGGTTAGAGCGTTGGCCCACAGACCAAAGAGACCCCTGTTCAGTTCCAGCCAAGGGCACGTGCCTTGGTTGCAGTTTGTCCCCAGCCCTGTACGGGTTGTACGGGTGGTAACCACTCGATGTGTCTCTCTCACATCAATGTTTCTCTCTCTCCCTCTCTCTCTCTCTCTCTCTCTCTCTCTCTCTCTCTCTCTCTCTCCCTCCCACTCTGTCTGAAGATAAATGTAAAAATATCCTTGGGTGAGGATTAAAACAATAAAATAAAATAAAATAAAATAAAAGAAGAAGGAAACTGGAGTTCAGAAAGGTTACGTTATCTAGTCAGTAAGCCAAGGTTCAACTCAGGATTTGCAACCTCAGTAACCTGCCACTTAGCCACCACGCCACCTCTCAGCATAGTGGCACCTCTGGAGCGTAGGGTCCAGGGCCCCTGCTCCATAAGCACCTGGGCTGGCTCACTCCAGTGCCGGCTCCGGGACCTGTGGGGTGGGGCCCAGGACTCAGGATTTGTATCGAGCTCTCTGGTGATCCTTCTGCTCACCAAGCATTGCAAACAGGGGTCTAGGAGTTAAGAAATGGCCTCTGCTGGGGTCTTCCCATGGGTTCTCACAAAATGTAATGGTTCCCTGGCCATAGAGTTGGTCTCAGACTTCGGTGGGATTGGAGGGATTGGCCAGAGAGCCTGCAGCTAGGAGTCCAGCCTGATTCCTTCCTGGAAACAGGCAAGTTCTCGGGCTTGGCAGGCTCAGCAGGCAGCAGGACAGCCAGTGTTAAAAACAAAGAAGGGGCCCATGGACAGAATCTATGCTCCTGTCCCCAGTCGCTGCTGCCTGGGAGGCTGGAGGGTCCATGTCCCAGCGGCATGGAGCCGGCAGGGAAAGGATGTCCCAGCCTGAGTTCCAGCTGCCCAGGTCCCACCCTCTTTCCTCACGCTCAGCTCCAGGCACCGAGGCCTCAGCTGCCTGCACACCATCCATCCGTCACCCAACACACATTTACTGTCCCCCTACCACACAGCCTTGCCGAGCCAGGCACTGGTCCAGCACTCAACAAGACAGACGTGGTCCCTGCCCTCACGAGCTCACAGAAACAGACAGCAACACGTGAATAAATTCCCGAGATCATTTCAGACTGATAAAGACTATAACAGGAGAAGGGGATGGTGAGAAGGAGGGCGGAGGGGCTGCTCTAGCGGAGGGGTCGTGGAGCCTCTCTGAAGAGGCGGTGACCTGAGCGAGGGGAGCAGTGAACCAAGAGGGCCACACGCAGGAGGGCGGGAGGACTGAGTCGGGAAGGTGGGCTGGCGGGCACGAGCACACAGGACCTGCAGGCATCACAGGAAGCCTGGATTGTACGCGGAGTGGAGAGAGAGGAACGCCACTCGGGTCTGAGCGAGGAGAAGAGACATCAGGGAGTAAGAGTGGAGGCCGAAAGGTCAGATCAGAGACCACTGCGGTTTCTGAGGCAGCGTGGCAGCAGAGAAGAAGGGGAGAGGCCGTCAGATTTGGGGTGCCTCTGGAGGTAGAGAACCCACTGATGGGTTGGGTAGAAGGGTAGAGGACGTGAAGGATCAAGGACATCTCCTGGGTTGGGAGTCAGAGCAAGTGGCTGGAGAGACATCTGAGTGCTGAGAAGGGAAACCTGGTGAGAAGCCACAGAAGGAACGCAGAGGTGTGCTGGCTGGAGAGAAAGAAAGCCAGAGAATGAGCAGCACGGGTGAGAGCGAACGCTGGGGAGGGAGAGCAGGAGCCCGGCCATGGAGCCTCCTCACTGGGCTGCAGAGCTGCTGACCAGGCCCAGGACCTATCACCTCCCCTTCTCAGTAGCCCCTGGGCCATGGGTTCAGTGTCCACACACAAAGCCACAGCGGACAGCACATGAATGAAGGACCTTGGGCGTCTCCCTGGACAGACTCCAACCTTACTGCCCGAGGGCACGCTGGGCCCCTACCCCGGCCCACTCCTGAACACCCATCCCGCACCGCCCCTGTTTTCCATATGGCCTTGTGCTTTCCTCTACCGGTCTGCGTGCTCAAAGCAGCTGTTGTAGAATCCATCACACATTTTACTTCTCCCACGAAGCCTTTTCTGATCATTGAAGCCAAAAGGGCTGCCCTTGCCCACCACTGCCCTGCACAGTCCCCTCGGCTCTTTGGGGACACCCACAGCCTGACTGCTGTGAATGGGGAGGTGAGACATGGTTGCACATCAGTGACCTGGGGGAAGGGACCGAGACCCCACACCTCATGCTCCCGCGAGCTCCTCCTCCCTCAAGCCTCACCCCAGGTAGGGGCTGCCTCCAGTGCAGCCTGTGCCTGCTTTCCAGCTGGGATTCCCGTGCTTGTCCATCTCCTCCCAGGGGCCTCTCAACACAGAGCAGCAGCGCCCTGGCGATGCCCTTGTAAGTGCTGAGCGCTCAGCCCTGTGCTGGGGCACTTAGGCTCCCGTCAATCCCTTGAGGTGGGTGATATTGCTAGCCCAGCTTGTAGATGGAGAAACTGAGACCAGGAGAATGTAAGCATCTTGTTCAATCTCAAGCAGAACCAGGATTCGAATGGAGGTCTGTCAGAGCACAGAGGCCCTGCTCTGGCTCTGATCAATTAGACATGAAGTGGCTGGGGCATCCTTACAGTTTGTATCTGGGCTCTGGCTCCTACAAACCGTGGCTTCTCTGAGCCCACGTACCCAGAAGAAGTTTCGCCTGCAGCATGAGGACTGGGCCTTCATCCCTGTGAGATGGAGCCAGACGTACCTCCCACGCCCGACCCCAGGAAGAGCAGGGCTGACTCACCTTTGGACCCCAGTGCTGGGCACAAGGCACCAGGGTCCAGGAGGCCCACGACACATGTCTCCCTCCTGGCTGCCCGGCCTGGAGCCAGGCCCTGTCCTGGGGAAGTGGCCAGCAGAAAGGCGGTATTTACCCAGGTGCCAGGTGCCAGGTGCAGCGATACGTCGGGGGTGTGGGAGGGCTGGCCTCTCTCTCACGGACATGAGGCTCTCTTTGAAAAGAAAGGGCTGGACTGCAGTCCGGATGAGCAGCGTAGAAGACAGCTGAGTTCAAAGAAAACAAGCGGGGGTGGAGGGTGGGGGTCCCTGAGAACAGAGATGAGGCGCAGCCACACAGACCCATCCGCGCTCCAGCCGGGCCGGCTCAGCAGCCTCTGCCGGCCTGTGTGCCGGGATGTGAGACCGCCGTGGGGACTAGCCGCCCATCGGGAGCTGCTGACATCTTGACGCCCTGGGAGGGCCTGGCTCCACTCACAGAGATGAAGGCCCAGTCCTCATGCTGCAGGCGAACTTTCTCCTGGGTACGTGGGCTCAGAGAAACCATGGTTTGTAGGAGCCAGAGCCCAGATACAAACTGTAAGGATGCCTAGCCACTTCATGTCTAAGCAAATTTGTGTTGTCATCTCTCTTCCGAGCACTAAATGATGTTAGTGCACGGGCCAGCATGGACTGGGGCTTGCTGGGTACACGTCACTTTCTCATCATCATCATCGCCGTGTCGCTTTCAAAGCTAATAGGTGTGGACGGTCTACCGTGTGCTAACGCCTTGGGTATATTCCTTCACTGAGTCCTCACAATGATGCATGAGATAACGTTAACACTCCCCCTTATGGATGAAGAAATCAAAGTTTCTCAGAGCTCATGCCCGAGGCCCCACGGCTAGGTGGCAGAGGCAGCCTCCTCCGTGAGCAGCAGCAGCAGCCGCGTGGGGACTGTCCTGAGCCTACTGTTTGCCCTGCAGGGGCTGCTTCTCCCTGAGTCGGGTCTGGAAAATGCAGGCCCCAAACTGGATGTGGGGCTTCTGAATCAGGGGGTCCAGGCCAAGGGCCTGAACGTGAACCCGCAGAGAGGAACATGGTCATGTCAACAGGAAGGGATTCCAGCGCCTGGCCCAAGACCCACTGGCCAATCCCTCCCAGGCCCAGGTCACCTTCCCTCAGCCAAGAGTGCCCCCGGTGCCCCCAGCTCCCCTTTAGCCGCCCGGTCCATGCCCACCTCTGTCAGAGGCCACCCTTAGCAATCTCCCCAGACCAACACTCAAATGGCAATCAGGAACTTTGGTGGGTGTGCTTCGTCCACCCAGACCTCACACTGCGCCTGGCCTGATACCAGAGAACTATCTAGATCATTGGAAGCTGCCAGAAAACTCAGTTAAGAGTGTAGCTTTGCCAGCAGCCAGTGCTGGGTTTAAATCACGGCTCTGCCATTTATTAGCCATTTCATGCTGGGTAAGTTATTTAATCTCTCTGTCCCTCAGTTTCCCTATCTATGTAATGGGGATGATAATAATAATGCTTCAAAGGGTTAATCGAGGGATTAAATGAAATAATGCACATAAAACTCTTAGCATTCTACCTGGAACATAGGAAATACTAAACAAACAAACAAAAAACAGCTAATTTTGAGCCGACGTAGCCTGTACACGTATCCCTAAAGTAACAGGCCAGCTGGCACTGGCCTGGACGTCAGAGGTCCTGAGTCTGTGAACTTAGCCAAATGACCACATTATCTGTGGGCCTGTTTTTCCTTCTTTAAAATGGGGATAGAATAGCCTGCTTGAGCCTGGCCGGTTTTGCTCAGTGGTTACAGTGTCAGCCCGCGGACCAAAGAGTCTTGGGTTTGATTCTGGTCAAGGGCATGTACCTTGGTTGTGGTTCATCCCCAGCCTTGGTCGGGGTCATGCAGGAGGCAACCAGTCGATGTGTTTCTCTCACACTGATGTTTCTCTCTTTCTCTCTCTCTCCCTCCCTCCCACTCTATCTGAAGATAAATAGAAAAATATCCTCGGGTGAGGATTAAAAAAAAAAAAAAAAAGCCTGCTCGATATTTGACAAAAGGATGTATGTTGCTGATGCAGGAGGCTCTTTGGACAGCCCGAAGCCGGGAAGATCACTTAGGTGTTGCCTTGTCCTCTAGTTAACCCAGAATCTACTTGCTCTAGAAAAGGGCAGGCCTGGGACTGGGGATCTGATATCATTGAGAAACTGAGCTGGTTAAAAAGACAACCTTGTTTTTCACCTAATTTGCCACCAATAGACATACTGTATTCAGAAAACGTGCTCCACAGCAGACCCCGCAGCAAGGAGCCCTCCTGCAGGGCCTCTGCCGCCCGGAGCAGCGCGCAAACCGTCACTGAAGCCCGAGCCTCCTTCCTGACCTCAAAATGGATGTGACAACCAGAACGCTAACTGAACAGTGCAAATTGACACAGATATTTGCCACATCTCAGCATGGAAATCTTTGCAAGAACATGCGGCTGCTATAAATACCAAACACTGAGTTTGGTATTAGGCACCAATCAACAGAAGGGCGCTCATGGGTGCTGGTGATTCCGAAACCATTTCCCTCCAGATCTGGGGGGGCCGGCACACGGAGAAAGGATGCTCATGGCGTGACAGTGGGGATCAAGGAGGCACCCAGAGAGTAGTGCAGGCATTTATTCATCAGCTGGGTGGCCTCTCGGGCCAGACACTGTGCTGGGTACTGGGGACACATGATAACGATGACCGTTTCATCCTCATGGAGCCCATGGTCTGGAAGGGACAGTCACTGAGCAGCAGCCACAGTGTGGTGTCAGCACCTCAAAGGAGAACATTCGGGGTACTTGGGGAGAGTAAAGCAGGGGGACACAGTAGGCCGGAGAGTCAGGGACAGCTTCCTGGAGGAAGGAACATTTCTGCGGAGAAGTTAGCCAGGCCAGGATGGGGAGTGGGAAGACCGCGGGCAGCAGGATGTCAGGTGCATTGCTTGACCTTGCTTTAAAAACGCCCACCCGGTTAGAATACAGTGGGATCGGGAGCAGAAACAGCTCCTTGCAGACTAAGCAAGCATGTGGCTCAGCCGTCCCAAGCCGTCATATCTGTAGCCACAGAGAATGAGAATCTGCTGCTTCTCACCTTAGTGAACAAAGCGGAGGCCTGGCCCGGCTGCCTCGTGCCGGTATCCCTGAGAACTCTTGGCTCCGAGATGGAGGCTCGCAGAAGCCTCTGAGAAGTGATTGAAGTTCCCAGGTTTGCCTTTGGGGAAATTCCTCCGCGGAAGCTAATGTATAGTTCCCACAGAGCGGCCCCAGATTTCAGACGTCTTGTCTGTCATGCTTCAGTTTAGACGAAACAACACAAGCCTGCGCATCTGCCTGCGCTATTTTTGCCGGCGGGTCCCTGTCCAATATTAAATATTACCGTCTTGTTCGCTGCTCACTGTGAGTGGCGTTTTCATAGCCGTTTCTATAATAATGAACTTTCTTGAGGTCTTTTCTCCCCGCAGTGTTGATGAGAGTGGCAAGGGGTTGTCAGAGTGATGGAAAGGCTCAGGCAGGTTCAGTCACGAGGACGGCTGCCCCTGAAGAGGCCCCACTCGTGGCTCCGCGCGCAGCCCGTGTCAGCGGGAAGGGGGCCCGCTTGTGCTTCACAGCGTTTCCCGGGGGTGTGCTCCTCGGAGCCCCAGAGTCACACCATGCCGAAAGGTGCTTTGTGAGAAAGGGGTCCCACGGTCAAGTTTATTGGGAAATTCTTGATTAAAAATATTGAACTGGTTTCTTGGCTTCGGGACTTCTCAGCCTTTCTCAGGCAGACGGGCACTGAAAACCTAGGAGGAGAAAACAGCGTGGCCCAGACTCTAAGAATAAGATGTTGTACTGATTTCCTAGGCCTGCATACAAAGTACCACAAGTTTGGGTGACTTAAAACAATAAACATTTGTCTCTCACAATTCTGGAGACCAGAAGTCAAGATGCAGGGATTGGGAGGGCCAAGCTCCCTGGAAAGGCTCAGGGCGAAGAGTCCTTCCTTGCCTCTTCCCGACTTCCAGTGGTTGCCAGCAAGCCTTGGCCTTCCTGGTTTAGAGACACATCACTCCAGTCTCTGCCTTCAGCCTCACAGGACATTCTCCCTGCGTGTCTCTGTGTCCTCACATGGCCTTCTTATAAGGACCCTACTGATAAGATTTGGGGCCCACCGTAATCCAGCTTGACCTCACGTTAACTTTGGTTACATCTGCAAAGACCCTGTTTCCAGATGAGGTCACCCTCCCAGATACCAGGGGTAGAATGCGGGCACATCTGTGGGGAGGGCTACCTAACCTGCAGACGGGTTAGAGGGGAAGTGGAGACGCGGGAAGCAGTGCACAGGTGGCTCAGGCAGACTCTGCAGCCGGGTCTAGAATCAGATTCCAACCCTGCCATCGCTAACTGTGCCTGTAAACAGTCAGAATGTGCTCGCTCCAGGCTCACTCCTCATCTGTATGTAACAGTCCTAACGCCCACTCCAAGGACGGTTGTGAGGATTGAAGAGATAACTATGTAAAGCATGGAGCCCAGGGCCTGGTACAGATAAGGGCTTTAAGCAGGAGCGAGACTGGGTCAGATGAGTTTTTTAGAAAAAAACAGCCATCCTGGTTTCTGGGTGGAGGATACCTGGCAGGGCCAGACCTCTGTCTGATCTTGCTGGGCCCCATCTTGGGTGCATCCAAGGAAACCATGCATACGCTGCGTCTGCCATGGTGATAACTGTGCACGGGGAATGCCCAGATCCGAGCCCTGTGAGGCTGGCTGTCTGTCTGTCTGACCGTCCTGCTTTCTGTCAGCTCAGACCGCACCACGGGACAGAGGCCAACGTACCAAAAGTTTTGGGGCCTGTTTCCTCCTCTAAACATGATAGTTCCCTGCTGTGTCCTTTACAGGATGACACGGGGATTGAATGACAAAATGCACAGCAAAGAGCTTTGAAATATGCAACTCAGTGCTCAGGATGTGTGTGTGGTGGTGGTGATGTCTTTCAGAATGCTGCTCCCTGCACGTCACCCGGTGCCCTCCTCAGGCAGTCTGGCTTACTTTGGTACCAGGTGGGTGAGAACAGGGTGGATGCAATCCCCTAAAATGTACTGAACTTCATGCAGCGTGGAACCCCAAGCAAAGCCATCCTCAGCCATGTTACTGAGGCCTTTGATTGCCAACCACCAGAGATGATGCAGGGAAAGCAGGGGGGTGCACAGCCTGGGCCAGGGGGACCAGGGCAGGCAGCAGGTGATAGGTCACCGGGACATCCTGATGGGAAAGACCGATGGCCCAAACTCTGAGCCAGGTGGGCACTGGGGCCAGTGGCTGGGAGTGAGCTGGAATGGGAGAACGGGGAGTCTCCAGGTGACTGTGCACACCACAGGAAAGGGTGCTCAGTGCCGATCTGCAGGCAGCACAGGGTCCAGCTGAGCCGCCTGTCAGCTTCGAGGCAGGAAAACCAGCTCCTATGGCCTAGGCCCCTGTGATTTACGGGGCCACAATGTCTCAACCTGTACCAAAGCTGTCTTTAGAAGCTGCAGGCAGGGGCACACCTGGCCCCCGGCCTCAGAGCACGTTTACGAGCAGCATCCACTGTTGTGCTGCTGGAAGGAGCGTCCCCAGAGCCATCGAGATGGGGAGCCCACGCAGAGGCCCAGGTGTGCACCTGAAGCCCTAGGGGACTTCAGAGCGCTCCCTGACAGTGTGCCTGGGCTTTAACCTGCTTCTGGAATCTGCGCTTGTGAAGATGAAAGGGAACCTGCACCACCAAGGGAAGCACCTTCAGACCAGGTGTTGCCTTGGGAGACAACAGACAATAAAACCTAAGCTGGTCCTGGAGACCATCAGGGAGGAGCCCCAGGGCAGCAAACACCCAGGGAGACCAGATGTCTGCCTGCTGGACCTCTCAGACTTGGGCTCCAGAGGGGCGCCCCTCCTGCTACTGCTTCTCCTCAGTTCCAGCACCGCCGGATGTCTAGCACAAGTTCACTCCATATTGGACAGTCCCTGGAATTCACATTTTCAGTCCAACACCATTTTCTAAGTGCCTGCAAGGCCATGTGATAAATGCTGGGAGGACCCAAAGGTAACAAAATAACAAGAGCTGGAGAGACAATCAATGGCTGTGCAAACCCTTAGATAAAAAGGGTGGGCAGTCCTGGCCAGTTTGGCTCAGCGGTTAGAGCATCGGCCCGCGAACCAGAGAGTCCCGGGTTCGGTTCCCGCTGGGGGCATGTGACTCGGTTGCAGTTCATCCCCGGCCCCGGTTGGGGTGGCAGCCACTTGATGTGTCTCTCTCGCATTGATGTTTCTTTCTTTCTCTTCCTCCCTCCCTCCCACTCTATCTGAAGATAAATGCCAAAAAAATGTCCTCGGGTGAGGATAAAAAAAAAAAAGGGTGGGTATGTCCTGGCTGGTTTGGCTCAGCGGTTAGAGCATCGGCCCATGAATCAATGGGTCGCGGGTTCGATTCCAGTCAAGGGCACGTACCTCGGTTGCAATTCATCCCAGCCCTGGTCAGGGTCGTGTGGGAGGCAACCAGTCAATGTGTCCTTCTCACGTCGATGATTCTTTCTCTCTCTCTCCCCCTCCCACTCTATCTGAAGACAAATAGAAAAATATCCTCGGGTGAGGATTAAAAAAAAAAGGGTGGTCATGGTCCAGGCTCAGTGGTTGAGCGTCAACCCATGCACCAGGAGGTTACCGGTTCGATTCTAGTTGGGGCACATGTCCAGGTTGTGGGCCAAATCCCCAGTGGAGGGCATGCCGGAGGCGGCCAATTGATGTTCTCTCTCATCGACGTTTCTATCTCTCTCTCTCTCACTTCCTCTCTCTCTAAAACCAATAAAGGGAAAAAAAAATTTTTTTAAAGGGTGGTCATGATGGGTCCTACTCACTAGGTGCTTGTGAGCATTGCTGAGACCACTGATAGGCAGTCTGTCGTACGCTGCACCAAGGTCACCCGGCTGGTGGGTGATGGCACTGGGATTTGAGTCTGGGCAGTCTGACTCCGGAGTCATGTCATATCCCAAGGAAACCAGTGGGCCAGCGGTTTAGTTACTCTCTTGGTTTTCCGAGCAGCCCACGGCAGGGCTCCTGGTGACCACTGTGGGGAGCCCCTGAAAATCACCACCCACCAAGCTCGACAAGCCTGGCCCGTGGGGGCCGACAGGGAGGCACTACCTGCGGTGACCTGTGACACTCGAGGTTAACGGAGAACTTAGAGTTTTTAAAAAGCCACGTTCTTTTCCTCTTTTAAGAGACCCATTCCAGCATCATTTCTAACTCAGATAATTCTGGATATCAATTAGGTGTTTCTAATGAGCCCAGAAATTTTCATAATTATTCTTTTTTTTCCCAAAGCCATAATTATAGGTTTGAGTATATGCTACAGACAAGAAATTTAAATAGCACTTTGTACACTCAGGCATTCTGCTTCTTCTTTCATTAAAAAAAAAAAAAAATTTAGAGAAGGCTTCCAATTATCCTTTATTACCATTCTCCCCTCCCCGAGGTAAACTCTGGGAGATGAGCATCTAACTGTCCAGGCCTCATCCGTAGTTGCACATCCCAGCCCCCTCCCTGCTTCTTCAGGGCATCGTGGCTTTCCCCATGCTGCTCAGAGAGAAGGTTGCCTATGAAGTGGGACCAGCTCCCCATCTCTCTGCAGTGACTGGCAGGAGGTGGAAGTGTTGGCTGGAGCTGCTCCCCAGCACGGAAGGCCCAGGCCAGACCTGAGCAAGCCTGGAGACCTTCCATGCGTGTTGGGACAATGTGGCAAAGACCTCCCAGCTCAGCCTCCTCCTCTGTGCAAACCTGCCCCCAGTGGTACTCAGGGCCTTCCCTAGTCCCACGGCATGGATCTGAATGGGCATGCAGGTGGAGGGATCCAGCGAGGATAGGACAGGGACCAGGGACACCATGACTCTCGATTCAAACCATCTTCCTTCACACCTCCTGTGTGCCTGGCGCAGGACTGGGCACAGGGGCTCCAGTGAGAATCAGATCCTTCTCGCTCAGAGATCCTGTACTTCCTGAGAGTACCAAGTGTGGCATGCCTCATGGCCCCACCTTGACCTCGGCTGGGCGCAGAGAGGAGGGCTCTGCCCGCCGCACTCTTTGAGTCATCCTTTTTAAGCCAAGTCAGTCAGCTCCTGACCCAGCAGCTTGCTGCTCTGAATCCCCAGACACTCCCTAGCACCCCTGGGTATTTCTGCTTTAAGCTCATGCCAGGCACTTTCATGCATGTGTTGCATTCTTTTCGCTTCAAAACTGGCCTTGGGTGTGTGGACGTCACACTATACCCTGTTCTGGTGATGAAACTGAGGCTCAGAGAGGTCACCCTTGCAGCAGGCCACGGGTCTCTGTGCCTTTCTTCCCTGAACTTGTTTTATGTCACGACAGGTCAGAGAGCAAAGACTCGTGTCCTCTTGGGTCAGGACGTGCTGTCTCAGCTGGAAAGGGGCAGAGATCCTGCTCTTGGTGAGACTTTATTTTCTGTCTTCCCAAATGACTAAGGCCAGCCTCTCTTGCATCCCAGAGCTGCTGGGAATTTGTTTACTTTTGAATCCAAGAGCCCATGTCCTGGGAAGAAGGTCGGGGCAGGAGCAGAAACATGTGGCCCGCATCAGAGGAGGCACTTCAGGAGTGGCTGTCCTGCAGCTGGGCTCCAAGAGGAAACACAGCCGCCCCAGCACAGGCGCAGGAACAGGGTGCCAGCACAGCTGCCCGAGGCGGGGCGGCCCGCGAGGCCCCTGTGGGTGGAAGGCCGCTCTCGGTCAGCACCCAGCGGAGGCTGCGGGAAGGGGCCCCAGGCCTGTGTGTGCACATGCGGGAGAGTCTGGCTGCTTCCTCCAGCTCACCGCCCTGCAAAGCCAGCTGGAAAACCCAAGAGAAAAACAATCCTCTGGTCCCAGGAGACTTGACAAAGCTCCTTTCATTGTCAAGCACGCACTGAGCACATACTCTGTGCCGGGCGCCAAGTCTTGCTCTCCTAGACCTTATCTTCTCATAGGGGAGACTGACAATTAGCAAGAAAAGAAGTAAAATGTGACCATTTCGGAGAGCGATGAGGGCTGTGGAGGAGACGTGCCCCAGGGTGACCGTGTGAAGGGCAGGCTGCCGCTTTGGACTGGGTGCTCGGGAAGGCCTCCCTGCGGGGGGACCTTGAGTGGACTCCCGAGTGGTAAGAAGCAGTGGCAAGTATCCGGGAAGAACAGTCCAGGCAGAGGGACCGGCTAGCAGACCCCCCCTGAGGCCGGACAGGCCTGTGCTTGTGAGGAGCAGGAAGATGTAAACGCAAAAGCTGAAGGCCATGAGGAGGAGGTGGGAGGGAGGTGGTGTGCCTAAGCGGTCAGCTCCTTCCAGCAGCCAGGTAGATGATGAATTTCCAGGGAGCAGGGGTCAACGCAGGGAGATGGGAGCTGATAGAGTTCTAGTCTTAATATTATTTGCATCCGCTTCCTGGAGCCCCTTCACATGCCGAAATACTTAATTAATGGCCTCACTATAGGGGAGCTGGTTGCATCTTCATCTACCTCAAGGTTCAGATGGGTTGACCCTCTGCAGCCCTCACTTTGTGGAGCCCACAGCAGGACCGGGCCTCTGGAGATGTGTGGGCGGGACACATCTGTGTAGCCAGTGGTTCAATAAAAATCCTGGACGCAGCACACGCAGCCCAGGGGACCGGTGCGTTTCATCCGGGAGCCAAGAGTCTCCTTCACGGTCTCTCCCCGTCTGTGCAGGCCACGGCGCTCCTGCCCCTGCTGTGGCTGCCTGGCTTCCTCTGCGACACTCTGTCTGAGAACAGACACCCGGCAGGTGAGTGGTGGCCTGGAGCTCACCAGCCTCATCCTCTTCAAGTGTGTCTCTTAAAGCATTTGGTGAGGACACACGCTCTCTCCAGAATGTTCCATCCCACAGAGTTAGAAGCCTGTAGGACAAAGGGTCCATGAGGCTGATCCGGGAGTAGAAAGGCCGGCATCCCCACAGTGCTCTGCGTGATGCTGGTGAGGGCAGGGCCGGAGGGGGAGGGGCCACTGCCAGCCTCATCCAGTCCATGGATGGACTTGACCCCCGACAGTCCTTCCTCTTTTCCTTGGCTCTAGGACCTCTCCTACCTCACAGGGCAGGCATTCAGACAGGATGTCGGACGGCCAGGATGGTGGCTATGTTTCATTCGATTGGCACTGGCTGCTTTTAGAATGGTGTTAACAGGGCTTCGGATCATGTCTTGGTTCAAGAGAAAAGAATGAAGTGACAGATTAGTGGCATCTTCCCTGAACGCGGGAGAAGACTGCAGAGGCAGCATGCCTTTGTTTGCCAATCAGAGCGAAGCCCAGCAAGCGTGGAGCCACCAGGAAGAGACTTAGCACAGGCCGACTGTAGCTCCCTCTTAGCCGAGCACTGGGAGGCCGCCAAGCCCCTCAGCAGAACCTCAGGGTGGGGCTCACAGGACAGCCCCTGCCAAGGAGGACTGCCCGGCACTACCCTGATCCACTCCTTGCCTTTTCTTGACTCAGAGGTCCCTAACTATTTGACAACTAAAACAGGTTTAAAACCCAGAATCCTCTTGGGCAGGCATTCTCCACAGTAGGTATGAAGCCTCAGATCGCTGCTAACATACCAAGCTAAATGGTGGAGTTTTAACGAAATTTAAAGAAAGTTTAACACTAAAGAACTCTGAACACGTCAAATTATTAAAATTCTACTTGCAAATCAAATGAGGAAAGGGCATGTTGACCGAAGGAACCAATGAGAACACCCTCCCCCCCCAAGACAAACACTTGTGAAATGAAGAGGACCAATTTGGCTTGAGCTCTTCATTTTCCCTCAGCTGGCATTAGGGCCCATTTTCAAAAGAAGAAAGCGTAAAGGCATTCAGAGGAGCGTTCCTCCGGGGGGCCTCGCGTTCTAATCCAGACCTTCAGTCTTCAGCTTTGGCTGAAGACAGGCTGAATCAAATCCAGCTCCCCTGAGAACAAATGCCCACCTCTCAGCTGAGTGGCGGTTTAATCAGCAGTCACATCGCACTTTAATTGCTAGATTGTTAGCAAATACAGCGTCTCCGTGGATGACTGCATTTGCATGTGAATTTGGAGAGAGATGCTCAGCTACCTAACTTTTTCCAAAGAAATGAAAACATGCAGACAGGGCTGGCTCCTCTCAGCTCTCAGGGTGGAGGGTGGCGGGTGGCGGGTGGTGGGTGGCGGGTGGCAGTCACCCTTTCCCCATGGCTTCTCCTCTGGGGCACCTTTTATTAGCAAACAACCCTCTGAAAGGACAAAGTGGGATAGAAGTCTTCAGTGCTAAACTAGCCTCCTTAACAAATCCATTGAGATTGTCTGTTTCTCCACCCACATGACAAATGATTCAAAATAGGTTTAATCAGAAAACAGACAAAGCCATTCTCAGGGCAGCAGGTTTGACTCCATGGGGCACCAGCCCTCCTTGCTGGCTGCTCTGAAGTGGGGCCCAATTTCAGACAAAGAACTACCCTGAGTACTGTCCCCCTCTTTTCCGAAGATATGCCAGTTTGAATAACACGATCTGAGTAGATCTTGGGTAGGCCTCGGGATTTCTCTGCGCTCTGGCTGCTGCCAGGCGGAGTGGAAGCACCCCCTAACGCAGCCACAGTGAGCAAGGGGGCAGACGATCAGTGGGCACCACAGTGGGCAGCAGCCTCATCCATCCAGGCCCCTGCCCGCAGCCTGGCACTCCCTGCCTGCGCTCAGCTAACCCTCACACCGCCCAGGTGGTGGGAGCTAGCGATGCCCTCGTACAGCTCTGGAGGTGGAGGCATAAGGTCTACCTTCGGTTTTGTTCATTTTGCGAAACTGTGGGCAGGAAATAAGGACTCACAAAAATATCAGGGTCTTTATAGGCTCGGTCATCAGGTTCACGTGTGCTTTTTCTAGTTTTAGTGCTGACCCAAGTCCTGCATCCCAGGATGCCCCTCAGCCCTGGGCAAACCAGGATGGCCAGGACACAGGATGCCTCGGGCAATGCCTTCCACCTCCAGCGGAGGGACGGGAGCAGCAGCTTCCCAGCAGACCCTGGCCACCCCACCCCTTCTTCTGCAGCAGGACAGAGCCCCGGCCTAGGGAGAGGAAGGCCCCAGCCGGCGGCCAGGGCCACCCGTGCCTTTGGTCACCCGGCCCTGAGCCACAGCCTCCTCACACAGGGCTCTGTTTAAGAGACACGGCCTCTGAGTAACAGGAATATCTGTGAGCAAAATGTGTGGTTTGTGTTTCCACTGGAGTCAACCTTTTAACCCTCGGAGCACTTAATTGCCTTTTCCAGGTTTTGCTTTAATAACCAGCTTGACTCTTGCCAATTCTGGCTGAAATGAGAGGCACTGGATGTGTGACTGGAAACGGAACCTCCTTGCGTGATACTTGACACAGCTTGTGCCAAATCCTAGTTCATTAAATCCATGCGTTGTGGCATCTTTTCCTAAACGACAGTCGGAAATTTCCTTCATCTGTAAAACTTCTAAGCTCAGGGGGTATCCTCAAAGCTGAGCTTTTATAAAAATGCCTTCCCCTAAGACACACTTAGGGAGCTCCTGCCTGTAAATTACAGGCCGACTTTGGAATTCCGGGTTTCTCCGTCACTCCCAGCGGAGCTCAGTCTTTCTGTCGGGGCCTCCTGGGCCCCACACTCCACCTTCCAAAGTAAGCACAGGGTAAGGTGTGGACATCTGGTTCCTGTTTCTGAATTCAAAATTGATCTGCTGGGTGATTCTTGGCAAGTCACTTAACCTCTCTGAGCTTAAGTTTCCCTAATCCTGGCTCACCAGACACCTCTCATGGGGAGGGGCGGCTAGCCAGTTAATGAGCAGATGTTTCACAAAGAGGGGAACTCAGCCTATGGCACAGCAGTAGCAAATCCCAAGGAAGAGTGCACAGGTGGGGGCTGGGGTAGAGGAGGTTGAGAATCACAGCACAGCAGTAGCAAAATCCTGCAAAACACAAGTGGCCTGAAGCAGGGAAGAAGTTATCTCTAGAATCACTCCTGGTTATTCCACGACAATCAGCTCTCCTTGCTCAATCTCAGACCAGGTCTCACTGGTTCTCTGAGAGAGCTGGAGCACACTTCCGTCCACGCAGTCTGCCCCAAGTCACTTCCCCCGGTGCTGGCTGTGTCCTTTCCTGGTCCCACAGCTCTGTGGTTCTCTCCTTGGCGCTTCAGGACATTCATACGTGGATGCTTCCGCCTGCCACACGCTCTACAATTCAGCTCTTTCTTACATGGCGCTGAGAGTTTGGCATTACTGTCTCCGTTTTGCAGATAAGGAACATGTGGCACAAGGAGGGTTGTCAACTTTTAGGGGGACCAATGCATCCTGTTTTGTCCAGGTCTTTCCTGGCTTTTGCACTGAATGCCCCTTGTCCTGGGACACCTCTCAGTCCCAGGCAAACAGAGACAGTTGGCCACCCTACTTTCAATGCAAAAGCCTGGCTAACCAAAGCAACAGCTCCTTGCTCCTCTCCCTCCCCATCTCTAGCCCTAAGTCCCCAAGCAGACGCACACTCCCTGAGGACAGTGGCCACATCTCAACCCTTTGTTGTTTAAGAGAACCCAGTATAGAATGGGATTGCGTTAATATTTGCCAGTTTGAATAATCATGCCTTTACTTCCATGGAGGAAGATCAGTTTCCCTATAATGGCACAACTGGGCTTCTCTTATAAGCTGTTTTAGGAACATGCCTTCACTGTTCAGCAGCACAGAGAGCAGGCACTTTGGAGCTCCTCTGTCCCCTGCTCTTATCTACAGGGACACAAGCCAGCATAATAGAGTCTTAGGACCTTCAAATATTTAAGTAAGAGACACCTGCCTCCCTTGGTCCAAATATGCTAATGCGTGCAATAGAACTGTGGGCTCTGTGAGACAGCTGTACACTTGCACGCTCAGCTCTCAGGGGCCTCTTTCAGTTTAGACACATTCAACAGGGTAGGTGTGCTGTCGCCGGTGCTCGTGCGGCCTCACCTAGGCCATGTGAACACACACGCTGGCTGACCATCTCCATGGGCAGTAGAGGGAGGTCTATCGTACGCAGAGGCACAAGAGCTGCCACAGGTCTCAGAGGCTGCAGTCAAGATGTCTTAGATTCCCTCCTGAGACTTGGATGCAGCAGGAGGGAGCTAGTGGCATATCCGAGAAGCTTTGGAGCACCTAGTTCCTGGCTACCAGAGGCCAGAGGACTTGTTTGGCTCATCCCATCAACTTAATGCAGACCACTGATCAGAGCCAGCACAGCATGGTGGGTCAGGGGCAAGACTCTAGAGATGGATGGACTTACTGGCCGTGAGACCTTGATCTTATGTATTAATCCCTCTGAGTTTCAGTTTCCTCCTCTGTAAGGCAGAGATAATAATGTCTCTTATAAGACTGTTGTAAGGATAAACTGAAAAATGTGAGCAAAGTGTTGAAACAGTAAGGATTTAAAGAATGATAGCTATTATTATTATTTGATCATGTGGATATTCATGGTCCTGTCAGCTCCTGTTGACACTGATGCCCTGTGAGGGCTCAGCCAGGCTCAGTGGGGGCGGCAGGTGGTGAGAACATGCGCCCACAGTCCCATTACTGCTCCCCTCACTGCACCAGTGACAGACACACTGTCTTCTCAATCAGCTCATGCCCACTGACAGGGAAAGACTGCTTTCCCCGGATGCATGGGATGAGTGCTCACTGTTCACGCCAAGTGTCGGCACATGAACTGTTGTTTACAGCATGTTTGTAACAAGCCTGCATCAGTATTCCCTGGATAACATCTCCACGTTCCCCCATGGAATCCGTTTTTGAGCAACTTCTTTCCATTCTTTTTTTTTTTTTAAGCCACAACAGATTGTTCCATGACCGGTTTCTTCAGTGTTGCTGAAGCACTTAACAGACACTCCACAGCCCTAAGAAAAGACGATGAACGCTTTGGTTCCTAAGTCATAATCTCCCACGGGAACGTCTGTATCATCTGGACACCAGACCCCAGTAAGGCCAACCTTTCAACTACATCCACAAAAGCTATAAAAAAGACCTCAAAGAAGTAAGGAATGTATCAGGAAGCCCAAGCACAACAAGAGACACACCAGGACAAAGGGAGACACAGAAGGACCGGTAATAAAAAGGGAGACGGGAAGAATCCTCAGTAAGAGCAGACGGGCTGGAGGCGGCTTCCCGCAGGGCCCGACGCCCTGCGCACTGCAGCACCCCGAAAACACCACGGGACACAAACCCAGGAAGATAACGTCTGCCTCTAACGATTATCCCGAGTCTTCGTGCAATTGGTAACTTGTATCTAAGGTGTTCTGTGTAGTGTATCTTTATAAAAACAGTGACTTAAAAGACTTGTCCTAAGTTGGCTTGAAGAAAATTACAAAAGAAAGGTTTCAAAAATGCTTTGAAATAACAGTAGTGTTGGAAAGATAAAATGAGTGTTTAAACGCCAAGCCTCAGTTACCTAGAAGTCTCATTCGTCTGGATCTGGAAGGAACGCCACGTTCCTCAACTTGGCAGTCAACGAAGCGTTCTCCGCCTGTACACACTGCGATTCTAAGTGCTACCATAACATTTCTGAGGATGAACCTTTTACAGAGTATGACCGGCTTTTACAGAAAAACATACCTGATGACTTTGGAAGCGTGTCAGTGGTCAGGTAAATGCTCATCTTCTCACTCGATCTGCAGGTAACTTTTTGAAGAGTTCTCTAATGTCAGTCATTCTTTCTAGTTCCCCGAGGGATCTCTACTGACAGAAAGGGCGCCGAGACTCAGCATCACGTGTTTTGGGTTGGGAGACCCTGGGTGAGCCAAGTCAGTCATGCTTTCTTGGTGAATTTTAAAAAGGTATCATGGGCTGGGTTCTGCTGAGAACAGGTTGTTCTCCTCAGTCTTCTACTGATCTGTGGAAAGCCCCTTCTCTTTCTTCGAAAGTCAGAGCTTTCAGAAATAAATGAAGCCCTTCCCAGAGTGTCAGAAGATACCCCAGGCAGCTCATCTGTCCATCCATCCATCCATCCACCCATCCTTCCATTCAACTGTCCATCTAACCATCCACTTGTCCTCCCGTAACCTTGACTGAGTGCTTGCTGGATTGAGCAAACCCAGGGAAAGATCCAGTGGCCCTGCCCTTGTGGTATTCTCGGTCCTGTGAGGGGACAGGTGGACAGGAAATGAGAAACATGAGAAATGCTATAATACAGCATGCCTGGGTTGACCATGGAAGGTCAACTAAATCATACCAGGAGGAGACCACACGGAGACTTGCACGGTAAGTGGCCTTAGCCTGCGCATGGCTCTCCCAGGACCTGGAACAGGCTCACTGTGGCTGGAGGGCAAGCAGCAGGGGCGGGGGTGGGGGTCTGGGGAGAGGGAAGGCAGGAGGGTAAGAGGGACAGCTGTGCCTCATATCAAGTAGTTTAGACATTCTCTCATTTAATCCTCTCAGCAACCCATAAAGATACCTATTATTTTCCCCATTGTACAGATGAGGAATTGCACCTCAGGCTAATAACAGGATGACGTGGTTGCTAAGTGACAAAGAGAAGATTTGAGCCCAGGTCTGTCCAACTCCAATGTTTAGGAAAATAAAGAGGACACACTACGAGAAACTGCATCCAAGTTCAGCTCGCTCTGTCCTCAAATGGACCAAGTCACAGAACGTGTTACAGCTCCAGGGGCAGTCACCTGGGATTCAGAAAGATGGGAGATAGGAAGGATCACACTAAACCAAGACCAGGTTCGAAATTCCCAGGAAAACTCTAGGACTTAGTGCATTGCTGAACTAGGGCACTTGGCTGAAGGCAGACAAGCAGGGACTGGCTTCATCCCCAGCATGCGATTGAGTGGTGGATGGGAAAACACAGGTCGTATGCAGAGATGTCTACTCCTTCAAAGGTCCCTAAACATAGAACAGTTTCTGTGTCTGCCTAAGTTAGTTAAAGGGTATACTTGTCAATTGGTATTGCAAAGGTCTAATTTTCATAGTATATAAAGAGTTTTTACAAATCAACAAGAAACTGGCCAACAACTAAAGAAAATCAAACAAAGGCTATAATCAAAAGTTTGCAGAAAAGGTGATGCAAATTGTTTGTAAACATTGGGAAAATATAATCTCGCTCATAAGATAAGAAATGCAAACTGAAACTACTGCAAATAGCCTTTTTAACCTTTGAGATCAGGAAAAACAAAGAAGTTTAGTAACACACGTTGGTGAGAGCGAGGGAAAACAGACAGGCGCGTACATCGCTGGCGGGAGTGTAAACTGGTCTAGCCTCAGCGGGTGGCACTACATAGCCTCTTCCACAGTGAAAAGTGCACATATTCTTGGACCCTGCAACTTGACTACAGGACATACTTGCACGTGTGGGAAGAGAGAAATTTACACTGCAGAATTGGTTGTAACTGCACAAGACTGCTAACAAAATAAATGTCCATCAATAGAGAACCTTACAATTGTGCTACATCCACACAGTGGGACATTCTGCAGCCATTAAAAATGGAATAAGGAAGCTGTGCATATACTGCCGTGAAATAATCTTCGAGATGTACCGTGAAGTAAAAGAAAAGGGAATGTACAGAGCAATGTGCATCACGTGCGCTGAAGTGGACGCTGTGCTGGGCGCACAGACCCGCAGCTGCCAGGAGCGTGGGAGGGACCCCAGGTCCCTCTTCAGGGCTTGGCCAGGGCTGAAAAGAGCCGCCTCTCCGAAGCCGAGGCCCAGATACAATGACTGATCAAAGGCCTGCTCGCCTTACCCCAAACTGGGACAACTCTGAAGGGCCATCCAGGCTCCAGAGCTCACTGTGGGGCTAACTTAGGCCTCTGCTGTGACCGCGTTATGGTTAGAATTCCTCCCTCTGGTCAGCCCCACTTCCTTGACCTCACAGATGTCGGTCCCGGGGTGCTCCCAGTAAACGTCCTGCCCGGCAACTGCCATCTCAGAGTCTGTTTCCACAGAGCCAACCTGCCACTGCTACCATTTGTGAGGGAGACAGGGGAGGGGGTCTAACGGGTTACCCATTCATGCCCTGGCCAGTTTTGCTCAGTGGTTAGAGCATTGGCCCGCGGTCCAGAGAGACCCGGGTTCGGTTCCTGCTAAGGGCACGTACCTCGGTTGCAGTTTGTCCCCCGCCCTGGTTGGGGTCATGTGGGTGGCAGCCAGTCGATGTGTCTCTCTCACATCAATGTTTCTCTCTCTCTCTTCCTCCCTCTCTCCCTCCTACTCTATCTGAAGATACATGCAAAAATGTCCTCAGGTGACGATAAAAATAAAAAAAAAATAAAGGATTACCCATTCACATGCTTGCTCAGTTGTGCAAAACATACCTCTAGGCGGACATGCAAGAATCTGAAATATTGGCTAAACTGGGGAGGATAACAGGGTGGTGTGGGGCCCAGAGGAAAAGGAAGACTTTCCATGGTTTTCCCTTTTAGTGTTCTTGAAATTTGTACCATGAGCACAGGTTACCTATCGACAAATGAATAAAGTAACAATGCCTTTAAAAGTGGAGACAGAGAATGTGTACACCCAGCAGGTCCCTTCCAGCCATTAGGTGACTGCCAGCATGGAGTCGGCCAGGCGATGTCCTGGGTCACAGCACGGAAACCAGGGAGTCCACGGTTACCCTCTGGCCTGCTGACATTGCAGGGAGGATGTGACTTCCTTTCCATTTCTAAACCCATAGAGACACCTGGGTCCAAGCCTGGCATGAAGGAGAAATGATTCTTACAGGGCTTCCCTACTTGTGCGTGCCGTGGGGTCGTTTCCAAAGCGTAGGCGTTGCTGAGAGAGCTTGGGCCTTCGGCGCTGGCCCAGATTCTCATTACGGAGCGCTGGTGAGCGCGGGGTAACTCGTGTTCTCTGCTCGGAGCAGTCTGATGATGATGGGCTGACCTTCCCACCAGGCCCATTTCTGGGAAGACGTCCGAACGCCTGGCCTCGCCCTGCCTTGGCGCTGCTGACCACCCAGCTGTTCAACACAACTTGGGGGGAGGGTGCTTTTCCAGATGCTTCCCCCAAACAGAACTTCTGCCTCCACAACTAGCCAAGCCCTTCCTCAGCCCATTTATGAGTACAGAACTGAAACATTCCAAGTTAGATCAGAGGTAAGTTTCTCAGAAGGCTAGTTGGCAAAAAGGGAGATTGGGAGTGGAGGCACTTCCCAGCTCTTGAAGACCTTAGGGGACCCTAGGATCTTAAGTAAACACGCAATGCCAACAATTCTGGTCCTAACCACACCGTAAAACGTCTGTATGAGGCTTGACGCTTCTCCATGTCCTAATATACCCTCACTCCCAGACCTTTCTGCAGCCCTGCCCTCCCACCGCCCCGTTCCTCGGCCAGTGCTGATCACACGCGGTGTCTCCTCTATTTGCGTCCTGTTGGCAGCAGTGCGTGGTGTCTGGGGGCGCAGTCTGGGCAGTGGGGGGTGGAGACCGATGCTGCCAGTGGAAGCAGCGTTAACAGTGGAAAGTCATTCTGGTCAGCTCTTCAGAGGCGTCCCCATTGGGTCTTCAGGTCTGAGAAACAGCCACAGCCCTCCAGTGACAGTCCCTTCCACCTCCCCCACTGAGCCACAGACAGACTTCTAAGAAGCTGAATTGGTAAATGATGATTAGTAATCTTCATAATAACACTCGATATGTTGTACCTTCCCAATGAATGCTGGTGGTGTAACATTTTTTAAACTATGAAGGACTGGACTGTGCCTTAAGTGTAAAGAATTGTTTTGACTCCCTAGATTGAATTACCTGCTGTTCATTTTTAGAAATGAACTTGGTCATTTGAGGAACTTGGGTTATATTTGCAATTGGTCCCATCTCCTGTCTCTGAAGAATTAAGAGCTGGAAGTCAATCTCAGTAGTGTTGCCTCCTTTGTTTTTGATACCACAAAGGAATGTGATTGGTGTACATCATACAAGAACGTCCTTCCAGCAGCCACAACGTTGTATGGATGAACTGATTCTCTTTAGTTCTTCCAGTAAAGGCACATATGTGTATATATTAAGAATGCAAGTTGTACACTTTATGTGCATTTTATTGTATATCAATTCTACCTCAATAAAGCTGTAAATAATAAGAAATCACTTTTGTAAGAACTATGAAAAAAAGGGCGAGGTTAGATGTCCATCCCCAGAACACCTGGCCAGGCTCTGACTGCCCAACCTCACTGTCCTGTGTTACCCGTTAGCAGCTGGAGTCGGCCTTGATACCCGAGAACTTGACACCTGAGATGAGACCACAGGTTTGAGCAGCAGCGGTCACATCCCACACTCTGGTGGGGAATCTCTCTTCCTGCCATTTAACCTGCCTGGTGACGGACTAATGGTAAGAAATAAATACAAGGAAAGGCTAGCGGGGTGTCTCAGGCGCCGATGACAGCTGCACAGAACCTGCGGTGCTTACGGGAAGTTCAACGCGCTGGCTCCTTGCTGGCCCATGTCAGGCCCCAGCCCACATTACCTCCTTTCATGAGCTTCAATATCCCTCGGAAACGCTCTCCCTTTACATTCTCTCCATCTCTTCCCTGGAACATCTCCAGAGGGCTCTTTGATTGGGCTGCACACAAGTTTCTGAGCTTGCGACTTCCTTTCAGTCATAAATCAGCTCTTACACACTCACTTTCCCTGCTCGCTGTCCGTCAGTATTAATAGCCCCAAATCCCAGGAGCATTTGAGAACGGTTCCAATTTTGGTTTGAAAATCAATTTGGAAGCTAGTGGTTGGCTCTGCTCAGATTCCAATCCTTCTGAGGTCAGTTCTTACAAATTGACCAAACCCAGGCTGGGGGTGCCTGGCCTGGTGAACGTCCCCACTTTGAAAGTCTCTCCATTTTCTCTTGACACGACAGATCCCTTGTCTCAGTGTTTTTCTCTTAACTGTCTCTAAAATTAAAATGTTAATTCTGGAGAGAGAGAAAAAAAAAACCTAATGCCTTCTATTGTGTGATCTGGTAGATAATTTAAAAAATAGTTTATTTCAGGATAGGTCAAATTTTATTATGAAAACAGAAGAATAAATATGAAATCCTGCTGTGTATCTTAAAAGACTCTGATATGATTCTCAGTGTTTTTGAAGCATCTTTCTTCTAAATAAGTTGTGCATCCTCCATAGTCTGCTGACCTTGTGCAGGGAAAGAAAGTATTAGATCTCATCAAAGGCTGATGAGGAAGGGCTCCCCACCAGATGGGAGCAGGGATTCCCTGCCAGCTCACAGGTCTGCCCCCCGATCCCCACCCACACCAGACAGCTGGAATATGCATTCAGGGATAAAGAACACAGACCATTGGTTGGGTTTCCTTGGGAAGACAAAAGAGGATCCTTCCACATGTAGCACATTGACTTAAGTGGTCTGCACCCCAAACCAGAGCGGGAAATGAAACTGATGATACACAAGCCTAGTGGTTGACACCATGCCGGAGAGACTCAGCCAAGGGCACCACAGTTGGCAAGCAGGCCTTTTTAGAGAGGGAAGGTGAGGGCACAGTGTCCACCAGCCTCTCAACTTCAGAGCTGGGTTTGCCTGGCATCCTCCAGCCTGACCCAGGGCCAGCCTGAGCATACCTTTGGGTTGCAAGCCTGAGCCCAAGCTTGAAAGGCATTGCTTTCCTCACTCTAGCTCCTTCGTCCTTTGTCCTGCTCTCTGACATTAGACATCATTTTCCCCTCATACAGCTGGTTAGGGGTCAGCCCATGGGTACCCACCACATGTGCCCCCTGACTGACCCCAAGCCAATCCACTGTGCCGTAGTTGCAGGCTCCTGTTTCTCAGCCGAGGGTGGGGCTCAGGTACGTCAGGGATGAATGATTTATTTAGAAGTGGCTCCCTGAAGCTCCCTGTCTGAGACATCATCAACATTTCAGGAGGCTTGATAAAGTCTTGTCCATCTGGGGAGAGAGGCTATTAATCTATTCATTAGTGTCAGACGATGTCTCTTTTGAACCTGATATGTCTGATTGTGGGAGAGAACAAAGCCAGACAATTACAGGCAGAGACGGGCAAAGAGCATCTGCTCCCATGACGTCAGGACTTCCGCCAGGAGGTTCACAAAGCCCTGGAGTGCTCCTGCTGCCCCCACCGAGTGGGATTCCTGTTGGGGTAAATTGATGACAATGAGACGCTAACATTTATGGAGTCCTTGCTACGTATTGCACACCGTGCAAAGCATTGTGCATGCACTCTCTGTCTTAATTCTTGCAACACCACTAAGAAGAATTGAGTGTTTTTATCCTCATCCTACCAATGAGGAAGCTGAGGCTCAAAATGATTTGCCTAGAGGGATACAGCCAGTAAACAGCAGAGCAGGACTCTCCTGGACCCTGGCTCCCAAGCCCATGCTCCTTTCAAGCACTGTGTCCATCCCTGGAAAAGACCGCACTGAGGCATGGGGACCCAGCTCTGGGAGGCTTTGGGCAGCAGCTCTATTCCCGAACTTGCACATGATTTCACACAATGGGTTGTTTGCCCACGTGTTCCCCAGATAGTGCCCCAGATCTGTGCTGGGTGAGATGCGGTGCTACAGGCCAGCTGGTCAATAAGAACTCAGAAAAGCTGGCCTGGCTGATATTATCAAAGCTAACACTCAAATCCAGGCCCATTGCCCCGAAACCCAGCATGGCTTGTAAACTTGTCTGCAAAGGCTTCAACCCTGGTTTACTAACAAGCTCTCTGAATTGCTGGGACATCACTCTGCATGGAGGAAGGTTTGAAAAGTAGCCATGGCCATGCTCATAGGTAAGAAGTTCCTCTCCACTGGTGTTGAACTTGCCCAAGTGGAGCCCAGAGACACCTGATTCTGAAGAGGAGGTGGTGGTGTGGGTCTCCAAGCTCAAGCACGGGCTGCCTCCCCAGTGTAGGCCAGGTGAGGCCTTGCATCGCTGTCCTTCCTCCTGGGTCCCAGGGGCCACAGCCGGAGCCGGGCCTAGGGCAGTGCACTCACCTAGATCCTGTGTGAGGCTGTTCTTGCGAACTCCAGCCTATTCTGCCCGCAGCCAGAGTGCCCGAGAGTTAATGCCCCCGGAAGCAGCCCTCAACTAATTACAGGTGGTGGTGTGGTGACAAGTATCTCCAGCTCCTTCACCACTCAGGTAGGATAGCTGAGGCGTGGTTTACATTATCTCTCTGAGTGTCCAGTGGGAGTGACATCCAGTTGCCTGGGGGGATCCTCTTGATTACGTTCCCTCACTTGGTGTCCTTCCCTCCCATCTCCCATCACTACTCCCCACCAGTGCTTCCTGGGATCACCTCCCAAAAAACTACTTGCACTCAGACTCTTGTCTTGGGATCTGCTTCTGGGAGAGCCCAATCCAGCTCCTGTCCAGAAGTGTCCTCTCCCCACTCCAGCCCCAGAGACTCGTCTTTATTCTTTGTTTCTTAGGATGTAGAACAGAGATTGAGTGCCCAGGCTCTGGACAAGATAGTCCTGGATTTGGATCTCAGGACGGTTCCTTACAGGTCGTGTGATCCTAGGCACATTAGCTGACCTCTCATGGCCTCGGATTTCTCAAAGGTAAAATGATGACAAGGGCACTGCCATCATAGATAGGTGCGATATACGTGCATGGCAAGTTTAGCACTGTGCCTAGCACACACTGAGCACTCACCAAAGTAGCTGCCATTATTATTATTATTATTTTATTTTATATTGGAATAACCCAAGCACTTGTCTTTCCCTATCACTGAACTGTGACTTCCTTGAGTATTTCATCTCTGACTCTCTCCTCACACAGGTGATGCTCATGACAGACCTGTTGCATTAAGTTGCTTTGTTTAATCTTTGCATTACCTTCCTGGATGAAGGCGAGGAAGGCTAATTACCCCACTTTTCAGGCTCAAGGAACAGAGCCCTAACATGCGTCCTGCCTCGTTGACGTCTTCAGCCTGCTGCTGCTTGGAGTGAGCTTATGGGATGGAGGGGGCAGCTGGGAGTTATCTCCTGGGTTATGATTCACTCTTCATGCGTTAGAGTGCCTCAAGGACAACATCTGTGTTTATCCACGTCCATGTCCCTCTATGCCAAGCCCATAGTAGGTGCTCAATAAACATCTGCCAATTGGCTGGAATAATCGGTATGAGCATGCCAGGGAACATCAAGTGGCTGGTAGATGGATTCATGTCACTGTCAGCTAGACAGAGCCAAAGCCTGACGAGGCTGATTTTTGAGAGAAGACCTTACAGAAATTAGAAGGTGGCAGATTGTCACTATGGTAACTTCACCCTCCTAGATATAGTTAACTTTTATGGGTGTATAAAAAGCTCATATTCTGTTTTAAACCATAGATCTTGGAGCTTCCCAGTTTATAAACTTCTGGGTTTTGATGATTTGGCCATTATAATAAAATTCCTGGACCCTTCTCAGCACCAACATTGATTAGATGAGATTTTAAACACCAGATTAGCAATAACCTCAACCACCATCATGACTGCTTGTGAGGTGTTAAGACATCTCGGAGTGCGGATGGCCACTTCTGGGTGTTGGCTGCCTCACTGTTGGTTGGATTCCTCCACTGGCTGTTGCAACTTGCAGAGGGGCCAGGACTGTCTTTGCACCCCAGAGACTTAAAGATAGATTCTGCGCTCAGGAAAAAGCTGTCAAAAAGCCATGCACTTAACTCTGCAGGTGAGATGGGCACCCCCCCAAGCCTGTCAGTCTCTATCGATTTAGGGTTCCCGTCTACACCCTGGCTGCATAGCCTGCGCATCAGCCTCAGCTGGGAGTCGGGACCTACCCCGAGTGATTAGATCGGAACCTCTGAGCATGGACACGTGTGGGGATGACATGGATGCTGGGTGCCTGTGATATGCAGCCAGGCTGAGTTGAAACCCACTGCCACAGAGAAGTAGGTATACCAGGTATATCAAGAAGTACAGTGAGAAAAAAGAGAAGAATGCTGGAAATCAGAGAATTTTAAAAATACCTTTGTCGTGGACCATTAAGCGTAGGAGAGCCACCCTCTTCTCTATGCTCCGTGGCGCGTGGACCACACCTCAGCAGAGCACTTGCCATTCTGAATTGTGTCCTTTCTTCTGTTAACTTTAATCATGAGTTCCCCAGGAGAGGCACCAGGTCTGATTCATCTTGATGCCTCTGATGCCGGGCATTGTGTTGGGACAGAGGCGGAGGCAGGGACGTTTGCAGAGTGCGTGATGCGTGAACGAACAGGACTTTCTGCTCTCAGATGCTCCTGAGGCCATGCTGTTTCACAAGAGACAATGAAAGTACTCTGCCAACTGGACAGAACTTTGTAACGACGGGGTTTTTATGGCCCTAAGTCATCCATTCAAAGGTGTTCATTTGGCACTCGCTGTGTGTGCTGGACGCCAAGCAGAGTGCTTTGAGAATAAAGAGCTGTGGGTGTGCAGACGTGTGGAGACCAGGGCGCCGAGGCTCACGGATGGAAAGCCCCGGGCATGTTTCAGAATCCACGAGGCTGGCTAAAGCACTGGGTGCAGGTGATGGGCCCCACAGCGGAACTACAGAAGAAGAAAAATGCTCTCCATGTACTCCTTTCAAGGAGCCAGACAAGGTGCAACACCTATTAGAAAGATTTTCTTCCCAAATCACTATACTTTTTCATAATCTGCTCACAGAGCTGATATTATATTTTCTGGGAAATCCACTCATGACAAACCTTATTCCCAAAATTCTGGATAAGCAAGGCATAGTTATAGCTGTACTTCCCATCCCAACTCCTTCCTTCCTTCACTGTGGTCGCCACCCTCTGCACCTTTGTCTTCCAAAATCAGCAAGTGGGGGGGGGGGGGGGGAGGAAACAGCTCTCCTGTTCCTAAGAAGCAGTGTCTACCATCCCCAGGTCCTCACAACTCTCAGCAGGGCTCCAGAATGATGAAGTTTCCTGCCCCTAAATTATCCTTCTCTGATTTCCTGAGCAATAGGCTTCTATTAGAAACCAAGGCTCTTCCTGAATCTTCCCAGAGCCCCTGAGTCCCAGAGTAAGGGCCCTGGTGTTCGGCCACGGCTGTAGGTTGGTCCGTGCTTCCAGGAGTTCCCTAAACCGCAGAAAAACATCTGAGGAGCAGAGGGACCTGGCCAGGAGTGAGTGGAATTGGATTTCAATCCTCACTTCCAACCTGCCGAGTCCTTCCTGAACATGAGCTCTTCATGTGAAAGAGATCTGAAGACAGGTGATCGTCAGGGTATTTTACTGAAAAACCACACTACTATTTCCTGGTCTAAAGTGCACAGGTCACTGAAAATAGCCCTGACTAAATGGAGAAGTTTTCTTCTCAGTGGTTCAGTGCACTTACACAGAGTCTTGCCAGATCCCGGGGTACGGGCTGTTGCCCATGTTACGGATGGACGCAGACCTGGAGGGGTTCTGGGAGCTGGCCAGGTGGCAGAGCAGGTCAAAGACCTCTGTGTCCTGGATGGTGCAAGGAAGAACCTTGTGTCACCTACATTTCACCGCTGTCCCCAGTGTATGGCATATGATGGACATTATGAACCCGTGGAGTCCACACCGTCGGAGTTTCATAGACAGTGACGGTGTCCACAGTGGGTGTGAGGCACTCCGTGTCTTCATGGCGTACACATGCTAGAGGTGGAGAGAAAAGTAGCCAAATAACCATACTGCAGAGAAGCATCCACTTAAGGTCCCATGAGAGGGTCAAAGTGTAGGACCTTGAAGGAGAGTGAAAGCCTACATTCCAATGTATTGGGAGGAAAGGGGTCTAATGGAAGGAAGCTCAGAAGTCTTAGAGGCAGGACTTGAGGATGGAGCAGATATTTTAAAAAATAATGATAACAATGCTATTTAAGAAAATTTGATATTAAAAACGTCATGGCGCCACTTCCCACTGCAGCAGAGTGTCCACTGCAGATGGGCCCCCGCTCGCCGATGGCATGCAGGCGTGTCGGGAGAGCTGTGGAGCAGGCAGCAGGCGTGCACCGGCATCAGCGACACAGCCAAGGTGTCAGAACAATGAGTGTCATAGTATCCGTTCCTCGGATTGAGTTCAGGCCAAGCCTTCCATGGATACCTGTCTAAGCAGCAGACAATTTCGTTAACATCACGTGTCCATACTTCCACAGAGAACACAAAGACACGGTGGCACCATGAGGGTACGCACAGACACAGGGCCATTTGGGGACCTCAAGGATTGGCGCTCCTGGTGGAGAACCTCAGTGCTGGGCAGGTGCCCTATCTTCAGTGGATGGGCATCATGCAGCCTGACAGGTGTCTGAGGCTTGGGGAGGATTCCATGGGAGAGGCAATTTTCTATCATGAGCTTTTTTTGTGAAGTCAAGGAGAAGGAGTGCTCCCAGGAATTTCTGGGGTCAGAATCTTACAATAGCAGGTGGAGGTGAGAGACAGCCAAATGCAGGTTGGTTCTATAAAAAGTGGCCACGGACTTCCAGTCAAGATAGCAGGTAGGTAAACGCGGTATCGCCTCCTCTCACAACTATATCAAAATTACAACTAAACCACAGAACAACTGTTATTCAGAACCACCTGATTGAGCTGAATGGAAGTCCTACAACTACGAAATTAAAGCAGCCGCCACATCAAAACTGGTAGGAGGGGCGGAGGCACAGAGGGGCTGGTCCCACACCCACGTGTGGCGGATAAAAATCAGGTGGACACCTCGGCTGTGAAGACCCTCCCTGAAGAGTGAGGGGTCCCAGTTCCACATGAGGCCCCCCTTAGCCCAGGGTTCCAGTGCCAGGAAGAAGAGTCCCCATAACTTCTGGCTGTGAAAACCAACAGGAACCGAGGCTGAAGGAGGCTGAGGCTTCTAGAGCCCCAGGCAGCTCCTCTTAAAGGGCCCGTGCATGGACTTACTTGGACCCGCTCCCTCCAGGCTCCAGTGTAGGGAAGGCAGCTTGAAAAGCACCAGAGACATACAGGGAAGAACTGAGTTGTTTGGCATTGGGTCAAGAGCTGGAGGGGCAGCTTTCTCCCAGAATGATGTGCTGGCGGAGGCGGTTGTTCCCTTGGTGAGCCCTTCCCCTACAAGGCTGCAGACGGGCGCCATATCTGGGACTCCAGCAACCTGGCTCACACTGGTTGCCCCACCCTGGTGATTCCCTGATGATTTCAGATTTTCCTAAAATCTCTAAAACAAGCAGCATCTGATCTCGGTGAGCCCCATACCTCTTGTTAAGTGGTCAAGGCCTGGCACTACAAGTAGCCAGCCTTGGTTCACAGCTTGGCTTTTCCTGGGCACCTTCAAACCCAACACAAGAAGCAGCCATTGGCAGATCACTTTGTAGCTTATGCTGGGTGGCCCCAGATAGAACACAGGCAGTGGCTGACCTTGCCCCAGAGCCAGCACACCCAGTGGACACCTTCAGACCACATCGAAACACCACCACCCAACTTCTTCCACAAATGACACACTCAATGAGTGGACTCAGTGGGTACCAGAGCCCTGCTGAAGTAAGTCTTGCTCTATGTGGTTGGCCCCTACATGGCTGATCCCCCAAAGTAGTCAGAGGCCAGTGGTCAGTGGGCACAGCCAGTCCCTGCAGCTGATCAGCTTGAGTAAATCCCTCCCATTGACGTGCCAACAGCAATCAAGACTCAATTACAACAGAAGGGTGGACAGTCCACACTAGGGATGCACCTCAAGGCCCAGCTGAGGTGATCAGGGAGACTGTGCCACTGGATCCTACAGGGCACCTACAACAATAGGCCACCCTATGAAGCCTAGGAGACATAGCAACTTTGCCTAATACATAGAAACAATCACAGGGAAGCAGCCAAAATGAGGAGACAAAGGAACATGTCCCAAATGAAAAAAAAGGACAAAACTTCAGGAAAAGAACTAAACAAAATGGAGATAAACAATCAATCAGATGCAGAATTCAAAATACTGGTTATAAGGATACTCAAGAAACTTAATGAGAACTTCAAGGAACTTAGTGAGAATTTCAAGGAACTTAAGGAGACCTCCAAGGAACTTAGTGAGAACATCAACAACATAAGAAAGGACCAATCAGAAATTAAGGATACACTAACTGAAATAAAGAATAATTTACAGAGAATCAATAGTAGAGTAGGTAAAGCCAAGAGGCAAACCATGGATTTGGAATATAAGGAAGCAAAAAATACCCAATCAGAATAACAAAAAGAAAAAAGAATAAAAAAAAAATGAGGATAGTGTAAAGAGCTTCTGGGACAACTTCAAGTGTGCCAACATTCACATCATGGAGGTGCCAGAAGGAGAAGAGAGAGAGCAAGAAATTGAAAACCTATTTGAAACAATAATGACAGAAAACTTACCTAACTTGATGAAGAAAACAGACATATAAGTCCAGGAAGCACAGAGAGTCCCAAAGATGAACCCAAAGAGGTTCACACCAAGACACATCATCATCAAAATGCCAAAGGTTAAAGACAAAGAAAGAATCCTAAAAGTAGCAAGAGAAAAGCAGTTTGTTACCTACAAAAGAGCTCCCATAAGACTGTAAGATGATTTCTCAAAAGAAACTTTGCAGGCCAGAAAGGAGTGGCAAGAGATATTCAAGGTGATGAAAAGCAATGACCTACAACCAAGACGACTCTATCTTGCAAAGCTATCATTTAGAATTAATGGACATATCAAGAGTTTCCAAGACAAGAAAAAGCTAAAGGAGTTCATCACCACCAAACCAGTATTATATGAAATGTTGAAGAGTCTTCTTGAAGGAGAAGAAGAACAAATATATGAACAATAAAATGGCAATTAATACACATCTATCAACAATTGAATCTACAAACAAAATGAGCCAGCAGAACAGAAACAGACTCATAGATACAAAGAACTTTTTGTTGCTTGCCAGATGGGCAGGGGCTAGAGTGATGGGTGGAAAAGATGAAGTAATTAAGAAGTACAAATTGGTGGTTAGACTGATGAACCTCCAAGGGAAGGGGGGAGGGAGGGCGGGATGAGATAAACCAAAGAACTTCTATACATATATGCATAACCAATGGACACAGACAATAGTGTGGGGAAGGCAGGAGTGGGGCGGGATTGGGGAGGAGGGGGTCAATGGGGGGAAACAAGGGGGACAGCTGTAATACATTCAACAATAAAGATAAGTTTAAAAAATTAAAAAAAATAAATGGCCACATTTTTAACCACCTTCAAGAGTAGCCCAAGGACACATGGCTGACGTAACTATGTTCATCTTTGCTCATTCTCTTCCTGTCCTCACTTACTGGCACACATAAAAATCATAGTGTAGAAAAGGGAAAATGGCAGTGGAGTGAATGGAAGCTACACAGACGATCTCCCAGGACCAAACGGGAATTACAACTAAAATAAAGACAAATTGTCAGGAAAAAGCAACAGAAAAGCAGCGGGAGAGGACCATACAACCAGGGACACTAAATGAGCCTGGTAGGATCTGCGGAGGTGCGTGAGGGTGGCGGGCTGGGAACCCACAGACAGCAGCGGCCTTGGCTGGGAGCAGCGGCGGCGCCCAACCTCTGGGTTAAGAGCCCCAGCTGCTCCACAGCGCAGAGGGCCGGGACAGAGCGCTAAATAGCCACAGCCACTCACCTGGGACTCCGGCAGAGGGAGGGCAGACTGGACTGGAACTCTGTGGGGACACCTGGGATTTGGAGGGCGCTCAGAGTTTGTGCTGAGCTGTGGCCACAAAGGACGGTGGTGGCCAGCCCCTCCTTCCCGGTTACACAGAATGGCAGCCAAGTTTGCTCCTTCCCGGAGCTGTGGAAGCCCCTCCCTCGGAGATTCCCAGGTGAGGAAAAGAGGCAAAGAAATGCAAATTGAAGCTCATTAACAACCAGCATTGGCCCCATCCTCGGGAAATCCGCTTACACTGTAAACATATGAAGGAGTTTCTCATTCAACTGAGATCCTAAGGCTTTTCAAGGAACTGAGGCTAATAGCCTCCAGGCAAAAAGCTAGAGCATAACTGAACCTTTCCTGAGCTTGCAAATCTACCCAGGAAAGTGAGACTTGACAGTGGTGTTGAAGGAGGGCCCTCCACGCTCATCCAAACCCAGTAGAGGGAGCCACAAATAGCAGAACACCAACACCCACAGGGAAAATTTGGCAGGCTCCAAAACCCACCGAGATAGCAAAAATGGTAAAACAAAGAAACAGATCCCAAATGAAAGAACAAGAGAACTCTACCGAAGATGAGATAAATGAAATGCAGTTAAGCAAATTATCAGAGGTAGAGTTCTGAGCCATGATCTTGAGGAAACTAAACAGCATGAGTAAGGACATCGACACCATGAAAACCAACCAAGTGGAAATAAAGAATGACATAGCAGAAATAAAGAACACATTGGAAGGACTGACCAGCAGAGTAGAGGAAGCTGAGGACCGGATCAGTGAATCAGAAGACAGAGTAGAAAAAAATCAATCAATCAGAAAACCAAAAGGAAAAAACAATGAAAAAACAGGAAGATAGCTTAAGAGAACTGTGGGACAACTGGAAACATAATAACATTTGCATCATTGGAGTCCCCAAAGAAGAAGAAAATGAGCAAGGGTTAGAGAATATATTTGAAGAAATAGTGACAGAAAACTTTCCTAACCTGGTGAAGGAAGAAAGCATTCAAGTTCAAGAAACACAGAGAGCCCCAAGTAAGAAGAACCCAAACAGGCCCACACCAAGACACATAATAATTAAAATGCCAAAAATTAAAGACAAAGAGAGAATCCTAAAGGCAGCAAGAGATAAGCAACAGGTTACCTACAAAAGAACCCCCCTAAGGCTATCCATCTGACTTCTCCACAGAAACACTACAGGCCAGAAGGGAATGGCATGAAGTAATCAAGGTCATGAAAAACAAGGATCTGAATCCAAGACTACTCTATCCAGCAAGGCTATCATTCAAAATAGAAGGTCAAATAAAGAGCTTCTCAGACAAAAAAAAAAAGGCTAAGGGAATATATTAGCACCAAACCAGCACTGCAAGAAATGTTAAAAGGACTACTGTAATTAATAGAAGAAATAGAAAGAAAATTAGAACCACACTGTACAAAAATGGCAATAAATAAGTACATATCAATAATCACCTTAAATGTAAATGGACTGAATGTTCCGATAAAAAGACACAGAGTAGCTGACTGGATAAGAAAGCATGATTCACATATATGTTGTTTACAAGAGACCCACCTCACAACAAAAGACTCACATAGGTTGAAAGTAAAGGGATGGAAAAAAATCTTCCAAGCAAACGGAAAGGAAAAAAAAGCTGGGGTAGCAATACTCATATCTGATAAATTAGATTTCAAATTGAAGACCATAACTAGAAACAAAGAAGGCCACTACATAATATTGAAAGGGTCTATCCAACAGGAAGATATAACCTTGGTAAACATATATGCACCCAATATAGGAGCACCAAAATATATTAAAAATCTTCTGGAGGACTTCAAAGGAGAAATCGACTGCAATACAATCATAGCAGGAGACTTCAACACCCTGCTGACATCACTGGATAGATCATCTAGACAAAAAATTAACAAGGAAACAGAGACTCTAAATGAAGCACTAGATCAAATGAATTTAATAGATATTTACAGAGAATTACACCCCAAAACTGCAGAATTCACATTCTTCTCAAGTGCACATGGGACATTCTCAAAGATAGACCATATGTTAGGGCACAAATTAAGTCTCTACAAGTTCAAGAAGATTGAAATCATATCAAGCATCTTCTCAGATCACAATGGCATGAAACTAGAAATCAATTGCAACAAGAACATGCAAAGACATTTGAATACATGGAGGCTAAATAGCATGTTATTAAACAATGAATGGGTTACCAAGGAGATCAAGGAAGAAATTAAAAACTTTCTGGAAACGAATGAAAATGAACACACAACAACACAAAATCTGTGGGATGCAGCGAAAGCAGTTCTGAGAGGGAAGTTCATAGCACTACAGGCCTACCTCAAGAAACAAGAAAAATTTCTAATAGACTTTCTAACCTCACAACTTCAAGAACTAGAAAGCAAACAAAAGGAAAACCCCAGAGCAAGTAGAAGGAAATAGTAAAGATCAGAGCAGAAATAAACGACATGGAGACCAAAAAAAAAACAATTCAAAGGATCAATAAAACAAAGAGCTGGTTTTTTGAAAAGATAAACAAGATTGATGGACCCTTAGCTAGACTCACCAAGAAACAAAGAGAGAGAACCCAAATACACAAAATCAGAAACGAAAGAGGAGAAGTAACAACTGACACCACAGAAATACAAAGGATCATTAACAAATACCATGAACATTTATATGGCAACAAATTCGACAATCTAAGCGAAATGGACAAATTTCTAGAAACACACAGTCTCCCAAAACTGGACCGGGAAGAGATAGAAAACTTGAACAGACCAATAACAACCAAGGAAATTGAAGATGTAATCAAGACTCTCCCAGCAAACAAAAGTCCAGGCCCAGATGGCTTCACAGGGGAGTTTTACCGAACATTCAAAGAAGAACTAACACCCATTCTTCTCAAACTATTTCTAAAAATTCAAGAAGAAGGAAGACTTCCAAACTCATTTTATAAGGCCAGCATAATTCTAATTCCAAAACCAGAAAAAGACACTACCAAGAAAGAAAACTACAGGCCAATATCCCTGATGAACATAGATGCCAAAATCCTGAACAAAATACTAGCAAGTCGGATCCAGCAATACATCAAAAAAATTATTCACCATGACCAAGTGGGATTCATCCCAGGGATGCAAGGCTAGTTCAATATTCGCAAATCAATAAATGTGATACACCACATAAACAAAATGAAAGATAAAAACCACATGATCATATCAATAGACGCTGAAAAAGCATTCGACAAAATTCAGCACCCATTTCTGATAAAAATGCTCAGCAATTTGGAAATAGAGGGATCATATCTCAACATTATAAAGACCATATATGAAAGACCTACAGCCAACATCATACTCAATGGACAAAAACTAAAAGCATTTCCCTTAAGAACAGGAAGAAGACAAGGATGCCCACTTTCACCACTCTTATTTAACATAGTACTGGAAGTCTTAGCCACAGCAATTAGACATGAAGAAAAAATAAAAGGAATCCAAATTGGAAAGGAGGAAGTGAAACTGTCATTATTTGCAGATGACATGATATTATACATAGAAAACCCTAAAGACTCCATCAAAAATCTACTAGACTTAATTAATGAATTTGGCAAAGTAGCAGGATACAAAATTAACGTCAAGAAATCGACGGCATTCTTATACACCAATGATGAACTCACAGAAAGAGAAACTAAAAAAACAATCCCATTTACCATTGCAGCAAAAAAAATTCAGATACCTAGGAATAAACTTAACCAAAGTAAAGGACCTATTTGCAGAAAACTACAGGACATTGAAAAAAGAAATAGAGGAAGATATAAAAAAGCGGAAGCACATATCTTGTTCATGGATTGGAAGAATTAACATCATTAAAATGTCCATACTACTCAAAGCAATCTATAGATTTAACGCAATCCCCATCAAAATACCAACGACATATTTCACAGAACTAGAACAAATACTTCAGAGGTTCATATGGAACCAAAAAAGACCCTGAATAGCCACAGCAATCTTGAAAATGAAGGACAAAGTAGGAGGGATCACAATACCAGACATCAGGTTATACTACAAAGCTACTGTAATCAAAACAGCCTGGTACTGGCACAAGAACAGGCCCATAGATCAATGGAATAGAACAGAGAACCTGGAAATTGACCCAAGACATTATGCTCAATTAATATTCGACAAAGGTGGCAAGAGCATACAATGGAGTAAAGACAGTCTCTTTAATAAATGGTGTTGGGAAAATTGGACAGCTACATGCAAAAAAATGAAACTAGATCATCAGCTTACACCATACACAAGAATAAACTCAAAATGGATAAAAGACTTAAATGTGACTCATGAATCCATAAAAATCCTAGAAGAAAATATAGGCAAAAAATTTCGGACATCATACGCAGCAGAATCTTCACTGATACATCACCTAAGGCAACAGAAACAAAGGGAAAAATGAACACATGGGACTACATCAAACTCAAAAGCTTCTGCACAGCAAAAGAAACAACCATCAAAATGGAAAGGCAACCCACTGTATGGGAGAGCATAATTGCCTATGATATATCAGATAAGGGACTAATTTCCAAAATATATAGAGTGCTCATACATCTTAACAAAAGGAAGACAAAGAACCCAATTAAAAAATGGGCAGAGGAACTAAATAGACACCTCTCCAAACAGGACATACAAATGGCCAAGAGACATATGAAGAAATGCTCAACATCACTAATCATCAGAGAGATGCAAATTAAAACAACAATGAGGTATCACCTCACACCTGTCAGAATAGCCGCCATCAACAAAGCATCAAACAACAAGTGTTGGCGAGGGTGTAGAGAAAAGGGGACTCTAGTACACTGCTGGTGGGAGTGCAGACTGGTGCAGCCACTGTGGAAAACACTATGGTGTTACCTCAAAAAATTAAAAATTGAATAACCATTTGACCCAGTGATCCCACTCCTAGAAATATACCCTAAGAAGCCTGAAACACCAAACAGAAAGAATATATGTACCCCCATGTTCATAGCAATGCTATTTACAATAGCTAAGATCTGGAAACAGCCCAAGTGTCCATCAGTAGACGAATGGATAAAAAAGCTGTGGTACATATACACAATGGAGAACGATGCAGCTGTAAGAAAGAAAGATCTCTTATCCTTTGAGAGGACATGGGAGGACCTGGAAACTATTATCCTAAGTGAAACAAGCCAAGCAGAGAAAGACAAATATCATATGATTTCACTTATTTCTGGAATATAATGAACATAACAGTCTGAGGAACAGGGTAGTCCCAGAGACGTGGAAGTAGGTTACAGACTGACATTTGCCAGACGAGGGGGTGGGGGAGGGGAGCGATGAACACAGAACTTGTACGCATGTACTCATAACCAATGGAGATGGACAACAAAACTGGGGATGGGGCAGGGAGGGAGGGGGAGGAGGGTGTCAATGGGGGAAAAAAGGAGAAACACCTGTAACAAAAGTAAATTAATAAAAAATAATAATAAAAAAAATCATAGTGTACATTTTTCTATAGTTTGCTTTTTTGAATTTGTCACTAAATTACAAATTAGGGGTGGGGAGAATGGGAGTGGGCTTTCCATGCAGAGGACACTGTGAGTCTAGATTGGTGGGTCCCAACATGAGGCAACTTTGTCTCCCAGGGGAACTTGAGACCATGTCTGGAGACATTTTTAACTGTCATGACTGGGGCAGGGATACTACTGGATAGAGGCCAGGGATGCTGTTAAATATCCTACAATACACAGGAGAGCCCCCCAACAAGGAGTTATCTGACCTAAAATGTCAACAGTGCCAAGGTGGAAACCTGCTCTCTAGGTGCAGAGCAGAAAGTGCATGAGTATTTGAGTAACTGCAAGTAGCTCGGTTTGACTTGAATGTGGGGCATGTGCAGGGAAACCAGGGGAGGAGAATAAGAAGTTAAGTTAGGAAAAATCCAGAGAGGCCAGATTTTATTCAGCGGGCAATGGGGAGGCATGGAAAAGATTCTAGCGACAGAGATGGAGGACCCCATGGCTGACTCCTGAAGTCTTTGGTTCGAGTGACTAGCCAACACCATTTACTAAGACATGGCACAGGGGAGGAGAGGCTCTAGCTAGAAACACGTTCAGGTGTGGACATGGGGAGCGTTCCTGGGAACAGAGCACCGGGTGACACGGCCGCACAGGCGGGGTGTGAGCTGGCGGCCCGGGAGAGAGCTCCTGCTGGGAACAGCTGGCTGGCGGCACACCAAAGCTGCCGCCGCGGGTGCTATTAGAGGAACTGGATGTGTAGGGAAGGACATAGAGGACACCCAGACGAGGACCCTTCAGGGACAGAGGAGAAGAGTGGTCACAGGGGGCAAAAACAGTGCCACAGATGCCAAGGGTGCAGTGAGACCTCAGGACAGGGTGAGGCAGGTCAAAGCTGTAAGATGGCGAAGAGGAGGAGAGCCAGGGGAGTGTCACCCTCCACAGCGAGAGCTGGGATTTGAACTTGGGTCTGCTGGCTCCTATCCCAGGGCTCTTTCCACTGGCCACATCACACTGCCTTTGGACCACGCGGATCCATGAATGGCCCTCTTGTTGGACACCGGTGGGCTGGCTGGAGCTGCACCGTCGCAGACACAGAATGACAATGAGCAGTTACCGGAACAGAAAGAGTCTGGTGTCACAGGGAAGCTTTCTTCTTCCTTCCAACAGGAGCTGCAGGCCCTCTGGGGGCTGCAGCAACTGCTTCTGCAGCTGAGTCTTTACGTAAACAGATACATACTGCTTACCTCCTCCAGCGAAGGCCGCGGCGCCCCCTCAGGGGTGAGCTGAGCTGGCAGCTGGGGGCTACTAGAAACCACACTTCATGAACCGCAGGTGGCAAACGAACATTGGAAGGGATGCTCAGCTTCTCCAATGATTAGAGAAATGCAACTTGAAACAAGCACAAGATGTCTCTCGCCCAGCAGAGTGACAAATGTAACAGCTTCATGAGCCCTGCAGCAGCAGGGTGTGTCGAGTGGACACGGTGACACTGTCAGCGTGCATGGAAGGTGCATAGAAGGTACGGTCCTTTCAGAGGTCGCCGCCTATCAAGAATATACATGCACTTACCCTTTGCTCTAGGAAGTCCACTTTCAGAGAATGTGCTACAGAATGTTCATTGCAACCTATAAAGTTAAAAATTTAGAGATAAATTAAATGCTCATCAGGACAGAGCACGATTTAATGGCCCTGTGGTATTTCTATACTGTCGTATGTAGCTGTTAAAAAGAATGAGGCAGCCCTGGCCAGTTTGGCTCAGCAGTTAGAGCATCAGCCTACAGACCAATGAGTCGTGGGTTTGATTCGGGTCAAGGGCACATGCCTGGGTTGCGGTTCATCCCCGGCCCTGTGGGTCGTGCGGGAGGCAACCAGTCGATGTGGCTCTATCACATTGATGTTTCTCTCTGCCCCTCTCTCTCCCTCTCTCCCACTCTGTCTGATGACAAGTAGAAAAATATCCTTGGGTGAGGAATAAAAAATAAATAAAAAGAATGAGGCAGGTCTCCACGCTTATATAAAAAAAGAGTCAGGATTTATTTTGAAGTGAAAAGAGCAAGGTGAAGCTGTGTGACAGTGTGTACAGTATGACTCACTATTTTTTAAAATATGTTTTTATTGATTTTTAGAGAGAGAGGAAGGGAGAGGGAGAGAGAGAGATAGAAAAATCGATGTGAGAGAGAAACATCCATTGGCCACCTCCTGCATGCCCCCCACTGGGGATGGAGCCCGAAACCCAGGCATGTGCCCTGACCAGGAATCGAACCAGCGACCTCTTGGCACATGGGTCAACGCTCAGCCACTGAGCCACACAAGTGGGCCATTATTATTTCTATACTAATATATATTTGTGTGCCCATAGAAATAGTTCTTGGAGGACACATCCTTGGTGGTCACTCCCTGAGAGGACCGTGGGGGAGGGGAAGGCAGGCAGGTGACACTAATTTCAGGCACCCTGTGCTGTGTGCATTTCCACAACCAGGCTGTGTCACACATGGGACTGAATGCCTCAAAGATGGCATTTCGACTTGCCTTGGCAGGAACATCCCAGCCTGCTCACCTTCCCCAAGGCTGCCAGCTCAGAACTGGCAACCACGGCAGAGAGACGCCGGGAGGAGAACTGCTCCCAGGACACAGCTGTCGTTCCCATTACTGTCCCTGATGTATTAAGGGCAGGTCGACCTTTGGCAGTTTAGAGCTGCTCCCAGCCACCTAGGCACCTCGTCGGCAAGCCCATGTGGAGAGGGGAGCAGGCTGCGTGAACTGTTTCTGGAGACAGGAGGTCCAGTAGAGGGAAGTGACTCTCGGGCATGCCTCTTCCGACAGACAGCAGCGCGGGGATGGGTATTTGAGCCGGGGGCACACCACACCTAACAGACCATTTCTGTTAAGGCTGACCGTCAGCCTCATCCTCGGTCCAGCCTGGCCATCACACTGGCAAAACGTGGGGCATCCCAGGCTCTGAACCCTGAAGCTCGGCTCACTGCTCCGGGCCCTAGCCAACACGGCTTCAGACTCATCCTGGAAAACCAGCCAACAAGTCTTAGTGCTTACTCTCTACCAGGCACCCTTCCGCGTCCTTGCTACAAAGTGTGGTCTGAGGCCCGGCAGCATCAGCATCACTGGGAGCTTGTTGGAAATGCCGACTCTCAGGCCCCATCACTGGACCCAGGTGACCTACGTGACATCAAAGCTTAAGAAGCACTGTCCTTACTACCTGGTTCTATTAATTCAGCTAATCCCTCAACAACCCTCTGAGTCCTGTCATTATCGCCTGGAAGATTAGGTAACTTGTCTTCTTCGGGTCACTTGCCAGTAATCCTCAGAGGTAGGACTCTGCCAGAGGAGCCCGCAGTACCAGCCACCAGAGCACAATGCCGACTGTGTAAAGGGCACGGACTCCAGCCTTTAACCTGTATCTACCCAAATGGCAGAGGGCTTATGACACTAGTGAATCAGCTTCACCACGACTTGCCTGATAAGAAACCATGTCTTTCAACATCACAGAACTGAAGAACACAGTCGTGACTGCTGGGGGCGAGGGACGGAGTTGGGTGGGCGTGGAGGGTGGGGATCACTGTGGTGACGGAGTGTTTGTATCTTTATGTGGCATCGTCAATATCCTGGCTGTGATATTTCACTATGGTTTTGCAAGATATTATCACTGGGGAAAACTGGGTTAAGCTCTGAGGATCTCTCTGTATTATTTCTTACAACTGTGTGTGAATCTCAAAAAGATTTTCATTTAAAAAAAAAAAACCCTCTCCATAGCTAAAAATTGCCAAGCTTAGGACCCTGCTGAATAAGCCAAAGTTAAATTTTATGCATATGGACCAGAAGGGTGTTTCGATTAGGATACGCACAGTTAGAGGTTGGGGAGTGAGGGGAGGAGACCAGCACCAAGTGCAGCTGTACCAGAACCATTGGTGCTTCAGCACTTAGCGTGCCTTAGCTCCAGAACCCGGCTTGCAACACACGCGCAACACGCCTCCCACAAACAGTCTCAGTCATTTAGAAGGAAATAAGCGAATAAAGCAGTACTGATGGAAAAGAACAGGACGCAAGGGCTCCGCAGTGGGGAAACGATTCCGGCTTGCAGCAGGACGGGAGGAGAGCCTCCTGGCTGGAGTGGACTTCTAAGAGCAAATGCCAAACCAGAATCCCCCTCTTCACAGTGTGTCTTAGGAAGGGAATTATCTAGTGTTACAGTACAGATAGACTAATATCCGTTAACAGCCTGCAAAAACACATGGCCAACAGTGAGCCCCAACGTTCGTTGGGTGTGTGTGTGCGCGCGCGCGCGTGTGTGTGTGTGTGTGTGTGTGAGTGATATTTGTTGTGTATCTTATATTTCTGGTTGAAACCAGTGGTCAGTTCAAGTCACCCAAATTGGGTGTTTTTGTGAAAGACTAGAAGATTCTGCAGTGAAGAGAGAGCTTCCGTGGAGGTTGGTTCATGGGGCTAGTGCATTTCGTCAGGGCTGCCCACCGCAGCCTGCTTGTGGCATAACCCAGCACCTCTCCAGGGCGTCCAGACCAGACACACAGTCAGCAACTCTTCATTCAGAACACAGTAGGGCCTGTTGGGCTACAGGAAACTCTGAAATGAGGATTGAGAGAGCCCACGTGGGGACTCCCCACACCCAGCCTTTGCACGCCAATCTGTGATGGACGTTTCCCACAGTGACCCCTCCAGAAGCCAGCACCTGAATTGCCAGACATCCGGATATCGAAACCTGCATGTGAGACCCCAGGAAGCTACCACATAGCTCAACAGAAAAGACAGGCCTTTATGTGAGTGGTCACTCCCCAGGCCTCAGCGAGAGGCCCTGCTCTGCCGTGTCCGGGCACCGCGGTCTTTGTGGAACGGCAGCTGGGAGCCAGTACCAGCCTCTCTTCTTTCCACCCCTCCTCTTTCTATTTATGTGTCTCCTTTTCCTTCAGATGTCATTGGAAAACGCTGTTAATTTTATTAATTCCGTCTCCATCACTGGAAACACTCAGAAGCCTGATTGATATGCTCCTGATGAGATCCACCACAGCCACCGGCTAGTCTTCACAGGGGGCTTGAACTCCACCCCAACGGCCTGACATCAGCCCTCCTCGAACACAGGCCACCAGGACCAGGCGCAGTGTGGCTCTGTCACGCCTCGCTTGTCCTGACCCAGAGCACTCCACTCCCCCGCTGGTTTGGAGCCCCGCCAGCCAGGACCTCCTGCCTGGTCTTCCTGCTTATTCTCTGGTCGCAGTGCACTTGAATATAAACGCAGAGGGCAGGGATTTTCTCAGAACATGGCCCCTGCTGCATAGTACCTACTCAATCAACAGTTCTCGGAAGACTGACAGCCTAGACTGACTCAGAGCTGAGGCGCGGCCCTGCTTCTCTCGCTTGTAGCTTTGCTCTTTGATTGTAGCTTGTATGGCTCACTGGCCATTCTGGAGACGTTCCTCTTTCTCCAGAGACGAAGACCTCATCTCGTCTCAGCCTACGGCCTCCCCACATTCACCCCAGTCCATGAAGCAGAAACAGACATGCAGCCCAGGGCTAAGTCCATACAAGCTAGAGCCGGTCTGCAAGTCTGAAAGGCGGCAAGACACGTAGCCCTAATGGCAAGGGTGGCTGAGAGACCATGGGTGAGAAACTCAAGGCTGAAACTTTCTGGAAAGGGTACCAAGGAGAGAAAGACCAAAACTCAGAGCTGCACACCAAGTACCCACAGAGCCAAGGCTGTGTGAAATAATATCCCAACACTATTCTCTGCACACACAAAGGACAAGGAAGCGTACTGGCGGTTTCCTTTATCCCAGAGCTCCTGCCCTGATTACGGCTGTCATGTGCCTTAAAAATATAAAAGAGTTTGCATTTCACAAACATGACTGTCACAAGGCTTACATTTCCCACCGAGAGCCTGCTCTGTCAGCATTCTGAGAAATCTCTCTGACCAAACCCAGGTCGCAGTTTGGTCCTAGTGGAAGAGTAAACTAAAAGGAAAATTCATGCATTTGGATGTTGGCTCCAAACTTTAACCAGCCCTGGTCACCTGCTCGTACCATGTAGCTTTGCTAAGACTGAATCGGGGTCGAAATCAGTAACAGGATCAGTCAGGACAAGAAAGGCGGCCGGTCTCAGCCTCACCTTTGCAGCACACTCACTCTGAAATGAGTCCACAGACCCACTGAGGAGGGGAAGGCCGGGCCCCCGGGAGGGTGGAGAGCGGACATGCACGTGTTTGAGGACGGGAAAGTTGCAGACCCTGACACAGAGGACGTGTCAGTTTCCTGCGGCTGCTGTAACAAAGAGCTGCAGCGGGTGGCTTCAAACAGCAGACGTTCAGTGCCTCACTGTTCTGGAGCCTAGAAGTCTGACATCAACGTGTCGGCAGGACCACGGTCCCTCTGAAATCCACAGGAAAACCCTTCCTTGCCTCTTGCTCACTTCTGACGGTTTGCTGGTATTGGCAATCCCTGGCTTTCCTGGGCTTGCAGCCGCCTGACTCCAATCTCTGTCTGCGTCTTTGTTGTCACGTGACTTTTTCCCTGTGTGTCTCTGTCTCCTTTCTCTTCTAGGGGCCCACCCTGCTCCAGGAGGACCTCATCTTAATGCAACGAACTACCTCAGCAATGGCCCCATTTCCAAAGAAGGTCACACACTGAGGCACTGGATTCAACACATCTGTTTGGGAGAGGACACAACACAACCCACAGCTGAGAGGGGGAGCCTCAGATCGAGAAGATGGTGGCCCGGGGCTTCCGTGACTGGCAAGGTCCAGTGTCCTGGGAGCATGGCAGGAAGACAGCAGAGCTCCGAGAGAAACAGCTATGTGTGTGTGGGTGGGGGGACCCAGGTCCCAGTGTCTCGGCCTTAGCAACAATCGGATGCCCAAGTGGGGCACAGAAGTAGCAATGCTGCGTGACCCCGAGCCCACAGGCTCGGACAAGGTGGCCAGTGTAGGCTGTGGCGCACACCTTCCCCGAGGAAACTGGCCAGCGTGGTCCTGAGCGCTTGCACGGCCCAGGGTAGGGGCAGATAGGGCAGGAGCCCCGACCTGACCAGAATCAAATCCCCCAGCACCAGGCTACAGCTTTAAAGTCAAGATTATTTTGATTTAGGAAAAATAAATGTGAACACGGTTCTTAAACCCAACTAACACAGTGGGTGCAAATTTATGGTAACTTTGAAAATTTACAAACCAAAGCATATTCCTTCACCTACAGGCATGCCCACTTCCACGGCTGCACAGACCAGCCCTCGGGGTACGAAGACCTGCATCAACACGGCAAAGGAGGTCAAAAATGACAGAAAGAGGCCAAATGTGATGTCGGCAGCGAATAATGCTGAACCCTGAGAAAACAGTATTGGTCCACGTCCCCTCCCCTCCCAATCCTTGCAAAAAAAAAAAAAATTAATAAAATAAAACTCCAGCTCCAATCCTGGAGTAATAGTGGGACACAGTGCCAAACTTCACAGCCGTGGGAAGGATGTGTGAGGCTGAGCAATCTGTGGACAGCGTTTCTCGGCTGAAATTCTTGAAAGCTTGCAGAACTCAGGCCAAAACGCTCTGGAAACCAAGTCCTGTGGAAAATGCAAACTTTATGAATCGCACATGTAGCCACAAAGCCAGCTCTGTAGCTCTGAGTGAAAAGATTTGCACAGAAATCTGTCCCCACACTGAAGACCACCAGGGCTGATGCAGAGCATACCACGGGTCCCAGAGAGGATAGGGAACTCACTCAGCCTTGCGGGATTTGCTTGGTAAACTCCTGAAAATACAAGTGGAGATCTGGGCTGGAAGTACATGATAGACAAAGGGCCCACTTGCCTTTGCTGGAGGAGATGCACACCCACAGGACGAAATGAACCTTTTTCCAGGTACTCACCCTCTTTGTTCCTCCCTTTTCCCATCCGTGAGATGGGGTCCTAATAGACTTATCTCGAGGGGCAGCTCGAGTGATATGAGTGAATATATGTGAAGGCGAAGGAAGCGCCTGACCCCCCAGCACAGCCAACACAAGCCGTCACCTGCACGAGCGCCCCAGCAGAGCTGAAGCTGCAGAATCGCTCCCCTCAGCTGCACCTCTTCCAGCACTCCTCCTAGATTTTCATTTTTACTTTACAGATCTCAGATTTCCTCCCCACTTTGTCTCCCAACAACCTATGCTCAGTCTGGAGAGCTTCCCACTCACTGTCATAGGATCTAAAGACAGGAAAGGCCCTCCGTGGTCCCTCAGCTTCCGCCCCTGCCCCAAGGCAGAGCTCTGTTCACACTGACTCCGACAGATGGTTGTCGTTTCCAGACAGGAAATATTTATCGAGCTTCCACTCTGGGCCAAGCCCTGGGCTTGGCGCTGCTGGGACACACGCAGCAGTGGGGCAGGCTGCTCCCGGGCTATACGAGAGCGCTGGAGACTCAGACAGGATCGGGCGCTGCAGTCTGAAGGCAGAATTTCTTCTCTGAGAAATCTCAGTTTTCACCCTTACGGCCTTCAATTGATTGGACAAGGCCCACCCACGTTATCAAAGGTAATCTCCTTCAAGTCAACTGATTGTAGGTGTTGACTGCACCCTGATTAGCGTGGGCTAGATCAGTGGCTACTGTGGTGTAGCCACGTCGACATATAAAATTAACCAGCATACATGGGTTCACTGGTCCTTGCCCTCCCCACTTCATCCAGCTTTTCTTCTTGATCCCAGCTCTGCGATGCACAGCACCCTCAATCCCACCCCGCGGTGCAGAGAAAACAGCTTTTTATTGACTTTTTTACCAGCTTCCACAATTGCATTTGCTCTTCCTCTGAGAAAGAAATCTTTCATTCCATTTCACGCCTAATGGAGGAACTTTGTACCCTGTCTTCCCGTCCAGTTTATTCAATTTCTGTGTTCTTGTGTGCCATCCACAGAACTCAGGAGGGTGCCACACCTCAGTACTCGATTCAAAGTTATCTGGGAGGATGTCAGGAAGACTGTTCACACAAAGGTGCCTCGCTGGTAGATTTCCACTACGACACTGCTGGAGAAGACACTGGTCACGACAGGGTGCTTACAGGAACCAGGAGCCCAGGAAGCCGAGCTCTGCGGGGGCTGAGTGCTGGAGAAAGTGTGCTCTTTAGCAGCCTGGCAAGTGAGACGCACTGGAACCAGGAAGGGGAAATCTCTTCCTCGTCTCTGTCCCTTCAGGGTTCCCTAGTGGTCAGATTTAACATTATGCCAGCTGGCAAAGAAAATACATCTGCAAAGCCCATGCTCACCTCCATTCTGACAGAGCTGGCAAAGAAGGGTGAATTTGGAGCTGAGAAACAACACATTTAATAACTAGCGCAGTGCACTCCTGTGGCCGCTCGGTTTCCATAAGCACACTTTTACGCACATTTGAATTCTATATAACAATGAAACAAGGCTATATTTCCACCTAATAAGTATAGCTATCCTCACAATAAGTTACAGAATTTCTCACACTGTCCCAAATGAAGAGACACAGCAGTCATTGTATCTACCACTGTAGCTATATTAATTACTCCTCAAATCCATCACACACCCAGTGAATAATCTGCTACCTAAAGTCTAAATGTAAAGTTAACTTCCAACAACTGCATACAAAATAAAAATGAAAAGGAGAATTAGTTGGCATAGACAAATAAACACATACATAAGATAAATGAGAGAAATATGCAAAGCAGTGCAGGCCGCTGTTCCGTAATTGGTCCTGAGATCATGAAGGAAACCTATGGCTTCCTTCCTCCACCAAGCACTCCGTGTGCCCAGCTCAGTCAGGACCATGGCCGGCTGGGGTTCTCTGCCTGGTAAACTGACTGAAACCTTAATTCCTGAAGCATCTGAGTCCTCAGACACCTGCCTGCTTTTTGGTTGCTGTGGTTTTCGACATGCCTGTACTACTGGGCATGGAAGTAGTAGGGGACACCAGAGAGTCCTCTGGGGTCCAGACAGCATCTTCCTTTCCTTCACTGTGTAGCTGCAGCCCAGTGACCCCGTGGTAACAGGACCACTCACCCCAGCCAGCAGGGTAACTTCTTTTTGTTGATTGAGTGGCATAAGAAGCCCCAAGGGGAAAGGTCTCAACTTTCAATTTAATGAATCACAGTTGTAGCCCCTGTCTGAAGAGTTCCCCACTTGGGGACTAAAACCTATAAACCAGCAGAGCTCAAGGATACTGGACAGGAGGCGAATGTTCTGTGCATGGGTCATTGGGCATAATAGGGAGAGATGCAACTCCCATTATACCCCTTGACTCCCAGACCCCTGTATGCTGGCTGTGGGGAGACAGCACCTCAGAGCATATACTATGTCCTGGGAGACAGAACCCTGTCCTTTCAGGATGTTGTCTCACAAAAGGTGCTGCAACTGAGTTCCCGGTGTCCTGCCAACGTCCTCTACTGACAAGGCTTAGCCTCATGCCAGCTGGCAGAGGGAAAATATGTACAAAGCCCACCTCCGTTATCATAGAGCAGGCCAAACAGGGTGGGTTTGGAGCTGAATGGCAATAAATTGATAAGTGGCATGGGGGTGGGGCGCTAGGAGATGAGTCAGAGAGGAAGGCAGGGAGCAGACCACCACATGACCGTACATTGTTCTGTGAGTAAACTGAGCAGCCATAGCTCTTCATCAGGAAAAAGGGCTAGAGGAATCAGGAAAGACTGCCCGTGGAAGGCAGACTGTGGGCTCCCTCACCTCAGTAAGGTGATGAGTTCAACCCAAGTGCAGAGGCTGGCTGACTGTCCTCAGTTCGGTTTAACTCTAAGCAAAACACCTTAACAAAGCAAATGCTGTGGGCCTGACCCTGAACTGAACACCTTCCCTCACTTCCCCAGAACCTAGTCAGGGCCAGGCTAACAGTAGGTGCTTAATAACAATCAGTTTCTTTGAACGGAAAAGTTTTCCAGCTATACTCTATCAGTAAAAAGCTGCACCTTAGCCCAGGGCCGTCCTTTGCCCTGGAGTCTTCCTTCTCCGAGGCTGCAGCCTCCCACGACCCCTGTTCTTTCTGAGAACTCACTATGTGTCTGGAGTCTCCTTCCACCCCATGTGAAAAAAGCATCATCCTCAATCACTCTCACAGCAGCTCTGATCTCTTGGATACTGGCACAGTCCCTCCATCGTCATGACTAAGTGAGCTTGGCACACTGGTGATGGAGAGGGGAGGGAGGGGAGAAGTGGTCCTTGAAATATCTTGGTGCTGGCTCACAGTTTTGGTTTCCCTGACTTTTATCCTTTGTAAGCCAGGCTTTTAGAAAGAGAAACAGAGAAGCAAACAGCCCTCTGAGATCTCTAGGGCTTTGGGTTCAGGAAAAGAGTGGTCATATCCAGTCTCTACACTCTCAATCTTGCAATATCTCCAAGTGATGGCCTTGGTTTCATAAACACTGCCGTTCAGGGCTCACTAAGTGAAACATGTCTTGGACAAGGAACATTCTAAGAGATCCACAGCCTTCTCCAAGGTTCCTGAGACCCTGAATGAACTGCTTATAGTTGCTCTCTTCTTTTCCTGCCCCCTTGCTTCTCTATTTGGTTCACTCCTCGCCTCCTCCAAGTAAGTCAAATCAAGCGTGTTCTGAGTCCCTGCCTACATGACCAGTAGTCTTCTCGGCTCGACTTCCAGAGGAGGTGCTGGGGCTCTGCCCCTACGAGCTCACCATCCCACCCAGGAGGGCAGAGTCCCACCCCTGGAAGAATAGAGTAACTGGGGCAGCAGTTGATGAAGGTCAGTGACCCTGTTTCTAATGAGCATAGGAATCACCTTGAGATCTTCTTAAAATGCAAATCCTGGTTCAGAAGGTTTAGGGAAGGCCCAGAGAATCTGCATTTCTAACAACTCCAAGTGATGTCAAAGCTGTCAAACCATGGACCACACTTTGAGTAGCAAGGGTCTACAGAGTGTGGCTTGGACAACCAAGTGGACACAGGAACTCACAAGTTCAGAGGACAAAGGCCTAGAAAGGTCTGGGAAGTTGGACAAAGCTTCACAGAGTTGCTGGTATGGGAGCTGGGACTTAGTAAGCAGGAAGTTTGGGAGGATGGTGCGGAGCTGTACCCAACAGTCTTCGAAGGAGGCAGCACCCTCATTTCCTCCTGCTACAACCACTGTTCTCTTAGGCCCTGCCTTCTGACCTGTCCACACCCTCCTCCTGCTCAGCACACTCTAATTCCAGGAGTTGGATACAGTACATGCTGTATATCAAGGCCAGGTTTCTCTTCCCACTCTGGTTCCTTCTCTGACCACTGAGGGCAGGAGAAGGATACTTCAGAGGGAACTCCGGACTACTCTCTCCTCAAGCAATTATGACCTCTGACAACAATTGGCAGGGGACGTGGGTGGAGGTAGGAAAGGCTCCATGAACTCACACTGTGTTTGAATGAGTTCTGGGGAACCATGATTTTCAGCTTCTTAGTCAAGACTCTGGCATTTAGCTGCTTGGTTGTTGTGTTTAGTCGAGTAAGCAAGGCTTGTCCACTCCTAGGACACTGATGGGTACACACAAACAGTTCTCTTTTCATCCTGCCTACAGACCATCCTACCCCCAAAACACCCCTACTCAGGACGCACAGCAAGCAAACCCAACATGTACCTCCTTGATGCCTGCACCCCTCCCCCCACCGCCTCATTCACCCCCAGCCCAGCCCTTTCTGGCTTTAGGGTCTTAGCCACATGCTGTTGTGTCTGCTGGGGATTCCCTGTCCCCACTGGCTCCTCCTAACCCTTCAAGTCTCAGAGTAAATCCCTCTGCATAGAGGTCTTCCCTGACCACTGTGTCTGAGTCAGCCCTCCATCACTGCCAAAGCCCCTGTCTGCCTTTGTCACCACTGCCTCATCTGTGGGTCACCTGTTTATGTTCTTTGTCTTGTCAGGCTCCAGCCACCACCAAGTCAGGCACCAGCACTGTACCTATTGGACACTCAACACTCAGTGAAGAAAAGGATGAAGCCCTTTGGACTCATGTCCTTCTCTCGAGGGTTTCCCCAGGCAGTTGACACCAGGTTGGTCATTTACAGCAGTGTGTGTGTGTGCGTGTGTGTGTGTGTGTGTGTGTGTGTTTAAATGTGTGTTGTTAGCCACAGAACTTTTTCTCTGTCCTAAAATAATCAAATCCCAGAAACCTGAAGGCCCCCACCTAGTGCTCCTGTGGATGTTATGGTTGCCAGATACCCCAGGGTGAGAGCCAGGCACGGGCCAGAGTTTGGCCCCCATTGCCTCTGCTCCATTTTCCCAAAAATCGGTTAGTTGGGGACCTTACTACCCAGTTGTTTGGCACTGAGCAAATTCAAAGCTGGCCACAGGGAGTCTTCAGGACTCTCTCCAAGGGGAGCTGAGAGGTCAGGGCTGCAGGCTCCAAGCCCTGTTCCTAGGAGAGAGCTGAAGATGGCAGAGAAGGAGGTGCCAGGCTGCTGGTTTGTGCCAGCCCTGGGTAGCCGTGGGGAATGTCTCAGGCCCCCAGTGCACGGCCCTGGAAGGCCAGACTCTGCCTTTGCATTTTCCTGTCTCCCCAGGTTCTTACTGCAGTCGTCACCAAGGCACCAGCAGAAAGGGTTTTCCTAAGAACTGTTTACATTCTTTCCATTTTTGCCTGTATTTAGACTTACTAAAACATACATCTTAAACATCTACAAGCAATCATAGGCCCTCATGGATTTCAAATAAACGTTCCATAAACCAGTCAACTTCAGAGTCTCCATTCCCCCAAGAATCATAAACCTCAAAGCTGGTAGGCCCTTAAAGATCCCAATGTCCTTGTATTATGGCTGGAGAAACCAAGGCCCCAGGATGTGCTTAGTGGCACATCTGGGGCTGGAGCACAAGACTCCGGCCTCCACAGCCCTCGTTCCTGTTTCACGTGTGAAAAATCTGAGCCTGCCACCATGATGCCTCCCATGCATGTGGTTCTAGTTTTTTTTTTTTTTAACTTATCTTTATTGTTGAATGTATTACAGATGTTCCTCATTTTTCCCCCATTGCCCCCCTCTTCACCATTCCTGCCCCCCTCCTGCCTTTCCCCACATTGTTGTCTGTGTCCATTGGTTATGCATATATACATATAAGTTCTTTGGTTTATTTCTTCCCACCCCCCCAACTCCCCTTCCCTTTGAGGTTTGTCAGTCTAACAACCAATTTGTACTTCTTAATCCCTTCACCTTTTTCATCCCTCCCCCCAGCCCCCACCCATCTGGTAACCAACCAAATTTCTCTGTATCTATGAGAATGTCTCTGTTCTGCTTGTTCATTTTGTTTGTAGATTTAATTGTTGATAGATATGTATTTATTTCCATTTTGTTTGTTCATATTTTTTTATCTTTTTCTTCAAGAAGACCCTTCAACATTTCATATAATAATGGTTTGGTGGTGATGAACTCCTTTAGCTTTTCCTTGTCTGGGAAACTCTTTATATGGCCATCGATTCTAAATGACAGCTTTGCAGGATAGAGTAATCTTGGTTGTAGGTTCTTGCTTTTCATCACTCTGAATATTTCTTGCCACTCCCTTCTGGCCTTCAAAGTTTCTTTTGAGAAATCAGCTGACAGTCTTATGGGAACTCCCTTGTAGGTAACTAACTGCTTTTCTCTTGCTGCTTTTAAGATTCTCTCTTTGTCTTGAACCTTTTGCATTTTGATGAGGATGTGTCTTGGTGTGGACCTCTTGGGGTTCATTTTGTTTGGGACTCTCTGTGCTTCCTGGACTTGTATGTCTGTTTCCTTCACCAAGTTAGGGAAGCTTTCTGCCATTATTGTTTCAAATAGGTTTTCAATTTGTTGTTCTCTCTCTTCTCCTTCTGGCACCCCCAAGATGCGAATGTTGGCACGCTTGAAGTTGTCCCAGAGGCTCCTTACACTATCCTCATTTCTTTGGATTCTTTTTTCTTTTTGCTGTTCTGATTGGGTGTTTTTTGCTTCCTTATATTCCAAATCAATGGTTTGTTTCTTGGCTTTACCTACTCTACTATTGAATCTGTGTAAACTATTCTTTATTTCAGTTAGTGCCTCCTTCATTTCTGACTGCGCATTCATCATTTCTGACTGGTCCTTTTTTATGCTATTGAGGCCCTCACTAAGTTCACTGAGGTTCTCACTAAGTCCATTGAGCATCCTTATAAACAGTGGTTTGAACTCATCATCTGTTAGGTTGCTTAACTCCATTTCACTTAGTTCTTTTCCTGGAGTTTTGTTCTGTTCTTTCATTTGGGACCTGTTTGTTTGTCTCCTCATTTTGGCTGCCTCCCTGTGTTTGTTTCTATGTATTACTTAGCAAGAGGTATGGGGCTAGCTGAGACCAGATGCTGCTTGTTTGAAAGAATTTAGGAAAAGCTGAAGCAGGATCCAAGACAGGCCAATCCTATGGTAAAGCAACTGGCAACAGCTTGGGTGGGCCTGGAAGTTGGGTGGGGCGGGGCCTCAGGGAATCATCAGGGCGGGGCCAACAGTGTGAGCCAGGTTGCTGGAGTCCCAGATATGGTGGCTGTCTGCTGTCCTAGGGAAGGGCTCACCAAAGGAACAAAAGCCTCTGATAGCACATCTGTGTAGGAGAAAGCTGCCTCTCCAGCCCTCGCTCCAATGCCAAACAGCTCAGTTCTTCCCCATATGACTCTGGTGCCTTTCAAGCTGCCTCCCCCACGCTGGAGCCTGGAGGGTGTGAGTCCGAGTAAGTCCGTGCGCGGGCCCTTTAAGAGGAGCTGCCGGGGCTCCAGCCGCCTCAGCCTCAGTTCCCGCTGGTTTTTCCAGCCAGAAGTTATGGGGACTTCTCTTTCTGGCACTGGAACCCTGAGCTGGACTCCTGGTGTGGGACGGGGACCCCTCAGTCCTCAGGGAGGACCTTCCCAGCCGAGGTGTCCCTCCTAATTTTTATCCGCCACACGTGGGTGTGGGACCAGCACATTGCACCTCCGCCCCTCCTACCAGTCTCCATGTGGCTTCTTCTTTAATTTCATAGTTGTAGCTCGATTTCAGCTCGATTTCAGGCGGTTTTGAATGATGGTTGTTCTGTAGTTTAGTTGTAACTTTGATGTGGTTGTGGGAGGACACGATACCGCGGTTACCTACGCCGCCATCTTGACCGGAAGTCTCTGTGGTTCTAGTTTTTAAGAGAACAAGTTGATTCAAGATTTCAAAATATTAATGTGCTTAGGGTTTGGAGAAGGAATGTGTATTAAGTGCACATTCTTGGTTGTCAGCCATTCGTCAGCACCAGGCAGGCTGGTGGCCTGATGTGAGGCCCTGGGACTCCGCGTGTCACAGTATCTGCTGCCCAGCTCCAGGGCACAGGCCATGGAAACTCCCAGAGGGCAGCGTGGCTCCACGTGGAAGTGCCAGGCCTGGGAGGCTGCCCCAAGAGAGGCTTCAAAAGAGGGTGTGGAGGACCTGTCCTCTTCAGTGCAAGGGCTGAGGGTCTTCACGTCCAGCTCCCCACTAACGGGGCTTGGGGACCATCTACCCTTCACAAGTGCCTCAGTGGATCCAGGGCTGGAGTTCCTTGCACAGGTAGGTGCCTCATCTCAGGCTGGTAACCACCTCTCAGAGCCCTCAGAGGCCCCCACAAGACCTAAGCCAGAGAGGAAGGGTCTAGCATGAGGCCAGAAGAGGCCATGCAGGCCCTAAGCCCTCTTCACCACCACAGGCCCTGACAGGAAATTGAGCAAAGCCCATTCTAACCCTCTACAGTGGGACTTCCTAGCAGGGCTCCCAGGGCCAAGGTCTGTGCTCCAAGGAGTCAGGTTTCAACAAAAGCTGTGGGCAGGGGGTGGGGAGGTGTGGTGGGGTTCCCTCCACAGGGCCTGTTCTGTAGAATACATTGGACCCTGTGCTGCCTCAGGATGGGATGGAGGGCCAAGCCTGGCTCAGGGGCCTCTGGAAACCAGAAGGTGACCCCTTGCCAGCCATGGGCTCAATGCAAGGACGTCATGCCCCACCCCTGCCCCTGTGCCACAAAGCCCCGCAGGTCCCCTCTGCACAGGCTCTAGGCTCTGTCCTCCATAAGCTGGGAGGCTGAGGGCTGGGGAAGCTCCGAGGACTGATAAGTTGGACCTTAATTATCTCCCAAAACACAGAGATTTTAGGCAAGATGTTTTTTGAGCAAAGGCATTGATTGCATTGCCAAACTCTGGTTGTTCCTGGCTCCGTGGATGACTGTGCTGTGTTTGAGATAAGAAAGGATGCTGCTGCTAATCTCAGGGCTTAAACAGACCAAAAGGAGAAGTCTAATAAAAATAAGTCTGAATGTGATATACTGCCCTGGATCGGACCATGGAACAGAAAGGACACTGGTGGAGCCAGGTGGGTACTCGAAATATTGGGGGGCCACTTTGTAAAGTATATGATTCTAACCACTACGCTGCACACCTGAAACTAATACAGAATAATGGTGAATATAAACTGTAATTGAAAAAATACATTAGATAACTCCTTAACTATCAAATACTAATAGATGCATACATTGACTGAGAAGAAAACTACAATGGTAGAAAAACTACTAGAATCCAAATAAAATCTTGAGTTAATAGTAATGTGTCAAAGTTGGTTTCTTAAGTTTTGATAAATGTTCTATGATTATTTTATATGTGATGTTAACATGAGGGGAAAGTGGGTGAGGGGTACATGGGAAATCTCTGCACAATCTTTGTAACTCCTCTGTAAGTCTAAAATCATTCCAAAATAAAATATTTATGTAAATAAAGTAACCACTGCTTGTGCTGTCGCCGTGTGTCAGTCACAGGACTGAGTACTTTCCAGGCACTATCTCATTGTAATCCTCCCCAAACTTTATAGACTGCAATTAAAGTATCCATTTTACAGCCAAGGACATGGAGGTCAGCTCTGCAGACATCCTGAGTCCAGGCAGGCAGCAGGTGGCGGCTCAGAGGTCACCTGCTCTTGGAGGAGCAGAGACCAGGCAGCCACCTGTACAACCCCAAGTATAGAAGGACAGTTGGATTAAGTCGCTGAATGGAAATCTGAATCCAAGTAAACGTGAGTGATTTGCCATAAAGCCCCTGAAACACTTGCCGAGTCTTCTGAACTCGGTCCAGAGCCGGCAGGGAGGGCTCTTCCTCCCCGCGCAGTGTCAGTGGTGAGAGCCGCCCCGCCCTGCGGCGTGCAGGTCCTTCCCTGGGGAAATTAAATTCCTTCCTACTCCCTCCTCTAGGGCCTTGGAACTAATCCTCAGAAGCTTACCAAGGGGAAATTCTTCCTTCCTTCTTTATGCAAGATTTTTTTTTTCAAGATTCAAAACATTTCCTAGGGCTTTCTTTCACACAAACAGAAAAGTTGCAGCCATTTCAAAGTGTCTGGCTAAGCCCGAGGCCCTCCGTCCATCTTGCTGCCTGCCTGTGCGCGGTGCTGTGCTCGATAGTCCTGGCCCTCCTCACCCATCCGGGAACCCTGAACTTCACTGCCAGGAATCGCTGTCCAAGTCGTGAGATGAAAGGGAAGGAGAAGGTCAAGCTCTCTCCCTAGCCAGCCTGTTAGCCAGCATGGGCAGAGAACAGGTCACAGTCTCAGAGTTCTCTTTTTAGTATCCATGCCCTACCTGGTGCTGGAAGTATGAAATCTTAGCAGCTACTGGTCAAAGAGGAGCTGCTGAAGAACAGAAAGACCCATGGCGGGAAGAAGAGGGTTTCCTCTTGGGGCTCAATGGACCCTGCCCTGCCCTCAATTTCACTCATGAGCAAGAGAGACCAGGCTGGCCTATCTCTCCCAAAACCACTTCTCCAAGGTGATGGTCACAGACAGACCTGACAACTCAGGAGACTTGGGGCAACTGTATCAGAGCAACTCAGGATGAATTAGAACTCAACATATGTGTCAGACTTTGCTCCTAGCGGCTGAATCAACCTCATTAGGAAAGGTTCCCCATTTCATCCTCAAGGTTTTAACCGCTTCCCAGTGGTGACTCAACTGAGCAAGGCCACAGCTGAGATGCTGATGGTCGCTTGGGGGTGTTTCAGGCTCAGTGAATAATTATGTGAACAAAATAACACAACGTGGTTGCCAACAGCTATTAGACCTGTGAAAAATAACAGTGGAAAACTCAGTTGACTGGCTATCAAAGGGCCCTTACGCAAAGGAGGAAACCAGCTGTGGCTTAACATCTGTAAACTCAAAACCCAATGCGGAAAAAGCAAACAACCAAAGGAAAAACTGTCCACAAGTCCTTACCCACAGAATTACATCAAGGTTCCCATTGGCCACTTAACTGACCGAGAGCTGGTTGCACTCTGTGCTGGTGTGCACCTGAGCAGGGCCGAGGCCTTGCGGAGACCTTGGCTGTTTTAGAATGGTGATAGAGCAAGCGACAGGAAAGCGCATCCCAACTGCCTTCAAGTGCAAGTTATTCCCTTTCGGAGCCTGTGCACCGGTGAGTGAATGCCTCCTCCTGAGCATATCCCCAGCCCTTTCTGTCAACAGTTATGACAATGGAAGCCCTGGGGGAAGGTACCTCCCTGCAGGTAGAATCAGCACTGGGTGACAGCCTCACGTCCAGCTAGCCTCCCAGGAGTGAGAATGAGCAGAACAACCTTCATTTCATCCTGTAATCTCCTGGGAAATGCCCCACGTGTTGTGCAAAGAGCATAGCGTTGGAATTGCAGACCTGGGTCTGACTAGTAGCTGCATCATTCATTAGCTGGATGGCCTTGAGGAGGTGACTTAACCTCTCTGAGATTCAGTGTCCTCATCGGCTTTGCAGGCCAGGGTAAAGACAGAGATAATGAATATAAAGCCTCCAGTATGTGGCAGCTATGCAGACACACAAGAAATGTTGGCTTTTTCATAAATATTGGCAGGTGGCACTGCCCCACGTAGGCTAACCACCTGTGCACCTGGAGTTTATCAGATGTCTCCACCAACCCCAAATCCTCATAGCTCTCACTGTCTGCTTCCCAAAGTGAGACCTCCAGAATCTCAGCTGTCTGAGTCACTTCCACCACCTTCTCTCAAAAATGCCAGTTCCTGCCCCACCACACTTCCCGGGACATACCCTGCTTTGCCCTGACACTGTGACACCTTTGCTAAGGCTGGCCCTCTGCTGGGACCATCTTCTCCCCATCTTCACTTATTAAAATTCCATTGGTCTTCCCAAGTCTGTCTCATGAGTGGGTTTCTGAAGGGCCTTCCTTAATACCTGTATTGGAACCACCACCTCGCCCCCACCATAGCACAGTCTTACGTGCACTATCAATTGCTTATCATAAAAGCTAGAAGAGAATACTTCTTTTCTCTAAGATCAATCCTCTGGCCCTTCCATTTACTGGTGGATGGTCCTAGTCAAGTTACCTAACTCTGTATACTCCAGTCTCCTCATCTGTAAAACGGATGATAATCATAGTGTCGAACACATAGAGCCGCTGAGAGCATTAAATACAGTGTGAAGGTGAAGGTACTTGGCATATATTAGCCCAATAAAAGTTGGCCGCTGCTCTGAGAACTTGTGTGAGTAAACTGGGTTGCTGGCTTGCCAGCCTGGGCGCTCCCCAAGGTCCGGAACTGGATCACCCCAGTGAAAGGACATGGCTGCTAGCATGAGCAGAGGATCCACAAATACTGGCTGAATAGGACTGGACTTTTCCCTGGGAGAGTGAACTCTTTGTAGGCTGAGACCATATCTGTCCTTAACTGTGTGAACAGTGCTGAGTGGGAGCAGAGGACGAGTCAGCCCTTCAACACTGCAGGAGAGTGAAGGCCAGGGAGACAGGTTATAGCAGGAGTTGCCCTTTGCCGTAGTAACAGGGCCACCTCGGCTCCACCACAGCTCTGAAGGGTCTCGCTATGCTCACCCTCTGCTATCCCAGCCAGGAAGAATCCATCCTTGACCCATGCCCACTCCCAGCTTGAAGGTGATTCATGTAGGAGCAGCTGAGTAATATTCTGAGGTGATCACCATAGAAGGGACTAGAAACCCAGCTTGGTCACCTCTTCAAGGGCCTCTGCGTTCAGCCCCACTTTGGGCAGGGCCACAAACGCACAAGGAGCTGGGCTTCATTCTCATGGAGGCTGCAGCTGTTGTCGGCTTTTTCCCACTGCCCATCGGGAAACAACGCAGAAACATAACTGAGCAGCTGTGGCTGTAAAAAGAACTTTCTTCAGAACAATACGTCATGTCTAGCAAGTATGTGCTCCAGGCAGGGTGATGGGACAGCTAATACATGTGATGGCACATGAGTCCACTCAGTGCAGCCCAGACTGTTCTGTCCACTTCCCTGCCTGTGTGTGTGCGTTCAGGAGGAACTGAGTCCCCTCCAGCTCCCGCTGCCCTGGGTCCCCTCCCTTGGAGCCCACATGTGACAGTCTCTCAACACCATTGCAGAGGTCATATGTGCTCAGTTCTGTGGATGCCACCTGGGCCCCTTGCTCTTTTCTCTCTCCTACTGGGCAGGTACCCATCAGATGCCATACTGGAATCATCAGGACCTGTCAACAGTTTTCTCATCCCATCCTCAGTCCCCCTCACTACGGGTTTCTACAAGATTATAGCCAGGTTTGGCCAAACCACTCTTGCACACATGTTGTTTTGAAAGATTAGCAGAGAATCCAACACAATATTTCTCTTGGGTTCCTCCTCCAAGCCAACAGAGAAAGAGCTATTTCCAAAAAAATAACACATTATTAAACCAATGAATAAGAGCCAAGAAAACAATGTAGCCAGCATATTTATTGCAAACAGCTTGTTTAGAATGTAAGTTGCAAATATATCTAATTCTACCAGGCTCTTTGAGGAACCATGCTGAAGACCTCTTACAGCCGCGGGGCCAAGAAAACCACCCTAAATGGCCTGGACCCTGCTCGCTAGTCAGGGGCTACCTAACACTGGGTAATCCTGGGTTCTCCCAAATCAGGAGAATTTGCCCCATACCAAAGGGCTCACTCCCAGAGTCCTGCTACTTCTCACACCTCCCACTTGAGAGCAACATTCCTTCATTCCATGCCCTTGCCTTGAGAGTGGCCATCTGGCCACAGCCAGCAGCACCATCCAAGAAGCTTCTCTCTAAACAAAGGCAACTTTCCCATGAGAAGAAAAAAACAAATTCCACTGTGACAACCTCCATTAATGGATGTCAGAACTGGCCCACAAGTGTGTGAAGGTCCAAACCAATTTGATTTATGAAAACTAAGCAAACTTTCCAGTAGGTTTGGCACGTCCACAGTACAGGAGAAAGGCTTTAATTATACTGCCGCTGCTCATTAAACAGATAAGATCTTAGCAGAGACAAGCCATGTTTTGTCTTCAGAAAAAAATGTAAATCCATCTGGCTCCATATTTTATAGTCATCGATAGCTTGAGGCCATGTGAAACACCCAAAGTTTTTATCGCCCCTGATCTGGGGGTGGAACAGAAGCAAGCCATCGACACGAGAGCTCTGGGCTGGCACCAGTGATGATGGTGATGTATTGGAGCATTCCTGTCTCTGCAGAGCCCCAGAGCCAAACGCTGCACATAGACTAGATGAGACGCCAAAGTGTAAAAAGACGAAGAAAGAAACAGCCCTGTCGTTTATCAAAGAAATGTCTCCTCTTGGCACTCAGTGGAAAGAAGATTCATACTCTCAATGGTTCAGCTGACTCCTCTCCGGGCCAGAAAGGACCAGTGCTCTCTGGGCACTAGACTCTCAGTGGCCTAGGGCTTCTCAACGAGGTTACTGGCTAGAGGGTCAGTTATTATTGATGAAAACTTACTGTGCAAGCAGTGGAGTTCCAACACCCTTAGGGAGCCTATCACATTGTTCAAATGAGAGTCCTTTGGAGTAAATACTGTTTTCTATTGAATCTCCATCCAGCCAAAGTCCCATAAGCCCCTCACCACAATCAAGACTCAGAGGAAGAGCAACAGTCCTTGGTCCTCTTTTCTTCCCTCTCTATTCTTATTCCTTAAGAAATTTCATTCATCCAAATGTTTTAAATATCTTATCAAATCTATTTCTATATTTATATCTCCATACCAGGCCTCATCCTCGAACCCTAGATTATAAATTCATCTCAAACTTAACATAAATCAAGCTTCTTATCAATCAATTTTGTATATTGACCATGTATCCTATGATGTTGTTAGATTTGTTTATTAATTCTAGTATTTTTTTCTGTAGATTCTTTAGGATTTTCTACATACAAGATCATGTTGCCTGCAAATAAAGATAGTTCTATTTCTTTCTTTCTAATTTATAGGCCTTTAATTTCTTTTTCTTGCTTTAACTCACTAGCTAGGACCTCCAGCACAATATTAAGTAGAAATGGTGAGAATGGACAAACTTGTCTTGTTCCTGATTTTAGGGGGAAAGTATTCCGCCTTTAATGATCAAGAATGAAGTTAGCTGTAGGTTTTCCACAGGTGCCCTTTATAAAGGTGAGACAATCCCCTTCAATTCCTAGTTTTCGGAGAATTTTTATTAAAAATGGGTGTTGACTTTTTGTGAAATGCTTTTGCTACGTTTATTGAAATGATCATATGGTTTTTCTCCTTTGTATTTTTAATGAGTGAGATTTAATGATTTTTTTAAATTTTTTAAAAAATTCAATGATTAATTTTTAAATGTTAAACCAAAGCTTGTATTCTCGAAATAAATCTCAATTGGTATAATATATAATAAATACTTTTTAATATATTTCTGGATTCAATTTTCTAATATTTTCCTAAGGATTTTTTGTTTGCCTACGTTCAGAAGGATATTGGTCTTTAGTTTCCTTTTTCATAATATTTTCGTAGGATTTTCATAGCAAAGTTATGTTGGCCTCATAAAACAAGTTGAGAATGTTTCTTTCTCCATCTTCTGAATGAGTTAGTGTTAGATTAGTATTATTTATTTGTTCAGTTTTTATTGAAATACCCTGTGAAGCTATCTAGGCCTGGAGTTTTCTTAGTAGAAAGGTATTTTATTGTAAATATAATTTCTTTAATGAATATAAAACTATTCAGGTTTTCTACTTCTCTGTGAGTCCACTTTAGTAAGTTGTGTTTTCCAAGGAATTTGTACAATATATCCAAGTTGTCAGATTTCACTGGCATAAAGTTGTTTACTATGTTTCCTTGTTATCTTTTTAATAGATGTAGGACACATAGTGGGATCTCCTTCATTCCTGAGAATGGCAATTTGTATCTTCTCTTTTTTTTCTTATTCAGTCTTGCTAGGAGTTTATCACATTTGAAACTCTTTACAGTGCCAAATTTTGGCTTTGTTAATTTTATGTCCATATTTTCTATTTCATTGATTCTACTCTTATCTTTATTATTTCTTTCTTTTTATTTACTTTGTGTTTAAATTGCCTTGTCTTTTCCCAGATTCTTGAGATAGAAATTTAAATCACTAATTTTAAACTTTTCTTATATAAACATTTAAAGCTATAATTTCCCTTCTACTGAACTAACTGCATCCCAACACATTTTAATGTGTTGTGTTTTCATTATCATTCAGTTTAAACTAATTCTATTTTCCCATGAGATTTTACTTTTGAACCATGAGTTCAAAATGTGTTTTAGATACACTTCTAAAAGTTCGTTGTTTGGTGTTTACTAGATATTTTATTACTATTGATTTCTATTTTAATGTTTCTATGGTCAGAGACCATACTCGATAAATTTCAGTCCTTTTTCAATATTTTTATTTTCAATATTTTTATATTCAATATTTTCAATATTTCAATTTACTATATGGTTCTTAAAATGGTCTAACTTTGTAAATGTTACATCTGCACTTTTGAAAATGTGTATTCTGCAACTATTGAGTATAGCTCTCTATACATATCACTTAGGTTACGTTGATTGATGGTGCTGTTCAAGTCTTCCACAGCCTTCTTGATTGTAGATCTGTCTGTTTTTCCTTTTAGTTCTGTCCCTTTTTACTCAAATATTTTGAAATTTGATTATGAGGCATATATTAATACATTTAGGTTTGTTGTGTCTTCCTTGTGAATTAATATTTCTATTGTTTTGAAATATTATCCCTAACATCCCTGGTAATACTCCTTATCATAAAGTCTATTTTGCCTGAAATTGGTTGAAATACACCAGCTTTCTTTTACTTCTGGTTTGCATGGTATCTTTCTCCATCCTTTTACTTTCAATTTATGTGTACTTTTATATTTAAAATGCAACTCTAATGCATGGCATGTGGTTTGGTCTTGCTTTTATATCTAGTCTAATAATCCCTGCCTTTTAGTCCACTTTCATCGAATGCAATTATTTATATGCTTGGGGTTAAGCCTACCATTTTGCTATTTGTTTGTATTTGTCCTGTTTGTCATCATTGTTTTATAGTGTTTTGTTCCTCTTTTTTGGTCTTCTTTTAGTTTTCCAAATAATTTTTAGCTTTCCATTTTATTTCCCTTATTAGATTTTTAGTTATTTTTGTTTTATATTTTAATAATTTCTCTAGAGCAGCAATTTTCAAACTTTTTTATCTCATGGCACACATGAACTAATTACTAAAATTCTGCAGCACAACAAAAAATATATTTTTTGCCAATCTAAAAAAATAGGTATAATTTTGATTCATTCACATTGAAACAGCTATTGTTGTGTTTAGTGTTGTCATTTTTTATTTGACAATCTATGGGAAAAGAAGTCAGTGCCCCTGACTGAATAGTCAGGTATTGCATGTTTTAAAAATTCTTGCGGTACACCAGTTGAAAATCACTGCTCTAGACATTACAATACGCATCTTATTTATATGAGGTGACGGATGTTAACTAAACCTATTTGGTAGTCATTTCACCATACGTGTAAATCAAACCATCATGTTGTATACCTTAAACTTATACAATGACGTATATCAATTATTTCTCAATAAAACTAGAAAAACGCATCTTTCCTCATCACAGTCTACTTAGGTTTAATATTTTACCAGTTTACAAAACATATAAAAACTCCACAGAAACATAATTTCATTTTACTCCCCCATCCTTTGTAATACTTTTGTCATATACTTTACTTCAACATACATTATAAAATCCCATAGTAAATGTTATTTTTCTTTAGTCAAGTATCAGTGATTTTAAGAGAAAAAAAGGAATGAAAGCCTTTTATGCTTACCTATACATCAACTTTTTCTGATGCTCTTTATTTCTTCCTATGAAATCCATGTTTCCATCTGACATTACATTCCTTTAGCCTTAAGAACTTTCCTTAGTATTGCTTGGAGGGCAGGATTTTTGTGGTGTTTGTTTGTTTGTTTTGGCAACAAATTATCTCAGCCGCTGTTTATCTGGAAGTCTCTTTATTTCACCCTCATTTTTTAAGGATACCTTTGCTGAACACTGGGTACAGAATTCTGGCTTGACACTATTCCATTATCTCCTGGATTCTAGTCTTTCTGATAATAAGTCAGCTGTTATTCATATTATTGTTCCTCTGTTATGTATTATATTTTATCTCCCTAGGCTGAAGTGTTTTGTTTTTCTTAGTTTTTCATTTGTTTTCAGCAGCTTGACTAAGATGTGCTTTGATATGGGGTTTTTAAAAAATGAGTCCTGCTTAGGGTTTGCTGAGCTTATTGGGCTTGAGGTTAATGTTTTCCAACAAATCTGGGAATGTTATGGCCACTAACTTTCTCACATATTTTTCTGTTCCATTCTCTCTCTTATCCTTCTAGGCCTCCAATTACCCATATGTTAAACTGCTTGCTATTATCCCATAGGTCAGTGTCTCTGTTTAGTTTTCATAATCTTTCTTCTCTCTGTTTTTCAGATTTAATCATTTCTACTTATCTCTCTTTCAGTTCACTGACCCTTTCTTCTGATGTCTCTAATCTGATATTAATCCAATTCAGGAAATTTTTCATTTAGATATTGTTTATTTTAAGTTTATTTTTTTTCATTTGGTTTTTATAATTTCTATCTGTTTACTCATTATGTCCATCTTTTCCTTTAAGTTCTTGGACATATTTGTAGCAACAATATTAAAAATCCTTACCTTGTCTGCTAATTGCTATATCTGCATCAACTGTGGTCTTCATTTTCTTCTTGACTAGCAGACACATTCTACTGCATCTTAGTATTTTTTATTGTATTTCTGACACTGCAAATGGTAGTTTATAGAAGTCTGAATAATGTCCTCTTTCTTTAAAGGGTATTATTATTTGTTCTAGAATAGTTAATCATCAATGTTGATCCTGTTGAGTGTGTTCTTTGTTAGGGTTGTCTAGTTTTGTTTTGGTTTGGTTTTCCTAATTTCAGGGTATGGTCCTTACTCTAGGACATGGTCCTTATTCCTAAGACAAGATCTTTCCAGGATATTAACTGAATGTTTGAAGTTCTCATTGTGTTTTTTCCATTATGACTTTACCATAAATTTGACATTTCCCAGCTCTTAAGACTGGTATTTCCATTCAGCTCTCAGACCTAGAGAAGTCACTCTCTGCTAGGCTTTGTAGAGTATAACCCTATACATAAACACCCAGCCCTCAGCCAAGGATCCACTAGGACTTCCATTTAAATTTATGCAGTTTCCTCCTTTTCAATACTATTCCCTAAAGAATTTCTCAACTCTGATGTTGCCTCTTCTATCAATTTTGATTTACTATGTTTTATTCAGGAAATAAAAGTTGGTGATGGGAGTTTGTGTCTTATAAAGCTTTCTGAACAACACATGAGAACTGTGGGGCTGGAAATTCTCATAGTCTGGCGTCTCCCTGACTGTACTGTAGCCCTTGCTACACCAAAGTAACTTTCTTCTGATCCTCTTAGGACCATTATAAAAACTAAGTTGGTAGTTAACAGCCCCAGCCTTGCCAAATAAGTTTAGCCAGAAGGAGCATATTAAATGGGCTTTTCCCAACTATTGGTACCTGAACATCATTTTTAGTCCTTTATTTTCCCTATTCTGGCTGGTTGTTTGATCAGACAGCTTGGCAATGAGATTGGATGCTACTTAAGATTCTTGGCTCTCTGCCTATCCAGTTTAAAAGTCACAGTAACTTATCCTTTTTGTTAGAAAATAAGGACAGATTGAGAAGAGAGTAAGGACAGAAATTTGAAAGAAACTGGTTACTTATGTTTAAGATCGTGTTTTGTGAACATGATTCCATGTGATTGGCTCTCCTGACACAATGCAGAGGAAAGGTCCATATAATTCTGAGAGTTGAAACAGGTGCTTCATAATTTATATAAAGATAGTAATGTGTGCACATTACTGTATTTTTAAAAATATTTTCTTTATTGATTTTAGAGAGAGAGGAAGGGAGAGGGAGAGAGAGATAGAAGCATCGATGAGAGAGAACATTGACTGGCCGCCTCTTGCATGCCCCTCACTGGGGATCGGGCCCACAACCTGGGCATGTGCCCTGACCAGGAATCGAACCAGCGACCTCTTGGTGCTTGGGTCCACACTCAACCAGTGAGCCACACTGGCCGGGCGCACATTATTGTATTTCATTAAATCTAAGACCATTTGATTGTAAGACATGATTTTTGATGCCTCAACTAAACTATGACATGGTACCTTATCAATAGCCTCATGAGATACATGAAATCAGTCACATCATTAAGGCTTTAACATTTCTTTCGTCTTATTCCTGAGCATTTGGTATTCATCCTACCTTTCGTAGCATGACTTAGCAAGTGATACACAGTCTGCTGCACACAACTCATAATGAAAACGAACACAGCTGCACCTACTTGTAGCGAACGTCCTCTGTTAGCTCTGGTAGAGGCTTGTTACTCAAAGTGTGGTCTGAACCTGCAGCAAGACATCACCTGGGTGCTGTTGGCAAGTGAAGAGCCTCAGGCCCCACCCCAGACCTCCAAGAGTCTCGGGTAATTTGTTTGCTCGTTAAAGTTTGAGAAACATTTCCATAAAGTACTTCGTTATTTTGCAAGGGGAAAAAAATCAAATTTTGGCCATTTCTCTAATGACAGATACTTGCTTACTAATATCAGTGTTACATCCCTCTGTTCCTTGTTTGTTTCAGTGCCAAAGGGCAGTGTAATCTTTTTTAAAACATTCTAAATGTCACTGAAACCAAAAGCATATAAGTTCATAACTCATTGAAGTGAAAATACAAATAGCTAAGACCAAATGTTCATTCACATGCACAGATGATGACAGTGTCATGACTGCTTCTTGGCTAACAGTAACTATACAATGTCGCTAATTTTAAATATGTTAAACTAGGAAAAATGTGCATCCCAAATTGATGAAATAGAGTAAGTGATAAAAAATATGCTCATTATTTACCTAGATTTGGGCTTTTCTGGCACTAGGAATCAAGTACTGAATTATAACAATAAACACAGTCCAAATACCCACTCAGTCCCTGTCAGTGAGGCCTGCCTGGTCAGCAGAGAGTCTCCAACTGGTTTCCCTAACATTGACAGGAGGCCGAGGATGCTGCCTTAACTAAGAACCAGAGATCGAGACCTCTAGCTCACTTTGTAACCGAAGCTTCTGCTGCTCGCAAAAGGAATTCTCTCTGCTTTGCTGCATACCAGGGTTTTCAGCACTCTCGCATTCCTCTCCTGACGGAGAAGCACGTTATGGAGAAAAATGTGAAGGAAAAACACATTTGCCAAAAGAGACTCCTCCTGGATAAAAAAAATTGCTATACTCCTCACCCTGATCTTTAGCATGAAACCCTAGTGAGTTGGGGACCATGAATAAACAAACCCCTCAATAATTTTTCATACACTTTTCCCTAACTGGTTTCAGAGACTAGAGCTCCTTGAAATTGGTAACATCTTCGTGTCCTTGTGTTAGCAGAATATTCCTTTCCAAGAAGAGGAGAGGGAAAGAAAAGAGAGTATCAGTGAATCTGGGAATCTACCTCTTTCAACAGTTTTCCTTCAGTGGTTTGATGCCAGCAGGAGGGTCCAGTTTCACATGGGCAGAATTAATCAAACTCTTGGCATGTTGTATTGGTTGTTTGTCATTTTCAGAACCAGCACGTGATAGAACATGTATTTGCTGGTCATCTGTGTCGACCACATTGAGGATAAATGATAAATCCTGAAGGTCAGAGCTGGAATCAGTTAAACTCACCCTGCATGAACTCCAAATCCAGTAGCTATAAACACTCCTGCTGACACAGATGCCGTGAGTGACGGTGTTGGTTAATGGAAACCGGACTTCAAAGGTCATCTTTTATGTGTTCCCCTCTAGTACTAATAGATGCTCACTCTTCCTCTTTCTTCCTCCGCACTCGGGTGGTGTAGAACTTGGAAAGTTCTTCCTGAGTCCCATGGGAAGCAGACCACACTTCAACAGGGATGTACAACATGGTCTGGCATGGTTAACAGCAGCCCACATGTTCCCTGGTGTGTGAAGATGGTATTACTCAACCTCAGGGGTAATGGAAATTGGCACCAGAGTCTAACATCTAAAGACTTCGGCTACTGTGCAGGCAGTTGCTACAGAGAATGTTTCTAATACAAGAACTATGGGCTTGTTCCGTTCCACATGCTGAGCTATTGATCCGATTAACAGTGGTGCTGCTAAATCTCCCGACTGTCACTGAAACACAGGCAGATTGCCGCATCCATGTGTGTGACATAGCTGCCCAGGGCTTCATGGGAAAGTGCTCTCTGCTCTAAGAAGCCAGCCATGCTCCTTGGTTCCCTTCCACAGCACGAACACCAGATACGGTAAACCACAGACACTTCAGCAATTTCCAGATGGCGGCCATTGAGCCTTAAAATTTCACGTCATCTTCTTTGGCCATCCAGTCAGAAGTGAGCTCTCTGCAACTGGAATCCCCTGGAGCACAGTTCCATCCTTATCTCCTAGAACAAAGCACTTGACAGTGCTGACCAACTTGTTTCTCTCCCTAACTAAACAGTACGCCCCTGAAGAGCCGAGATTGTGTCCCATTCATTTCCCCACACTGCCTAGCACAGGGCCTGGCACCAAGTAGATTTGCTATTGTATTTGTTAAATGAAATTAATTAGAAACATAATGCGCTAGGTATGAGGTGACCTATACATGGACAATCAAGAGGTCAGTATAAGCTCATTATCCAAGACCAGCAATAATTCCTCGTTTTTACTGGAATCATTAACCTCTTATCCTAAAGTGCCTTTTGTTTCTTAAATATCTAGAAATAGAAACCACAAATGAGAGCTGGGATAAAGGCACTGGTTAATATGAAAGAATCAAAGAATCTGGTTTGATACAACTTTCTAACATTTGCTTAGGGATGGGCTTAGCTTTGGCCCTCAAAAGAGGATGAAATCTGAGAGGTCCAAGACAGAAGAAGTGTCATTGGGCTGTCATCCAAAAGACCCTAATCCTTCTCAATATCCAAACTATGTGAGCTATGCCTGCTTTCAGGAACTGAACAGGATTCCGGACCACAAAAAGAAGAGGGCCGAGTGCAAAGACCAAGATGGTGATGGAGCACTGTGTGCGAATGACTGTGTGCACAAAGGACTGTGTGCAAAAAGGACTGTGTGCAAAAGGACTGTATGCACAAAGGGCTGTGTGCACAAAGGACTGTGTGCGAAAGGACTGTGTGCAAAAGGGCTGTATGCGAAAGGACTGTGTGCACAAAGGACTGTGTGCGAAAGGACTGTGTGCAAAAGGGCTGTATGCGAAAGGACTGTGTGCTGAGTGCAACAGAAGAACTGAGCATGCCTGAACGACCTCAATCACTTCACACCACAGCCTATAAATACAGAAGGCTCCTCACAGTCAGGGAGAAGGCATCGTTAGAGCATACACTCACCCTTCTCCACTCCCTGATCAAAGAAAAAAGTTTCTGCTCTGCAAACTCAGTTTCATTCTATTGGCACTGGGAAGAAGGACCTTGGTTTGTGTCCCTGACCCGGAAGAGTCAGTAACAGAAGGATGAGTGGAATGGGCCACACCAAGAGGTAGCGAGTTTCCTGTCACTAGAGGTATTCCATGAAAGGCAGTGGTAGGCAGTATCCGGTTCATACTTTCTTGTGAGAGCTGGCTGTAAGTATCTTCCCAACTTTGTGTTCAGAGATGTTGTGTTGATAGCTTGAAATCAGCCATGGCGGGAGTATTTATACCACGGAAACTGGCAAATCACAAATCAAAACTTTTTTATTTTCCCCAGAAAGCCAGTTAAACATTTAACAGCAATTAAAGTAAAGGTTGAATGACTAGCACTGAGGAAATCTGTACATGAGACCCACCCTGAAACACTGGTTGGCAAGATCATCTTTCAGGCCTCCTCCAGAGCCAAGTTAGTAGAAGCCTCCCTTGTCCCACCTGGAGAGAGAGGCCACACCTGTGGCTGTTGCCGCTGGCTCTGCCACCAGGTTTCCAGGCCTGGTTACCTTACCTGTTTAAACTCTTTTATGGACTTGGCTACAGGTCTGGCTCCCCAACACCAGCCCCGCCATTACCAGCAGACCCCAGCTCAGTGCCTGCAGCTTCAGCACCTGGAAGGCAGTCCTGCTCGGAGGCCCCCGCTGGCACGCTTCTCGGGACTACTTCCTGCTGAGGCGTGAGCGCTGTCCCCGGGCTCCACTGCAGAGGTGAAGCAGCCCTGGACCCACATGCTTGCATGCAGCAGGAGCTGGAGGGCAGGGTCCCAGGCACTTCCTGCAGACAGCTGGCGCCTTCTGAGGTCCCCCCCAGGGATCCCATTCCCATGGGAGCAGAGGCCTGGGGGACAGGGAAGGATGGGTACTGGAGTCAGAGGAGACACAGGCAATTAGCAGTTGTCACACAACAAAGCTGTGACAATGGCAGCACTCACTGCTTGGGGGATTCTTGGCTTCCTCGCATGAGTAAGGAATTCATCTGGCTCCAGTTCCTTTGGTCGACAGTCCCAACAGGCCTAGAGACACGAATCTCCCCAAGCAGCCACGGCTACTTGCTTTCTCCTTTCCGTGGTGCACAGCCCAGGCCTGGCATGCAGTCACTCAGAAAATATCTGCTGAGTGAGCAAACTAGGCAGCTATTGGAGCTCTGCCGTGGGCCTGTCCGATTTCACCCATATTTGAGGACCAAAACAAGCCCATCTCCTCTAGGAGGCCTTTCCAAACCCAGGCATTAAGCATACCGTCAACCCAGGGCATCACCGAACCCCAAATCACTCCTTTCACTTCTCAAAAATCCTTCAGTAGAAGTCAGCCCATAATAATCCTCCACTTGGGCCCGGCCGATATGGCTCAGTGGTTGAGCGTCGACCAAGAGGTTGCCGGTTCGATTCCCGGTCAGGGCACATGCCCAGGTTGTGGGCCCGATTCTCAGTGGGGAGCATGCAGGAGGCAGCCAATCAATGTTTCTATCTCTCTCTCCTTCTCCCTTTCTCTCTCTCTAAAATCAATAAAGAAAATAAATAAATAAATAAATAAATAAATAAATAAATAAATAAATAATCATTTGGGCTTGTCTCGGCTTCCTGTGTGTGGGTCTTGCATCTTCAGGGAGATCGTGAGCTCCTTGAGGGAAGAACCTGAGCTTGCTCTTTCTCTAGTGTCCTTCTGCGGTCAGGGGCCCCACCATCCCATGATGCCTGGTCATGGGCCAAGTCCTTTATTCAGTGGATCACAGCTCAGCTCTAGAAGATATTTTGCCTTCCTTCTGAGTCACTTCTCCTAGGTGATGCTGGAAGAGGCACCTTGCCTTTAGTAGGGTGCACTGAGTTGCAGGATGAACCCCATGCCAGCATCATCTCCCCAGAAGGTAACAGAAATGGCAGCCACCTCCCTAACGAGGAAGCAGCAGAGCCATAGACCATGCACTCACAGCAACCCCTTGTCCCCAAGGTGACATAGGATTGGCCCTGCCTTCTCACCTTGTTCTTGAAGAGAAAACTGGACCGTGTGAAACACAGTCATGGGCAATATACCCCCACAGAACAGCAACCAAAGTAGTAGAGAGCACTTGGCCTTCCCCAGCTCTAACTTAGTCTCAGAAAATAGCTCAGCCTCCGGGAGGAATGGGCGTGCTCCCCCTGTCACCGAGAGAACTCAGAAGTCACATGAGGAATGTGTGAGCCTTTGCCAACTTTGGATTTAAACTAAGTTTTAAATTCTTTTTAGAGCTCACGAAGTTTATGAAAGTTCTCAAAGTGAACAAGCAAGCCCAGCCTGTGAGGCTCAGTGGACTGAGTGTTGTCCCATGGACTGGGAGGTCCCGGTTTGATTCCTGGTCAGGGCACGTACCTGGGGTGCAGGCTCGATGCTCAGTAGGGGGCGTCCGGGAGGCAGCTGATCCATGTTTCTCTCTCACATCGATGTTTCTCTCTCTCCCTCTCTCTCTAAAAAATCAATAAAAACATATTTTTAAAAATAAAAGAGAAAAAGCAAGATATTTGCTACTTCATTGTATAAAAATCTAAATCCAGGAGAATTTGTTTTTGTTGCTGATTCCAAACTCAGTGCCAGGACAGTGATTTGTTTTGTTTGAATGAACACTATGCTTAGATCATCCTTACATCTATATAGCTGTCTTAGCTCAGGCTGCCATAACAAAACACCATAGACTTGGTGGCTTAAATAACAGAAATTTATTTTCTCATAGTTCCGGAGGCTGAAAGTCCAAGATTAGGATGTCAGCATGGTCAGGTTCTGGGGAAAGCTCTCTTCCCGGCTTGCTGATGGCTACATGTTTGGTGTGTGTTCACATGGACTTTCCTCAGTGCTAGACAGTGGCAGGGCGGAGGGGGGTGGTCATCTGTCTCTCTTCCTCTTCTTAGAAGGCCATCAGTTGTATCAGATTAGGACCCTACCCACATGACCTTATTTAACCTTAATTATCTCCTAAAAGCCTTGTCTCCAAGAACAGTCGCATTGGGGTTAGGGCTTCAACAGGTGAACTTGAGGGGCACACCCTTCAGCCCCTGGCGATGTCTGATGTTTCACTACGCTTTAAGTGCAAAGTTCTTCCAGGCCAGGTTATCTTTCCTATGGGAGGCACGCCTGTGATTAATGCAGCCCAGTTTCTTACAAGAAAACTATAAAAATAATCTTCATCCACAGTCTTTCATCTTCCATTGCTGCAATCAGCTCCTCCCTCCCCTTGAAATCACTATTAAACTGAAGAGAAAATGACCTATCTGAGGGCTGCAGTCCTCCCACATAACCCGAAGCCATTGTCATTTGTGACAACAGATCATTTCTAGGACTCCGACAGCCAGCCCTGGAAGCAGGAAGAATGCTCACTTTCCTCACCCCGCCAGGGCTTCAGAAAGAACTCAGCTCAAAGTAGAGGCTATTGAAACAGGAGACACACGAAGAGGTACACAGGTGTCAATACCGCAGCGCAGGCCTCCCTCACCTTCCATCCTGCGGACAGTGTGACAGCCACCTCTGCAAGCTCTGTAATCCAAAACCACTGACTCATTCACGGGGCTGGCAACACAAATAGAAACGAACTCGATGTGAGAGGGACACATCAAGTGGTTGCCTCCCGCATGACCCCAACCAGGGCCAGGGATGAATCGCAACTGAAGTACGTGCCCTTGGCCGCAATCGAACCCGAGACTCATTGGTCTGCAGGCCGATGCTCTATCCGCTGAGCCAAACCAGCCAGCGCTGGATTGCTCTCTTTCAAATTAGTGTAATAACATTGTCTGAAAACTGATGATAAAAAAAGAGTTCAAAATATTGGTTCGGATTCCCTTTTCACTATTCTGCTCAGGCTCTTCTGGTTTTCACAATGTTTCCTCCTGGTGGTTTATAGACCCTGTGTTCAGCAACGTGTTCCCAAGAATGAGAAGCTCAAGCGCACCTTGACGTCATACACGCACTCTGTTTCCAGGCCAGAAACTAGACGCTCCTTCTTCTGCACCTTATAATCTATCCCTGAATTCTCTAAAGTTTATCTCCTATATACTTATTTTTTCCCTCAGTTTTACTGCGATATAATGGACATTTAACACTGTAAAAGTTTAAGGTGTACAAAGTAATGATTTAATATATGTATATATTGCAAAATCATATATTTTAAAATGTTTCTATTGATTTGTTTTTTTTTAGAGAGAGAGAGAGAAATATCGATGTAAGAGAGAAACATGGATCCGCTGCCTCCTGCACGCCCCCTACTGGGGATCGAGCCCAAAACCCGAGCCTGTGCCCTGACTGGGAATCCAACCAGGACCTCTCAGTCCATCTGACGACACTCAATCCACTGAGCCACACTAGCCGGGCCAAATCATATTTCTTGAATGTACCTCTCTTCTTCACTCCACTCCACCCACCTCTTCTCTAGTCCAAACCACCATGTCTCCTCTTGCCTGGGTACATGTGTTCGCCTCCCGGTAGGTCTTGGTGCCCCCAGGTTCTCTTCTGTAATCCCTCCTCCGCACGGAAGCCTGAGTCATCCTTCTGAGACACCAAGCTTCCTTGCCATTTTCCTGCATGAACCCTTTTAGTGGCTCCCACTGCCCTCAGGACAAAGCCTACACAGTGCAGCTGGCATCCAAGGCCTTCTGTGACCTGGGTACCTGCTAACTACTGAGGGGCCCATGGACCCGGCCTCCAGAGGACGCTGGAAGAGATGATCCAGCCACATGCGATGTCACCTTCAGGTTAGTCCTCTTTGATCCTGTCCCTCCAGAGGTCAAAGAAGTTCCTCTGCCACCATGTTGTAGATAAAGAACAAAAATACTCTACAGAAAGTTACACCCATTTAAAATTGACACTAATGATCAGATTGAGAAACTTTAAATCATGTAACTGCTCTTCATATAGGGATAAAATACAAAGCAACCTCATAGAATAACGGTTGGAATGAATTATCCTCCAGACAGAGTCTCCACTCCAGAGCAGCCCCATTGCATTCATCTGGAATTACAGTTGTCATTTGTACAACATGAGAAGGACTGACAGCTATGCTGATCCGAGGAGAGGAGAGGGGACAGGTCGAGCAGGACAGATTAGTTCTGGAGAATTAGGCATTTGGTGGATCACCCTGAGGTTTTCAGCTTTGAACTTGGCCTCCCAGAACATTAAGCTGGCCTGCAATCTTTCTAAAATGAGAATCAGTCGAGTGCCAGTTGCACAGAGCAAATCTGCCAAACAGACAGGAGCCACGCGGGGTGGAAGGCTGCAAGCTCGCCACAGCACGGGCCCCGCTCCATCTCCGGATCTTGAACGTGAAAGTCACATCATAACCTAAGCCCACTTTCCAGGAAAACTAGCAGTCCATTCAAGGAAACAGAGCTGACACTCTCGGTGCAGAGACAGTGTTTTAAACGAGGAGGTGCCACTTTCCATCGATTTCCCTCCCTCACTTTCCATTCCCCGCTCTCCTAGAACCATGCCTAAACATTCTACCTGGAGAAGCCCACACTCAGCACCGCAGGACTCGGATCATCCAGCCACAAGACTGCCCATTCCTCCAGATGAAAAATGCATGTGCTTCTAACTGGAGGTTTCATGCCGGAGTTCAGGCTCCACAGGAAGGAAGGGCTCAGACCCTCCCAACGCCATGTCTTCTATCCGGGCCTGTCTGGACTGCGCGGAGGTGGTGCCGCCACCTTCAGGCCAGGCCCAGGTCCAGCATCGTCTTATGAGAATGGTGCTCAGCAGCCCTCTCCTCCCCATCCACTCTCAGCCCCAGAAGGGAGAGAAGTGTTTAATTTCCAAAACCCCAGCAGTTGGCTCCATCCTGAACCCGCTGGTCCTGGATGCTCACGTCAAGGCCCTGTTTTCCCTAGAGAGTTGGTTTCATCACCCCACAATGAGCATGGCTCGGGCAGTGTTCTCCAAGCTTCCCTCAGGGGGCTGGTACTCAGTTCTCAAGGTCCAGGAAGAGTTTTTCATTAGAAAGAGCCAGAGAAGAAACCTTTCAAGGAGGCAAGCCTCGTGGCGCTACAGAGATGGGAGGAAGCCGGCAAGCCTGTGTGTCCTCGTGAGGTGGCTGGACACAAGAACACCGTCAGCCCAGACAGGGTCCACGTGGGCAGGAAATCACACCTGCAGCAAGGCCTGCCTGCCCCCGACTCGCAGCAGCCTGCCACATTCTACCTGGGTCATTCATTCCTTGGCACAAGCATGATCCTTTCCCAAGCCCCAGGTAAGAACAAACCCCTGGTGGAGAGGCGATCCCCTGGGGACCCCTGAGTTCCCAGCAGGTTCATGTCCATCACATCAGGAATTTCTGGGTCTTGGTACTTGTGGCAGTCACTGTTGACACCTTGCCCATACCCTACTGACACTTGCCATTCTCAGGTCAGTCCCCTGGCTTCCAACGCAAGCTTCTGGAAGCCGTTGTCCCAGGGCTTTCTCCGGCCAGCAGAGCCTGCTCAGCCCATGAACAGAGTGGGTCTGGATGCTGGGGAGTTAGCACCCCACCACCCCCGGCAGCAGCCCTCAACCCTAGATGGATGGGAGTTGGAGGATCGATACCTCCGGCCCCTTACCCCTTGGCGGTGGTTACTCTGAGCACATTCTCCACCGTCTCCCAGAGCTCTCAAGTCTGCTGCACCCTCCGCCGCCCACAGAGTGAACCCGCTGGACAGTACACCCTCTAATGCTTCTCCCTTCCCTCTCCTACTTTCTCACTCCCAACCTCCACTGCCCAGTGTCTCTTGGGATTAAAAGCCAAATCTACGTGACTCCAAAACTCAAAACCCAAAACTTTCCCCAACACCAGCTGACAATCACCCCTCTGAGGCAGATAGTAAGCCCATCAGTGGAGTCCTGTCCTCAGAGCCCATCCTGGCCTCTGGGGCACGGGCTCGTCCACAGGTGCTGCGTGCTCGGCATTCCAGGCCGGTTCTGTACTCAGATTCCAGCCCAGGTGTTTGGCTGTATATGCACAGCCCAGGAGGTCTGTCTTTGTTTGTTTCTCTTTATGCTGGACTACATGAAAGAGGCTATAATGCTAAGGATTCTGGCCTGGATGCCCCTTCAAGTTCATTCCAGCTCTGAATTTCTGTGAAATGGTCCACAGCAGCCAAGGTAGAATTGGAAATAAAATGAAAATGTCCTTCTTGAAAAAGTTACAACTTAATGGTTGTTCTAATTATTGGGGACTTTATGAAAAGAGACCACAGCTTAATTCTGGAAATGAACCTAGCACCAGCTGCAGCTTCCTGGCCCCCAAGCTGTGGACATATATCCTTGTCCTCACACATGCTCATCTGGACATAGGGTGGTCTCGGGGGCCTGAGGCATGCAAGATGAAATCCCACAAATCTCCATTATTAAATCCATGAGATATTTCAAATCCCGCCCTCTATCTTGGTAATGACACCTCTGACATCCCTCCAAAGTAGGAGGAGGGTAGGTGGGGGGAGTGGATTTCCTTTTCGTCTGTCAGTATCCACCAGTCTCTTCTCTGCTACATTCTGGGATCGTGAAGGGGTGTCATCCTCTAAGACAGGTCTGCTCATGCAGCCCCCCCCGCCCACAGAAGTTAACGTCAACCATTAACTGAAGTAAATCTGCCCAAGATCACCTCCCTTTGGTCTCATGTGCTCAGGCCGCCCTAAGCCAGTCCAGAAGCACTGGGGTGCTCTCTCCAGGCCACCCCAGGGCCCAAACCTGACCTCACTCGTCTTCCACTCCTCTCCCCTCCAAACTTACCTTTGTCGCTGTCCCCAAGCAGACGTATGGAAAGCAAACTCAATCCCAGGCAGGGTTCTCCATCAGAGGATAATCCGGCCCCAAACAGGGACCTTCAGAAATTCCGCACCTGCCCACAACCTCCTGGCGATTGTCCCAGGTTCCTCAGGGGCAGGCTGACTCCTGGGCGGCAGTTCCTCCATAGAAAGGGGTTGGGAGTCTTCACTAGGGCACAAGGTGGGCAATTGGGTATGTGCAGTTATTCAGAGGAACTGGAAGCCTAGACTCCACTTCTAACCTCTGGATATCTTTCATGAGTAACATCTCTACAGTCATCTCTCTACATCCTACCGATCCTTCTAAACCCAGCCAAATGCCATCTTCTCCAGGAGGCCCTCCCCGAGTCCCTGTGCCAAAGGAGGCCTCTCGTCCTCCACACTTCTCTGCGCTGCCTCCTCAGGCGGTGCCTCCCGGCGCCCTCACCGTGTACATGCCCAGCATTCTCCGTGTGCAGTGGGCTTAGGGCAGGCAGGGCCTGACTCCTTCCTTGTCTCTGGCCCAGTCCCTCTCTCAACATCAATGTAGAGTCATCTTGCAGCCAAGATGTGCTCAGCATGTGTGAAAGGAGGAGCATGGGTAAAGGACTAACTGTCCAGGACCCACCACGACAGGAGTGGCAACAGGCAGGCATTTCATGGAACTCCTGCCACCAACACGACACTAAGATGCCCTGGATATGCACAATGCAGCCAAACCACAGTGGGCGGGCTGCTGCGCTCCCTGCCTACACCACCACCAGCTCACTTCTTCAGATGCTGACTCCTCAGCAAAATGGAGATGGGAGGAAGAGTAATGAGGAGGAAGGAGGGAGAGTCCTTCATCAGCCAGGACAGTCAGAAAACATGGAGTGCTTTAATAGAAGGGTTTGGGTACAAAGAACAAGGTACAGAGGTATTAAAAGAGCAGAAAGACCAAATAGGGGAATGAGGCAACCCAGAGATTAGCCATAGCAGGAGTCTGCTGCCACCCTAAGCTGGAAGGTCAAAGGAAAGAGGTGCCATTACCAGAGCCCTGAGCCAAGGCCACCAGTCAGGAACTGAGACCACAGAGGGCAAGGCTGTGTATAGAAAATGCAACCACAGGAGAGATGCGGCCATGCCCTAGGCACTGCCCTAAACAGAGAAGGGCAGACGTGCCTGGCTTCTTCCTGCTTCTCGCCTCCTGTCTCCCACTAGTGCCTCCCATTGGCCAAGCACAGCCAGAAGCCAGAGGCAAGGTAGCCTGCGCAGTCAGCCTCTCTGTGATGCCGGCCAGAGCAGGAGGTGAAATGGATCTGACAGCAGCAGTCCCAGGACCAGCACTCTGCTGTGGGGTCCTTTACAAGCACTGGCCCTCCTCTGCCATGGTCCTGGATTCTCCTTTCTCCCTGTGCTCCTCACGCCCCGCCCCATGCCGAGCTAGGCCGTGAGTGGGGACTACCTCTGTGAGTCTGTTATAGGAGGACAACCAGCCATGCCAGGGAGGGTGGCTGGCTGGACCTTGAATATCAGTCCCTGGTCAAGGAGCCCTGTCAGGGCAAGTCTGGCCTGGCCAGTCTGGGAATGGAGGCAGTGCAGGCCCAGGGATTCACCCAAGCTTGGCGATAGGTCCAGGAGAACTCAGACCTGCCCAGCTTTCTCACCCCCCTCCCCACCCACACACTCCAACGGGTCCACATCAACTCTCTCAGGGTCGCGTGGTTGACCCGGTCTCTCAGGCCTTGTTAGGGTGCCTCTGATGCATCCTCTGATTTTTTCTAATGACAGCCACTTGAGTGATTTGGTCCACAAAAGGGAGGGATTAGGAAGCCTGCTCTGCAGAAAACACACACAAACATGTGTGTACACATGTGCACACACTCATACACACGTGTTGGAATTTTCTGGACATTTTCCCAAAGTCCTCCTTAAAACTGATCCTCCCCCCTTCATAAGCCAAGGTTTTGGCTTGAGGGCCCAATGTTCTAATATGAAAAAGCCACTGTTCACTGGAAACACACATCAAAATCTGGAAACCAGTGACCAGTAACAGAGACAACCAACTCTGACAGAGCTCACACGCCCCTGACTGTTTATAGGAAGACATGGAGGAAATCTCACTTTGCCAACAAACAGCTGGGTGTTTAAAAGCTTTGTTTATACTACAGCATCTACCTCAGGAATTTGACATGTTAAATAAACTCATTGCTACCCAGGTTGTCCAAACCTTCATCAGGGAAATGGAGAAGGATTGACAAGGGCGGTAGACCCTGGCCCTTGAAGTCTCGGCCTCACCACCCTGAGCAGTCTTGTCCCCACTCCAGCCCAACTTTTCCGAGGTTTCCTGCATCCAGGTTCAGTCTTGGTTTTGGATTTGCCATTGACGCTTGGGGAGCCTGAGGCCGTGTCCAAACACACAGGAGACGGGGCAGTTAGAAACTGGCAGGCCGGTGGTGGCAGCTCAGCTCACAGACAGAACATCGTTCTTGAGGTCTGGGGAGATCCACCCTCTCGGAGACCAGGGGAGTGACTTACTGAACCAAACACATGCCCAAAGGTCGCCAGCCCTTGCTCCTCCCCAGGATCTGAAGGCGGACCCCATGCGACTGTGAGGGTCCCATACCAGGCAGTTGTCACAGTCATTATGTGCAGGACAAGAAGTCTGGTTTGTTCCTGCCTCCCCATTAATGACCTTTCCCCCATTCCACCTGGGGGCACCCCAAAAGGCCCTAAACCATCAAACCTGCCATCAGGAATATTGGATCAGATGCACATGGACAGGGAACTAACCCGAAGCCCCAGAGCAGAACTCCCCATTTGAGACTGCAGGGGTGGGTGGTCCATGTCAGGGGCCCCATTCTGCCTGGAGGGCCTTGTCGCGATCCACAGAGTCTCTGGGAGAGCAAGAATCTAAAGTGAGGGAGAAGGACCCTGACCAGCCAGAGCCTCAGGAACTGCCATAGAAACATGTTCACACTCAGTCCAGTCCCCATGCCCTTGCCAGCCCCATCGCCTGTTGTCCCCACCACATTCCCTTCGTCTGGCTCTCAGAGTCCCTCAGTCTCTATGACACACAGCTTGGTCTTCTTGGGCTGGCAGCCTTGGTGCCTTTGCCCATCCATGCCGTCCGTCCCTCCTCCTGCGAGGTCTGTCCCCAGCTGGAAAACACTTACCTTTAAGGACCAGTTCTCTTCACTTCTGGTCTGACCCCCACTCCTCTTGCACAAAGTGAGGCCACGCCTCCTTCTGCTGCCCAATGGCCGCTACAGCCCTTGTCTTGCATAAAAGACAGTGAGGATCTCTGAGCACATGGCTCTTCTCCCCTAGGAGACAGAGACCCTCACAGGGACAGAAATCAGGCATGTGTCACTAGCCAGGCACACTTAGAGTCCACAATTCAGTTCACATAAAGAGAAGTCACATCACTTAATCATATAGCAAAGCTTCACCACTTAACTTGGGTGGACAACTCTCTTCCACATAATTTGACCTGTTAGTCACAGACACAAAAAGGAAAGAAATCTCCTCCCTCATGTGATCTCACCAAGAAAATGCCAAGTCAGTGATACGAGCCAAAAATGCATTCTGTCTACAGACTCAAACCAGCTTCGAATAAGCACCAATTTGGAAGCTTTTGATAAAGCTTCTTCTAGGTTTGGACAAATTGAAAGGATTCCCTACTTTGTCTTCTACTCATTTAAGAAAACCCATAGAAACAGACAAAGCAAAGGGCTTATTCCTTTACAAAAGGTGGCACAGAATTCCCAGAACAGCACTCCCTCCCAGCCAGCCCCACACCACTGTCACAGTTATTGCCCTCACCCATTCGCTACCTGCACCGTTGTTAATTTCATATCCTTCTTCATATTAACATTAAAATGACTCTCTTATTTAAACTTAGGTTTACTCTTTTGATGCATTTTATGTTTCCTAATATCCATTTAAATTTTTTAAAAATGAATGACATTTCTAAAAGTCTGTGTACAACCTAAAATCTTTTGTCTTCCACTCAGGTCATGCATGGCCTGCTTGGGGCGGCCAGGAATGCTCCGCTGGCTGCGGACCGACATGTAACACTTCTGCTCCACTTGGTCAGGGACTGGGCACAGCGGTTACAGCGCCTGGCTCCTGGGCTCTCAGGATGACTCACCCACCCTGCCCAGCTCCTGACGGCCAGGCTAGGGAGGTTCCCAGGAGCAGAGTTTGCAAACACTAGAAGGCAGAAGACAGAAGGGCAAAGCCAGGCTTCGCGCTCATTTCAGGAAATAACCACACCCACCGCAGGTTCTCGCCCACGTGCTTTCCATCCTCTGAGCGTCTCCTGCAGGCAAGAGAACCAGCGCAGGAAGCTTTTCTCACAAAGATCCAAGAGCTGCAGGCCCTGTCATCTCCTGGAGCGCCTGGGGCAGAGGCCGTGGCAACAACAACAGGAGTGATAATGACAACCTGTAGCCCCCGAAGTCTTGCTGCACAGGTGCCAGGCACATTTTATCAGCACCTGGCACCACACACCACACACTGAAAGGCAGGGGGAACAGAAAGGCCCTAATAATTACAAGCGTGATTTCCAGAGCACCTCCTCTGTATCCGCTGGGATAAACGCTTTGCATACATTTGCTTATTTAAGTCTCACATGGCCTCTCAAGGTGCTTATTGCTACAGGGAACTTGTCTACAGAATGGAGCCTGAGGCTGACTTATTGAAGTGCAGGGACAAGCCCAAGGTCACATGGTTCCCTAGTGTTCCAACAGCAGGAGGTGTCCACACGCAGTCTGCAGGACCCCCACACGAGCCCTCCGCTGCCCCTCCAGCCTATCACAGGAGACCACCTTCCCCCGCCCTGCAGCTGTCCTCGGGCAGACACTATCCATTCTAGGGTGGTCTTCCAGGCTGTAAGCCCCACGCAGATGGGGAGGCACCTGTCTTCCGAATTTCCCACCACCTGTCTGGACAAGCAGCGGGATCCTGGGGTTAGGCTGGCTGAGATGGAAGGAAGAGGAAAGAAAGCCCAGCCAGGGGTATCGGCCACCTCAAGGCTTCCCAAGAGCAAACTCTTAATGCCGAAGATCCCTGCCTCTCAGAGCACCAGCGTCAAGGAGGCGTGGCCACATCCCACGTGACTGCCCGAGTGGCCTGTTTCCATGGAGGTAATAGCCGCAGGAGGTGTCTCCAGGACTCAGACCTCGCTTGGGCCTAGCCAGGGCAGTCTGCAGTGGGGGTTACTCAGAAGGGGGTTCGGCCTCTCTGAGAAGCCCTGGCACCCTGCACGGCCCACACATCTTCCCCCCACCCGTCTGCCTGTCCACCCTCATGCCCCGCTGCTCCTCTGCGATCAGATTCCGATGAGTCTGCTTCGTGGATCTTTCTGTTAAAACTGGACCATGGTCCTTTATTATTACCATTAAAAATACAACTTATTTTTAAAATCTCTTGGCCAGTCTCTTCTGTTTTATTATCTTTCAACTAACATTATGCTCATTATAAATATAATACGTGTAAATTATACAAAACTGGAAAATCTGAAAAGTATAAAGAACATTAAAAAATTGCTCACATCACCCAGATAATATAAGCACCATTAACATTGTTTTAAAAAAACACACCAAAAAAACAGGCCAAAATGGAGTCACTTCTGCAAAGCCTTGTCACCAAGCCGAAACTTAATAACCAACTTAACTAGTTTCAGCCTCTCCCAGGAGTGGAATTTTAAACCAGTCAGTCAGGAACTTCCTGATCAACATAGTGAAGTCATCTGCCTGGTAAGATCCCCTCCTTCCCCTAAGAAGGTGTCCCTGCCTGAAAAAATCCACTCCTTTAACTTTTTAGCTCCATCCTCTGTCTGCCTATACAAACCTTCCATTTCGTACAACTGTCTCATCAGAGTGCCCTGCTAGCTGCTAGATGGGATGCTGCCTGATTCATGAATGGCTTAATAAAGCCAGTTAGGCCTTTAAATTTACTCAGTTGAATTTTGTTCTTTAACATGTTGGTATATTTTCTTTCCTTCTTTCCATTCTTTTCTATTTCTCTATCTTTAATTTTTTTTAAAGGAATCATGCTATATACTAGCTTGTGTCTTAGTGTTTTCATTTACTACATTGTGACATTTTCACATGTCACTTAATGACAGGATTCTGCAAAAACTTGATTTCTGACAACCACAGGGTATTCATCATATGGATGGGCCATGATTTATTCAACTGTTACTGTATTGTTGGACATTTTGGCTATTTCCAATTTTTTCCAATTAAAATAATGCTACATCAAATACCAGTATATGTAAGTCTGTGTATGACTCTCTGACTCTTCCTCAGGATAAATTCATAGAGGGTGAATAGCTTGGCCCCTGGGTATGAATATTTTTCTGGCTTTCGATACAAAGCATTTCAGAAAGCTGATTCAGCATATACATACTCACCTGATATCAAAGTGCCCATTTCACTGTCTCTCAGCATCGCTGGTTCTTATCATTTTAAAAGTACTTTTCCTCTTGAAATATTTTCCGTATTGTTCTAATGTGCATTTTTGAGTGTTAGTGAAGTTTGGTATTTTTCTATATGCTTATTGGCCTTTTCCTTTCTTCTCTGGTAGTTTGGTTATTCATGTCTTTTACCCTTTTTACTATTGCACATTCATGTTTTTCTAATTGGATTATAAAATATCTTATATTAAACATACAAAAGATTAAGTAAATATTCCCTCATATTGTCTTCTGGCTTTAAGATGACAATTTTGACATTTATTCTTTTAATTCATCTGGAATGTATTTTGATGTATGGTAAATGACAGCGGTTCCCACACTTCAGTGTGAATTAGGTGCCCTACCCAGGGTGGAGCTTAGGAGCCCGAACTTTAAGAAGTGCTCCAAAGAATTCTGACACCTGTGGCCACACTTTGATAAACACTTATATAGAGTAAGAAGCTAACTTTTTGTGTAGCGAATGAATTGCCCCAGCATATTTACTGAATAACCCAACTTAGCAATTGCTGTGAAATGCTAAATGATAAACTACATTCCTATATCCACTTGGGTTGACTCCTAAGCTTTATTCTATTCTGTTGATTTGTCTTTCTAGTCTTGTATCAGAACCATCATTTTATTATTATTAAATCTTGGAATACACATAAATATCTGGACATACAAATCCCCTTTATTTTTCAAAATTCCCTTGACTATTCTTGCCAACTTGTTAATTACCAGATAACCTTTGTAAACTCCCCCACCCCCAAACCCTGTTGGAATTTTATTTGATATTCCTGTAAACTGAAAACTTAGAGAAATTAGTATAAAAATAATAGCTAAATATTGAGCCATTCCTATATGGCAGCCACTGTTCTAAGCACTTCCCACATAGCAATGCAAAACAATCTTACAAGGCAATTATTATTATTGTCTCCATTTATAGATGATAAAATTGAGGCTCAGAGATATTTAGTATTTAGGATTACACATTCAGTAAGTAATAAAGCTGGCATGTGATCCAGGTAATTTAACCGTAGCACTCTTTTTCTCAATCTTCATGCAATACTTTCCCACATACCTTCAAAATCTGCAGTCTTCCAGTTCATAAACATGTACACTTCTCCATTGATTCAAATCATCTTTAATGACTTTCAGTAATGTTTTATAGTTGTATAATGTGTCCAGCACATTTCTTACTCAGTTATTCCTAAGTATTTTACATATTTAGAAAATTAAAATCAGATCTTTTGCATTAAATACTTTCCAACAGGCTATTGTTAATACATAGGAAAGTCATAGCATGTAAACTGTTTATGTAGCCTGCCCACCTTACTGATCTCTCTTATTAATGCTAATGTTTCTTATCAATGCTCTTAACTTTTCTTGGAAAGTAATTAAACAATTGTAAAATAATAATTTTGTTTCTTCTTTTCAATAGCTACACCTTCTGTTTTCTTGTTCCATGCCTTATTGCATGGAGTAATATTAAATAGTAGAGATGGAAGGGAACGTTCTTATCATATTACTGGTTTTAATAAGAATGTCTCCATTGTTTCTCTATTTTCTACAATGTTGGCTGTTGGTCTAGACAAATATTCTTTATCATGTTAAAGAAGCATTCCTTGTACCACAGCATTTATAAATTTTAACTATTTCTGATAAAATAACTGTCTAGCCCGGCCGGTGTAGCTCAGTGGATTGAGCATCGTCCCATGGACTGAGAGGTCGGCAGTTTGATTTCCGGTCAGCGTACATGCCAGGGTTTTGAGCTCAATCCCCAGTAGGGGGCATGCAGGAGGCAGACAATCCATGTTTCTTTCTCACATAGATGTTTCTATCTCTCTCTCCCTTCCTCTCTCTCTAAATCAATAAAAAAGTACTTTTAAAAAATCTTTCTAAAATGTATTGACTTTTTTTTCAATCACAGTTTACTTTTAACATTATTTTGTATTAGTTTCAGGTGTACAGCATAATGGTTAGACAATTATATGCTTTACAAAGTGATCCCCTGATATTTCCAGTACCCTCTGGGCACCATACATAGTTATCGCAATATTATTGACTGTATGCTCTATGCTGTACTTTGTATTCCCATGACTATTTTGTAACTATCAATTTTTACTTCTTAATCCTTTCACCTCTTTCACCCAGTCCCTGTATTCCCTCTCCCTTCTGGCAGCCATCAGTCTACTGTCTGTGTCTATGAGTCTATTTCAATTTTGTTTGTTCATGTATTTTGTTCTTTAGATTCCACATATATGAGAGATCATGTGGTACTTGTCTTTATCTGTCTGACTTAATTCACTTAGCATAATACCTCAAGGTCCATCCATGTTGTCACAAATGTTAAGATTTAATTCTTTTTTATAGCTGAGTAATATTCCATTGTGTATACATAGCACCACTTTTATATCCACTCATCTATTGATGGGTACTTGGGTTGCTTCCATATCTTGGCTATTGTAAATAATGATGCAATGAATATAGGAGTGTATATATTCTTTTGATTTAGGGTTTAAGTTTGATATATATGGAACCACTGGGTCATAAGGCAGTTCCATTTTTAATTTTTTGAGGAAACACCATACTGTTTTCCATAATGGCTGCACCAATCTGCATTCCCACCAACAGTGCACGAAGGTTCCCTTTTCTCCGCATCCTCACCAACACTTGTTGTTGGAACATTTGTTGATGATAGCCATTCTGACAGGTGTGAGGTGATATTTCATTGTGGTTTTAATTTGCATCCCTCTGAGGGACTGGTGATCTTGAGCATCTTTTCACATGTCTGTTGGCCATCTGTATGTCCACTTTGGGGAAGTGTCTATTCAGGTCCTCTGCTCATTTTTTAATTGAATTGTTTGTTCTTTTGGTGTTGAGTTGTATGAGTTCTTTATAAATTTTGGATATTAACCTCTTATTGGATGTATCATTATGTGAATGTCTTTTTGTTGTTGTTGTTGTTGTTGTTGATGGATGCAGTCCCATTTTTATTTTTTCTTTTGTTTCCCTTGCCCAAGGAAATATATATATATCAGAAGCAATGTTCCTAGAGGAAATGTCAGAGATTTTACTGCTTATGTTTTCTTCTAGGAGTTTTATGGTTTCAAGTCTTACATTTAAGTGTTTAATCCATTTTGAGTTTTTTCTTGTGTATGCTGTAAAAAGGTGATGTAGTTTAATTTTTTTGCATGTATGTCCAATTTTCCCAACACCATTTATTGAGTAGACTGTCTTTACCTTATTTTATGTTCTTGCCTCCTTTGTCAAATATTAATTGACCATACAGTTGTGGGCTTATTTCTGGGCTCTCTATTTCTGTTCCATTGATCTATATGCCTGTTCTTATGCCAGAATCATGCTGTTTTGATTACTATGGCCTTGTAATATATTTGCTATAAGGTAATATCAGTCCTCCAACTTCGTTCTTCTTTCTCGAGATTGCTGTGGCTATTTGGAGTATTTTGTGGTTTCATATAAATTTTTGGATTATTTGTTCTAGTTCTGTGAAATCCACCATTGGTATTTTGGTTGAATTTATATATTGATTTGGGTAGTATAGACATTTTAATGAACATGGTATATGCTTCCATTTATTTGTATCTTCTTCAGTTTCTTTCTCCAGTGTCTTATAATTTTCTGAGTATAGGTCTTTTACCTCATTGGTTAATTTATCCCTTGATATTTTTTGATACAAATGTAACTAGAATTGTTTTCTGTGTTTCCATTTCTGGTACTTCATTATTAGCGTATATAAATGCAACAGATTTTTTAATATTTATTTTGTATCCTGCTGCTCTAATTGAACAACTATCAGTTCTAGTAGTTTTTTTGTAGAATATTTAGAGTTCTCTATATACAGTATCATGTCATCTGCACAGGGACCTTAGCAGCTGTCCCATTAGCCTTCTTCTCAAAGCCACACAATCCTCTAAGCCACCTTTCCCCAACCCTCATCCCCTCACCCCCCAAGTCCAAGTGAGTGGCCATGAAGAAGATTTTGTGTGGTGACCCTTTAAGAGGGTGCCTGAGGTTGTAGTGGACTCCCATCTCTCCCTGGCACACAGAATCCCTGCTGACTTTCATAACCAGATGGTTATGGATCTAGTGCTCTGGGCTGGGGAGCCTGGCGTGGGGTTGAAACTCCTCACTCCTCAGGATTCTCAGCTACTTCATGTGGGTGCAGAGCCAGCTCTTCTTGTGTCTCCGTCCTTCCTACTAGTCTCCATGTGGCTTCTGAAAATTCTTGGTTATAAGACTTCTATTCACTTAGTTTTCAGTTGGTTATTCATGTTGATTGTTGTATAATTTAGTTGTAATTTTGGTTTGATACTAGGAGGAGGTGAGTGTAACTTCCACCTACTCTGCCAACTTCTTGCAGCCACCAGATTCTTTTGTGTGTCTGATTATAGTAACATTACTTAAAAAAATAACACTCGGCTGGTGTGGCCCAGTGGTTGAGCATCGACCCACGCACCAAGAGGTCACCGGTTCGATTCCCGGTCAGGGTACATGCCCAGGTTGTGGGCCCAATCCCCGGTGGGGGGCGTGCAGGAGGCAGCCAATTGATGTTCTCTCTCATTGATGTTTCTACCTCTCTCCCTCCCCCTTCCTCTCTCTCTAAAATCAGTAAAGAAAAAACATTTTAAAAAACAAACAAAATAACAACAGTAGCAAAGAACAAACAAATAAAAACAACAAAAGAAATCCATGTGCATTCTTAGGATTATGAAAAAGATTTTCCAAATGGGTTCCTTCTAAAGTGTTGGGGAGAGACTTTGGTGAGTAACATACATTATTAACACTTTTTGGCTCTGTTTAGGAAACAACAACACATATGTACACGTACACGTAAAGGTACACATACATGTATACATATACGTATATGTATACGTGCTGTGTCCACTGTCTTACATCTTGTCACTGTCTAACCTCTTTTCACCCATCTGGCAGCTGGGGGCAGGCACTAGGGGCTCAGAGAGACATCTAGACAGGATCCCTCCTTCCCATCCTTTGCCTCTCTTCAGCAGTTGGGCTGCCTTTTGAGGTGAATGGGCAGCTGTAGCCAAAGAGAGCCCAGAATATCTGCAGAAGGGAAGCAAAGGGTGACACCAGAACAGCCCTCCAGGAGATGAGGACATCAGAAAGGTTTGTTCACCAGAGTTTGCAGTTTCCTGAAGTTTTATAAATAATTCACTTGGGTAGTGTTTTACCGAGAACTGCACAATCGCCTAAAAAGCCTGAGAATCTAATGTTTCGTTTTTTTTACTTTTTAAAGTCCTTTTTTTTTCTTTTTAAACTTTTTATTGTTGAATGTATTACAGATGTCCCCTTTTTTTCCCCCATTGACCCCCTCCTCCCCAGTCCCGCCCCCCTCCTGCCTTCCCCACACGATTGTCAGTGTCCATTGGTTATGCATATATGCATATAAGTTCTTTGGTTTATCTCATCCCACCCTCCCTCCCTCTTTCCTTTGAGGTTCATCAGTCTAACCACCAATTTGTGCTTCTTAATTCCTTCATCTTTTTCACCCATCACTCCAGCCCCCACACATCTGGCAAGCAACAAAATGTTCTCTGTATCTATGGGTCTGTTTCTGTTCTGTTTGCTCATTTTGTTTGTAGATTCAATTGTTGATAGATATGTATTAATTGCCATTTTATTGTTCATATTTTTGTTCCTCTTCTCCTTCAAGAAGACCCTTCAACATTTCATATAATACTAGTTTGGTGGTGATGAAATCCTTTAGCTTTTTCTTGTCTTGGAAACTCTTGATATGTCCATCAATTCTAAATGATAGCTTTGCAGGATAGAGTCATTGCTTTTCATCACCTTGAATATCTCTTGCCACTCCTTTCTGGCCTGCAAAGTTTCTTTTGAGAAATCAGTTGACAGTCTTATGGGAGCTCCTTTGTAGGTAACAAACTGCTTTTCTCTTGCTGCTTTTAAGATTCTCTCTTTGTCCTTAACCTTTTGCATTTTGATGATGATGTGTCTTGGTGTGGACTTCTGTGGGTTCATCTTGTTTGGGACTGTGCTTCCTGGACTTGTATGTCTGTTTCCTTCACCAAGTTAGGGAAGTTTTCTGTCATTATTGTTTCAAATAGGTTTTCAATTTCTTGGGCTCTCTCTTCTCCTTCTGGCACCCCTATGATGCAAATGTTAGCATGCTTAAGGTTGTCCCAGAGGCTCCTTATACTATCCTCGTTTTTTTTTTTTTTTTTTTGATTCTTTTTTTCTTTTTGCTGTTCTGATTGGGTGTTTTTACTTCCTTATATTCCAAATCGATGGTTTGCTTCTTGGCTTCACCTACTCTACTATTGATTCCCTGTAAATTATTCTTTATTTCAGTTAGTGCATCCTTCATTTCTGACTGGTTCTTTTTTATGTTGTTGATGTTCTCACTAAGATCCTTGGAGTTCTCCTTAATTTCCTTGAATGTCTCACTAAGTTCCTTGAAGTTCTCACTAAGTTCCTTGAGCATCTTTATAACCAATGTTTTGAACTCTGCATATGATGGATTGCTTATCTCCATTTTGTTTAGTTCTTTTCCTGAAGTTTTGTCCTTTTCTTTCAGTTGGGGCATGTTTCTTTTTCCCTTGTTTTGGCTGCTTCCCTGTGATTGTTTCTATGTATTAGGTAAAGTTGCTATGTCTCCTAGGCTTCGTAGGGTGGCCTATTGCTGTAGGTGTCCTGTAGGATCCTGCTCACCCCAGCTGGGCCCTTGAGGTACACCCCTAGTGTGGACTGTCCACCCTTCTGTTGTAATTGAGTCTTGATTGCTATTGGCACATCAGTGGGAGAGATTTACTCAGGCTGATCAGCTGCAAGGACTGGCTATGCCCACTGACCACTGGCCTCTGACTACCTTGGAGGATCGGATGTGTAGGGGCCCACCACACAGAGCAAGATTTACTTCAGCAGGGCTCTGGTACACTCCACTCATTGAATGTGTCACTTGTGGAGGTGGTTTGGTGGTGGTGTTTTGATGTGGTCTGAAGCTGTCCACTAGGTGTGCTGTCTCTGGGGCAAGGTCAGCCACTGCCTGTGTTCTACCCGGGGCCACCTGGCATAAGCTACAAAGTGATCTGCCAATGGCTGCTTCTTGTGCTGGGCTTGGAGGTGCCCAGGAAAAGCCAAGTTGTGAACCAAGGCTGGCTGCTTCTAGTGCCAGGGCTTGGCCACTTAACGAGAGGTATGAGGCTCGCTGAAACCAGATGCTGCTTGTTTGAGAGAATTTAGGAAAATCTGAAGCAGGATCCAAGACAGGCCAATCCTATGGTAAAGCCCTTGGAAACAGCATGGGTGGGCCTGAAAGTTGGGTGGGGCAGGGCCTCAGGAAATCACCAGGATGGGGCAAACAGTGTGCCAGGTTGCTAGAGTCCCAGATATGGTGCCCGTCTGCAGGCCTCGTGGGGGAAGGGTTCATCAAAGGAACAAAGGCCTCACACAGCACATCTGAGAGAAAGCTGCCTCTCCAGCCCTCGTCCCGAGGCCAAACAGCTCATTTCTTCCCCGTAAGTCTCTGATGCCCCTCAAGCTGCCTCCCCTCTGAGCTTAGAGGGAGCAAGTCTGAGTAAGTCCATGCACGGGCCCCTTAAGAAGAGCTGCCTGGGGCTCCAGAAGCCTCAGCCTCCCTCAGTCTAAGTTTCTGCTGGTTTTTACAGCCAGAAATTATGGCCATTCTCTTCCTGGCACTGGAGCCCTGAGCTAGGCGCCTGGTGTGGGATGGGGACCCCTCACTCCTGGGGGAGGACCTTCCCAGCCTAGGTGTCCTTCCTGATTTTTATCTGCCACACGTGGGTGTGGGACCAGCCCATCCACACCTCTGCCCCTCCTACCAGTCTTGATGTGGCTACTTCTTTAATTTCGTTGTTGTAGGACTTCCATTCAGCTCAATTTCAGGCGGTTCTGAATGATGGTTGTGTTGTGGCGCGACAGAGTCAAAGAAAGACCACTAGAGAATCGAAGTCCAAATAAGAGTCGTTTATTAGCCGGCCGGCGTCTGATTCCGAATACTCCTGTGACAGAGTCTTCGGAATCAGCCCCGATATGCTTTATTACATGCCTTTTATATCTTACAGCAAAAGTTCAATGATATAAGAAAATAGGATCTTATTGATATAATGCCCAGGGCTACAACAATGCTGTATAGAATTAGTTTGCCTTGCAGATAACAGGAACACCCAGGCCCACCCAAGAACACCCAGGAACACCCAGGCCCACCCAGGAACACTCAGGAACACCTAGTCTGTTATCTCAGGTATTTCAAGGTACACTGAGTCACACTTAGCCCCGAGCTGCACAAACACAGTGCGAACCTAATTCTATAAACAAGTCAGCACATAATTTACCAATCATCAATTATGGGGGTATAAACATGTCAGCACAGTTGTGCTATAATTTAGTTGTAATTTTGATGTGGTTGTGGGAGGAAGCAATACCATTTACCTATGCCACCATCTTGACCGGAAGTCCTTTTTAAAGTCTTAATAAAAAAAAAAATCAATAAAAAAAAAATTATTCATCATGACCAAGTGGGATTCATCCCAGGGATGCAAGGATGGTACAATATTCACAAATCAATAAGTGTGATACACCACATAAACAAAATGAAAGATAAAAACCATGTGATCATATCAATAGATGCTGAAAAAGCATTTGACAAAATCCAGCACCCATTTCTGATAAAAACGCTCAGCAGTGTGGGAATAGAGGGTTCATGTCTCAACATAATAAAGGCCATTTATGAAAAACCTACAGCCAACATCATACTCAATGGGCAAAAACTAAAAACATTTCCATTAAGAATGGGAACAAGACAGGGATGCCCACTTTCACCACTCTTATTTAACATAGTACTGAAAGTCTTAGCCACAGCAATTAGACAGGAAGAAAAAAGAAAAGGGATCCAAATTGGAAAGGAGGAAGTGAAACTGTCATTATTTGCAGATGACATGATATTGTACATAGAAAACCCTAAAGACTCCATCAAAAATCTACTATCGTTAATAAATGAATTTGGCAAAGTAGCAGGATACAAAATTAATGTCAAAATATCGATGGCATTCTTATACACCAACGATGAACTTACAGAAAAAGAAACTAAAAAAAAACAATCCCATTTACCATAATGGCAAAAAAATTAAGATACCTAGGAATAAACTTAACCAAAGAAGTAAAGGTTCTTCTTTGAACCTTCACAGAAAACTACAGGTCATTAAAAAAAGAAATAGAGGAAGATATAAAAAAGTGGAGGCATATATCTTGTTCACGGATTGGAAGAATTAACAGCATTAAAATGTCCATACTACCCAAAGCAATCTATAGATTCAATGCAATCCCCATTAAAATACCAAAGACATATTTCACAGAACTAGAACAAATACTCCAAAAGTTTATATGGAACCAAAAAAGACCCTGAATAGCCACAGCAATCTTGAAAAAGAAGAACAAAGTAGGAGGGATCACATTACCAGATATCAGGTTATACTACAAAGACACTGTAATCAAAACAGCCTGGTACTGGCACAAGAATAGGCATATAGATCAATGGAACAGAACAGAGAACCCAGAAATTGACCCAAGACAATATGCTCAATTAATATTTGACAAAGGTGGCAAGAGCATACAGTGGAGTCAAGACAGTCTTTTCAATAAATGGTGTTGAGAAAATTGGACAGCTACTTGCAAAAAAATGACGCTAGACCACCAACTTATACCATACACAAGAATACTCAAAATGGATAAAAGACTGAAATGTAACTCGTGAATCCATAAAAATTCTAGAAGAAAATGTAGGCAACAAAATTTCAGACATCATACACAGCAGAATTTTCACCAATACAACACCTAAGGCAAGAGAAACAAAGGAACTACATCAAACTAAAAAGCTTCTGCACAGCAAAAGAAACAACCATCAAAATGGAAAGGGAACCCATTATATGGGAGACCATAATTGCCAATGATGCATCAGATAAGGGGTTAATTTCCAAAATATATAGAGTACTCATACAACTCAACAAAAGGGAGACAAAGAACCCAATTAAAAAATGGGCAGAGGAACTAAATAGACACCTCTCCAAAAAGGACATACAAATGGCTAAGAGGCATATGAAGAAATGCTCAACGTCACTAATCATCAGAGAGATGCAAATTAAAACAACTATGAGTTATCACCTCACACCTGTCAGAATGGCCGCTATCAACAAATCATCAAACAACAAGTGCTGGCAAGGGTGTGGAGAAAAGGAGAATCTAGGACACTGCTGGTGGGAATGCAGACTGGTGCAGCCCCTATGGAAAACACTATGGTGTTACCTCAGAAAGTTAAAAATTGAACTGCCATTTGACCCAGTGATCCCACTTCTAGGAATATACCCTAAGAAGCCTGAAACGCCAATCAGAAAGAATATATGTACCCCTATGTTCATAGCAGCACTATTTACAATAGCTAAGATCTGGAAAGTGTCCATTAGTAGATGAATGGATAAAAAAGCTGTGGTACATATACACAATGGAGAACGATGCAGCTGTAAGAAAGAAAGATATCTTATCCTTTGAGATGACATGGAGGGACCTGGAGAATATTATGCTAAGCGAAACAAGCTAATCAGAGAAAGACAAATATCACATGATCTCACTTATTTGTGGAATATAATGAACTAAACAAAAAGATGAACAAAATTGACCCAGAGACATAGAGGTAGGGTACAGACTGACAAACCTCAGAAGAGGGGGTGTTGGGGGGAAGAGATAAACCACAGAACTTATATGCATGTATGCATAACCAATGGACATAGACAACAAAGTTGGGGATGGGGTGGGGCGGATGGGGAGGAGGGTGTCAATGGGAGAAAAAGGAGAAATATCTGTAAAAAAAAAAACAAATTAATAAAAATAATTTTAAAAAAAGACATTAAAAAAAAAAAAATCAAGTCACATCTTGTATTATCTTCCAGTCTCTGACAGTGCCTCAGTCTTTCCTTGTCTTTCAGGACCTTGACACTTTTGAACAGTATTGGCCAGTTATTTTGACTAATGCCTCTCAATTTGATATTTGATATCTGATATTTTATGATTAGAAGAGATTATGTAATACTGTGAAGGATACCAGAGAGGTGGTAAGGGGCACTTGATGACAAAATATGGTTTGAAACTGTCCCTCAGGGCTACTGATTGTTTAGGCTAGTGAGGAGATGAAAGAGGGAATGTATCTCTAAAGAGAACAAAGGTTGGGTTAGGGTACAGGGGTTGGAAGTGGGAGGGGACGAGCTCTCCTCCCTGCATCTTATCCTCCCCACTTCCCAGGACAGATTCCTCTGTCAAGTCATTCATGGTACCTGAGCTGCCCTTCCTAATTGAGATCACTCTGAAGGGTCTAAACTTTCGTCTGCACCTGATTCTCTGCTTCCATAGCCTGGGGATAGTGAGAGTGGAAAGAAGGGCCCTAAATGAGTAAAAAGCATTCCAAACAATATGATTCCTCTCTGACCTTATTCATGCTCTCAAAACACTTTTCAGCAGCATTAAATGATGGGGTTGAAAACCCGATACACAACTTTCGTTATGGTTGAGGTAAAAAGTTTATATTGAAGGCACTCATCATGTCGAAATAACAGGATATTACAGTAGAATCACTCTTTTTATAAGAGCCTTTGAATTTTACACATAATGTAGACAGGAAATTGCAATCCAATCAATCAGTTAAAGACATGTTACTAATCCCTTAATCACTGACTTTGGTGGATATTTTCATTTTATTCAGGAGGCAAACAAGGCCTTTGTGTGAATAAATATGAAAGGACTGTGAGTATAAAGACTTTATTTCTAGTGCTCCCCTTTGAACACAGTGATTTTCTGGTTACCTGATCTGAAATGAATCGTAGGTCAGTGGCATAGACAGCACAATACAGTCATTCAAGGCACCATGTTTTGCCTACGAAGCATAAATATTTGAACATTTGCACTACTATTTCTGAATGAGTGAATTAAGTAGCTGTAAAATATTAACTCATGATCTTTTGGGTATGATTGAAATATTACATTCAATCTTTACTCCCAGGAAAAAAAAAAACAAAAAACAAAAAAAAAAAAACTCAAATTCCCATGTTCTATGAAACATTTAAAAAATCTCATTTCAATATCTTTCTTCATTTAACTGGTACCAGGTCTGTGATACAATATGGCAAGCATGTTGTAGTTCAGAATTTTGGGATTTCCATTCTTTTCTTGGGAGGAACAGTACACAACCACACCCCACTTTTCCTACTTTCTCTAAAAGTTTGTAAGTTGAAATTTATAAATTCAGAAGCAGAGCTAGAAACCTAAAGAGGTTTGTTTTTAAGGAAAGGTTGTTTTTGCAATGTTTTATGTTTTGTAAGCTTGTATTGTAAATATTAAGAGATATTAAAGCAAGATTCATTGCTTGGACTTCCAAGACCAGGAACTCCTTATTTGTCTAGGGACTATGTACTGACATCCTAGTTTATGGAAGTCTAGTCTTAGCTATAAAAAATATAGTTCTTAGCAAGTATTTTGTTGTTGTTAATCCTCACCCAGGGATATTTTGCCATCGATTTTTAGATAGAATGGAAGGGAGAGAAAGGGAGAAAGAGAGAGAGCGAGAGAAACATCAATGTGAGAGACACACAGCAGTTGGCTGCCTCCCGCATGACCCTGACCAGGGCTGAGGATCAAACCTGCAACCCAGGTATGATGCCCTTGACCAGGAATCAAACCCATGATGCTTTGGTCTACAGGCTGACACTCTAACCACTGAGCCAAACTGGCCAGGGCAGCAGGTGGTTTTTAAAAATAAAAATGAGAGATTCCAAAATGGCGGTGGAGTGAATGGAAGCTACACAGATCATCTCCCAGGACCAAACTGGAATTACAACTAAAATAAAGACAAATCGTCGGGAAAAAGCAACAGAAAAGCACCTCGCGAGGACCATACAACCAGGGACACTGACTCGATCCTGGTAGGATTGCGGAGGCGCGAGAGGGGGTCTGGGAGCCCACGGACAGCAACGGCCTTAGCTGTGAGCAGCGCACCGCCCTCAGGGTTAAAGCCCGAGCTGGCTCCACAGCGCAGAGGCCGGGACAGAGCGCTAAAACAGCCACAGTCACTCACCTTGGGCTCCGGCAGAGGGAGGGCAGACTGGACTGGAACTGTGTGGGGACACTCGGGATTTGGAGGGCACTCAGAGCTTTTGCTGAGCTGCGGCCACGCAGGACTGTGGCCTGGCCATCTTACTCCATCCCAGGGCTCTGGGGAGAGGCGGCAGCCCCTCTCTCGGAGATCCAGCCACACCTTAGTGGGCCATTGAAATGCAAACTGAGGCTCATTAACTACTAGCATCTGCCCTACCCTCTGGAAATCCTCTCACACAGAACACCTGAGGGAGGTTTTCATTCAACTGAAAACCCAAGGCTCTTCAAGCAACCACAACTAATAGCCTCTAGGCAAAAAGCTAGAGGATAACTTAACCTTTGCTGGGCTTGCAAATATACCCTGGAAAGTAAGACTCCACGGTGGAGTTTAACGTGGTTCCTCCCACGCTCATCCAAACCCAGTAGAGGGAGCCACAAACAACAGAACACCAACATCCACAGGAAAATTTGGCAGGCTCCAAAAACCACTGAGATAGCCAAAATGGTGAAACAAAGAAACAGAGCCCAAATGAAAGAACAAGAGACCTCTACCGAAGATGAGATAAATGAAACGAACTTAAGCAAGTTAACAGAGCCAGAATTCAGAGCCATGATCTTGAGGAAGCTCAACAGCATGAGTAAGGACATCAACACCTTGAGTAAAGACATCAACACCATGAGCAAAGACATCAACACCATGAGCAAAGACATAGAAATACTGAAAACCAACCAAGTGGAAATTAAGAAGCAGCAAGAAGAAATGAAGAATGACATAGCAGAAATGAAGAACACACTGGAAGGACTAAACAGCAGAGTAGAGGAAGCTGAGGACCGGATCAGTGAATTAGAAGACAGGGTAGAAAAAATCAATCAATCAGAAAACCAAAAGTAAAAAACAATGAAAAAACAGGAAGACAGCGTAAGAGAACTGTGGGACAACTGGAAACGTAATAATATTCGCATCATTGGAGTCCCTGAAGAAGAAGAAAATGAGCAAGGGTTAGAGAATATATTTGAAGAAATAGTGACAGAAAACTTCCCTAATTTGCTGAAGAAAGAAGGCATTCAAGTTCAAGAAGCACGGAGAGTCCCAAGTAAAAAGAACCCAAACAGGCCCACACCAAGAAACATAGTAATTACAATGCCGAAAATTAAAGACAAAGAGAGAATCCTAAAGGCAGCAAGAGATAAGCAACAGGTTACCTACAAAGGAACCCCCATTCATCTGACTTCTCCACAGAAACACTACAGGCCAGAAGGGAATGGCATGAAGTAATCAAGGTCATGAAAAACAAGGATCTGAATCCAAGACTACTCTACCCAGCAAGGCTGTCATTCAAAATAGAAGGTCATATAAAGAGCTTCTCAGACAAAAAAAGGCTAAGGGAATACATTAGCACCAAACCAGCACTGCAAGAAATGTTAAAAGGACTGCTATAATTAGTAGAAGAAATAGGAAGGAAAGTAGAACCACACTAAACAAAAATGGCAATAAATAAGTACATATCAATAATCACCTTAAATGTAAATGGATTGAATGCTCCGATAAAAAGACACAGTGTAGCGGATTGGATAAGAAAGCATGACCCATACATAATGTTGTTTACAAGAGACCCACCTCACAACAAAAGACTCACATAGGCTGAAAGTGAAGGGATGGAAAAAAATCTCCCAAGCAAATGCAAAGGACAAAAAAAGCTGGGGTAGCAATACTCATATCGGATAAAATAGATTTCAAAATGAAAGCCATAACTAGAGACAAAGAAGGTCACTACATAATATTGAAAGGATCTATCCAACAGGAAGATATAACCTTGGTAAACATATATGCACCCAATATAGGAGCACCAAAATATATTAAAAATCTTCTGGAGGACTTCAAAGGAGAAATCGACTGCAATACAATCATAGCAGGGGACTTCAACACCCCGCTGACATCACTGGATAGATCCTCTAGACAAAAAATTAACAAGGAAACAGAGACTCTAAACGAAGCACTAGACCAAATGGATTTAATAGATATTTACACCCCAAAACTACAGAATTCACATTCTTCTCAAGTGCACATGGGACATTCTCAAAGAGAGACCACATGTTAGGACACAAACTAAGTCTCTACAAGTTCAAGAAGATTGAAATCATATCAAGCATCTTCTCAGATCACAATGGCATGAAACTAGAAATCAATTGCAACAAGAACATACAAAGACATATGAACACATGGAGGCTAAATAGCATGTTATTAAACAATGAATGGGTTACCGAGGAGATCAAGGAAGAAATTAAAAACTTCCTGGAAATCAATGAAAATGAACACAGAACAACACAAAATCTATAGGATGCAGCGAAAACAGTTCTGAGAGGGAAGTTCATAGCACTACAGGCCTACCTCAAGAAACAAGAAAAATTTCTAATGGAGTATCTAACCCCACAACTTAAAGAACTAGAAAGCAAACAAAAACAAAACCCCAGAGCAAGTAGAAGGAAGGGAATAGTAAAGATCAGAGCAGAAATAAATGACATAGAGACCAGAAAAACAATTCAAAGGATCAATGAAACAAAGAGCTGGTTTTTTGAAAAGATAAACAAGATTGATGGACCCTTAGCTAGACTCACCAAGAAACAAAGAGAACCCAAATACACAAAATCAGAAATGAAAGAGGAGAAGTAACAACTGACACCACAGAAATACAAAGGATCGTTAGCAAATACTATGAACATTTATATGGCAACAAGTTCGACAATCTAAGTGAAATGGACAAATTTCTAGAAACACATAGTCTCCCAAAACTGGACTGGGAAGAAATAGAAAACTTGAACAGACCAATAACAGCTAAGGAAATTGAAGATGTAATCAAGACTCTCCCAGCAAACAAAAGCCCCGGCCCGGATGGCTTCACAGGGGAGTTTTACCAAACATTCAAAGAAGAACTAACACCCATTCTCCTCAAAGTATTTCTAAAAATTCAAGAAGAAGGAAGACTTCCAAACTCGTTTTATGAGGCCAGCATAATCCTAATTCCAAAACCAGAAAAAGACACTACAAAGAAAGAAAACTACAGGCCAATATCCCTGATGAACGTAGATGCCAAAATCCTAAACAAAATACTAGCAAATCGGATCCAGCAATACATCAAAACAATTATTCACCATGACCAAGTGGGATTCATCCCAGGGATGCAAGGCTGGTTCAGTATTCGCAAATCAATAAATGTGATACACCACATAAACAAAATGAAAGATAAAAACCACATGATCATATCAATAGATGCTGAAAAAGCATTCGACAAAGTCCAGCACCCATTTCTGATAAAAACACTCAGCAATTTGGGAATAGAGGGATCATATCTCAACATAATAAAGGCCATATATGAAAGACCTACAGCCAACATCATACTCAATGGGCAAAAACTAAAAACATTTCCCTTAAGAACAGGAACAAGACAGGGATGCCCACTTTCGCCACTCTTATTTAACATAGTACTGGAAGTCTTAGCCACAGCAATCAGACGTGAAGAAAAAATAAAAGGAATCCAAATTGGAAAGGAGGAAGTGAAACTGTCATTATTCGCAGATGACATGATATTATATACAGAAAACCCTAAAGACTCCATCAAAAATCTACTATCGTTAATAAATGAATTTGGCAAAGTAGCAGAATACAAAATTAACGTCAAGAAATAAACGGCATTCTTATACACCAATGATGAACTCACAGAAAGAGAAACTAAAAAAACAATTCCATTTACCATCGCGGCAAAAAAATTAAGATACCTAGGAATAAACTTAACCAAAGAAGTAAAGGACCTATTTGCAGAAAACTACAGGACATTGAAAAAAGAAATAGAGGAAGATATAAAAAAGTGGAAGCACATACCTTGTTCATGGATTGGAAGAATTAACATCATTAAAATGTCCATATTACCCAAAGCAATCTATAGATTCAATGCAATCCCCATCAAAATACCAGTGACATATTTCACAGAACTAGAACAAATATTTCAAAAGTTCATATGGAACCAAAAAAGACCCTGAATAGCCACAGCAATCTTGAAAAAGAAGGACAAAGTAGGTGGGATCACAATACCGGATATCAGGTTATACTACAAAGCTACTGTAATCAAAACAGCCTGGTACTGGCACAGAACAGGCATACAGACCAGTGGAACAGAACAGAGAATCCGGAAATTGATCCAAGACATTATGCTCAATTAATATTTGACAAAGGTGGCAAGAGCATACAATGGAGTAAAGACAGCCTCTTTAATAAATGGTGTTGGGAAAACTGGACAGCTACATGCAAAAAAAATGAAACTAGACCATCAACTTACACCATACACAAGAATAAACTCAAAATGGATAAAAGACTTAAATGTGACTCATGAATCCATAAAAATCCTAGAAGAAAATATAGGCAAAAAATTTCGGACATCATACGCAGCAGAATCTTCACTGATACATCACCTAAGGCAACAGAAACAAAGGGAAAAATGAACACATGGGACTACATCAAACTAAAAAGCTTCTGCACAGCAAAAGAAACAACCATCAAAACAGATAGGGAACCCACTCTATGGGAGAGCATAATTGCCTATGATACATCAGATAAGGGGTTAATCTCCAAAATATAGAGTGCTCATACAACTCAACAAAAGGAAGACAAAGAACCCAATTAAAAAATGGGCAGAGGAACTAAATAGACACCTCTCCAAAAAGGACATACAAATGGCTAAGAGACATATGAAGAAATGCTCAACATCACTAATCATCAGAGAGATGCAAATTAAAACAACCATGAGGTATCACCTCACACCTGTCAGAATGGGCGCCATCAACAAATCAACAAACAACAAGTGTTGGTGAGGGTGTGGAGAAAAGGGGACTCTAGTACACTGCTGGTGGGAATGCAGACTGGTGCAGCCACTGTGGAAAACACTATGGTGTTACCTCAAAAAATTAAAAATTGAATTGCCATTTGACCCAGTGATCCCACTTCTAGGAATATACCCTAAGAAGCCTGAAACACCAACCAGAAAGAATACATGTACACCCATGTTCATAGCAGCACTATTTACAATAGCTAAGATCTGGAAACAGCCCAAGTGCCCATCAGTGGATGAATGGATAAAAAAGCTGTGGTACATGTACACAATGGAGTACTATGCAGCTGTAAGAAAGAAAGATCTCTTATCCTTTGAGACGACATGGAGGGACCTCGAGAGTATTATCCTAAGCGAAACAAGCCAAGCAGAGAAAGACAAATATCACATGATCTCACTTATTTGTGGAATATAATGAACATAACAGTCTGAGGAACAGGGTAGACCCAGAGATGTGGAACTAGGGTATAGACTGACACCCCTCAGAAGAGGGGGTGGGGGGGAGGGAGGAGATAAACCACAGAACTTATGTGCATGTATGCATAGCTGATGGACATGGACAACAGGGCTGGGGACGGGGTGGGGGGATGGGGAGGAGGGTGTCAATGGGGAAAAAAGGAGAAACATCTGTAACAAAAATAAATTAATTAAAAAAAAGAGAAAAATAAAAAAAATAAAAAAATAAAAATAAAAATGATAATCATTTCACCATCATAAAATGTTACTATGATGATGATTATTATTATTGGATAAATAATACCAACCATAGACAATTATATACTTTTCCTCCTGAATAATGCATTTGCCAACTTTCCAACTAATATGCTGCTATTGTCACACTTTTTTGTAGTTGTTGTTAATCCTCGCCAGAGGATATTTTTTTCCATTGCTTTTTTATTTTTTAGAGAGCGGAAGGCAGGGAGAAAGAGAGAGAGAGAAACATTGATGTGAAAGAGACACATCGATTTGTTGCCTCCTGCACATGCCCCAACTGGGGCCAGGAATCAAACATGCAACCCAAGTATGTGCCCTTGACCGGAAATCAAACCCATGACCCTTCGGTCCATGGGCTGAACTCTAACCATTGAACTACACCGGCCAGGGCTGTTACATATTTTAATTCTATATGTATTTTAAATCTCATCAGACATTGTAATAATTTTATTCAGTCAATATTTATTAATCAATCAATATTAATACATTATTATTACCTAAAGTCCATAATTTATTCAGATTGTCTTAAATAGTGCCTTCCTACTATTCCATGATCCCATCCAGGATACTATATTACATTTAGTTGTCTTATGTTTTTAGGTACCTTTTGGCTGATGTTTATCTTATGATTAGGCTAAGGTTGTGGACATTTGTGAGGAAAACCACAGAGGTAATGTGCCATTTTTATCATGTCATATCACACTATCAGTATGACTTAACCACTTTTGAACCTTGAAAATTTTACTGGGATAGTGGTTACCAGGTTTCTCCACTGTAAAGTTACTGTTTTTCCCCTTTCCACACTGTCCTCTTTGGAAAGCAGTCACTATGCACAGCCCACACTAAGGAGTGGGAGTTATGTTCCACTTTAAGAACAAAATATCTACATAAATTATTTGAAATTCTTCTGCATTGGAGTTTTATCTTTTTTTTCCTATTTATTTTGTTATTCAATCACTTAGATATGTTATGGACATTTATGTTATACTTTGAGTTATAATACAATTTTGCATTATAACCTTATTTTGTTGCTCAAGTTGTTCCAGCTTTGGCCACTAGGAACTCTTCCAGTTGGCTCCTTGTGTTCCTTTGATATAACACCATCCTTGCAAGTTTGTTGTTTTTGTGCTTTTTTTTAAAGCACCTCATTATTGTATGGTACTACAATATCCTCCTCTAGGCTTATTTTGATTATTTTCTGCCCCAGTCCTAGGATCAATCATTTCACTGAGGAGCCCTGGTTCCTTTTATTGGATAATGGTATCAGAAATTAGGATCTGGGTGCTAGGTATGCTCACTGCTACTGCAGTGACATTGCTTCTAGTCTCTCTCATCTGACAGAGTAAGAACATATATGTGCATACTAACCTATGTATATGAACGTATCTATAGTCTACAGTATCTGTATAAATATCATACAGGTAGTGTAACCACCTGTTTCTATATTAAGCTAAATATGAGTTCATACTAGTGTCTCTAATCTGTTAACACATCGCTTGTTCTAGCTTCCTCCCCTTGCTTATCTGTAAACTCCGTCTTCAACAGTGAGAAACCTATTCCAACTATCTGCCATTCATTTACTTAATCATTCAATTTCAGCATGCATGTATAGCAAATTTAGAATTGTTAACCTGTGTCCTGTGGGACACAACTTTACCATCCAAAGAATAGAGCTTATGTACAGTTTCTTTTACTTTCAGTCTTTTAGACTCCATTCATTTCCAAAGTTACTTAAGTCAACATGTTTTCTTTCCACCCTCCTCTTCAGTGAGGTTTTTTTTTTTCATACATTTGCAATATGATTGGATTGTTTTGGTTCCTCTCTATTAAAAAAAAAAATCCTTTTGTTTTGTCATGTTTTATCCTGGATATTTTCTTTTGACCTATGTTCCAATTAGTTAACTATCTCTTCAACTGGGTTTACAGTACTGTTGAAAACCACTGGGGGCCTGGCCAGTGTGGTTCAGTGGTTAGAGTGTTGGCCTGCTCACTGAAGGGTCTCAGTTTTTATTCTCGGTCAAGGGCACATACCTGGGTTGCAGGTTCAATCCCTGGCCCTGGTCAGGGTGCATGCAGGAGGCAACCAATTGATGTGTGTGTCTCACATCAATGTCTCTCTCTCTCTCTCTCTCTCTCTCTCTCTTTTTCTCTCTCTTCCTTCTCTCTAAAAATCAATGCAAAACCCTGGCCAGTTTGGCTCAGCGGTTAGAGCGTTGGCCCACAGACCAATGAGTCGTGGGTTCGATTCTGGTCAAGGGCATGTACCTCAGTTGTGGTTTGTCCCTGGCCCTGGTCAGGTCGTGCAGGAGGCAACCAGTCAATGTGTCTCTCTCACATGGATGTTTCTGTTTCTCTCCCTTTCTCTATCCCTCTCTCTCCCTCCCTCCCACTCTGTCTGATGATAATTGGAAGCATATCCTCAGGTGATGATTAAAAAAAGAAAAAAATCAATGGAAAAAATATCCTCAGGTAAGGATTAACAAAAAACAAACAAAAACACTGCATTCTACATTTTGATTATTGTATTTTTCAGTTACATATTTTTCAACTTGGTTCTTTTTAATAGTTTCCACTTCCCTGTAAAAACTTTCAGTTATACCTATTATCTCTTTGAACATATTAAACATATAATGTATCTATGACTTTATTATTTGCATTCCATGTGATTTTGCTTACACTGTATTTTTTCCTCTTTGTAATCCCTTTGTCTTATTTCTTCTGCTGCTTGGTTGAATTTTTATTGAATTCCAGAAACTGCATTTGACAAAATGTCACGTAAAGTGAAGTCTAAGGTGTTCTTTCTCCAGAGAATATGTATTTTGTGGCAAACTAGGGCTACTGGAAACTCTGGATAACTTTAACCTACATTCAAGGATTGAGATGATTTGAAGCAGAACTTCTGCTATTGTAAAGATTTACTTATTTATACTGTATAGCTTGTTTGGGGATGCCCAAACCAAAACATGGGGAGTCTCCAGGGCTCCCCTTCCTTGGTGTACTAAGGACTCCGGTTTTTGTCTTTCTAACTCGACACTCTCAAAAATCTCTGTTCAGCTTCTCAGTCATCTTTTTCAAGATTGACTGGTGCCCAATAAATTCTGTAAAAAAAGGTGGCTGGCTCAAATGATCCATAAGACCCTTGAGTACAGGGTACTGAGTTGTGCTTAGACACAGTTCCTATCTATTTCTATTTTAGTCTTGAGACTAAAAGTACACATAGGAAACATTGAGAGCCAGTTGGATAGTGGAGTCCTAAAATTGCATTGCATAGACAAGTAGAGAATAGAAGAGTCTATATTAAGTTGGTACTTACAGTATAGAGAATAAGTACAAAATGGGTACATAGAGGAGAAAAGCTGAATATTGCCTGACTCTTTTAACAAAAAAACTCAGTGTTATAATGTTAACAAAGACTCTGCCGCTTGACTTGTTCTTATCTAAGATTCTGACCATGTAGTCAGATAAGTCACTCTCTTACCTCAGACTATCCAATAGCTTTCCACTGAATTTAGAATAAAAATCTAAATTCCTTACCACAATCTCCAAGACCCTGTATATACGTCCTACCTGCCCAACTTACCTTGTAACACCCTCCTCCTCATTCATGGCTGCCTAAGCCATGAAATTGGAATGATTGACTCGCCCCCCCCCCCCCATTTTTACACTTCCGTATCAGATATTCGCTGTGGTCAGATAGCTATGTGACCCAATGTCACTCAATTTTAATAAAATAACCCTTTGATAAATTAAATCTGTGTTTTTGTTTGGGGTGAGAGAGATACCTCTATTTTTAGATATCTTTTCCGATGGACCTTCGGAATTGGACCCAATTTCCAGTTCTTCAGCTTCGCTTTTCAGATTTTCCAGGAGCCTTTGTGTGGTTAGAATTCTCGCCTTAACTTTGTGTCTTGTTAATAACTCTGTGACATTTTGAGTTTCAGATTCTTATCAGTAAATTGAGTGAAATGTAGAAATGAATGTGAAAACTGAAAATCACATGTGAATTATGTATTATTTGTATGGGGGGGGCATGTCATCAGATTGTGAGCCACAGAGATAAAGATAAAATTAGAAAGTTCTGGATACAGAGCAGTAATGATTATATCTGTTAAAAGTTGAGAACCCCCAAAACTCAAATTGTGATTTCTTTATTTACTTGTTTTAATATTTATTCATCTATTTACTTATTTAACAAATAATTACTGAGTATCTTAAATGGGCATGGCACTGTGCTGGATGCTGGGGTCTGGAGTACAAATATGCACACAGTCTTTGTCCTTAGTGAGTGAGATGAAAAAATAATCAAAAAAATCAAAGAAATACACGTAAAATCACAACTATGGTAGATACTTTAAAGGAAAGAACTGTGTTATTATAAGAGTACATAAGGAGGAGATGGAGTGTTTGACCTGATGAGTGAGGTCAGGGAAAATGTCCTCAAATAAGTGATGACTGCTGTGGGATTTGAAGTATAGGAGTCAGCAAGATACATGGAGGGGGAGGTAAGCATATTCCAGGCCAAAGGACTACCATCTGCAAAAGTCCTAAGGTGAGAGGAAGAATGCCATGTGCAGAGACCTTAAAGAAGTCCAGAATGCCTGGAAGGCAGGGAGCAAAGAGGAAGTGGGACATTGGATGGGTTGAGAGACATGCAGGGCCCAGACTATGTGGCCATGGTCAAGATTCTGGCCTTCATCCCATGACAATGGGGAAGTCATTGAAGGGGAATGATATAATGATGAGGATACTGTATCTCAGAGAGCAGGTGATATTTGGGCAGAGTTGATCTTCATCAGGCTTCATATCAGCTAGTTGAATCCTCCATTTTCTATCATTTTGTTTATAGAAAAGAGTAATTTAATGTAAACTCATTAAAAAGAGGAATTTGTAAGTTTATACCTAGGAGTACATTATCAATAAGGAACCGAATATAATCCCAGATAGTATTTAAAAATCATCAGACTATGACCATTTACTCAATGAATAAATAGTAACTATTTTACAAAAGTCATTAGGATAAAAATAAGCCAAAGTTGGCTTTGAGTTATATCCACTAAACATTTACAAAATAAAACACTGGTATAGCCAAACAATGTTTTCCTACCTCAGTTGAGAAGATGCATTTCAGTAAAACACTAAATGAGGGAAAAGAGAAAGCCTACGGATGTCTAAAGAACGTATTTTGTGCAGTAGGGCCAGGAAGAACAAAGGCGGGCAGTGGGAGTAGGCACGAGAGTTCAAGGAGCAAGAGTAAGTGAGCAGAAAACTGGCAGGAAATGTGGTAAGAGAGGTAAGTAAAAAAGATGTCATCAAGCTCTCAAGAATATTGTGAGGAACTTGACTTTAAGAGAACAATGGAGGGTTTGGGACAGAGAAATAATATCATCTGACTTTTAACAGGCTCCCTCTGGCAGCTGTGTTGAAAATAGACTGAGGAGAGGCAAGGTTGAAAGCAGGGAGACAGCTAGGAGGCCATTGAATGGCAAGGGCAGGGGATGAGTTGGACCTGGGCCATGGTAGTAGCAATGAAGAAGGTGAGAAGTGGGCGTAGGCTTTGCTGACAAATTGGATGAATCAAGGATGCCTTCATGATCTTGTTCTGAAAACTGGAGCCTATAATGACCACTTCTGAAAGAAGGAAGACTGCTGGAGAGAAATCACAATTTTGAACATGTTGAGTTTGAGCTGTCAGTTAGTCTCTACTGTGGAAAATCTTTTTAAAGCTGAATATTGCCTGACTCTTTTAACAAAAATACTCAGTGTTATAATGTTAACAAAGACTCTGCCGCTTGACTTGTTCTTATCTAAGATTCTGACCATGTAGTCAGATTAAGTCACCACTTACCTCAGACTATCCAATAGCTTTCCACTGAATTTAGAATAAAAATCTAAATTCCTTACCACAATTTCCAAGACCCTGTATATACGTCCTACCTGCCCAACTTACCTTGTAACACCCTCCTCCTCATTCATTATACTACTTCTATAGGGGCCTTATTTCTGTGCCTTGGACATGCCAACATCATTTGGTCTTAGGGACTTGCTTTTGCTGTTGTCTCTTTCTGGAATACTCTTCCCACTGTTTTTCTTCTGTACTCGAGACTGTGTGTGATCAGTCAGATTGCATGTGATCAATCAGCCCTCTGTTATCTCCTCAGAAAGTTCTTTTATAATCATTATCATTATCTTCTCAGTCCTTCTCATCCTCTGACACTGTCCATTCATTTATTTGTACATCCATTGATTGTCTCCCCCTCCCTGGCCCAGGAGGTATCTTACCTGACTAGTTTGCCACTGTATTTTCAGCACCTAAAACAGTGTGTGGCACACATTAGGCACTTAGTAAATATTTGTTAAATAATTGAGTAGAGGTAGGAAGAAAAGGATGAGGTGAAGAGAAAACACCCTATTCTCTCGTATAATCAAATATGTCATAACACTGGCTACAATTTTGCTTCCATTGATGAGTGCATTTTATGTTGTAGACCTTACAAATTGCAAAGTATTTCATGTGGGATTGTGTATTAACAATACATAATCAATAAATAGGTCAGACTATCCCCATTTCACATAAGAACATGAGGCTCATCTAGACCAGATAACTTCCTTGTGCCTGTTCTGCTTCTAAGTCTGACCTGACCTTGAATCTGTGTCTCTGACTTTGAATCTGGTGTTCTTTCCACGTACTGTGGTGGTAGTTCTCTGTGATACCACGGGCCCTGATATTGTCTCAAGAAGCAGCATGAAACCAAATGGGTCAGATAAAATTAGAAGTGGTCTCAAATTCTGCTGACTCGAGTCTTTGTCCATTTTTAGAACCAAAATCAGATTTATCAGTATCTTCTGGCTCTGGTATGTTAAATAACTTTCTTTAATCTAAATACATATTTCTCAGACTGGCTACTGGCAATATAACTGGGAATACAAGAAATCTCCCAGAGAATACACTCCTTTTAAAAATTTTACCTAATTTTACAGTCTCTGAGTCTTTATAATCTTTGAGAAGCCTGAATTAACATTAGTCCCAGTATGTTCACAAACCACAACCCTTTCCTCACAGCATTCACAGCAAGGCGGGGGGGGGGGGGACTGTGGGTCACTTCCACTTCCACCTGGGGTCGGGCGGGGCTGTACAGAGGAGGACCCACCACACACGGGCTCTTCCTGCAAGTCTGCGTCCTGTCCTGTCAGTCTACCCACGGGCAAATTAGTGCACATTTGACACAGGCAGTGCTTCGAGGGGCGGGGGAGGGTGCTCCTCCCAGGGATTCAGGACTTCCCAGAAGCCTTGAAATTGACATTTATTTTAGAATTCTTTGCCTTTATTTACATCACTTCCACAAACATTGTGCTCAAACACTGTGTGTATATTGGGATGGTAGGGGATGTTTAGAGATGCAAAATCTAGCCTTTGTTCTAAGAAGTGTACAATTACAACTTACTCTCAAACAACTATAAAGCAAATTAGAATTTGGAATAGAAGTAGCCTAGAATGTATGGTTAACAGTTGCTCTTTAGAGTCAGATAGAGTTGGAGTTTGGGTTGTAACTCTACTGCTTATTAGTTAAGTTGTTTTAGACAAGACACTTAACTTCCCTAAGACTTCGTTTCCTCATCTATAACATCAGGGTAACAGTACCTATATGTATAATTACACATAATTGCATTCATAATATAGCTATGTAAATGGATTAACACAGTTTTGGACCCACAGTAATTGATCGGTAAGTGTTAGCCCTTGTAATTATTATATATCTCTCTATATTTTTTAATGGTTTCAATTCTCTCTCTGCTCTTAATAAGTGACTGCATTTTACATCGAGGAAATACCGTTAGTGAAATTGTGGAGAAAGTTCAGAATGTATGGGGAAGTGGTCAGTTCCATTTTGTCCAGAGTCTGGGATCTGTCTTGAAATATGAGATAAATCTGGAAGGGTCAATTAAGGTGAAGCTTGAAGAGTTTTGAGTGATAAACTGAGGAGTCTATTTAAGTCACTAGGTGTGGGCAGGTAGTGAAGGATGGTGTGCTGTTTAAATAGGGTGTTCCGGAGCCACACCCCACTCTCACTGTTGACTGCTACATGACGTTGGGCAAATTATATAATGTCTCTGCCTCGGTTTCCTCATGTGTCATAATATAATGAACATCATAGGCTTATTGTGAGAATTAAGAGATATTACATGTTCATTATTAGCCGAGAGCCTGGCAAAACACTAAATAAGTGATAGTTATTATTATTATTATTAATATTAAAGAACTGAGTAGTTGGTTTGCAAGTAGCAGAAGCAAAAAATATTTCAGTATTATTTTAGAATGAAAATGGGTATGGCAATAAATTTTGAGTAAGACAGCCATAAAAAGTGACATTTTAAACCTCTTTCTAGCTCCCAAATAGTCAGTTCTCCAAGTTTCTTTACCATTTATGTAGTTAACTTCCCACTGGAGGTGACTTTAAGACCTTCTATATAAAGTGGCCTGTGGAGGTGCAATTTACATATAAGACATGCCATTGGCAGCTGGCAGTTTGTGATGTATCGATATAGAGTATGTAGTAAATCTGTTCCTGAAAAGTTTGGTGTACATTAGTATATGTACAGTCAAACCTCAGTTCTCGACCGTCTCCCATCTCCAACAATTAGGTTCTCGACCAAGTTTTCAAGGAAATAATGTCTCAGTTGTTGAACCAAACTTAGGTTCTGGACTCTACAGCCCTTTCAGGCGGATACATCAGCATGACAAAAAGCGTCTCTCAGGCCACAAAGGAGAGAACACTAGTCAGTGTACCGCCAAACCTCGATCGTTAACATGAGGAAATTGTGCTGTGAATATTTTTGTGTTCTTTTGGTTTTGTTGCTGGTGAAATGGATGATGAGCACAATTTTAAAACATAAAGAGGGCATCAAGAGCTAATGTTGCCAAGGGTGTGAAAGAAACAATGACCGCAGGCAGGCGACTGAAGAGGTAGAAAAGCTGTTGTTGAGCTGGGCTAGCCAGTGACAGCCTTTCAGGGGCAGGGAGAAGTGAAAGAGCCGAGGTGCTGCATGCTGACCTGGAAGGCACCCCTGGAACAAGTGCTGGTAGGGGTGGTTTGATAAATGTAAGAAAAGTGTTTGTTTATAGACATGTACTGTATATAAGAAAGGTTAAAACAGGGAATCATTTGGGGGTCTGGAACAAATTAATTCAATTTACATTCTTTCTAATGGAAAAAAAATTATTCCATTTCGAACACATGGCTTCTCAAACAGACTTCCGGAACTCCATCTACTAAACAGCACGAGGAAGGGCTACCAAAAGGCAAGTCAGAGTTCACCTTGACCTTTTCTTTTCTGCTTTCTCAGAAAATCCACAAATAGTTCAACCTGCCATATTCACACTCAGTGTGTCAGTTTTCTGTAGGTGCACACACTGGACAGGTGGCCCTAATGCTCTTCATGAAAACGCAAAGTGGATGAGGAATAAATGGAGTGCCACTTGCCTAGAAACACTCAAAGAGCCAAAGTGCTCACCTCGGACTAGTTCAGACGAGGGTGACAGTTGCCGTCCACAGTCTCCTAGGTGAAGTTTTCTCAGTGGGGTTCAAACCGGATCACAAAGGATCATTCCACTGAGTTCTTTGGATTTTAGGGAAATAATGAATCTCATGTCAGAAAACCTCCACAGAACACTTTGCTGGAAATGACATGCAAGTAGGTCCTGCTACGTTAGGCAAGTCTGGGGCAGAGGCTGAGTGTCAGGGAAGCCCCATCCATCTCTAACTGTCTCTGACTCGGACTAGAGCAGGGCTGTCACAGCTGAAGACAGGTCCTTTCTTCTCATCTTGTTCTGTCTTGTTCTGCTCTTCCTCTGGGCCTCCCCCTCACTCTCTTTTCCTTCCTCACTGTGAGTTGATGTCTCTAATATTAGTAATTCATTTGGTCAGTGACCAATAGGAACTCAACAGGTCATTTCTATGACCTATTATATTTAAAGCCAGACCTGCTTGGAGCAATTTCTAATTCTCTTAATAAAGGGGGTGGAGTTAATAATTCAGATGTATTGATTAGGGATGGAATCACCAGCTACATTCAGGATAGTTTATGCTTGAAAGTCCATGGTCATGTCACCATGTCCCACATTGAACCCCCTTTCATTGTTGTCAACATAAGAAACATTCAAACCTGTGAAGTTGTTTGTGAGTTTATTTGAGCCAAACTGTCATAAATTGTCAGGAAGCAAAATCTCAACGGATTGAGATAATGCTCCAGAGAATGGCAGTTTTGCATCTTATTTTATACATTACAATCAAAAGAGGAGATGCAAGTGAGTTACATGAGATCCATTGGTGAGATTAGGGAGGTGGGAGGAAGCAAAGCGGGGAAACCTCTGGGATTGGATGGAAAGTAAAATGATAGACACATACATCTTTTACATAGCGGGTACAGGATAGTTAACAGTCAACACATTAACTCAATAACAGTGAGGGGATCTGTGGTCTCCGCAGAGTGGTGCCTGTGCTTTGAGGGGTCCAGAAAAAAGAAAAATTACTTTGACATCCCAAAGATTTGTTATTGTAGATGCAAAAAGACAACAGACAGGTTCAGTTAAGGTAAAGATTGACCTTTGTTAGGGAAGATGCTGACCTCGGACATGACTACCTGCCATAAACTGCTTTTAGTTAAGAAGTTTTAATTCCAGACCATCCTTTGTGATTACTTTAGGTCTTCAAGTTTGCAAGGTGCCACACAGGCCTCCCCTGAGCTTGTCAGGTGAGCATGTGGCCCCTTTTTGTCCACATTGTCATGTTTATCCCCAAGCCAGCAGGTTGTCTCCTCCTACCCCACCACTTACAGACAGATCCGTATCTACAGCATCACATATTTATGTAACATATAATAATATATTATGAACAGATACCCCATATATCACTTCTCTCCTAGTCATGTAATATTGGGATCTGGGTGTCAGTAAGCATTTTTTTTATTATGATAATCCTAAAACATCCATAAAAATAGTGAGGGTAGTGTTGTGAACCCATATCAGGGACTGTGATGCTTTGTGTTCTTGTACCTTCATGAGTCCCAGAATTGTGACTAGTACAAAGCAGGTATTTTATGCAAGTTTGCTTGTCAAGCTGATTGCCTATTTATCAAATTTATTTCCTTTTTCAACAATAAGAAACTTTGTATAATTTTGGTATTTGGAACCCCTCTCTTCGTCCCCCCTCCCCCAAAATGAACTTGTTACAGACCTGTGGATATAGAAAATAACTGAATCATTCTTTGTTTGTTTTTTAAAGAGGACCATTTGGGCATCTTCTGTAGTTTTCTAAAGATGTTACACTTGTTGAGTGGTGAGGGACTTATAACAGGCTTTTTCCTCTAAGTGTGTCTTTTATTACCATTTGAGATCATGGCTGTTTGAAGGTACTTGACCCTAGAGATTAAATGTCTCTAAGAGAGCCCTGGCCAGTGTGGCTCAGTTGTTTGGAGCATTGCCCCATGACCAGAAGGTCACAGGTTCCATTCCTGGTCAGGGCACATGCCTGGGTTGCGGTTCAGTCCCCGGCTGGGGTCCCCCATCGGGGTGCATGCAGGAGGCAACCAATCGATATGTCTCTGTCACACTGATGTCTCTCCCTCCCCTATCCTCCCTCTCTAAACGAAAATCAATTTTAAAAAGGCCACTATATGTCTCCAAGAGAGTGGGGGAAATACACACATCAAGACCAAATGACCAAATGAAATGCTAATGAAACCTGGAAGCATGTTTTATATTTAGAATTTTAAAAAAGTTTTTTTATATAAAAGTTCCAGGGTTGTTGTTTTTCAGGGATTTAAAAAAGGGGTAGTTATCTGCTTTGTTTTTACCAAATCACCATCACATTGGTTCCCACGTGGGCCTCGGGGAAGACATAGGCAGCTGATTATGGGCGGCTCTAGGGCAACACTTGTTGTGTCCTGACCTGTGTATCTGAGGCCTGGGTAGGTCTCTGGAGAAAACCAATCTGGTTGGCAAACGCCTATCCTAACACTTACTACATCATCTGGAAATCACTTTCTTTGAGATTGAACATAAACTGGCAACCCAACCAAAAGACCTTCTTCCTCTTTTTGAATGTATCGACTCTTACCCCAACAAATTTCTGATACTGAGTGAAGAGGCTCAATCACCTTTAACTTTGGGGAAAATGTAGTTACAGCTCAGAGTTCAATTCTAAAATCATTTTGCTTCAGACAATTGAGGGGTATGTAAAACTACCAACAGGTAGCAAAGAGGAAACCCTAAACCAATTATAGGATTTTGAGCAAATATCCCTGGAGAATGTCGGACTCTTGTACCAATAATAAAATGGAGATTTGAAGAAATAAGTGACTTGGTTGAGGTCATCCAGATACTTATTGGCGGAAGTAGATCTCTAGAAGCAATTTCCTGGGTTATACACAATCACCTAGGGAGATAATAATACCATAAATCCCTGGCCAATACTGCATCCACTTTTTGCTCCCACAAATTGTACTGGGAGGCTTTCAAGCCTTCATTGGATAAAATGGCCATTATGTTGCTATTATCTGGATTTGAATCCAAGCATTTCAGATCTAGATGCCTCCTCTCTTAATTTCCACTTTGTTCTTCACTGACCAGGAATTGCCTATGGACATAGGTCCAGCATCATTTGGACAAAAAAAGAAAAAGTGCAATGATGGTTCTTTGCAGGAATACTAACATCAAATTCTACATTCTATTTCTATTATTTGGAGTCTAAAACCAAAGAAAATGTGACCAAGGCCAAAACAATTGACTTTCTTGGGCCTCTTTTCTTTTTCCATTTCAAAAAAACAAAACATACACACACACACACACACACACACACACACACACAATAAATGAGATTGCAAAGTCTGGTGCTCAGAGAAAATTATCATAACATCTGAGTGGTTCTGTTTAGGGCTCTGCAAACAGAGTCATCCCTAGGTTAGCTTTTAGGAATAGAAAATAAATTGACATCCCCAATTCATTATTTCCTGTGCGACATTTTGAAGGATAATATCAGGAAAGACTAGCAACTGAGACCTCCAAAAAGTCCCCCAAAGAGTCTTTTAATATTGACAGTCTGCCTTCCTGACTTCTCCTGGGGGTAGACAAAGAGTGCCCTCTTAGCAACACTACAAAGGCAGCAAGAAGTCCTATAAGGTCTAGTGACCAAAATGGGAAGTTTTGGGGTCATTCATCATATCACTAGAGGAAATCATTGTTTACTAGAAACTTTAGGACTTTAATACTATTCATGTGGAAAAAAAAAAATGAGCCATCACTGGGATTATATATTAGGTAAAGTAGAGAGGCTCAGATAATAGATGTGATCAATGTCTTTTTTTTTTTTTATTTGATTTTAGAGAGAGAGGAAAAGAGAGGAGAGAGATAGAAACATCAATGAGAGAGAACATCAACTGGTCGCCTCCTGCATGCCCCCCACTGGGGATTCTGTCCACAACCTGGGCATGTGCCCTGACCGGGAATTGAACCAGAGACCTCTTGGTGCATGGGTCGATGCTCAACCACTGCACCACATTGGCTGGGCATGATCAACGTCTTCCATACACAACTTGAGAAGGTGTTTTGTGATACCTTAAAATCTCTAAGTGATTAATAGTCTTTTTGAGTAGGTGTTGAAAGCACTCTGGCTTTGAGTATAGTCTTTCCTATAAGTACCTCAATGTCCTGACCCAAGGTGGTCATTTGGCCCTCCAGGTTCCTGACACCAAGTAACAACAGTGAACCAACACAGGTGACTATGCTGTCAATTTAGCTTTAATTACTTGCAGGTTTAATCCAAATTCCAAACACATCAGAACACACACACACATACAAGTGTTGGGGGTTAATGAACCAAAAGTCCAGTAGTCCCAAATGTCCTCTGGTCTGGGCTATTTGAAGAACAGTGGTCACTGCATCCAGGGGGTCCACATCTTGCAAGGAAGACTGCTGAATCAGCTCAAGACAGCAAGTTCTGGAATAATCAACGGTCACCAAGCCAGATACACAAGCTATCAGCATGGCTCATTTACGAAGGGCAAATAGCAATGGTCACTGTTCTTAGTTTCACTTTTATCCTTCTTGTGGAGGTATCTCCCTTCATTTGCACTTGTTAGATTTGCTTGTGGTTGATAGAGGAGGTAGACCGCCATTTTAATTAAGCCACCATTTTAGAAAAACAAGCATCCAGGAAATAACATGACCTTTTCACTTCCTGCTTCTGTAAGTTTCTTACCGCTTTTGTGCCAAAGAATGCCCCACCCAGCCTGCTATAAAGCTGGCGAGCCCTGCAGTTTGGGGCCCAGAATTTGGAGACTGCCTCCTCTGGGCCCGCGTGCATAAATAAAGGAATCACTTCGCTTCCTCCAGTGTTCGGTCTGAGTCTTTGAGATTAGTCTCTGAGATTAGTCCTCCAAGTCTCAAATCAAAATATCTGGCAATGTCCATGGAGGTGCCTAGCCATCTTTATCACTTGCACCTGTGGGTTGCCTCCCTTGATTGGCAGCTCAGAACTAGGCTATTGGCCCAAACTTATGTGTGCTCAGATGACAAGATTCAAACTTAAGATTAAGTTAGTTATACTAACCCTGCTCTCCACAGTACACAGCAGTGAGAAATCAGAATATGCAAGGCGAACAATGTGGCAAAAAATTTTGCTTTTTTAAAGTAATATGTAGATCATAATCATTAACATTTTGGGGATCTCATAGATCATTCTACTTTATACTGAGTTATTTATATATCTATCTGAATCTATACTAGACCATGAGTTCTTACAGGAAAGACGTGTGTGCATTATTTACTTTGATATCTCCTAAAGAACAATATTGAACAATCAAATTCAAGGAATTGTTTTTAATCTAAAACACTCCTGCCACTACCACACTAGAGGGGCCTCAATTTCATAGAATTGTAAGAACAAGCTTTTTATAAATGTTCACAAGTCATGAGTCTAATCACTTTGTCTGCTAGGCAGGACCAGTTTAGTTGAGGATTCCCATGGCTAGTGAACCACTAAAACAAACATTTATTTCAACTTTGCAAATCCTAAAATAATTTCAAACTGCCATTTATCTTCTTTTTATCCCATGGAGTAATCAGCAAAGGTTTAGACGTATTTTCTTTCTTTTTTTTTTTTTTTAGAGAGAGAAACATCGACATGAGAGAGACACATCAACTGGTTGTCACCCACACGACCCGAACCGGGGCTGGGGACAAACTGCAACCAACGAGGTACATGCATGCCCTTGGCGGGAAACGAACCCGGGACTCTGGTCCACGGGCCGACGCTCTAACCGCTGAGCCGAACTGGCCAGGGCTAGACGTATTTTCTTGTTAGACTTTGGGAGTCAGCTTATCGTGATGCAGTGTTTAGGACCAACTTCACCTGGGATGACACAGCATCATGTATCAGCCCCCACCTCCACCCCAGGCTGAAAGAGCTCCGTAAGATCTAGATTGCCTGAGCTGTTTAGATCATCTGTAAGCATATTTTCCCCTTGACTATATGTACATTCACTTAATTCATAGAGCTATACTCAAGTGTTTCAATTTCACCAACATTTATGCTATTTATTCTTTTATGCATCAAATGTATACAAAATATTTTTATGTGCAGCAGGACACAATGCTACATCTAGGAATGCTAAAATGAGTAATATCATGACACAGTGGCCAATGAGACTGGAAGAACTGCTGTATGAAGACAGTGTCCTGCATACACTGGACCTTCAGTAAGCATCGATACACTGTAGTACCTGGCTCCAAAAATAACTTGCAAATGAGTAGGTAGGTGTCATGGTTTGATCATAGGCATTTATCATGTTATTCAAGTTAGTCATTACAAAAAATATATATTGAACACTTTAGATATACCCTAAAAATGCATGTATAAAGTATTTGAACAAGTCTTGTGCTCAAGGACCTTTCGTTCAGCTGGGAAGACAGCACCTAGTATGGTTAAATGTATAACCAATGTGTAGTGTGCTCAAAACATTAAACAACACAAGAGATAATACATGATTGTATACAGTTGCCATGAAACTGAAATGAACAGTTCACAGGAGAAAGCGATCACAATTGCTAAAAGTCCTTGTGTCCTTCATTCACTGACACATACACTTTAATTCAAAGGGAGGAAAATAACAACAACAAAAATTGCTTATGTTTCTTGAAAAAAAACCTATAGTCATCAAAAAGCCACTTATTTTGAAATGCCAAACATTTTCTTTAGAGCACCTTAGTCTCTGTTTAGGATGTTTTGTCCAGAGTAATTTAGTGGTTGAACTATTTTCTGTTATGTTATAATGTTGAGTTCTTGAATACCTTTACTCCATTCAGGCTTTCTATAGATATTTTTACACTTGATCTCATTTCCCACACACAACTATATGAATTCAATGCTATTATTTCCATTTTAGAGACAAGGAAATGGAAGCAAGATTTAGCCATTTCCCTGCAGAGAGAGGACTATAAGTAAGTGGTGAAGCTGGACTCAAATCCAAGTCTATCTGCCTCAAACCCTGCTCTTGTACCAGACCACACTCCTCCCTGAAAACTTCTGGTGAGCTGTAGAACAAAGTACTAAGCATATCACTATGAGAAGAGTCAATGGGTTAGCAGGTTAGACAAGAACATAGGTGCTGCCTGATCACTGTCAAACTGAGGTGCTCTTTTAAACAAATGGTGCATCCTATTTCCTTTCCACAGTCCTTGCAAGATTCTGATGCCATTTTTAAATGTAGGGGACTCTGAGACAATTCACAGAACCAGTAGCTGGATGCCAAGATGTGCCCATTTGTAGACTTTGTAACAAACCCCCTCTATACAGCCCACACCTATCTATTTGAATTGTGCTCATATGAGTGACTGAAAAATGAGTATTTCCATTTGTTTGGATTCATCCTTTAAAATGTGAAGAGAGCCCTGGCCGGTTTGACTCAGAGGTTAGAGCACCAGCCCGTGGACCAATGAGTCACGGGTTCAATTCTGGTCAAGGGCAGTACCTCGGGTGCGGTTTGTCCCCAATCCTGGTTGGGTTGTGTGGGAGGCAACCAGTCGATGTGTCTCCCTCACATCTATCTATCTATCTATCTATCTATCTATCTATCTATCTATCTATCTATCTATCTATCTATCCATCTTTTTCTTTCTTTCTTTCTTTCTTTCTTTCTTCCTTCCTTCCTTCCTTTCTTCCTTCCTTCCTTCCTTTCCTTCCTTTCCTTCCTTTCCTTCCTTTTCCTTCCTTCCTTTTTCTTTCTCTCTCTCTCTCTCTCTCTCTCCTTTCCTTCCTTCCTTCCTTCCTTCCTTCCTTCCTTCCTTCCTTCCTTCCTTCCTTCCTTCCTCCCTCCCTCCCTCCCTCCCTCTCTCTCTCTCTCTCTCTCTCTCTCTCTCTCTCTCTCTCTCTCTCCCACTCCCTCTCTCCCTTTCTCCCTCCCTCCCACTCTATCTGATAAATGGAAAAAATATCCTCAGGTGAAGATTGAAAAAAAAATGAAAACCCATAAAATGTGAAGAGAAAGATGTGCTTTCTTAGCAAGTATAGCGTGACATGCTTTGAATTCAGTGGTTGCTCAATAAAATTTTGTGTTGGCTGAGTAGGTGATGGTGATTGTACTAAGATGCTTTCTTTCAAGTCAAGATCCTTGGGCTCTTTCCAATCAAACAGAACACAAAGAGAAAACCCTATAGTCATCAAAAAGCCACTTATTTTGAAATGCCAAACATTTTCTTTATAGTACCTTAGTCTCTGTTTAGGATGCTTTTCCCAGAGTAATTTAGTGGTGCAACTGTTTTCTGTTATGTTGTAATGTTCAATAATAAATTGTCAAGGTGATGGATCAGAGGGACAGGAGTTTACAAATCATTCCCAGGGATTTTGCATTCCATCTTTCCAGCCAGTGTGAAGTAACTGGCATCTCTTAAGATAACTAGTTCAAAAGCTGAAAAAACTTGATCACAAAAAGGGGAAATATGAGCTAGGGCACTCAGTGGCCAGTGAGTAGATTGGTCCCACTCTATTCACACAGTTCATATATGAGGAGACAAGAAATCCTGAGTCCTAAGGCTGGATGTGGGCAACCTCTCCTGTGGCTCCATGCACACTATTCATCTAACCAGGGTCTTAGCTGTGGTCTAGGAAGCACCCAGGAATGAGCTGGTGTGTGCTCACTGACTGCATGCAGGACTTGACTGGGAAAGAACTCAACTATGCATGGCCTCTGAGCAGCAGGAAGGTGGCCCTGATATCTCCCGAGGAAGAAGAGATTTCAGAGGTAAAGCAGGTAAAGAAAATCCCAAGGAGATGTAATGAACACAGAAAGAACATCAAGATCTGAAGGAGCAGTTCCCGGGACTTGTCTGGATCCATTGAAAGGGTCACGGAGTTCAGTCGTCTTTCAGGAAGAGCCAGGCACAGTGAAGCAAAAAATCCTTCTTACCCCTGAGAGCAAGGAATGAAGTTATTTATTGCTCACCTCCCTCCCAAACTAAGCAAAGTACAAGGTCAAGAAAAAAACTTATTTAAAGCTTTTTGCTCATTTGAGCACAACCACAAGCATATAAATGATGTAGCATACTGAAAAAGATGAATGCCTGTTTCTTTTTTTTAAGCTTGGCTTTTGCCTTGACAGTTTTACATTAAATGTCTTATCGTTGAGTCTGTGTTTACTTTGCTGAAAGAGATCATTATGCTAAGAAAATGTTCTATTCTATTGGTGTTATTTCTTAAGTAACTATTAATACCATTTTTATAAATGAATATAATTAACTCAGACTGGCAGCTTTTGTTGACATTCTTTCTCCTTTCTCCTTACTTAGCTTTTTCTAATCTGTAACTTGTGAACATTTGTCTAGAATTGATGAAATGACCCCGTCTGGGTTCTAGTCGGCTCAGCAACAGAGACTGTCATGCTCAGGAGCTGAGCATCACTGCCGTAAGGTAAAAATTAACAAACTAAACGATGTAGAGGGAAAAGCTCACAGGCTGATCCCTCTAAGAATCACTTTACACAAAGCCGAGACTGTAGGAGGGAAGTGTTAAAAGACAGTTACTAGAATAATAACTCATACATGTGATTAAAACACTTGATATACTGAAAGTACAGAGCTCTCTTCGAGGATTAGTTTGAAATACAATGTGCCAGCGGCTGCCCCAAAGTGTCCTCAAGCCTGCCTGCCCCCTCTCTGCCGCCATAAAGGGTAGAACTTGCCCCAACGTATTACCTCACCCTTTGTGCCTCTGCAGAAATTCCTCCATCCAGAGGCTTCAGAGTGTTTTTACAGATGTCCATTGACAAGACTCATCACCACTTTTGTCCACAGAGATGGTTCATTTAAGTAACACAGAAATTTACCTAAATGGCTCACTCAAGGTCACCTGAGAAGTCCTTTCCGTGATCTCGAAATGGATATTTAAAGTATAAAATTATGCCCTGACCAGGTAGCTCAGTTGGTTAGAGCACCAGCCCAATACACCAAGGTTGTGGGTTTGATCCCCGGTCAGGGCATATACAAGAATCAACCAATGAATACATAAATAAGTGGAGCAACAAATCAATGTTTCTCTCTCTTTCCCTCCTTCCCTCCCTCTCTCTAAAAAAATAATAAAGTGTAAAAATACGTTGCAGCCTCATTGCAGATCCTAACTCATTGCATCCTTTGGCAAGTCCCACTGGAGGGACCAATCATCATCTTTCATCTTTACAGCAGGCTCCCACCAGGTGGCCTTTCCTCAGCCTCACCAAGTGCCCACATACCTGGAAACCCAGACTTCACCCCTCCTCTTTCCTATCTTATCTGCCCCCAAAGCTGAGTGAGGACAGAACATGAATTTTTAAAAGATTTTTTATGAATCACTTTCATTAAATAAATAGTTGGCCATATTTTCTTTTGTTCCCCCAAACTCTTCTATTAATCCAGGGAACAAATATTTATTAAACACTTATTTTGCTGGACACATGGAAACACTACAGTCATGCTCCTCCCTTCATGGGAAGGGCAGACAGTAAGCAAGAATCAGATACACTGTGCTCAGTGCTATGAAAACGACAAACGTGACGAGCTAGGTGAGGTGGGTAGGAATGGATGGGTCAGGGAAGCCCTCTCTAAGCAGGTGCTATCTGAACTGAGACCAGGGGCGTGAGAAAAGTCAAACTTTTCATTTCTATTTATTTATGTTTCTGGACATCTTACAGATTGTCATTTCTACTAAAGTAAATATCAATCCTTAATATCCCACATAAACAAAAAGTTCTTTGGGGTTGTTTTTGTTTTTGTTTTTGTTTCCAGAGTAAAAAGGTCATGAGACCAAAAAGTGAGCAAAGCAGTGGTTTATCCCCAGCCATGACAGGTCCATTTCTTGCTTGGACCTCATAAGGCGCCATGTGATGGACCGACAACCACTCCTATGTAAGTTCCTGGCTAGGCAGGCTTTTGTCCATTGTAGCCCGGGAAGCTGATCTATGGTGACCTATTAGACTTGGACTAGTTAGCATGTTTTCTCGTGTTTTCACTTTTTATTTTGTTTCTTTTTCTTATTTTTATTTAGTCTTTTTTCTTTTTAATTTTTCTTGTTTGTGTGTGGTGTTTTAAAACTTATTTTATTTTTATTTTCTTAATTTTTTTTTTTTTAGTCACCATGTCTGATGACTTTGCAGCCCTCTCTGCCAAAGAGGAGCTCCATGTTGGTGACTACATCCTCCTGAACACCACTGGCAGGGGGTCTTTTGCCAAGATGAGGTTGGCCCAGCACACTCTGACTGGGAGGTGGCTGTGAGTTTTTTGAGAAGTCCAGTGTCTTAAGGCCCTAAATCACCCATATGTTATAAATTTATTTGAGGTGATTACCACCCAGAACAAACTGTATCCCCTCCTGGTGCATATGAGTGGAGGGGACTTTTTGATCACTTGGAGACCTCCTATAGCCATATGACCAAAGGGGAAGAGCAAGCCACAGTCTGGCAGGTAATATCAGTGGTTCAGTACTGCCACCAGAGGGGTTTGGTCCATAGGGACCTGAAGCCAGATAACTTACTTACAGACAGTGAGAGGAATATTAAACTAGAAGACTTTGACTTCAGGAGAGAATTATAGAGGACAAACTGAGTACCTTCTGTGGCACCATCCCCTATATGGCTCCAGAGATCTTGTAGCTCAAACCTTATGATGAGAGGTCGATGTCTGGAGCTTAGGGGTACTTCTCTACCAAATGCTAACAGGAAAACTACCATTGGAGAGGGAAAACTTTGAGGAAGTTAAAAAGCAGATACTGAGTGGGCACTTCCTTATACCACATTCTCTGTCTCTAGAATGTCAATAACTGTTACCAAATTACTCACCCTCGACCCCAGCCAAAGACCAACCCTAGAAGATATCATGAAGGACCGCTGGCTCAACATGGGCCAGGCAGAGGAACTGAGGCCGTACAGTGAGCTTCCCAGGGGCAGGCCTGAACCCCCAGGTCATAGAATTATGAAGAATATGGCATTTAAGCAGCACGAGTTACAGGAGTCAGTAACAGGAAGAAAATGTAACAAGATCATGGGCACTTATCTGATTCTAGATACCACAAAAACCAAGATGAAGGGCCACACCATCAGGGCAGGGCCCCTCCCCTGAACCCAGTCTTTCCCAAGCCAAGAGGTTCAGTTATCAGAGCAGAAGAGAAAAGATCCTGCCAGTCATCCAGCCTGGAAGCAAGGATGCCCATTTCCACAGCCAGCCTGGAAACGAGGATGACCATTCCTCAAGCCAGCATGGAAGAGAGGATGACCATTCCTCGAGCCAGCCTGGAAGAGAGGATAATCATTCCTTGAGCCAGCCTGGAAGTGAAGATGACCATTCCTCGAGCCAGCCTGGAAGTGAGGATGGACACTCCCTGAGCCAACCTGGAGGCAAGGACCACCACACCCCTACCCGGCCCAGAGTCAAGGACAGCTACCCCAGGCCAGTCCTTCAGCATGGCCCTGAGGGCTCCCCCGCCACCTACAGCAGCAGCAGCAGCAGCACCTGCAGTGGTGCTGGGATCCCAGCCTCTTCCTCTGGCCACAGCGAGGGGCAGCAGGGTGTGGCTAGGAGGGTCTTCAGTTTTCTCTTAAGATTCACATGCTGTATGCCATCCACCAACAAGCAGCGTCTGAAAAGGATAAGAATCAAGCCAGTATAATTTTTTAAAATTGTGGATGGCCAAGGAAGGACGTCAAAGATGCTGGGAGATCAAGCAGCACTCCCTGCATTTTAAATGTTAAACCTGAAGGTGCTGAGCTCCAGGGAGGCCCCCCATGTGGTGCGGGCAATGAGCCAGAGGCTGGACACACACAGCGGCAGGTGAGAGAGGTGCCAGGAATACATGCTGTGCAAGGTGAGAGGACTTGGTGCAGTGGACGGTGGGGTGTGCAGACTGCCGAGGCAGCCTCTGCAAGGGGTGCACATCAGGAGGGCATCCCGCATCTCCGTGACCTTCAGAAGCATCTTCTCCAAAATACCTGCTGTGCTTGGAGGATGGCCTGGAGCCCTTGGGGGTCAAGAGGAGAGGCTGCCTTCGCTGTAGGATCACCCCTTGTCCCACCCTGAATGAAACTTCAGACACTGGACTGTTTTTCCTAGGGCCCTTCTCCCTCCCCTGCTATCCTTTGCTCCCATGTTTGTGGGGGTTCTTAGTCCTCTAGTCCTCAGTGTCCTTCACCTCCCTAAGAAGCCCTGACTCTGGAGCCACTCCTGACCTGGACCCTGCCACAGAGCCCTGCTGGTGAACCCCACGGTCCCACAGTGAGAGCCTGTGGTCCTCCTGTGGTACCCTAAGTCAACACTCTCACTCTCCACAGCAGCTCTTCCAACCCTCTGCTCTCAACAACCCCATACCCACCCCCTTCTTGCCAGTTGCAGACCTACCTTGACTTCATTGAGAATGTATTTGATTTTTCATTCAACAATTATTAATTCAATATTTAACATTTGTGCACGTCACTGTCTAGGCCCTGGGGATATAGCAGTGAATATGACAAAAATACCTATCTTCTTGGCGTTTATAGCCAAGTGGGGATAATCAAACAATAAAAAAGATAAATAGAATAACTACACGCTAAGGGAAAGTGCTAGGACTGAGGACAGAAACTCATACACAGGTGCTCCCTTCATGCTGGCCACCGGAGGGGGGGGGCAACTGCATGGTGCTCAGTGTCCCCCAAACTCTGTGCCTTCTCCAGCCTGAGGTCACTCCCAGCCCTGGACTCTGGGTCCCTTCTCTCCCTACCCCCGGGGTAGGGATATCTCCCATTAGCTCCTCCCTCTCTTGTAACTCTTCCAACTCTTTATCCTTCCTTCATCTTCTGCCCTTAAATATGCTCAGGTCCTACTCACTCATCAAGAAAAGAAAGAAGACACAACTGTCTTTCCACCCCAATTCTCCACCTTCCCCAACCTGGTGTCCTCTCTCCTCCCATCAAAGCTAGGTTATTTCAGGAGTTGTTTACAATCCCTGCTGTCCCCCTCCACCACTTCAACTGCTGCAGTCCAGCTCTGTCCCCACCACTGCCCTGAAACTGCTCTTGCCAAGGTCACTGATAGCTCCTTGTGGCCACACCTGACCTCATCCTTCTGAGCTCTCATCAGCATTTGCCCTGGAAATCCAGCTCCACTGGAGGCACCATCAAGGGAAAGTATGTGTCATAGTGAAGCGCTCAGTCACCCTTTGAGTCCAGCCGTCCTGAGATGGCAGTCCTGCCTCTGCCACTCACTACCTATTGCTTTAACATTCTCCACTGCAGAATGGGGCTAACATTAGTTCTGGCCTCACCGGGTTGCCATTAGGTTGAAAGCTTGTATGGGGCACTCAGTGCTTCCTGGAATGTAGTGATTATGGCCATGGCTGTAATCATAAGACCACCAAACTCTGGGCACCACAAGGAGAAACCTGAGAAACAAATGGAAAGGAAGACTGCCTGTGAGGTTTGCATGTCAAAGGAGTAGCTCTTTCATTGATAACTTAGGGAAACTGGAATACTGCTTATAAGAGAGCCATTGGGAAAATGCCAAACCAGGAGGTAGAATTGTTCAGGAGAGGGTGAAGGGGTGGGGCCTGCGGAAAAACAGAATGGCAGCGTCCCCCATACAGATGGACCAGTTCTGCAGAGGCACCTCAAAGTCACCTCCTCCACATGCCTCTTTCCTGCTTGCCCACCTATGGTGGACCCTGTGGCACTTTCCAGTCTTCTTCACTTGTAGCACTGAATTCATCTCCTGTTGTCACTTGGACTTGTCTTCCCTTCCTCCCAAGCTGTACATCCCCAGGGTACAGGCCTTGACTTTACCTAAAGGTACACCATCTGCAGTCCCACCAGAGCCTGGTGCTCAGGGAAGCAGGTGCCCGAGGCCATTGCTGAACTAGTCAAAGGCCAATTGGAGAAGAATCCCAGATGGAAGAGGTTTCTCAACTGGCAGAGTACCTGAGCCAGCAACAGACCAAAGGAGATGAGGCTGGCAGATGAAGATGAGAAAGTTCTCGTCTTGCACTCAAAGAACCCTCTTTCATAGAGGGGGAACCATCATGCTGTTCAAGGGGCAGAATTGTTCTGCAAAGGAGCAGGAATGGGGAACGTGCACGGGAGGTCAGGGAAGACTTTACTGGGAGACAGCCTCAAGGGAGTCTGAGGGATGACCCAGAGATGACCGGGCAGAAGCTGGAAAGGCATTATAGGCACGGAGAACACAGAGTAGAGAGCTTGGGTATGTGGGAGTGCACAGCATTTTGGGGAACCACAGGGGCTGGAAGGTTGAACAGTGTGGCATCAGGAGATGAGGCTAGGAGGCCACAAAACTATCAGGCAAAAGGGCCTTGGGGCCAGGCCTTGAGCACGGACCACCTGGAGAACAAAGAAGAGGAGGTAGTAGCAAGATTTGTGTTTAAGAAAGAAGTCCAGGCTGTCAGATAGACAATGGCCCCCTAGCAAAGTCAGAATCTGAGAGGCCAAGGAGAAGGCAGCCACACTGTCTTGCTCAGAGAATATAGTGAAGACTTGACCTAGGACTGTGGCAATGAGTAAAGGGAAGGGTATGACATTGTAGGTGCCATATAAGGCTTGGTGGTTGGTTGGGGTAAGCACATTAGTAGTGAGGGAGAAGAGTAAGTCAGAGTGATCCAAGTTCCTGGCATGGGCAACATGGTGGAGGGAGACACAATGACACCATTAAAGGAGATGGTGCAACAGGGAGAACCACTGGGCAAGGGAAGCCCCCAAAGAGAAAGGCAAACCTTAACATTGTTTCATAAGGGATAATAAAATTAGTGATACCTGAAGCCAGGCTGCCTGAGTAGGCCATGATAATAATAATAGTGATAATATCAGTAATTATAATATCAAGTATATTGAGCACTTGCAATAATACTAATGAGTACTTTATATTGGATTCTGTGCATTGGTTCTCCTTCTGGTTGGGGACGTTGGAAAGCTAAACACATTTCCCAGACTCGTGCAGGTAGAGTTTAGGATACCAATTGGATGCACTCAAACCAGATTTGGAAAGCAGAAGTGAGGCGGAGGCCATCCTCCATTCCTTTTGGCTGTTTCTATTAGCAAGGCCCTGAAAATGTGGGTTTTCTTTGTAGCTGGTTCCAGCATTCATGCTGTAGCTTCCTGGTTGTTGAGAGGCAACTATGGTGGTGGCGGCAGCAGCAGCAGCAGCAGCAGCAGCAGCAGCTGTGATTTCTTGATTCCACCAGCTTCCTGGTACTTGGATCCCAGCTATGAGAATGAGTCCTGAGTTCTTAAGTCCAGTGTCAGAGTTAAGACAGGAGAGTCAGTTCTGAATTGTCCTGGTAATTCTTCCAGAGGCCCAACAGTAACTGGCCCCTTCAGCCCTTCTAACAATGTCATAGGACCTCATTCACCATATCAAATCTCCTCTTGCTCCAAGTCACTAACTTTGTTTCTGTTTCCAGGATTGAATCCAGACTGATATATATGTACCTAGAAGTACTCTACGAGCTTAAACACATCACCTCATTTAGTCCTCAAAACAACATTATAAGGTTAAGTATGACCTTGGGCAAGTCATTTATTCTCTGTGGGCTTCAGTTTCCCCAAATGCAAAATGGGGTTAGTAACAGCCCTGCACCTGTGCTAGGCACTGTACTTGAGGCTTTCATATGCCTCACCCTCTCACCACAGACCTACTACTGGCTCTTTTTTCAAAAGAGGACCGAGTCATAGTAATGTGTGGAAGGTCACACAGCTGGTAAGTGGCAGAGCTGGATTTCAGCTCACTGCCAAGTACATCCCAAACACTACACTGCAGTGCACTGATAGGAAGCAGATCTTCACACTGTCTCCCAGAGGCTGCCTTGTGGGCCAGGGGAAGGGTGGGACAGAAGGCAAGGGAAGGGGGAGCCTGCTGGGATCGGCACTCTTTCAAAATGATGGTGCAAGATATGAAGAGGACACTCAGGTGGCTCGATCTAATTAAAATCAGGGCAAAAATTAGGTAATTCTGTGCATTACTAGCTTAGCAGTTGACACAGATAAGAAATCCATCCCAAGCCTTAAAGAACAGCAAGGGTAATACATGGAGATTAAAAGCAAAAGACCACTTACTCTTTAGCGACTCCATAGCTAAGCATGTCGGGTCATTTCATTCACCATATCCAGGAGCTCTGCCTGGTGGGCCAAAAAACAGACTACATGGATGGTGAACTAAGGGAAAGAGTCAAGATATTTAAGCTTGAGGGCTATAGAGGCTCCTCAAAAGCCCTCGCTCTAGATGGGGACAGGGGAACATGCTTTGCTGATGAGCCCGTGCTAATCCTTTTCTTCCCTCCAAAGAGATTTTTCCTTGGCTGCTTAGCCCATGAGTAAAGTCATATGTCTTTGCACATAAGTTCAATAACGTATAATTTTCAGGGAGTTAATTGCCTTCATACTTTGATCTGATGGAATTTCATCCCTGTGGTTACCAGCTGAGTATAAACAGTTATCACTTGTCTCTTTTGTATAAAATATTCTTGAAAAATACCCCTAGGGCTCCAATCATGGAAATTAAACACACAGAATGTTCACAGAACCTTTTTAAATTGTTTATATAAAATGTCTCTACACACAAAAATAGATAAAATTGGGTAATCATTTGGCTATAAATAATAACTCAAGGATTGCTGCAGCTCGCTTTGTCAGCCCTAATATCAGATCTCCTAAGTGAGACAGGTCTCGCAAGGGTAAGGGTTTGGCTGAGAGACAGGTGGGGGATGCCTAGAAAATAGTATTCAGCACCTGATGATGTTCACTCTGAGGCTACCAAAGTGGAGTAGACTGATGCTCAGAGGTAATGTTACCAGTGGAAGTAGGGTATCCTCTTCCCCACTGGGTGCTGGGAGCAGTATCCTTATGATATCTTGAGAAAATGAATTTTCTGAGACTCGCACGGGAAGATGAGTAATTTTTCTTTGAGTAGAATTATATCCCTGGGTTTCCAAAGTCCCATTTCCCTTAATCCAGTCCTGGAAGATGCGCAGCTGGGGATTCAACAGAACTAGAAGCAAAGCCAGCCTCCAAAGTTTCCATTCCATGGTGGAGTTGGGTCCAGTACAGCATCAGGCTAGTTACAGTCCATTAGTCCACTGTGTGGGGTCCACATGGCCATGAGCCATGTGGCAAATGCAGGGGAGCCAGTGTGTGCCCTCTGCAGTAAGAGTCCCAAAAGAAACAGGAGCGCAAGAGGCAAGAGTGCAAGCAAGAGCCCAAACTCCATTGTTTAGAAGACTGAATATCTCAAATCTTCCAGTGCTTGCAGTGGCCATGCCTACTCTGGCCAATGACCTGTTCCCAGGTGTGACTAACAGGCAAGCACCTCCCTCATTTTATCCAGACTTTACTGGGCAAGTGTTTATTCTTCCCCTGTCCACACTGTTCCCCCAGGGATCTGCAGGGAATAGACCAGTGGCTCACTGGGGAGTGTTAAACTGCAGCTTCCGGGCAAAGCTGCACAAATGGCATGCCTGTAATATTTGGCCTTCCCTTTGCTCCTTTCCAGTTATATATAACTGGGTTAATTACAATGGTATCAGTACCATTCCTATAAGTGATCATAGTCCTTATGTTTACTGATTGTGTATGCGAGGATCATGTTGAATGAATGAATGAATGAATGATGAAAGCTAACATTTATGAAGAGTGTACTATATGTCAGTCATTATGCCATGCATTTTATAAGTATTTCCTCATGTACTCCTCACAATATCACTATGAGGTAGATATAACTGTTATGCCAAATTTACAGATGAGGAAACAGAGGCTTAGAGAGGTCATACAGATAAGAAGAGGGCCAGCCAGCATTATGCCCAAGCCTGTCTCAATCCAAAGACCCTGCTCTCTCCACCCCCTCCTCTGCTGCCACCATACAACAGGCCCACAAACACGTCTATCATGACTGCCCAGCAAAACTCTGAAGTGTTCAAGGTGGGGGACATAACAGCTTTTCTATTTTGCCCTGGATGAGTGACCCTGGTGAAAAGATGTTCCTGGCTACCAGAAGCATTCAACCATTAGAATCCCTGGTTAACAATGTCTATCCACTGGTCAGTGGTGTATGTCCCTGGTCAGCAGTGTCTGTCCACTGCGAGCAGTCCCATCTAGTGTGGGACCCTCAGCAGCTCTGATCTCTAAGAGCCCACGAGGATGAGTAGGGTCACCAGATCATGCAACTCCAATGGGCTTACAATGGGAGTAGACACCCAGCCCTGCTCATAAAATCTTGTCTCCAAATGGAACAGGTGACAGGGACTATACAGGGTGAATTTGGACGAGGGAATGAGAGGGTTCACCAGAATGACACTGCCTAAAGATGGTGGGTTCTACTTGCCTCTTCCAGGGACTGTTTGGAAGTGGAGTCTAAGGCACTGCAGACCCTCAAAGTCAAGACCTGATGGAAGTTATAGACCAAAGTTCTGACTCCCTCTTGACTGAGGGAGACCTTCCCCTCTCTGTACCTCAGTTTCGTTACCTATGAAATGGGTATAATAATCACTGTGCTGCCTGCCTAACAGGAGGGCAAACAGGCTCATGTGAGACCATGTGTGAATGTCCTCTTCACACTGTAAAGTGCTACCCACATTAGGGATTTAGGCACCCTCCAAGCAGTGGTGCCACCAAGAGATTAGCTGAAGCACTGCCAGGCTTTGCATCCACTCACTCCCTTTGACTAATCCCTCCAACAATGATGCCAACCTCACTGCCAAATTGCTCTGCTTTCACTCTTCCCCTTGGGGGCCAGCATCTGGGAAGAGCAATTAGGTTTAGTTCAACCACCACCTCCCTATGCACACACTGGTAAGTGCTATCAGCACCATCTCATGCAGTCCTCAAAGTCATCCTATGAGGGTTCTGAATGGTCCCCATTTTACAGGTTAGGAAACTGAGACCAAAGAGGTGAAGTGGCCTGCCCAAAGTCACATAGCTAGACAGTGATCAGGATTTGAACCCAGTGCTGTCTGGCTCCAAAGTTCCAGACTTTCCCATTGCATCATGCCATCTCTTGCTACACTCTGGATTGTAATAGGGTTTGAGGGGCCTCGATGTGTCAGGTTTCACCAAACCAAGACTTCCATACAAGTCTCCAAGCTGAAGCCACTTTTTCCTAAGGGAAATACAAATAAAGGGCAATTCTGCAACAGATGTCTATCCTAGCAAACACCAAAGTATAAAAAGAGTTGGTTTTTTTTGTTTTTGTTTTTTATTTTTTATACTCACCCAAGGACATTTTTGCATTTATCTTCAGATAGAGTGGGAGGGAGAGAGGGGGGAAGAGAGAGAGAGAGAAACATCGATGTGAGAGAGACACATCGACTGGTTGCCACCTACACGACCCCAACTGGGGCCGGGGACAAACTGCAACCGAGGTACACGCCCTTAGCGGGAACCGAACCTGGGACTCTCTAGTTCACTGGCCGATGTTCTAACTGCTGAGCCAAACCGGACAGGGCTGTTTTTTTGTTTGTTTGTTTGTTTGTTTGTTTGTTTTTATTCATTTATTTTTGTTACAGATTCAAGTCCTCAGAAACCAGATATGAAGTCATTTTGGCAACCCTCCAATTCCTCACCCACTTTACTCAGTGTTTGTGAGGTTCTCTTCCACTCTAGACTGATCCCTGTGCTCCTCACTAGAGCCATCTCTCCAGTGAGGTGTTCATTCACTCAATAATTAGTCATTAAGCCTCTACTGTGTATCAGACATTTTGCCAGGGAAATAAGACAGATGCTGTCCCTGCAGTCACAAAGTTCAGTCTGGTCCAGCCCAAGCCCAGGGAGGGGGCTGGTACCAGAAGTTATAAAGCACAGAGAGTCCCCCCTCTCAAAACCATATCCTTAAAAGGCAGAGCTGAGCATTTATCCACCAGCTCCCACTCCCCATTGGATGGGATTCACCCCCAGAGGTGTAAACGCTACACCCACCCACCCTTCCATGCTTCCAGGATGTACTGGTATAAGGGCAATGGAGTTCCCATCCTTTGGGAGAAGGCTCTGAGGGAGAAAGCAGCAGGATGCATGAACACTTCAGGTGGGGGAAGGCAGGAAGAGGTGAGTTAGAGCTATCTGACACAGCTGCCACTGAAATCAGAGGTGAGCCAAGAGAGGCAGGTGTGACAGGCAAGTGTGGGCCTTAGTCATCTTTTATCCTACAGAAGGACCATCCCATGGACATCTAAGTGACATGCCAGGTACTGTGCTAGGCATTAGGCAAACATCCAAGAACAAGCTGTTCCCACTCCTGTGGCCTGAGCAAGTCCCTTCTCTGCTCTGGGCCTCTGTTTCTCCATCCCCGAAAGGGTGGTGCAAAAATGACAGCAGGGGCATTGTATGACTCTCCATTGCTTTGCACTTGCATCATGGTCTGGCGAGGCCATGCCTTGTCCAGAGAAGTGCAGTCTAATTGTGGAACACTAGGCATCTTTTAGGTAGGGAAGAGATTTGGAGACAAAGCAGCCTGTGACCCAAACACCCTGGAAGCTCCCGCCAGAGTGTCAGGTGGTGCTGGGTGGGGGCAGTATAATGTTTGTGGCAGCGTATGGGCCTTGGAGCCAAGAAGATGAGAGCTCATAACCCAGCTCTGCCTAGATGGGTGACTTTAGAAAGGTCATGTATTCTCTCTGCCAATGGGAAGTGTGCTGCACAATGGACTGGGCTGAAGATTCAAAGATACAGTGTCTGTGAAGCACCACTACACAAGTCCTGGCACATAGCAGGCCTGCAGCTAATGCCCTCTATGGGCTGCCCCACCTGAGGGCCAGGGAATGTCTACACTTGAGGTCTCTTAAAGCCAGGTTGTTGTCTTTCCTACAAAGCTTCCTACCCTCCTTCACAGGATGGAGAGCAGCACAGCCTCTGGCCCAGGTGGTGGGTTGGGGGTGGGGTGGCCAGCAGCGGCCCTGGAAATGCTCAAGCTTTATAGTCCCCCAGCAGGGTCTCTGTTCTCCTCCACTAGCTCAGGCCTTCAGCCCTCGGAAAAGCCCTGAGCTTAAAAGAACCATTTTTTAAAAATCTACAAGTACAGGACAACTTTGCGAGGGGAATGGGGTGCATTCTTAGGGGCTCCAAGCAGTTTTACAGATCCAAACATGAAGCAACGTCATTCAGGAACTATAGAGCAGTTCCCAGGACCCATTAGGCTGGCCAGGGCCCAGGGTCATGGGCAGGGGTGGGGTGAAAAAGGCCCCTCCTCAGCTCTTCACCCCTCTCCAACAGCACACCCCCAGCTGGCCCTGGCTTCCCATTGATGAGGAGGAAGCAGGGTAAGAGGTCCAACCTGATGAAACTCAGGTTCTTCCAAGTTACAGGCCTTATGTCCTGAGAACAACCCTTCCCCTAAAAGGGGTTTATCTTGCCAAGGATGTGGGGTGAGTCTGTGTAAGCCCTGGGTGAGAACACCCAAATCTCTTCTCTGCAGGCACTCCCAGACATGTGGTCCCTTTCTCTGCCTCTCACGAAGCAAATCTAGGAAATTATAGTCAGAAGAGCCAACAGACTGAACTGAAAATTCATCTATATAATCTTCCTTTTTGCAACACATAAGATAGCCAATATTCAAAATACATAAAACAGGTCGCCCTGGCTGGTTTGGCTCAGCAGTTAGTGCGTTGGCCTACAGACCGAAGGGTTACAGGTAAGATCCCCAGCCCCTGCCGGGGCCGTGTGGGAGGCAACCAATTGATGTGTCTCTCTCACATCGATGTTTCTCTCTCTCTCTTCCCCTCCCTTCCACTCTCTAAAAATCAATGGAAAAATATCCTCGGGTGAAGATTAACAAAAAAACAAAAAATGTCCACCACCAAATGCGCCGCGAACAGGCAGCCTCAGCAAGACCCAAATGCCCATAAATATCACTATCAGTGAAAAGAAACCAAGTTTTGATAAACCAGCACTTCAATGCCTCAGCCCTTCAGCATAATGACTTTTGGAGAATTGACTTGGGACCCCTATAGGACTGGGCCCGGTGCCTGTAGTATGGAGGGGTCGTCCCAGAGCCCCATTGTCAATCCCTGTCCTGCTCAGTCATTGTCAGCCCAGCAGCCTGCTGGTGACCTGGGCAGGCAGTGACACAAGCTCCCTTTTCCAGGCACTATGGAGGTATGTGGTTGAGTAAAATGGGGAGAAAGACCTCAAGAGCTCCCCAAATCACTGCAGATATGAACTAGAGAAACTTTTTGAGAACCTCATCTAAAAACACTAAGCTGAGAAGTGTCCTTTTAAGTGTCCCTAGACCATTTTAAGATGGGAATTAAATAGGGCAGGAGTGGGGGGTAGTTATGAAATATTGTGTATCACAGAAAGATGAGTACACAAGGATGCACCCTATGATTGCATTTACATGGAAGTCTCTGCATGGGCACAGCCTGGACTGTTTCTTGGTAGAGTGAAAGGTTTCATGGTACCTTTCTTTTCTTTAGTGCTACTCTATTGTTTTCAGAATAGTGTAGCTGTTTCATTTAGGGTTTTTGTTTTTTGTTTGTTTGCTTTTAAGAAATGGGAGTTGAAATGGCATCTAACAGACCTAGGCACCAAACTCACTTTTCCTATCAAACTACAAGTTCCTGACATCAGTGTTCAAGGCTCTCCCCAGTCCCCCTTGTTGCCCACAACCCCTGTGCTTATGCTCTCTCATCTGATGGAACCAGCTACCCCCTGGCTTATCACACACTTTACCTCTGCTGTTCTCTCCCTGTGGCTCACCCTTTCTTCGCTACCTGCGTAAATCTCTCATCCTTCAAGGTCCATTTCAAGCCTACCTACTCCATGAAAGTTCTCCTGCTCTACATGAATAGGACTGCCCCATGGCACCCCCTGAAATCTCAAAACTTGTGTTAGAAACCCGTTTAAAAGAGTCCCCTCCACAGCAGCATCTTGGGGAGCTGCTGGCATTCTTGCAGCCCCTGCAGCCCTAGCACAGAGGGAGTGCTCAGCAAGTGTTCACCTTGATGTTTTCAAAGGACTTTGCACATCAGAAAAAAAATAGAATCTCCATCTCAGGCCAAGGAAGGGCCATTTGGGCAAATATACTTTTTACCCCAATCCAAAGGGTTTTCCACACATATGAGTTACTCTTCCTCTATAGGATAAACACCATTAGTCTTTTTGTGATATTAACATTTCAAATACATCGTTAAAGCATTGCTGCAAATGTTGTGTCTTCAAAGACGCAAAGTCAGGAAAAGCTTGTAAAATACTTATGTTGGTCCAGCTGAAGCAACAGCAACAAGTACTATAATCTTTCAGCCTCTGCTTTTTCCCTTTGAAGCTGGACCTTCTGGCCAAGGCAGACAAGGTTAGACCTGCCCTCTTTCTAGGCCGGAGTCTCTGCCAGTGTGCAGTGGGAGGCACCTCCCTCTGCACAGGGCCCTTTCCTCCATCTCCAGCCCTCTCCCTTCTGCCCCTTCTCCCTCCAGCATCCACATCTGGTTTCCCTTCAGCACAAGTTTCACAATGGACAGATTTTGCACTCCGAGGATTTATGGTTCCTGCCGCTCCCCCTTGCTTTTGATATGATTCCATTATGTGCTTAAAATCTGGGCTGTGCTCTTGGCTCAGGGGAGCTGTTTATGACAATTCTTTTACTGCCTTGACTCGCTCACCGTTAGGAACCTGGTCTTATTCAGAAGCAATGACTAGTTGTTAAGACAGAAAACTGCAATGTATCTCAGACAGTTGCTTGAAAAGTTTTCTTCATACAAGATTAATTAAGGCTAATGTTTACCTTGCAGGCAAATCCTCTGCGCAATGCCTTTGACCCTGTCCTTACATCTGCCTGAGACACTGAAGCAAATTAGTGAGAACATCCCGCCCAAACCCAACACTTCCTTCCTCTGGGTGCTTGACACCCACTGACAGAAGGGTTGGTCAAACACCAACGTTGCAAACATCTCCTTCTCGATAACTAATGGGACTGAGAACCACCTTTTATTTTCCATCCCTGCCTTACATTTTTCAGAAGACAAAGAATTCTAAGAATAAGGAGACAACGTGTTCATCCCCTGCCCTTTGGTCAAAAACTTCCCTGACCAAGGTTTCTCTTGCCTCCCAACTCCCTCTCTGTCACCCCTCTGTCACCTGACAGCCAGAGAACTCCCGAGAGGCAAAACCTAATCACATAACCTTCTGCTGGGAGTTCTCAGGTGGGTCCTTAGGATCCAGGTGATGAAGCCCAAGGCCCTGCACAATGTGGCCCTACTTTATATTCAGCCTTCTTCCCCTTCCCTGCCCGCCACCCTGCCAGACACTGACAGTCTTCTGTTGACTAGCATACTCTTGACCTTCTTCCCTTTCACCGAGCAGCTGCTTAAGCTATTGCCTCCACCTGGAATGCTCGCCTTCTTGTCTGCTCATCTGTCTCCCTCCTCCTCCTCCACTAGAACCTAAATGCCCACTCTTCCCTACAAGAGAGCTCACAAATGTGCCTGTCCTTCCCCTCACCACCCCCACCCATGGCAAATCCCAGGGGGCTCCATATCTGTGTCTGAGAATACCACTTGAAAGAAGGTGTCCCAAAACCTTTGTTGCCATCCTCTGGTGCTAGATGTAAGGTGGCCAGTTAAAATACAGGGACCTCAGTTCAATTTGAATTTCAGATAAACAATGAATAATTTTTTTAGTATAAGTATGCTCCCAAATATTGCATGGGCATCCCGTATTTTTTTGCTAAATCTGGTAACCCTAGTTGGATGGAAACTCTGGGATGCCCTCCAAGGAGAAGAACTGAGGACCAGATGCCAGCAGCAAAGGGGGAGGAGAGCAGTGTTGAGGCCTAGGCAAAAGATGGGGCAGTGTTCTCCTGTTCCCTTCTTCTGGGAGGCAGCATGGGGCTGTTCTGAGCAGGGCTCTGGAGCCAGATGGCTTGGAGTTGAAGATCAGCTCTGCCACTTGCCAGTAATCTGGCAAGTTGCTTACCTTCTTTGTGCCTTGTCTGTAAAATGGGGATTACCTACTTTATGTGGCTGTTATAAAGACTAAATAAATATTTGTGTAACATTTAGAACAGTCCTTGACACAGATTAAGTGTTATATGAACATGTCATAAATATAAAACAAAAGGAATTAGCCAAGCAAACCCACAGATGAGGGAGTGATTGTAGGAGATTTAATAATAGTAATAGTAAAATAAAACAAGAATGGACATTTATAGAGCACTTACTATGTGACAAGACACTGTGCTACATGTTTGTCCTGTATTAGTTCTTCTAATCCTCACCATGGTCCTATTATTATTATAATTCCCTTTTGACAGGTGAGGAAGCAGAAGCCACAGAGAGGCACAGTGGTAGACTAGGAGGCTAAGCCAGGAAGTGCGACTCCATAAATCACTAGACTGTGGGAAATTGTGATCCACATTAATTCACTCAGCATTGACTCATTCATTATTGAGCACCTGCTGTGTGCCAGGGCCTGGGCTCCTGTTGGTACACTGGAGTAAACATACCCTTTGGAATTCAAAGGCTGATGGGAAGATCTTGAACAAGCCTTTGCAGGTGTGAGGAATGGTATTAAAGAGAAAGCAGGGCTATGGACCACAGACAACAAAGAGCAGGGGCCTCTCCCAGACTGGACCAGGATGGGGGAGAGAGTGGCAGACCTGCAGGGTCAAGGAAGGCTTCCCTGTGAAATGGTATCTTTGCAGATTCAGAAGGTAAAGCAGCAACTAGCTTGATCAAGGGCAAGGGGAGATCCTTAGGGCAGCCAGCAAAGGCCTCGACTTGGAGATTTCAAGGAACTGAAGCATGAGGGTGTGGCTGGAGGGGGGTGAGAGTTAGAGGCAGTGCAGGCTGGAAAAGGGTAGCACCCAGGGCCCATGTCAGGAGACAGGGCTTGGTGGGACTAGGGAAGAGTCCAGGACCCTGCTGTGAATATGAAACACGGCAGGCAGGAGAGGGAGGAGGCCAGAGAGGACAAGACAAGGTGAGGTCTGCTGTGATGGGCCAGTGAGCTGTAGTGCCAAGCAAAGTGGGGACAGCTGTGAAGATGGAACCCGGGACCTCACCATGAGGCTCAGCTTTACCACTGAGGGCTCTATATGCCTGTTCTGTGGTGCCAACTACAGGGCAGACATGCCTATCACCCATCATGGGGGTTAGGCAAGAGGAGTTAAAGCTGCCCCAGGCCTCACTGTTTAAATTGAATGTTCCTGAGTTCCTTTTATAATAAGAATATTCAGATAATTGATAAGCACGGAGAGAAGCTTTTAAAAGATGCCCAAAGTCCCACTACTCAAAGAGAATGATGTTTGTACATCTTTCTTGGCCATCCTTTATACAGCAGTTGCTGCCTTACATACTTGCAATCACAGTGTTTACACGACGTTGTGCTGTCTCTACTTACTGTATAAGCATTTACTCCACGGCATTCTACAGACTCTGTAATCATGACCCTGCATATCGGTATAATATTTCATTTAGAGCTTTCATTGTTTACTTAACCAATCCCCCATTGTTGGGCACTTAGGTTAACACTTTATTTTTAACAAGGAATATCTTTGCATGTGGCATTTCTTCCTTATCAACTGTTTCTATAGGCTTTCTGAACTAGATTAATGGAGTGAAATCATTTATTTCAAACACTATAAGTATGATTTCCTAAAATCTTATACCAATGTAGAGTCCCACCAGTGATGCTTAAGTGCCCCTTCCTCGCCTTACCATTGTCAGCTTTGGATGTTAATATTTAAAATAAATATTTCATTATTGAGTAGGACCCAACCCAGAATGCCATGATACTGCAGCATTAATGTGCTTTTTCTTGATTGCTAATTGAGGATGTACAGTCTTTCATGAATTGGTTAATGATTGGTTTTCTTTCTTTTTCCCCCTGAATTGTCCTTTGATATCCTTTTCTCATTTATATGTTAGAGCCTTCTTTGAAAATATCTTGGCTTGAGTTCTTAACATAGTAAAGATGCTTGTCTGCCATGAGGTGGTGCTGAATGAAAAAATGGCAGAAGAAAGGCTAACTGTTGGTCTGTTGTATTTGCTGCAGTCATTCTCCCCATGTTTGGGGGAATTCAGTGCCCCTCTGCTGCCACAAGGCTACCTGGAGCCTAATTCAACATCGCCCAACTACCCCCTGTGCCATTTCCTCTGGGCTTAGTTGCTCAGGCTTCCTAAACATTCCAAGTGTAAAGACCAAAACCAGAAGTTGTCCTCGGAGAACCTTGGCCCTGACTCCCCCTCCACCTTAGGGCAAGGTCTGAGACAGGTCAGTAGGCAGGGCTGTGCTGAAGGAGAACCAGCAAAGAGGAGGCAGCTGGCTGCGGGGCTCCACAGGTTGGGGGCAACACACAGACCTCCAGCAGGAGGAGGAGCTGCAGAGGGACGAGCCACCAGGCATGGACTCACAGCTAGTGGCTGCACTACCAATGGAAGCAGGAATTTTGGGATGCCCCACATGAAATGAGAGGTGAAAGGGCCAGACAGGTCTTTGGAGCCCAGGATCTCACTGTGGTCTAAGCAGCTGGCTTCAGGACCAGGATGACATTCATGTGCAAGGTGGGCTTATATGTGAAACCCACCCCATTTCTGGGCCTCTGCTTCCTCGTCTTTGCAATGAGGGTTAGATGGAGCCTCAGCCCTTTCAGTTCTGGATTCTAGGATGGTCCTGTCCTGTCAGGGCGGTACAAAGGGATTCCCCTTCTGAGAAGGTCAGTCCTGGGAAGATCTGGGAGATGGAATGAGAAATTGGCTTGTCTTCCAGCTTCCAGGGCAGGAAAACAGCCTTGACTAGTCAAGATTCACCTTCTCAATGGAGCTAGACCTGTGGGTTTCCTGGAAAGCCACACTCCTGTTCATTCACCTCCTCCTACTCCCAGAGACCTCTTTTCTAAAGCAAACACCCTGGGGAGGAACTGGCTTTCTTGGGAACATGGCTTCATCAATGGGCTCCCTTACCCACCCCCTACATACATACACACACACACACTTGTAGTCTACACAGTCTGAATTTGGCAGTACTCTCTCACACCCGTGCATTTGCCTGAAATACACCTTTGTTTACTCAAAATGAGTCCCTACTATATGATCCAAGCACTGCTGTAAGCACTGAGAATGAACAAGACAGACACAGACCCTACCTTCACAGAACCAACAAACCACAGAATGACCCATAATACACTACAAAATAAACACGAAAACAGTACAATGTGAGGCTGCTGTAGGTATAATGTAGAAAGCAAAGTAATTCAATGCTTCAGAGAGTAACTGCTGGTAGTGGGAGGAAGGCGGGATAGTGTGATTGGGTCTGAAGAGTAAATATTCCAGCTGAGGCTTCTGTAAGGAGAAGAGGGCCATCTGCCAACATCTGGGTCAGTGAGCACAAAGATCCCGAGATGGGCATGTGTTTAGCATGTCTGAGTGATAAGATAACACAGTGTGGTGGAGCACAGCCATGGAGAAAGTGGTAGATGCTGGTCACAAGGGGGCAGGGGCCTATGGGCACTGCTGGGGACTTGGTTTTGACTCTGGGTGAGATCAGGAACCAGCAGGGCTTTGAGCAGGGGCTTACCCCCAGGAGATCATTGTGTGAGGAGCAAGGACCTAAAGGGGCAGGAGTAGCCTCCCTCTCATTGTCACCTAGTTAATTCCTTCTCACCCTTCAGATTCCAATCCAGTGGGCACTTTCTCTGGGATGCTGTCCCTACCTCGCTGCCTGGTCAGATACTTAGTCTCATAGCATCAGTTTCCCTAGCTCTAAGGCAATTTCCTGTGTATCTCTGGTTATTTGATTAATGTCTGTCTTCTCTACTAGACTCTGTGCTCCTTAGGGACAGGCACACCCTTACATCTCCAGCACCTTGCTGACAGCCTGGCATGCAGTGGGTGCTCAAGCAATGTGAACAAAATAAATAAGCAAATCCCCAGGGTCTCAGCCTATTTTCCACCCCCTCAAGGAATAGTTTCCTGCTTCCACTTCCTCCCACCTCTGTGTCCCTCACACCTTGTGTCCAACCCTCCCAGAGAACCCAGCATGATCATTAATAGCTACACACACACATACACACACACACGCACCAGAATGCACTCCAGAAGGCAGAGCATGTGTGTGCTCCTTCACTACACCACAGGGATCCCCTTGAATCAGGCAGTGCCACTATACAAAGAACTGCCTCACCCATGTCTACCCTCACCCTGCCTCCTCTATCTAGTCAAAGACCTCAGCTGAAGCTCAGTGGAGAGTGTGCACCCTGAAGGCATGTAAGGGTCAAGCCCCTCCCCGTCTCCAGGTTGAGCATCACCCACAGACCCAGTGGCAGCAAAGGCCCTCCCCATCCTCTCTTGTACCATGGATCCAGAACTGCTCACACAAACAGGGGTGCACTCTGTTTGACAAGACACAATGGTTGTATTTTACAAACCAAAGATGAACATACATAGAGTAAGCAATACAGTGGAAACAAAATAATGGAATATCTGATCTCTGGTCTGGCCAGGGAAGTTGGGAAACTTTGGTCCATATTTTTAGGGCCAACTACTTTTCCCTATCAAAAAAAAAAAAAAAAAGCTCCATGCCCATGATTACTAGTGCTGTTAGATCCCACTTAATTAATGAGCATATTCTTGAAATAAATATGAAATAACATTTTTAATTTTTAAAAAAATCAAATTTCACGTTCCGCAAAAGCATCGTAGCTATGAAAATACTTTTTATAGAATAAAAATGGGGGGGGGGCAATTTGCATTAAAAGCCTTAAAATAAGCATGCCCATGGCCCAGTAATTCTATTTCTGAGACATAATCCAATTATTGGAGGGCTACCCCAAAATTAAACTCCAAGAATACTTGTTACACAGCACTGCTTGTAAGAGAATATCCTTGAAAACAATCCAAATGTTCATCAGGGAGTAAAGTAATTATGGGACATCTGTACAATAGAATATGCTGTATCCGAAATATAACAATACTTGGCACTTATTGAGCATTTACTCTGCTAGGGACCAAGTTACAAGCTTCACATGCACCATCTCATTTAATTCTCCCAATGCTGTAGGTGCCATTATCATCCCCATCTCACAGCATGAGACAATCAATACCTAAGAGTTAAGTCATAAGCCAAGGTCACACAGCCAGTAGGTAGGATTCACACTCAGGCAGTCTGACTCCAGACACCAAGTTTTAGCCATTACACTATCCGGCCTCAAATGATGCCATTAAAAGAGATATTACAGAAGCAAAACTAGTCATGTGGAACAAGTTGATGATATAGTGACAGGTAAAACAAGCAAGTTATTAAACAGAACATGCACTGATCTCATTTGTGCACAAGCATGCAAGCAAAGAGAGAAGGGTTTGAAAAGATACCACTGTAGCATCTTGGTGTACATTGCTGAGTAGGTGGAATTGTGTGTGTGTGTGTGTGTATGTTTTCTTCTGCTTGTGTTTTCTGATAACAAACATGCTAATTTTGTATTAAGAAAAAATAATTTTAAATTTAAAAAATTAACATAAATGGCCCTGGACAGTATGGTTCTGTTGGTTGGGCACCGCCCCATGCACAGAGAGGTTGCTGGTTCGATTCCCAGTCAGGGCACATGCCCAGGTTATGGGATCAGTCTTCCGTGGGGGGTGTACAGAAGGAAGGCAGCCAATAGATGTTTCTCTCTCTCTCCTCTCCCTTCCTCTCTCTTTAAAACTCAATAAAAATATTTTTAAATGAACATAAATGCCAAAAATCAGTTCGTCGCACTTATCCTCCGCATAAACCAAAGTGTCCAGTTGTTGGCCTTGCTTTAAGTATAGGTACAGAACTGTTCACATAGGACTCAGGACATGGCCTGAAGCCAGCTCACAGTCACTGTTGCCTCTTCATGGCTCAGCTTCCCCTCAAGGCAGACAAGGTTCCCCAACTGTGAAGAGACAACACAGATTCTTCCTACTCTGCCCTTCATCAGCCTGCCTATCCCATCCCATCCTCCCAGGATCTCCTCTGAACACTTTAGCCCTCGGGAAGTTGCTGGGCTGAGAGCACAGAGCTGTGTAAACTGGAAGAGCCTAGCAGCTTCTGCCCTGGCTCCAGCTTTTGCCTGGGAGCCAGGCCTAGGAACCCTCGGCACCTAAAAAGCTCCATCCTGTTGCTGGGTCTGTCAAAGAAGCACTTCACCAAATGCCTGAGGGAAGTAGGGTGGCCCAGGGACAGAGCTCCAGTTCTGCAACCACATATACTGGAGTCCCTCCTGGCCTAGCTACCTGCTTCCTAACTGTGTGATCTTGGGCAAGTTATTTCTTCTCTCTGAGCCTGTTTCCATGCCTGCCAAATAAACAATTAAAATACCAGCTTGGAAGAGGACTTGTAAAAATCAAAATAAGATATATATGTATATAATAACGATACCAATAAGTAATATTTCCAGAGTACCAACTACTGACCAGGCATTCTGTTAAACACTTTATATGTCTGATCTTATGTAGCTATCACTGCTGCCCTATGACAGACACTGTGACTACTTGTACTTCCCAGATGATGAAATGAAGGCTTATAGTGGGTGAATTCATTTGCACTGGTAAGTAGTGCAGCAGGAACTTCTGTCACCATCCCTGGACCCCACCAATACACCACACAGCCTGAAACACGGACTTCATCCAGATGGTTATCATTGTCATATCTCCCTACTGCACCTCTGCATGGCTTTGGAAGAATGGTGTGACAGTGAGGAACTCCTGCCTGGTTCTCCCCACCCTACACAGCTGGCACAGCCAGGGGCCACATACCCATTTTAGGAAGCCTTCCTCTAGGAGTGACCAAACCCCCCCACATATATACTCTGTGAGCCAGCTCCAGTGACCACAGGTGATGGCTTTGCTGCTGTACAACCAACCTATGGCAACTTCCCTCCAGACCAGGCCTTGTGCTCTGGCCACCAGGGCTAGTGCTAGCCCAACAGGGACTGCTCACACCCTAGGAGCCAGGTCCGCTGGCACTCACACCTGGCACCTGCCCCATAACCATTTCAATTCTTCTCAGAAAATCTGGGCCACAGGCCTGGGTTGCACAGCGACTTGGAAGAGCTGGTCCGTCCGGCCAGAGGGAACCACCAGAATCAGAAAAGCAGTGCCCTTAAGCAGCCCCTCGATTCTCCAGTGGAGCCCGGGGCACTGACTGTGTGCGCATGCTGGAGTCTGGGTGTGCAAGTGCGTTAGGAGAGTGTGTGTGGGAGAGAGGGTAGTGGATGAGTGTGTGAATGTGCGTGTACGAGTGGCTGGGAGTGCATCAAGGTTGGGACGGGCTGGGATGGTCTCCTCCCCACACCGTGTTGAGAAATCTCAGTGAGTCACCGAGTGGTTCTGCATATTAATGAGCTCACTCTCTGCGAGGGCAGGAGCGTATTTAAAAGAGGCCTGGGCGGGCGGAGGGAGGCTGTAGAGCGAGCGCTGAGCCCGAAGCGGAGCGCGACAGTTGTGAGCCATCCACCGACGGACGCAGCGCAGCGCGAGGAGCCGGGAGGCACGCTCCGGGCAGAGAGAAAGCGGAGCCCGCGGTGTCTCCGGACCGGAGGGCGCCCTCCCCTTGTCCCAGCTCCCGCACCGGCGCCCCTCTGGCCAGCATGAGGCTCCTGACCGCCGCTCTGCTCCTGCTGCTCCTGGCGCTGTGCGCTGCGGGTGTGGACGGTGAGTGTCCAGGAGGCCCTTTGTCGCCGTCTGGTTCCATCCTGGGGAACCCAAATACCAAATTCTAGGCTTTCTGAGACCCCAGGGGTTTTTGGGCACCAGGAGACCTTGCCCGCAACTGAGCCTGAGCGGCCCCTGCGCGTTCTTTGGCAGGGTCCAAATGCAAGTGCTCCCGGAAGGGGCCCAAGATCCGCTACAGCGACGTGAAGAAGCTGGAGATGAAGCCAAAGTACCCGCACTGCGAGGAGAAGATGGTTATGTGAGTTCCCGCGGCAAGCGTGTGTGTGCTGCTCTTAACCTGGTGCTGGGTCGGGCTAACAAACATTTCTCTCTGCCTTTGGCAGGGCCTTGGCAGAGCCTTTGTAATTGCCCGGCGAGTTCTTAAGATGCTGGCGCAAGTCTGGAAGAGTTTGGAAAGAGGGACACTGTTCTGTGCTCTGGAAACAGCCCCTCCAAGGAGTTCACCCTTGCTAGGATTCAAATGGGCAGCCCTGTGTTTGCACGGCCCACCTTTCTAGGGTGATGAAGGGTTAAATGGCTCCCCTGTGCCAATTTAGAACACCCAGATTGAAAGCACTAAAAGTGCACTCAGACCTATTGAATTTGAATCCAAACTGTGAGGTGTGCTGCTTTCCTGTTACTGGAGGGAGGGTTAAAGTGAACATTGTCATAAGTCAGCCCCTCCTTTCAGAGCCTTTTTCCAATCAGGGAACTATCAACGGCCAGTTTTGGGCTTCCAGCAATTTTTTTGAGAATCACCCTCACTCTTCCTTCACAGGCTGGACTCTTGCGGGTATCCAGGAAGGAAGGTAGTGGGGGTTCAGTACTGTGGAAAGTGCTCTGCTGGGGTTAATGTGCCACGAGGCTGGTGGGGATGTGGGAAGTATCTTTGAAACTGGGGCAGAAAGAACACTGAGTTTCCTTGCTTCTCTGCCTTCCCAATTAACCACTTGAGGCCAGCACCACTGTTTGCCCATCAATATGCTTTTGGCCAGGAAGGGAGCCCTTGGCAAAGCAGCTACCAGATATCTGCCATGGACCATTGGCCCCTCTTCACCTCCCCCAGAAACAGGACACACTCTATTCTCAGTCTAGGCAAGTGCCTTCTGCCACTGGCCCCACTGGCCCAAAGGCCACAGTGTCTGCAAAAGGCAGTCCCCAACCCCTACTGCTATCTGGAGGCTATATAGTTGGGCTGAAGTTAGGGGAATTCGAGAACCACTGCCTGGGCTGAACCCCCACTACCTTCCTTCCTGGATACCTAAATTAACCTTTTGCCCCTGCCCCTTTGCCTCACCCCTTCCCTGATGGACCCAAGTCCATAAAAAACAGCCAGAAAATCCTGTTTGTGGGGGCCAGAGGTCACAGGAGCTGAAGGAGGTGCTACAAGCCCCTCCTGGCTCATAGCTTGGGGACTGAAAAATGATAGGGACATTGCAAGTTAAGTTTGCAGTCCTCGAAGTGCTGAAAAATGCTCCACACACCAAGTTCAGTTGCTGAGACCTTGCAGGGTAGGAGAAGTAGTATGTGGGGTGCAGAGACATCTCAAAAGGACAAAATGCTCAGTAAATAGGCTTGTTCATTTTCCTGGCTAAACTTTTCAGAATAGAGAGGAAATTGACAGACAGGCAAGTGCATGAGAAGGCTTTATGCAGCCTTATGAAAACTTGCAGGAGCCTCAGGAGATCCACATGCAGTCACCCTCCCCTAAACCTCCATCCCACACCCAGAACAACCCCCATCCCTGAAGAGCTGGAGGTCTTCTCCCCTCAAACTTCTAAGACTCTCTAGATGAGACAAAGGGCCAGCACTTTTTGCCAAAGCCAGGTTTTGAGCCACACAGGCTGAACAAAAGCAAGTTTTCCAACTCACCCTGAGTCACCCAGAAATCTCTGATGGGCGGGAGAGGAGTCATCTGCTTTGCAAGTGGGAGTCCTTGCACTCAGAAGGGTCCAGGACTGTCCAGATCCTAAAAAGAGCAATTTGTGTCATATGTCCACTGAGCTCTTGCCAAAACCCTTGGCACCCCAGAACCACCAAGGACAGGGACACAAGACCCAGAATTTCTGAGTAATTGCTAGGGGCAGAAATCCTCACAGCTTCACTCCACAACCAATTTTCATAGTCCCAGTATTGTGACAGAGCACTTGGGCCTGTGGTAGAGGGCTGGGCATCCTCTCCTGCTCTCCAACCTTCAGGTCTCCAGAGTTGGGATTCTCAGCCTGCACACTGACCTAACAGAGGAGGGAGTTTTCTCAGGCTTTGTCACGTCCTTTAATGAAAGTGCAAGAGCTGCATTGCAGGCAGAGAGAGCAATGCATGGGCTAAATTCCTGCAGAGTGACTAGGTACCACGGGGGAAGAGAATGACCAGACTCTACTCTGAAGCCTGGCCCCATGCTCCAGACCTCAAAGGAGGGACAAGACCTTGTCCCTAATAAAGAGGGCCAGTGAAGTCAGGGACCAGTCACCTAACATCAGTGGAAGACTAATCTCTATCCCAGGAGCTTAGGCCATAGTGGAGGCCCTGGAAATTCAGAGCACAGGAGCGAGGAGAGAACAAGTGATCCACAAATACTCTGCCCCCATTCTGGCGGCAAGATTCGACTTCCTCTCCCATCAGTTGGTCAGTTGGGAGACTCAAGAGTTCATAGAGACTCTGATCCCTTCTAGAACTTGGCCCATGAGCCCCAACCTTTATCTTTGGGAACATGCAGGGGGCTAGCTGATCTGTCTCCCTCCCTTCCCACTCTTCCCACTCAGACTTCCAACCACCACTCTTCCCACACCACCCCCATTTCCCAGCACCCCAGTCCTCCCCATACCTTGCTCTTACTGTGATATCTCAGGGAGGGACATCCTCACCTCTCACCTTCCATTTTTCCATGTCCCCTAGGTGGTCCCTCATTCTCGAACACCATCCTTCCTCCCCTACCCAGAAGCTTCCACCTAACTCCTGCCATCATGGCCCAGCCCTGGATGAGAGGGGCATAGCAGTTCTGGGCAGCAGTCTTGTCTCTACCTCCAGGCTAAAATTCACACACTAAGGCTTTTCTCTGTGGCCAACTTACCTTCCATGACAATTACTAATAACAATAACTATTCATTGTGTATTACCAGGTGCTAGACACTTTGCATAGATTATATCCTTTAGTCATCCCAATAACCTCGGGTTATATAATCTATTATACCCATATTACAGATAGGCAAACTGGAATCAGAAGGGTTACTCAAGGTCCCACAGACAGACCTGGGATTCAAACCCAAGCCCTACCCTCTATACAATGCCACCTGCTTCTCTACTGCATGGCTAGGCCTCCACTGGCTGATAGAGGACTGAAGAGATGTCTTATTTTTCTGCCCAAGGGTGAGACAGCTGGGACTTCAAGCTCAGGAACAACAATAGGCTTCAAGGCCAAGACTTAGCTTCAGGATCAGCAGCCCTGAGATAATCTGCAGGGGGCTGGGGAGAATGGAGTTTGAAGGATCAATAGAGACCACAGTATGTGCAGAACATGCCCAAGCTCTGTGTGGAGCAACTGAAACCCAAGAAAGGAGGCCTTGTTATGCTCACCTTGCTAGCATTAGCTCTCTTCACCTCTCAACCCCAGGTTCAGAGAGCTGGAAGAGTCCTCTGACCTTTGTTCCCCAAGGGAGGCTTGAGCCCTGTAGACACCCTGAATGGGGGTGGGGGTGAAGGGCAGTGGAGGGTGGGGGAGGTGGGGAGACACTGTCCCAGAATCTGATGGCTCCCGTGGGGGGAGTGAAAGCTGATCACTCAGTACAAGTTTAGACCCTAACATGGAGTCAGAGATTAAGGGGACAACCAGAATCTTCCAAAGAGCTGGCCAAGGAGTGAACATATGGGTAGGCTCCCTTGAAAGGAGCCCTGATTGGGACAGACCAGAGCCACCCATGGGCCACATTGAGGGCCTATCATTCAGGTTCCTCAATCCTCTACCCTATCCCACTCCATTTCAGCATCACCACCAAAAGTGTGTCCAGGTACCGGGGTCAGGAGCACTGCCTGCACCCCAAGCTGCAGAGCACCAAGAGGTTCATCAAGTGGTACAATGCCTGGAACGAGAAGCGCAGGTATGCCCCATCTCCTTTCTCCCTACCCTCTCCCAGGTCCAGATCCTGGACCCTTTGTAGGTCCTCTAGCCATATCTAACGGGTGAACACCCATAACCATAGTAGGCAGATACCCAGACACTGCTTACATATCCCCAGGGACAAGGAACTCACCACTTAACAAAGCAGGCTATTGCTCTCTTAGACAGTTGTAAGCATCAAAAATGTATCCTTCTGTGAACTAAAGTTTGTCTCATTTTAAATTGTATATTAGTCTTGATTCCTCTTCATATTTAAATAACTTAAGTTATATAACCCCAGGTTTCCCTCTGTCAAAGGCCAAGTGAGCACCCGTACAGCTCTCTCTGTGATTTTCGTGGGGCAAAATATGACCATTTAAGTGCCTGGGTTTATTAACTATAAAACTGTAGGTACAATCACAAAATGATAAGGATGACTCCTTGCCAACAGTATTTCTCCCCTCATGCTCCCTGCTGCCCAGAAACCTGATAAACTCCTTCCCACACAGGTGCAGGGAGGGACCTTGGGTTTGACCCTTTAAAATCAGAGCTACTCTTAACCTCAGGGGCAGCAGTGACCAGATGACCTAAGCCCTGAACCGACCCCTACCCGCTGTGGGCTCTGTTTCCCCATAATCAGAAGATAGGGCTTTGTAGCTCTGATCTCCTGGAGTCCTATGTCTGGCTGCAGAGGGGAGGCAAGTTCCTGGTTCCCCTATACCACATAAAGGTGAGTCTGCTCTGGCGCAGACCTGTCCTCACACACTCAGAACCTGTTTACACTGTATCTGTACAGCATGGCCAGGGAAGCGCAGGCACTCATGCAGGCACTCAGGCACACATCCGCAGGTGAGTTTCCCAGGGGTTGGTGCCCGTACCTCATTCAGCAGAGGAAGAAACCAAAGTGAAGTGGGATGGGGACTGACTTGCTTGGGAGCACAAGGCAGGAATCCAGGCTTCCCAGTGTCACCTTCCCCCTCCCTACCTCAGGTCCCCACACTGCCCTTCCCATCACCCCACCCAGCTGGCCCTTCTACACTAAGCTCAGCCAGTGATCAGCTCCCCCAGAGCTGACACTTGGGTGCAACCCCAGTACCTGAGCCTTTTGAGCTGCCTCCTAAACTGCCTCATCTGCAGTTGCTTGAAATAGAAAATGATGAGAGCGAGAGATTATTTTTTCTAAGTCTGATGGGAGTGAAGCCCTCTTTCAGCTCATGTGGCAAAAGCAGGGCTCTGTCCCATTGATTGTCATGCTTTAGGCCCTGCATCATCAAAAGTGTAAATGAGGCTAACCTAAGTGCTAGTTCATGGAAGGGTTAAGAGCATCTTCATTGGACTGCTGGGAGATATTCGGGCCTTTTTTTTAGGAGTATGTATCCCTCACCCCTCCACCTGGGCCACAGCTTTGATGAAGAGAAAGCAGGCATGGGCCCATGCAGCCCTGTCCTTTTTATTTCTGCAAATTCCAATGATAAGAACAGTGAGGGCATCTCCATTCCTAGAACTCCATCCCTTCATTAAAAAATGAGTCCATCCCTCTTTCTTAGAATGCTGAGGTGTCCTGGGAGAGAAAGGAGGCATTCCCTTGTCTTCCCCACCTCCTCTCCCCCTGTAAAAGGTTGAAAATGTCTCCAAGAATGTAGAATGGAGATAGGGAACTATCTTGAAGTCCTCTTTGGAGAGAGAGAAAAAGAGAGAGAGAGAGAATGTTGAACGTAGGGTAGAGGAAAAAGACAGCGGGCCAGCCCAGCCCCTGGGGTCCACACTAGAGAGCTCCAAGCATCTCAGGGCCCAGAGCTTCCGGCTGCCACTGGCAGCCACAGCAGCAGGCATTTGATTTCAATGTACAATGAGGTGGTCTACTCAGAAATCAGGAAATAGGCAGAGGGAGCAATGGGCTGCCTGAGTGTGAAGTGCAGCCCCATGGCAGCCATGGAGCAGAAAAGAAGGAATTAAAATACTTAGAGATGGCTTGGGAGGTGAGGAGAAAGGGTCAGCTTGTGAATGCACACAGGCCTGCTAACTACTAGAGGAAGTGACCTCGAGCCACAGGCCTCCATGACAGCCCCAGCCCCACTATACACTCTTCAGTCTCAAGGCAGCTGCCTCTAGAACTGGTGTTTTTCCAGAGGACAGGCATGCTTTGGGAAAAATACAAGCCTAAATTGAGGGAGGAGATGCCTCACCTCCCACTATCCCCCACCCATGCTGGAAACAGACCTTCTTCTCATCACTACATTCAATATATGTAAGTCTCTCGTGCCTCATTTTTCCTCATATACAGACAGGGTTTGTTTCATACAGCCCTGAGGATAAAATGAGACTACAGAGGTGGAGGCTGTTTAAAAAGTCAAAGCCAGATTTAGGTGAGCTTTTGTGGTCCTTGTGATGGCATCCTCTGAGATGCCCCCCACTTCTCCCAAGCTCCTGCAGCCCTGGAAAGAGCACTACCAAAGACAAGAATGAAGAGGCAAAGCCACCAGCCTGTGCACTGCCGAGTCAGGTCCTGAGCCACTTACATGGGTGTTTTCTCTTCCCAGGGTCTATGAAGAATAAGGTGAAAAAATCCTGATGGGAAAACGTCATACCGGTTGGGAGACAGCAGAGGACTACAGATTAAAAAAACAAACTCTTTCTTTCTTGCAGGCATAAGACACAAATTATATATTGTTATGAAGCATTTTTTACCAAGGGTCACTTTTTACATTTTATAGTTGTGTGTGAAAGGCTTCCAGATGTGAGACCCATCTCTCTTGCACTCCAGACTTCATTACAGGCTGCTTTTTACTGAAAAGCTGGAGACTCATGCCTTTCCTTTGTAAAAAAAAAAAAAAATGCTTTTTTTGTATTTGTCCAGACATCACTACACATCTGAGCTTTATAAGCACCTAGGAGGAACAGGGAGCTTGGTTGCAACATTTCATAGCAGCGTTGCTCCATTCCTAGAGCAGGAAGCTTCCGCTCAGAGGTCCTGGCGCCTCGGCACAGCTGCCACAGGCTCTCCTGGGCTCATGGTCAGTCACAGCCAAAGGGGGACTCCGCAGTGGCCCAGTCGCTGGGCAAGTAGGAACAGATCTCTTTGCATCTGTTCTTTTATGAATTCAAGTTTGACTGCCCGAGACACGTGTTTCATCCCCCTGGTTAATTTTTACACCCTCTAGGAAACATTTCCAAAATCCTGGGATGGCAAAGCAAATGGTATTTAAAGAAGGGTTTGGGTCTTCTCTCCAACCTGAGGGTTTGTGAAAGTTCACTGCTTCAATAATTAATGCTTCGGAAGCACGTGAAGTTCCTGACATTGTTAGCAAAACCCTTAGGAGAAAACAAAAATATATGAATACACACACAGTACACAGCTACAAACACACATTCTATTGATGAGGGAGAACCTTCAAAGCATGTTTCTTTCCCTCATCACAATGGAATATGCAGTACTAAAGCAATCCACCTGTGATCCTCATGTAATTCTTCCATGTTAAACAGTGCAGCCCTCTTTTGAAGCTAAGATGACCATGCACCCTTTCCTTTGTAAATACGCTCTAAGAATGCCCCCTGCACACACTGCCCCTTCAGTGTAGGCCACATTGTACTGCTGTGTCGTATGTATGTAAATGTCAGAAACCATTAGCGTTGCATGCAGTTTTCATATTCTTTCTCAGACTAAAGGAAAAGTAGTAAAATATATTTGAAATATACCAAATTCTAGACTACTGACTTTTTTTTATTTAATTAAGCCGGGATGACAATCAAATGTTTACCACTTCCTGAATAAACAGGGACAGATGTATTGGAAGGAAAACTGATGTTTCCCAAATACCTGTCAATATAGTTCTGAGACAGAAAGCCAGTCCTCAAGGCTAACACTTCCTCCCTGCCCGACTCCCACACCTGGGGCAGGTTCATCAGTGCAGCCAGGTCAGTGCGTTCAGGACTGGAGGGTCCCACCATGGTCCCCATTTAGAGAAGAGACTAGATGGGGGACCAGTCAAGATCCCTGTGATCCAGGGCTCCAGGATTCCAGTGGGGCTCAGGGAGGGGAGGGCAGTACCCACCAAGAGGCTGTGGGGCTCTCTAGAGCCAGGCTGTCTGGGGAAATATTGAGGCTCTGTTTCTACTTCTGCAAGGCAGAGATGATGAGTGCACACTCATGGAGCTTCTGAGGCTAAAGGAGACAAGCCACATAAAGCACTCAAGATACTAGGGCACGGTGAGCACTTGGTAAATGTGAGCTCCTTTAATATGCACAAGACCAGGCTACTTGCACTTTGCAAAAACTTCCCACAGCCCTGTGTTTCACTGTATCCAAGTCAACCAGGTCCTAAGACAGGCCCGTCTGTGCCCACTTGGGTCTGCCACACTGCAGGACTGTCCAAGGGGACATGCCTCCACCCATCTGTGCTTCTTGTCTGCTACACTAGGAACCAGGAGCCAGTGACATGCACAGCTGGCTCTGTCATCACTTACAGGGATGCACTGCAAGTTTTCTGCCCTAGCATGTCCTCAGCAGGGAGCCACTGCAGGCCCCTTCCATCACAGCCTCATCTCCTGGCAATACTGTATTTCTGAAGACACTAAGGACCAGAGAGGTTAAGAGAGCTGTCCAAGGTCATTCATCACACTGCTCTGATGGCTGAGCCTGACTGCCTTCCTGCTCAGAGGAGCAGGAGAGGGTGCAATGAGGCCATGCTGGGCCTGGGTGACCGTGAATGTCCAGTGTTAGTCCTATTTCCTCTCATCGTGGAGAAAGAAGGCAAACTGGAGAGGGAAGCCCAGACACCAACCAACAGAGCAGATCCTCAGTGGGAGGGTGCATACAGGGCAGTGGAGAACAGAGGCTGGCCCTTCTCCCCAGGAGCCCTTGCTTGGGCTTTGAGGGAGACACCAATATAAGGAAGTCAGCTGACAGACCCTCCATCCTCAGCCCCCAAACCCCCACCCTCCCCACCCCTGCCCCTCCAACACAAAGGCCTCTCCATCCACCATGGGATTGGCAGCATTCTCTGAACTGCTATCTGCGTTTCAGGCTTCACCTTCCCCCTTCCACTCACTCTAAACAAGCCACGTGCACACCTCCCAGCCCATGTGCGGGCTCTCCTCTATGTCACCTGTGGTTCTAGTACCAACACCTCATCTTCCAGTCCTGCTGACCCATGTGTCCCCTCCAAAACTGGACCTCCCAACCACAGACTGGATGCTTAATAACAGTAACAACGCCCACTTATAGTGTGCCAGGCACTGGCCCGGGCACTTGCCCTAATGCTCTATCTCCAACCTCCCCCGCACTGCTGTACCCAGACAAGTCAGGTGATTTGTTTAGAAGGCATTGATGGTCAGTAGAGGAAAGCTGGACTTCAAGCCCAAGTCTGTCAGAGAGCAGGAGTGGAGATGTCGTGTGTGACTGTCTCATCCTCAATAGAGTATGTGTCCCCGGGGAACAAAGGCTGCCTACGTTTCTGCAGCTGACTTGGATCCTATCCTCCAATAGACAGGTGTTAGCCTGACCACTAAGAATGGGCTCTCAGCCCCAACACTTCACAAATGCCAGATGATGACCCTCCAGTGCCAGAAACCGTGCCTGGCTCCAGGGAAGAATGCCCTTTCTCATGCTATATCCCGTCATTTTTCTCCTCTGGGCTTCCCGACAGCCCCGTGAGGTTTCCACCCACCACATTCCAGAAAGGAGAGTAACTCCAGTGCAGCAAAGCAAGGCCAGGCGCCTCCCACATGGACCCTGTGACCATGGGCCCCCTGGGGAGGGTAAGCACGCTCCTCCGCACACGGGGCAGACCAGGCCCCCATGCAGGCCCACCTCTGGAGCCTCACAGACAGGCTTGCATGGGTCCAAATCCCACACTCTTCACAAGCATGTCCTCAGCAGGTACACCATGCTGCACCAGGCTCAACACCAGGATGGCCACAACCCGGAGAACTCGAACTCAGCTCTGCAGCTCATCTTCTCTACCCAGCCAAACCCACCTCAGACACCCCTGGCATCAGGACCAGATATATAATCACAAGGCCTGGTACAAAATAAAGATGCAGGGCCTCCTGTTCAAAAATTACTAAGTATTTCAAGATGGTAAGAGCAGAACATTGAACGCCAACACAGGGTTCTGTGCACCTCGAATGTCACAAGCCCATGGAGCAGCCTGATACCGCGGGTTATCAACTCTAACACCCATCCGGATGGCTCATTTTGGCCCTGAATCATTACATGACTTGTACTACAGTTTAACAGTTTGTTTTAACTTGAACATCTAACAAGTTGTGTTCTTAGAAGCCAAGGACCGTGTCTTACGCTTCTTTGTGAACACCTCCGGAAGCCTGTAATAGCACTTATGAGGTATTCAAACACTGCAAATTACCTTAGTCTTAAAGAGCTCCCTGAGAACGTGCTTTCTGCATTCATTCACTGAGCTACCACTCCATGCAAAGCTCCATGCTGAGCACAGGAGGTAGGGGTGGGGAAGTGCCATCCCTTATCCTCAAGAGTAGAGTTCATTCACACACTCAGCCACTGCTTCATTACACGCACTTGCTGTGTGCCACACGCTGCTGAATACTGCCAACAGCCCTCTAGAAGGTCCCAGTCTACAAGGGAGATGAAGATGCTGCCTGAAATTGTCTAAGCCCTATGCTAGAGGGTCACATATAGCAGGCTCTAGGGGCGTCCCAACGGGCACTCACCCAGTCTTGAAGGAGATGACCCTGACTAATACCTCTGCCAGTTCTAGAAGGGCTCATAGCAAACTGCAAGTTGCTCTCAGGCAGCAACAGGAAGTGCTGATTCCACCCTGGCTCTGATATGGCCTGTGGCCTGTGGCCTGCTGTGTTCATGTGTGAGGAGGCAGCCCACAAAGACAGAGAGGCAGCAAAGGGGAGAATGCTGAGGAAATTCAGAGGGGACTCAGGAACATCAGCTATGCCCCAGCTGAATGTCCAGGGAAACCTGCCACAGCTCCAACCTCCGCTCCCACTTCATCCATATCTCTTCCTCATCATCACTTCCCATCTGGTCTGCCAAAGAACCATGGCTGGGAACTCTCCAATCTTTCTGGGCAAAAAAGTTTGCCCATCACAGTTTTCATGCTCACCCTCCCACATAAGGAAGAATCATACTGACTGTAGAGCCCTCAGAGTGTTTTCCTGTCCTCTTTTTGAAAAGTTGAATAGATTTTCTGGAAGTCATCAAGAAAGCAATCAAACCTTAAGCAATTTTCTTGCTTTTAAGGTAACATCTCCCAGACTCCTCCACACCAGACCACTGATCTGCACCACCAAAGGGAAGCAAAAAGCCAGTGCACCTCAGCCAAGGGCTGTCCCGGTTCCTGAGACTGTGTGAGAAGTGACAACAGTGACTGGTATAGTTATGGCTTACTGTGAGCCAGACCCTGTGCCAAGGCCCTCTCGTGCCTTATCCCATTGAATCCTGTAACAACTACAACAGGGGCTCCATTTTCAGCTCCACTTTACAGATGAGGAAACCCATGCTCAGTGAAACATCGCCCATATTCACAAAGCCAGGGAGTGGTAGACAGGATTCAAACCCACATGTGTCTGACTCCAGAGCAGGGCTTTTGCTCCCTGAAGTGCATTGTCTTCTAGTTCCTATAGACCCTAGCCCACGGGAGACACTGCTGTGCCCTTACCCAGCACTTTCCTCCTGTCTATTGAATAGTGATTAATCACCCAGTTCATTTGGACCACAAGGACAACCAGCCTTAGCCAGGTTTGTTGTTGTTGTTGTTTATCCTCACTCGAGGACATTTTTGCATTTATCTTCAGATAGAGAGGGAGGGAGAGAGGGAGAAACATCGATGTGAGAGAGACACATCGAGTGGCTGCCACCCACATGACAAACTGCAACCGAGGTACGTGCCCTTAGCGGGAACCGAACCCAGGTCTCTCTGGTCCGTGGGCCAACATTCTAACCACTGAGTCAAACCGGCCAGGGCGCCAGGTTTGTTTGGTGTGTGGCTCAGTCCATCTTTTAGAGGCAGAAGATTGTAACAGCCACATGCTCCTCTGGGGCTTCTCCTGCTGACCCAACAAAGTGAGCCCTACAACTGTGCGGTGGCTGCTCTGGCCCATACTTGGTAGGTACAAACTCTGTTTGAGTAGAAGCAGCCAGAGACATTTTCCCCTTAACATCAAATAAGTTGAATAAGCAAAATGACAATGATATCATCAGATTCAACTCAATGTTTTAATTAGAAACAAATTGAAACCATCAAGATGTTGGTTTAAAAGAATTAATTCAAAGCTGGATTTAAAGTAATCAGACCCGTTTCACAATGAGGAGAATTGATATTCTGGGATGAGTAGCAGGATGTCTAATTAGATGCAGATGAGACTCTCATTTAATATTCAAAGTTATTCCCGAGAGCAAGTTGATTAAGTAAAGCAACAGGCCCTTTCTTTCAGCCCATTGTTTCCTTATAGACAGCCATCACACAAAAATCATTTCTAAATTACAAAGGCTTTTGTCCCCCTGAAATAATGGCCTGCAAAGACAGACTAGAGTTAAGTATCTGCATTTGGTACAGCCAAAAACATTATGAGAGAAAGAATATCTTTCAATTCCTTTATAGTGGCTAAGATACCAACCCTGCTGACTCCAAGTATTTTGAGGGGTAGCAAAATTTAATAAAAACAATAGCAACAACTGCAACCAATATACATTGAGTACTTTCTTAACAAACTCTGCATTAGTCCCATTTTACAGATGAAGAACTTAAGGCTTAAAGAAGCTGAGTAACTTGTCCAAAGTCACACAATGGCCATGTGGTCTTGGGTATTGTTAAATCTTTGTTTGGACACTCCTAGGTAGAGTGATATATGTCCTGGTTTGCCTGGGACAGTCCTGGTCTATGACAGTTGTCCCAGTGTAATTATGAAGAGTGTTCCCTTTCAGTCTCTCAAAAGAGTTCTGGTGTGGCTGATAAATTATATGACTGCTCTACTTACATGCCTACCTAGCAGGAAAATATACTGGGTGGAACTGCCCAGTGTCTAAGAAATTAGTAGTTAACTTCTCCCCTTGGACAACTTACTCCTAAGTGAGTGTGGGCTCTTTGGAAGTAATGGTGACTCTTTAACCCCACAGGGAACCCTACAGAACCTCCCTGAGCAGTCCCCTGGGTTCCCTGTTCTACCCTGGCCTGTCTCCCCTGCTAGACAAAGATTGGAGCTGGTGCCCATGGATTGTTCCCATTGCACTTTGGAGACCCATCTGTTGAATGAAGACCCAAATCCAAATCCTTGTTCCCTCTTCTCTGCGTGTCTGTCTATGTGAGATTCTCCAGACAATTAAGGTATCAGATTCTCGTTTCAGGAGAACAAAAGTCAGCCTAGCAGCTGCACTTCCCAGAGGACTGAGGAAAACCTTTCCTTGACAGTGTGGCTGGCATGTGCTATAAGTGGGGGATTAGGTACTCAGAGGAGTGGTAATGGGATGTGGGCCTTTACCATCCTATTCTGATCCAGGGAGGTTGGGGAGGGCTGGAGCATATCATGAAACTTAGGGAAATCCATGTAGATCCAAAGGTGCAACTCCCTCCCCCCACGTCAGTCCTGAGCATGTCACCCCTTGGGACTGATGGCTCTGGTCAAGTCAGAGTGTTTTTCTACAATAAGGTTGCTGACTTTCTCCCTTCCCTAACCCTGGGAGTAGCTGGAGTGAGGAAGAGGGGTAGAGCCCCAAAACACAGGTTTTGTTGGAACCTCAGCCTCACTGAACCACCTGGAACAAGGTCAGCTCTGGGAGCACCTGAGCCTTTCGGGTTCATTGACCCAACTGTCCTCTCCATGTTTAGCCCTTGGGCTGGCACTCTGTGCTGAGGCTTCAGGATATATCCAGCTGCTCTTCTGCCTGACCTGACCTGACCTGCCCTAGATTTTAAAGGTTTTTCTACACTTCCCCCCAAGTCTATTCAAATGGACCCTCATGGGAGAGAGACACAGAAGGACCTGGGGCTCAGCTGGGTGTCCCATCCCCAAGTGTCTGCAGAGCTAAGAATGCAGGCTGTGAGCCAACCGACTCATTCAAATCTGGCTCCTCAATTTAAAAGCCCAGCGACCGCCCTGGCCAGTTTGGCTCAGCAGTTAGAGCGTTGGCTTGAGGACCAAAGGGTCTCAGGTTCAATTCTGATCAACGGCATGTGCCTGGGCTGCAGCTTCAATCCCCAGCCCTAGCTGGAGTCATGCAGGAGGCAACCAATCGATGTCTCTCTCACATTGATGTTTCTCTCTCTCCCTCCCTCCCTCCCACCCACTCTCTCAAAATAATCAATAGAAAAATATCCTCGGGTGAGGATTAACAAAAAATAAAATAAACAAAAAATAAAAGCCCAGTGACCATGGGCAAGTTACTTAATTTCTCCCAGCCCCTTAATTTCTCCCAATCCTAACTTTATAGGACTATAGTGAGTATTAAATGAGATAAATATGTCCACACAGAAAGTAAGCAGCCAATACATGGAAGCTGCTTATTATTATTATTATCACCCTGCCTTTAAAATTTACAAGGAAAAACTATATTTCTTCCTATGCTGACATCATATTTATTAGGCATAAAAAGACCAAACTATCAAGAGAAGAAGCTGGAACCTTCTATGAACATAGGCAAACTTCCATGCCTCAGTTTCATCATTTGTAACATAGGAAATAATAGTGCTTAATCTCAAAGAATTTTCATTAAAACACTAAATGAGAGCCCTGGCTGGGTGGCTCAGTTGGTTGGAGCATCATTCTATACACCAAAAAGTTGCGGGTTCAAATCTTGGTCCAGACACATACCCAGGTCATGGGTTCAATCCCTGGTCGGAGTACATAAGGGCAGCAACCAACTAATCTTTCTTTCTCCCTCTTTCTTTCTCTCTCTCTCTCTCCCTCTCCCCCTTCCTCTCTCTCTCTCGAATCAATAAACATATCCTTGAGAGAAGCTTAAATTAAAAAAATACTAAATGAGATCATTTAAGTAGAATATGTAAAACTGTGCAACACAATAAGCACACAGTAAATGACAGCTAATAATAACAATAATTTCATGTTGCTCACAAGAACATATTTAACAACCCAAACACTCTTAAACCTGGGTCGGGGGAACACCTTAGAATCTAGTCCCACCTGTATCCAATAGCTAAATTTCTCCAGGTCACCCACCCTAAACCTCCTATGTTGCTGTGGCTCATTTCCTTTGCCCAGGACATCATACTTTTCTTAACCTCTCCTAAGTCTTTGCCACTATTCTTAGCCACCTACATCTATTAAACAGGCATTTAACTGATACCCCAGGCTTCATCATACAAGAGCACAGTTTCATGCCACATACATCCCCACTCCAATCTCATGTTTAGATCATTGATTTTGAACCAAGACCCAACACTTTCCATTTGTCCCAACTAAATTTAGTCTCACTGATTTCTTCCCTAACACTCCAAACCTTTCTCTCACCCAGTGTATTAATTCTGCCTCTCAGCTTTGAGACATTTGCAAATCCCACACAAAATAGGAAACTCGGTGACGTTTGTGTATGTCCCTGTGTTAAGCTGAAGGCATAACGCCTTACACGTGCTCATTCAATCTTCATACCAACTATATGAAATAGGCATTGGCTGCCTGGCCAGTGTGGCTCAGTGCATTGGGCATCCTCCCATAGACTGAGAGGTCCCCGTTCCATTCCCAGTCAGGGCACATGCCCAAGTTGCAGGCTCGATCCCCCGTAGGTGGCACGCAGGAAGCAGCTGATCAATGTTTCTCTCTCCCATTGAAGTTTCTATCTCTCTCTCCTTTCCTCTCTCTCTAAAAAAATCAATAAAAACATATTTAAAAAAATAAATAAATAAAAATAAAAGATTCAATCATGTTGTCCAGCCGGTGTGGTTGAGTGTCAACCCATGCACCAAGAGGTTGCCGGTTCGATTCCCGGTCAAGACACATGCCCAGGTTGTAGGCCCAATCCCCAGTGGGGGGCATGCAGGAGGCAGCCAATTGGCGTTCTCTCTCATGGATGTTTCTATCTCTCTCTCCCTCTCACTTTCTCTCTCTCTAATATCAATAAAGGAAAAAAAATTTTTTAAAGATGCAATCATGTTATTTATAAAAGAGAAAAAGAAAAGAAATAGGCATTGGCATCTTTACTCACATCCCTGTTTTATAAGCAACAGAACTGAGTCTGATGGAGATTCATTCACTTGTATAAGGTCACCCAGGTACCAAGTAGCCAAGCCAAGATTTCAACCTAGGCCTGTCTGAGCTACACTATTTCACCACACCCTCAGCATTTCCACATTGAATGACATTTTTCTAGATATGTCTGCCTCTCCAACTAAGCTGTGGGATCTCTGACAACAGTGAATAGGTTTTGTCTCTGAATTCTCAGTCCTTGCTAAATGCCTAGCACAGAGTGAGCATTTTACTACCAGTGGAGAAGGAAAGGAAAGAAAAGGGACTAGTGTACAAGAGAATGCTTCTTGGAGCTGAGCCTTGTTCAGGTTCTTCTTTTGGAACAATGATTCTACCCTGTGGAATATTAGGATATACTGTCATCCACCATAATCAGAAGGTTCTATGTCCCCAGCTCCCAGAACTATGCTGACCCTAAGACTGTGACATTCATTCACCTAAGTCATTGGAGAGCTGACCCAGAAGAGTGGTCCTGCATTCCTCCCACACCCTGTCCACCCGAGTCCAGCGGTGTACACTCCCAGTGTGACCCCCACTCTCCCATCCCAACAGCTGGCCTCCTCAGCCCGGGGGGTTGCATGTTGGGAAGGGAGAAGGTTCAGGAAGCCTCTGGCTTGAGATTTCTCAAATGCTCTTGAGAGGATACCCAAATTCCTGACTACTGAACACTCTTTTTCATAAAACAGATTCTTGATTGAACTCACACAACTTTTATACTGAGGAATCAAGCTAAGGAGAAGAGCCTTAATATTAAATAACCTAACATCTTTTGGCATTGAACCAGTTCTCTCTATACAGTATCACTTTTGTATGCACACCCTCCTCATGACATATGACGCCTACAAAGACCTGTTCCAAGGCCTTTAATTTTTCTGAAAACCATCAAGCAGGGGTCCCACTAAATATATCTCTGTGGGCTAATAGACAACAGACAAAAAGAAAGACCCAGGGAAGGTAGTCTGGGCTCAGCGTTTGCCTGAAGGAGAAAGATCAAAAGCGCCATCTTGTGGTCACTTCACAACTTGCATACTACATAACACCACTGCCTCTATAACAGCATCCCAGCATGCTGCCCTATGCTTTGGAAACCTGTAAAGCCTGAGGGAGCTGTAAACCACCTGATCCCAGCAGTTGGGAATGGGCATATATGACCTAAGATGGCTGAGACATAGACACATGACCAAGTATGCCAATCAGGGACTAAACAAAATTTACGAGGCAGAAGCTGGAGAAAGAGGTTTCTGTTTAATCACAAGCCATAAGAATGTGGACTCAGGACACCAGAGGTCATCTTTGGGACACAGGGAAGAAAACCTGCCTAAGAACAAAGCCAACACCCAAAAAGAATCAAAGTAGAGAAATGGAGTGAGGGCACTACCACCACATGGGTGAGCCCCTGGATCTAACTTTGCCTAAAGGTATATGCTCTCTTTTCCCTGTTACAGGAGACAACTCATTCTGGCTTTGCTTAAGCTACTGAGAGTCAAGTCTCTGTCACTTGTAATCAAAGAGACATAGCACATCAATAAAAGTTTTTTTAAAGTGAGGTCCAATCGCAGAAAATAAATAATGCTTACACTAACTTTATAATTAATAAGGCTTTTTAATAACAAATAACTATGAATAAACATATAGCTACTGAATTAAAACCTGAAATAATTATATAATATAATAAACTTTAAAGCCATGGGTTTCAACCTAATAGATTAAAATAAAAAGCTAGGATGGAAGAAGATCTCCATCAAAAGTTCAAAAAGAAGTGATTTCTGAGTATCATATATCCCTTTATGAGTATTTTTTATTGTCAAATATCTCTCTACAGCCTGTGAAGCAGCATGGAAATATCTTCAGCAACTTCTGAATAAACCCTTTAAACCAATAACCTAATTTCTAGGAGTCTGTCCTAAGAATCCCAGTCAAAGAAATTAATGCTTGCACGGTGATGTTCACTACAGTATGATTTACCATAGGTAACAATAAATACAAATGAAAGCAAACTCAAAAGGTTAGGATGCAATTATGTATGTTATGGTACATCAATTTCATTAAATACATAGCTAGGCAAACTATTCATATGCAAACTATAGAAATACTTATTCAAACATTCGTTAAACACCAATAAGCCCTGGCCGGTTTGGCTCAGCAGTTAGAGCATCGGCCCACGGACCAGAGAGTCCTGGATTCGGTTCCTCCTAAGGGCACATACCTTGGTTGTGGTTCATCCTCGGCCCCGGTTGGGGTTGTGTGGGTGGCAAACACTCGATGTGTCTCTCTCACATCAATGTTTCTCTCTCTCTTCCTCCCTCTCTCCCTCCCACTCTATCTGAAGATAAATGCAAAAGTGTCCTCAGGTGAGGATAAAAAATAAATAAATAAAACACCAACAGGAATTTACTGGATTCTTATTATGGACTATGTATTTTACATGTTTCATATCATTTAATCCTGAAATAATTTAAATGTCAGGTACTTTTTTACAAACCTTTTTAGGTGAGTAATGTAAGGTTTGGAGGAATTTATAATTTTTTAGTGGAAGTGACAGATGAAGGATTTGAGCCCTATAGTCCCAGTCCAAATCCACACACATGGCCACTATGCTTCGCCATGAACCAGGTGAGGTGCTAAGCAGGTCACCTGAGTTGTGTGTATAGGCAGCACACGGACTTTGTGGAAGCTGCTTTGTATGTTTGGCTGACCTTTCCAGCCCATGTTCCAAGTGGAGATGAAGGAAAGAGCACTTATTCAGCATCTACCAGCAGTCAGGCACTATATCAGGTACTTTGTTTCCACTGTCTGCATTAACCCTTGCAATGACCCCCCAGTAGGAGCTGAATTCAGAGAGATGGAGAGGTTTGCTCCCAGTCAGGGGCACAGCTCATTATCCACATGTGTAAAGAAAAGATAAATGGGAGAAATCATGGAGACCTGCTCAGTCAGAGCAGAAGACAGAGCTGCGAATAGTCTGGGACACTTTGAAAGTCAGGCAGAAGGGTTTCTGTGCTAAAAATCAGGGGTGGGATATCTGTGCCACAATACCTGGATGGGGAGAACAACAATATCATGTCCATGGCCACCATTATTGCACTCTTAATCCACGCCAACACTATCCATGATTATCTCACCTGATCCTACTAGTGTGCCTTCAAACCAGGCATTATTATCCCATTTTACAGATTAGAACACTCAAAAAGTAGGTGGCACAAAGCTACAAAACTAAATGATCCATTCTCTCTACACCACAGTATATGGCCTCTCTGAAGCCCAGCACTCTCCACACCTGAATGGTTGAGTCTGTGGCGCATTTCCAAACACTAGAGACAGAGAGGGGCTAGGGTAGGGGAGTCCACATGGCTCCAGGGTCGGGGCGAAGTTCCTAATGGCAGCAGCACAGCTGGTGAGAGACAGCAGCCCAGCTCCGCACTAATTTCCCCCTTTGTCATGCTCAGTTAAGGACCCAGAAGAAACCAATCTTTGTGTCTGTTCATGGTTAAAATTCTACATGGAACAGAAACCTCAAAGCAGCCACCAAGCCAGTCTTTGTTGGGTTTCTAGGCAGTAAGGACACTGCATCTCAACACTTAGAGCTCAGAGAGAAAGGGGCTCCATTTTTCAAAGGGGAACTCAACAAGAGCCTTTTCTCCCAAGTCCTTGCAACTTTGGACTCACTTTTAATCCCCGGAAGAAATGTTGGATCCCTTTTCCCTCTACATCTCAACGATGTTCCTGCAAATTCAGAAACCGTCAGGGGAAGACTTTCATAATTGGTTGTGTGGCCCCCATTTTCTACCCTGTTCTGGTAGAATCCACTTGATTTTCAGAACTTTCAAACCTTCATTTTTTAAAAAGCTCAATACACTCAGAAATATTTTTAATATAATTAAATATAAAACATATAATTTTAAACTCATCTACTCATTGTCGTTTCACAAACAAGCCTTAACTACATTCCTCCAAAATAAGGTGCCAGGCAGGTTTCTGAAGAAGCCACTCAATGGAAGCTTTGGATTAATATGCTTTTCCTTTTAAAAGCACATTTATCCTAAAAAAAAAAAAAAAAAAAAAGACAAAGACAAATTTAGGTTCTACAAATACCCTGTCCCAAGTAGGAAAGGGGCTATTTCCAGCTCCATGAGGAATAAACAGCTTCTAAAAGTAAAGACCCTCTTGCCTTCTCTGGGCTCCAAATTCCCCTCTGGGCCAATCATCATCATCATTATCATCCACACTATCACTTCTAGAGCAGCTAAAATGTGTGAGGTCCACACATGTGAGGCATGTGACCTACTTTATTCTATCAAATCCTCAGACTTTCCAGAGAAGAGGAATGTTTATCCCCACTGTGCAGGTGTGGAACCTAAAGCTCAGAGACGTTAAGAACCACACAGTTAGCAAATGGCAAAGACAGAGTTAAGCCAAAGCTGTCAGACCCCAGTCTGAGTTCTGCCCCTCTCCAAACCCTCCACTCAGCTGGTGAGATTGTGATGTTGAAGTGGGAAATTTCCCTCCTTCTCTCCAGTAGGCTTTCTATTGACCCACCCAAACAGGCTGCTCCCAAACAAATGTCCTCTGACTGCTCTCCCCAGACAAAGTGGTACTCCGGACTCTCTTTTCTTTATTTCTCCTGGTGCATAGGTCGACGCTCAACCACTGAGCCACACCAGCCGGGCTCTTCTTTATTTCTCTAGCCAGCCAACCATTTGCACACAAAAACCCTGCTCAAGGGGTCTGGGATCCAAATGTGGCAACAGTTTGGCCATTTTGGAGAGTTATTTTAAAATGTTCATTTCTGGCATCCTACAAAATATCTGACTAGTTACTCCTTAAATTGATGACACTCTTTTTTTTTTTTTTTTTTTTAAGCCACCAAAAATTTGGTTCCCTCCCACAAAAAAAAAAAAAAAAAAAAAGAGAGAAAGAGAGAATATTTGATGACACACACTCTCAAATGGAGTAGTGTAATAAAGGAAAGTCAGTGGTGTGCTGGGGGACGCTCTACCAGCCCAGAAGAGCTGACAGCTACATTTTCAGAATTTTTGCAAGCAAGTTACTAAATTGTTGGTAGCTTGAAATCAGCCACGGTGGGAGAACTTACACCACAGGTATCAGGAAATGCTACAAATTATATTTTGATTTGGTTTGGTTTCTCCCAGAGAGCAAGTTATTAAACATTTACTAGCACACCACTGGGAAAATGTATGAAAATGTGGGCAAAGTTAAGGAAATCAAAGGGGACAATGCAGTCTCCTGGGATTAGCAACAGTGGGGATGTTAGCAACTGAGCCCTGAATGAGCAAGAGCAAGAAATGGTTTCCAAACCCAGACAGTATAGCCAGAAAAGAGGTCCATCCACCAGAGCCTTTGAGAGAGGTGATCCAGCAGGGCAGGAGACAGGAAAAGAAATATCCAGCTCTGACTTTATAAGAAGCATTTCTGGTGCCTTTGGGTGGACCAGGGTCCTCTAGGCCAGCGCTCCCCCACACCTCCCCCACTAATGGCCTTTTGAAAACATATCTTGGGCCCAGCCAGTGTGGCTCAGTGGTTGAGCATTGATCCATGCACCAAGAGATCACAGGTTCGATTCCCCGTTAGGGCACATACTCAGGTTGTGGGCCCAATCCCCAGTGGGGGGCATGCAGGAGGCGGCCAGTCGATGTTCTCTCTCATTGATGTTTCTGTCTCTCCTTCTCCCTTCCCCTCTAAAATCAATAATTTTTTTTTAAAAAAAGAAAGAAAACATATCTTGGGAATTAACTGTGTATGTATGCTGGTACTCTGTCTTTAGCTGGTGCCTGCCACTGACCAAGCCCACCTGAAAGCAGAGGGTGAGGGAGTCACCCAGTGAAGTCCATATAGATCAGCCCCTATGGGCTCTGCACACAGGAGTGAAAAGGAGAGAGTGGTGACCTCTGGGGCACCCTGTATCCAGAACAATATGCTCAGATATTGCTTTTAAAAATGTTTTAGATTGGTCATTATTTTTTTAAAACCCCACATTCTGTGCATATTCCAGCATATATATTTTTTTTCTTTTTTTTTTTTTCTTTTCTGAAAGAGCCCCCAAGTAACTGGTGACAAGTTACCAGGGAAGGTGGCTAGGCAAATGGAGTCAACAGAGGGAAACCTTCTTTTCATTAAACTCCCTTTCATATTGTTTGATTTTTTTTTTACTAAATATGTGTTATCTTTTTTTTAAAAAGAAGCAAGTGCCTACGAAGGACAGAGCCCTCCATGTGGTGGGGCAGGGACTGGCTACCATACTGCATGATTTCAGGGAGCACCATTTGCTAACTGGAGCTGCCTTCTGGGATTGTGCTGCACAGCAATTCACTGGGGAAAACACTGAAGTCCCCATGATACAAGGTAGGATCCCCATCAGGGGAAAATTATGGACTCTGCCCCAGAATGGCTCTGGGAACTGGGCAACCGGGCAACCCCTCAGTTTCTGCCTGTGAAAGAAGGAAACCACTGTTAATTTAATGGAGCAGGAGGGGGCTGGTTTGGTTATTCAAGAAAGGGAATTTCTTTCAAGGCAGAGATTCTGCATCTCCATGAAGGAACTGAGGGGGTGGAGCTGCCCTCTGAGCACTTTTCTTTCCAAGTTCTTTGCACCTACCTCCGGCCTTCCCTTCTGGAAAAGGCTTCACTGAGTGAGCAGATGCCTTTGGGAGGTGGTGCAGAGCTCCACCTCGTGGCTGCTCACACATCTCCGTGGAGGTGGCCAAGGATTCCCAGAAGTGAATGCAGGGCTTGGAAAAGCTCCAGATAAAGACTATACCCACAAGATCACCTTATACCTTTATCTCCTGCTCCCTCATTCCCTTTCAACACTGTGCCTAGAACGCAGGAGCCGCCCCTGTGAAGACTGGCCCAAGTTTCACCCAGGGCCTTGGCTGCAGGTCAGCTCCTAAAAAGTCCCTCTGATGCTGGGTGCCTTTGTTGGTGGGAGCCCCTCAGAGGCCCTTCAGACAATGGCCACATCCATCCCCTGAGGCCCTGAACAGGACAATCAAAACAGAATGTTGTAACATCTCTGGTCTACATTTAGTAAATGAATGCTTTGAACTTCTGCCGAAATACTTAATGAAATTTTGTCACAGGACCCATAAGATTTTGGCAGACTTTAAAAAATATTAATTTGTAGTATAATATGGTGTGATCTAGAAACAGAGGCAAATTCAAAGTTGCATGACATCTTTCTTCTTTACAGCCTGTCATTTTTAATTATAAACATTGGAGATAATGTTTAAATTTAAATGGAAGCCCCTCCCTGAAAAGCAGGGCCAAATCAGTCTCCTGCCCACCTGACCCTGAGCTGGCCTCCTAGATCCCCTTTGTGGAGCACCTGCTCACTAGGTAAGAGGCATGCACGGGGCACCTGCACACATACACAGCTCCAGTTAATTCCCAGGAGATGTTTTCAAAAGCCCATTAGGGAGGGAGGCTTAGGGGAGGGCTGGCCTAGAGGACCCTGGTCCACTCAAAGGCACCAGGGATGCTTCTTGTAAAGTCAGAGCTGGAAAGGGTCTGATCTATCAACCTCTTGGTTACCTAGATGAAGGGACTGATGCCCAGAAAGGGGAAAGGTCTTAGCCTAGACCCAGCTCTGTTTCCAACTGCCTCTTGGAAGTCCTTTCATGGAGCCACACCATGTCTGGTTGTGGCTCAGAGAATGACCATATTTGCTGTGACAGAAAGTTGAAGGGAGGCCATGCCCACCTGAATATATTAGACCCCGTTCTCTGGAAAACGTCATAAACTTCCCAATATGCTCAGCATCCTGGTCACAGAAGCTGAGTTCTGGAAGGCCTCCAGCAGGTCACCTTGACCAATCCTCTTATTTCTACAAATGGGTAAACTGAGGTCACAAAGGGAACACACCCTAGTTATGAGACGTTGGAAGAGAGAACAATAACCTCTAAGGCTCCCCTACTATACCCTATTGTAGTGACAGAAGCTGGGTCCCCAAGGCCCTGGCCCAATCCCGCTCTACACTGCAGTGTAGTGTGTCGCAGCTACTCTAGGGGGCAGGGCGCATACAGGAAGATCAGGGGCTGTGCCAGCTGCATAGTGACCTCTTCCTCTGTAAAACTGGAAGCAACAACTGCCTCTTCGTGATCAGGGTGTAGAGAAAATGGTTTCTTATAATTTTAATGGAAACTAAGAGAAAGTAACAGAAAGCATGTCTTTCTTTTTCAAATAAACATACAGGACTTTATAAAGCACACTTATTATTAGCAATCAAAAACAAACTCAGCCATTTCTCCTTGACCCTCTTTGCCTACCACTCATACTTTGAGATTCCCCTTAACCATCCCCTCCTACCTAAAGCATTCCTGGTTCTGCTGGCAGACTTGAGTGATTCCCTCCTGCTCTCCTTCACCATGGTGCTGGTCACTTTCTGAACGCCTCACTAGGTTGTAGTCTTACAAGGGCAGAACCTGAGGCCAAGGTTTCTCTGGGACACTCCCAGGGCTCAGCCTAGCACCCATACCCTAGTAGGTACTCAGCAAATATCTGAGACCAACTAAATTAATAGCTACCTGACTGATCATTAATTGAACTTGTGAATAGGACTTTACTGTGAATTTCGATATAAGGAATCAAAAAACACAGATGGCCCTGGCCAGTTTGGCTCAGCAGTTAGAGCATTGGCCTGCGGTCCAGAGACACCTGGGTTCGGTTCCCGCTAAGGGCATGTACCTCGGTTGCAGTTTGTCCCCGGCCCTGGTTGGTTGTGCGGGTGGCAGCCACTCGATGTGTTCCTTTTACGTCGATGTTTCTCTCTCTCTCCCTCCCACTCTATCTGAACAAAAAATGAAAAAATGTCCTGGGTGAGGATAAAAAAATAAATAAATAAATAAATAAATAAATAAATAAATAAATAAATAAATAAATAAATAAAAATAAAATAAATAAATAAATAAAAAACACAGATGAACAAACTCTAGCAACAATCCTTTGAAAAACAAGTTACCTTACTCATACAATGTTTACAGTGTTTCCAATTCAGCAGGTAGTCTTCCCATAAAAGGTCTCTTCTAGCTCTTGGATTCTAGAACTCTGTGTCACACCTGGCCCACAAAAGTTTATCAGCTCTAGACGCAAGGAAGCAAAGGCCCAGGGGAGGAGAGCTCAGAATTCCATTTTAATTTGTGTTTGCTTATAATTTTCCTTTTTCTTTTTCTTTTGTTAACCCTCACCCAAGTATGTTTTTCCAATGACTTTTTTCTAGAGAGATTGGAAGGGAGGGAGGGAGGAAGAGACAGAGAAACATCGATGTGAGAGAGACACATCGATTGGATGCCTCCCACACGTGCCCTCAGGGCCAGGGATTAAACCTGCAACCCAGGTACCTGCCCAGGAATTGAACCCACAACCCTTCGGTGCATGGGCTGATGCTCTAATCACTGTGCAACACCGGCCAGGGCTAATTTTCCTTTTCTTTTTTTTTTTTATTTAATTAATTTATTTTTGTTACAGATGTTTCTCCTTTTTCCCCCATTGACACCCTCCTCTCAATCCCCTCCACCCCCCGCATTGTTGTCTATGTCCACTGGTTATGCTTATATGCATATAAGTTCTTTGGTTTATCTCTTCCTTCCCCCAAACCCTCCTCCTCTGAGGTTTGTCAGTCTGAACCCTATTTCTATGTTTCTGGATCTATTTTTTTCATCAGCTTATTTTATCCATTATATTTCACAAATAAGTGAGATCATGTGGTATTTGTCTTCTCTGCTTGGCTTATTTCGCTTAACATAATACTCTCCAGGTCCTTCCATGTCGTCTCAAAGGATAAGAGATCTTTCCTTCTTACAGCTGCATAATATTCCATTGTGTATATGTACCACTGCTTTTTTTATCCACTCATCTAATTTTCCTTTTTTTAAACCACTAACATGAATTGAAATATGTATACTTAATTTCAAAATTTAGCAAAAAATTAAAGATATATTATAAGATAAATGGTCTCTCTCCCATTCCTGCCCCTCACCCACTCACCTGGTAAACCACTGTGTTAAGTTTCTTGTGCAGGTTCCAGAGTTTCTTCATGCTTAGACAAGCAAGATGAATAATCATTTGATATCCCCTCTTCTTTTTCGATAAACTCTGGGATACTACACACACTGTTCTACACCTTGGTCTGTGCTATTGTGTTGGTCCTGCTTTAATATACCTTGGAGAATTTCCATATCAGTACATAAAGAGCTCGATCATTATTTTCTTAGGATTCCCTTATATAGATGCAACATACTTTATTTATCAATCCTCTATCTGTGGTCATATGGGTTCTTTCTACCTGTTATATTTCAAACAGTTGTGCAGTGAAGAGCTTACATCATGTCACAGTTATGCAAAAATACCATGTCGCTTTCCACATGCTTGTTCATTCAGGTTTTGCCTCTTTGATGGAGCCCCTTAGAGCTTCTAAGGACAACTCAGACCCCCCACTTCTTCCACATCCCCCTTCAGTTAATTTTATGATATCTTCTGGAGCCCACAAAACAGGACAAAAGCAGACAGCCCAACTTCCTACTCAGCTCTTTCATTCTGGAGGCAGAGCTGTGCCTCCAAGTTCTCCTGCATACCTCCAGTCCTCAGCCGACTCTTCTCCTCACACCCTTACCCACCTCACTCAGCACAGGCCTGCACACCCAGTGGGTGATTAGAAAGACATGGATGATGGCTCTGGCCAGTTTGGCTCAGCAATTAGAACATTGGCCTGTGGACCTAAGGGTCGTGGGATCGATTCCTAGTCTAGGGCATGTACCTGGATTGCAAGTTTGATCCCCAGCCCTGGTCACAATCAATCAATGTGTCTTTCTCACATGGATGTTTCTCTCTCTCTCTCTCTCTCTCTCTCTCCCTCCCTCCCTCCCTCTTTCTCTCTCTCCCTCCCTCCCTCCCTCCCTCTATCTCTCTCTCTCTCTCTCTCCCTCCTTCCCTCACTCCCTCCCTCCCTTCCACTCTATCTAAAAATCAATGGAAAAATATCCTTGGGTGAGAATTAACAAACAAACAAAAAAGACATGAATGATGGATCCATCCATGTCTTCTCTTGAGCTGTTGTACAACCATCACCCTTTTTCACCAATAGGTGGCGTTGCTTTCCACTTTTAGACACCTAAGATGCTCGCTCTATGGCAGCAATTTTCAACCAGTGTGCACACTGGTGTGTGACAAGAATTTTTAAAATATGCAGTGCCTGACTATTTAGTCAGGGGCACTGACCCCTTTTCCTTTAAAATGTCAAATAAAAAAAATGACAACAGCCAACACAACAATAGCCATCTGGTGTGAATACCCTGTCTTGAACCATAAATATATAAGTCATATAATAGTTGCATCTTGTTGGTCACATCGCATAACATAGGTTGTGTCTGATTAATTCTTGGTACCAGAAATCCTTATATACAAGTATAGGCACCCAATTTTTTAAAAAGTCGCTTTGGAACAAAAAGGGTAGATAAATACTAATTTTTTTTGTAAATCAATCAAAATTATACCTATTTTTTAATCAGATTGGCATTGGAAAAGAAACATATTTGTGATGTGCCTCAGAATTCTAGTACTTGGTTTATGTGTGCCACAAGATGACACAGGTTGAAGACGGCTGCTCCACTCCACAGGAAGCCCTGCCCATCAGTGATAAACTCTTGAGGACGGAGTGCAGCTTTCAGGATGACTTTTCAGTGTCTACATGACCCTTCCAACAGCTTAAAGCCGTAACTACACATTTTCTCTGGTTTCTCCCTTCTCTGTTTCCATGTACTAGGTGCGTACAGTTTGTATTATTTTCCTATGTAGGCGTACCTCTTTTTATTGTTTCGCTTTATTGCGTTTCACAGATGTTGTATTTCCTACAAATTGAAGGCAAGACCCTCTACCAACAAAAAGACTATGATGTGCTTTATTGCAGTGGTCTGGAACGAAACCTACACTGTCTCCAAGGTACACCTGTATATTGGGAGACAGAATTACCTAGTGGTTATGAACTTGGGCTCTTGAATCAGCCTTATGTTCAAAACCCAGTTCTATCACTGACTTGCTGCATGACCTTTGACAACTGATTTCACTTGTCTAAGCTTCCACCACCTCCTCTGCATGATAAGACTATAACAGTGCACACCTCATCAAGTTGGCATGAAGATTAAATCACCTGAATTGACATGAACACAGTGATAGGCACATGGTAAGCACTCAGTAGATATTTGTTCTTATTCATGCTATGCTGATATACATTGTCCACAGTTGTCTGCACCTTGCTCCTGAAGGCTTTCTTAATATATACTGGTCTTCCATCAGTTCTTCACACACTACAGGCTTCTCCTGTGCCGGAGTCTTCACTTGCTAGGGCCTCTACCTGGAATGCTCTCCCTCTAGTTCTCTCCATAGTTGCTTCCTTCTCATCCCTCAAGTTTCAGCTTCCACCTCATCTCCTCAGAGATCCTCCCTGGCATATTAGCTAGAGTAGGTTTCTCCTGTTTACTCCCCACCCCTGAAATAGCGCCCTGTTTATTAAGCACTCATTACCAACTGCTATTATCTTAGGTGTTCATTCATTTGTGACTGTGACCTGTTTTCAAGTTGGAATGTAAACTCCAGGAGAGCAACTCCATTTGGGTTTCTTCAGGTTTCCCAGCACCGCACACATTGACCCCGCACCTGGGAGGCACTCCAAAAATGACTGGCGCATGCTGACTGGCTGTGTGAATGAGAGCATGTAGGCAGAGCTGCATTTGAATTGTGTCTACTGGCTGCTTTGCACACTCATGTTCCGTCTTCCAGACAGACTACCAGCTCTTTGAGGGCAGGGATGGGAGACTTCCCCCATATCCACCCTCAGCTGGACCCACTGCCAGTGCTCAGTGGGCTAAGCCAGGACTTAGGGGAGGGTGGGGAGCACTTGAGAGGCAGATGAGGGCTTGCTAGGAGGGTGGGGCACTCACATTCCTACCCTAAACACTCCACCAAGGATGATTCCTGGGAATGATGGGGAAGAGCTTCTGGCCCCTGCCACTCTAAGTGGCTTTCCTTCAAGCTAGCCCAGTTCTCTCCCTGCTGATCATCCACCCAGTTGTGCCTTGCCCTCGGCAACTGCTCAGCTTCCACTCTGCTCTGAGGAGTCCCTCCTCTTCCTTGCCTGCCCTACAGGAGCATCCCAGAGACGTCCATTCTCCATTTTGGACTGGAACGCCTGCCCACATCCATTCCTACACTGTTTAGGAAGCATGTTTGCACAGCTCTCATAAACAGAAGAGACAGGTGCAGATGCCTCCTCTGGGCACAAATGTGGTGATTCAGAGGGTCCTATGAGTTTGAGCATGACACCAAATCATCCTAAGGGAGTCTAGCCCAAGTCAGAAATGTGTTCTGTCCAGCCAAGTTAGAAAATGTCCCCAGGCCTAGAGAGAGACCCATCTGGGACACACTCTACTCAGAAGCACACAGCTTCACAATATGTAGAACTAAACCACTCACACATGATTCATTCTCTCCTTAGCCCAGATTTTCCTAGAGCTGGAAGCTGGAGACATGTAATAGGACACACACACACACTTTACCATTTAAGTACATTCAAATCAATGTCCACATTCAACCACAAAACATACTGAGCACTGGCTATGTGGTGAACATTTGGGGAAGACAGAGGTTTTATGAGGCAGGGCATTGCCACCATGGAACTTCCAGCTTAGTTGGAGATGGACAAGAAACAGGCAAACAAATACGTAAACTCCCCACAAATGTCTGTGCTAGTGGAGATAGAGTGATGCAATGAAAAGTGACTGTGAGGCCAGGGAAGGTGGCTTTGGCCAGGTGGAGATGAGACCTGGAGGATGAGAAGGAGCCAGCACAGGGAGAGTGCTCCAGGCAGAAGGCACAGCAAGTGCAAAGCCCTGAAGAGCATAAGGTGCTAAAGGGAAACCGGTGTTCTTGGAACACAGAGGGTAAAGGAGAGAAGAACTGGTGATCAGGCTGAGATACCCCCAGCTAGGCAGGAGGCAGATGACATAGAGCCTTGTTAACCACGATTAAAATAAAAATACAGGGGTATTTCATTATATGTGCAATGGAAAACCTTTGAAGGATTTTAGGCAGGGAAGTTAAGTGATATTTTACTCAGGAAAAGTAGACTTAACATGATGGAAAGGAAGGAATGAATGAGTGAATGAATTGAATAAACAACTACTGAAGAAATGAACATAAGTAACCTAGGGTCTTTCAATGCTGAGGTCATGCTGAATTCTTCAGGGACACAGAGACAAGAAGTCCAAGACAGCTCCAAAACTCTAAGACCATAAACTTCACACCAAACAGGACACAGAGAATATCCCCTTCATCAATCACTCAGAGAGGTCAGTGGCTTCAGCTCTATAGCACAGTTCAGCTCTCTGGGCCTTCAGAAGTTTGGCTCACCATGTAGATAGGGAAACCAGAGAGAAGAGGATATCATTTGATGTCACACAATCAGGTGACTCCCAAGATCTCAGGTAAGGGCAGCACTCACCAGTGAGCCTGGAGATCTCCTGCTGGTCTGCAAGCCCCTGGGGAAACCTTATACACCTCAACCTCCCACCCCTGTCATCCCTTTTTGAGATGCAGAGGGTGCGGCCCGAGAGGAGAAGGACTTAAACAAGGTATCAAAGGGAACCCAGACCTATCAATTCTCATCAGAAAAATAACAGAAACCAACTCTAAAACCATCAATGTCCCCTGTGTGCCATGATCACAGCCCCTCCCCACAAGAGCACCAACCAGCCTACAAGCACAGACATTATCCCAGCTTCATATCTGGGACAGCTGCCCTCCCCTACAGAGTAGAGCTCTGGTTTCCATCCTATGTCCCCAAGCACCTCTTTGGATCTGGGCACAGTGTGGGTTTTCACATAAATGGAGCAAGGGACAGAAGGAGAGTAACTTGTGGTCAACATCATGGCCACTGAAACCAGATATCCCCCAGTTCCAATCCTGGCTCTACTGCCTAATGGCTCCATGACCTTGGACATGTGTCTTAACCTCCTTGAGCCTCATATTTAAAAGGCAGATAGAAACATACAACTCATAGGCTTTTGAGTTTAATAAAATCATGAATATTGAGGGTATATCTCAGTGTCCCTCTTACAAAACTGTTCAGCAATAGTATTTATATCAACATAGATGATGATGATGGAGTCAAAAAGTAGAGACGCTGGTAATGAGCATCTTGACTCTGAGCACTCCCAGTGTTTAATGTAAATGAGCATCTGGAACATACCTGTTAAAGCTAGAAAGAAGACTGAGATGTTTTAGAAAGATTCCCATTTTTCTAAACAAAGTTTTCTGTGTAGCTCTCAAATGAGCATAAAATCCAGTCCCACTGGGTTCCTAGCACCCCCACCCTGGACTCCAGGAGAGCCAACTCCCAGCTCCTGCTCCAGGACACGCCTCTCAGTGCTAACAGGTGTTGCGGTGAGCAGCTTGTGGCTTGGGCTTTGAGAACTGGTGTTTCCACTGTGGTAATTCCCCCTTCTCTCTCCCTCAGTTACCAGATTGGAGGCTGGGGTCATCTGAGGGAGCAGAAAACGTATCATGGGGCCAGGCTTTGGCAGAGCTTGGTGATGACTTACCTGTGGCCATTAATTGGAGTGATTGGTGTGAAGACGTGATGAGTGTTTCGATCTGCCCTTGCCTGACTCCTAGCAAGCAGGTGTAATTAGGGACCTCTTCTGGATTATGGTGCTCCCATTTCCCACCCCACCCCATTTAATCTGCTAAAGTTACACCACCACAGAATGAATGAACAGATACCCACCCAGCAAGCCCTCTGCCAGCCAGGGGCTAGCACTGAGTAAACCCTGGGTTGTGGTGCCAACTAGTGGGCCCACTCTCCAGTTACAAGAGGTGGAGTCATCCCAGAGAAGTGGTACAACCCAACTTCCCACTTCCATCTCCACTAAAGATGAGGAAGAGCTGTGTATGTGCACCTCATGTGTATATGCATGTGAGCCACACACAGGCAGACACTCACAGGCGTGCACACCTGGCGGTCATGCACAAATCCCTTCTCTCCACGAATATCCTTTGAGCATCAACTAAGCCAGGCACTGAGAGTATAGAAGAGTTTGGGGCAGAAAAGAAAGGCCCCACCTGTGGGCAGTTGTGAATGTGTCATCTTTGCTTCCTCTGTTCCCTTTCTAGGGCAGACTCCATCCCACAGACGCTTTACCCCCCTCTATTGTCATTGCTATTATTAGGGTCACGCTGGGTATTGCATTCAGCAAAAAAGAGCTGTTAGATCAATGCATTCCACAGAAGTCTGCTTTACTTAGATTGATGACTAATATATTTCTGTGCCCAGACTTTGGGGGGGCCCCACAGTGCCTAAGAAGGAGGTGCAATGAGGAGCTGCCTCCCTTCCTATAAGGAACAACCATTACACACATGCATGGGAGCTGGTTTTTACACTTTTCCTGTTTCTTTTTCTCACTATAGTTTGTCTTCCCCACCTGCTCCAGGCTCAGGATGGCTGTCACTTAGTACCTACTTCTCTTTTACTATTTCTGCTTCAGAAATACTCACTGAAGTGTCCATCCCAGCCCCAGTTAGCATCAGCTGGGGCACTCAGCACAGTGAAATCTAAGCATTGTTATTAAGTGAGCATTCCATGCAGAATCGCCCTTTCTCTACCATCATCATGCAGGATGAAAAAAAGGAATGAGGGAAGCAATAACCACCCCACTCAGAATATCCAGATCCTCCATATTTTTCTTTCAACACACACTGCTAATTTGTCATTAGATACCAGGGCACTGTACCCACTCATGAGTCCCCTGGGGTCAGGTGGTACTGGGCTCATCAGGACCTTGTCCTCTGGCTGTCAGAACACTGCCCTTCTGGAAAGTCAGTGTGGGCGGGGTCCCCCCTCCCACCATCCCCAGCCCCCATTTCAGATGCAAAGTGCACATATGGCTCATCTCCATCTTTGGGGGAGGTTCTGTCTAAAGTCCTCCCAAAGATTCAGATTGTATGACAAATCACGTTCTAGACTATCGCTGTGAGAAAGGGCTGGAGCATTTGCATCATTACCCCCAGACAACAGCTTCATTAGGCTGAAAGAGAGGTTTGCAGCCGCAAAAGCTCTGCCACTGACCTGGGCCTCTCACTTCCCCATTGTCTGTGGGCTCCAAGGCTCTCACTACAAACCATATGGTCCGTTTGGGCATCTCACACTGCCTTCCAGGAAAGGCAGGCATGTTGGGAAGCACTTGGGGCAAGCCAGAGGCCTGCCCACATGATCCCAGGTGTCATCTTGCCCCAAAGTGGGGTCAAACTGAACCAGGAGAGAGAAATTGCCAGAGCTCTGAGGGGGCTGAGCTCTAAAAAGCAGTGTGTGGGCCCAAGAGGGAAGGAAAAAGCCTCCTTAGCCAGAAGGCAAAGGAGATAAGAGCCTTGGCATTTGTCCCCTCAGAGAGCTGGTGGCCTGTTGCTCCCATACCATCTGAGAGCATGTCCGACAGCATCTTGGTGTGGAGAGCACCTGCATAGCAGCGCTCATGCTAAGACAACCCTTTCTTTACCTTTACCTTCCTTGTCCCCCAAATATTTGGAGACCCCCTCAAGGACCCCAGACTCCAGGCATTTCTCCCACGATGGTGATAAGCAGATCTATAATCTGACAGGCTGAAGTCTTAGGCAGCCATTCCCCTTCTCCAGTCCCCAGGACCAGCTCCCAAATCCCAACACCCTGAAAACCAGGTTGTCCCTTGAAAAGAATACCCTTGAGGCCAGCTTAAAGCTGGGGGACAGGGCTGTGTGAAGCGCCCCAATCCCTATCTCTTCAAAATCCCATCTCTTTGAAACCACTTTGATTCAAGCCCTTGCGAGATTCCAAACAGATGGAATTAAACCCTAAAATCAGCACAGTCACACAGGCCTAGCTGGGGACTACCGGGAGCCCAGCTCTCCTGCCCAGAGGTGGCCCAGGCTGGCTCCTGGTGACCTGGAGCCAGTGTGCCTTCCTCTCATAAAGAAATGGGCCAATGTGGGCCTAGCCTGCTGTTTCAAGAGTAGGGGAAGAAAATCAACTCTCTGGTGCAACACTTCCACTCCGCCAACGCCAATGGAGCAGATTAGGGTCAGGATTACCATTTTAAACTCGACCACATTTTCTGACTCAAAGATCTTCTCTCGCTAATCCTATTACTATCCTTAGGATTATTGCTTTACTCACTGCAGAACAGATTCTAAAATAAAATTGCTTAAAGTTGCCTCCTGTTTTCTCGTGGCTTCTTTCTTGGGGTTTGTAGCTTGTTAAGGAGACGACTTTTTAAGTCGAATCTCACATTATTTGTCTCCTTCCCTGAGCTAAGCGGCGGTAAGAAGACGGGCGACATGGTTCCTTTATTCCCGCCCACGCCTGCTCCTAATTCCTGGTAATTTATCCCATATTAAAACTTCTTTAAGTAAGAATGGACAAGCATCAGCACCTGCTATGCAAATGCGGCCAAATCCAGCCCGAGCCAGGGGCGTGCGCGCCGGCCGACGGCGAGCGGCCATTCAGCGCTCCCAAGGCGCTGGCGGCCCTTCATATGGAAACCGGGCCAGGTCCTGACAGATTGCGACGTGCTCCTCCGAACCGGGCGGGGGCCGGCGGGAGGGGACCTCGCGACAGAACTCCCTCCAGCCTGGAAAACGCCCTGCAGGGAATATCTGGAGCTCTCCCTTGGGCTTCCTTAACCCGTTTTTTTCTTCGACCCATCTTTGATTGTTTTTCTTAATGAAACGCCCTACTTTCCAGCCAACACTTAGATTCCCCGATCCCCGCGACGGTTTCATCCGTATTCTCTCCAGAACGTCTGACATTTCCTAAGCGTAACAACGTCTCCCAATTTAACGGAGGCGCGGTGGCCACCGGGGCGGCCCGACCTGGCCGCGGGTCTCCGGAATGGGGCTTGGTGGCACAGGTGTCCTCTCCTGGCCCGGGGAGCCAGCCGGAGGAGGCCGGCCCGGCTTGCGGCTTGGCGCGGGGTGTCTGCCGGATAACAAGGATTAGTTTGCTGGGGACCTTTGAAGCCATTTCTCTCCTCACGTGGCTGGAGGCCGCGGAGCAGTCCCCTCTCGTGCGGCCCTAATCCTGTCACGCGGCCCCAGCGGCGGGCGGCCCGGCGGTGACCCGGTCCCAGATTGCCCGCCCGCCCCCACGCTCTCTCCAAGGCCCGCGCCGTGGGAAGAGCTGGGCGCGAGAGTAGTCTGCGCGGGGCTCGGGAAGACCCCCTTCTTCCAGCCAAGGAGTCTTTATTTGCGGTTCCATAAAAGAAGCCGAGAAACGCAGGCTCTGGGGCCAGAGCCGACCAGCGGAGGCGGCAGGGAGGGTGGGGGCAGCGGGCGCGGCCGGCGGCCCAAAGAGATGCAAAGTGATAAATACATTGTTTAGCAGCCGCCCGCTGGAAAGCTCGGGCCCTTGGGGGCATAGAAAATGAGGCACTTTCTTCCCCCTTTAACTCAAGGGGAGTACCAATAATTCATGTATGTTATAATTCTTCACTGCCCCTAGGTAGTCTGGGAAAACTGGAAGAAAAGAAAATGCCAGAAAGTTATGGTAAAACTTAAGATGCGGCCGAAGTCGCTTTCTTTGCCCCTGCTGCGAGTGTTTGAATAAGAAGAATGCTCCTGGACTGTAACAAGCAAAAAGAATGAAGAAGACAAAAGATTTCCAGAAAAAGGTTTAGCTAGAAGACAAGGCAAGTGAAACTGAAAGGAGGGAAAAAAAGCACTTACAATGGAACAATAAGTGTACTAATCGCTTTGATATATTATACAAGCCCAAAGACCCAAAACATTGTGTAATTATTTATAAATGACTTCTCCACTCCTGTGTATAATGCAGAGGAAAGAATAAAACTGCAGGCTACTCTCTAAACTATTTCTAAATAGACCTGGTTCAAAAGAAGGCAGAAGTGTTTGAAATAAAATAATTAATGGTGGATTTTATGGTTGTCTCATTAAAACATTTTAATTACTACAAACAAAATGCATCTGTGTTCAAACCCAACATGAATTTATGTAGTTGAGCGTTAAGGTAGAGAAAAGCAAAAGGAAAACATTTCAGCTATTTCTTCTTTCTCTGTGTTTATTTCTGAATTCTCTCCATAAACCAATAGTTAAATTCCATTAGGATAAATTTCACTGCGACTACTGTTTTACACACAGAAGAAAACACCCTCACACAGTTTTCCCACACTTGACCCACAAGCATCTGGGGGGGGGGGGCATGTTTAATCTCAACTGAAGAAGTCCTTAAGGCTTCAGAAACATGAAAGCAGACAAAAATGAAACTGCTCAGCAAAATTAACTCTGGCTTTGGCAATATACTGTGGCAGGTGCAGCCTGGATTTGGGGAGCTAAATCTAGTGACAGCAACAGCAGGAGCTACGTTTTGTTTTGGTGTGTGTGTGTGTGTGTGTGTGTGTGTTAAATCTGAGCCCAGAAGATTTAACTTCAAGAAATCTACAAAAGCAAAATTCAGAGTCTCTGAAGGAGATTCTGGATTGATTCTAGCCTCAAGCAGCTGATGTGAAAATGATTCCATGCCTCACTGCTGGGAGTGGGGGGTGGGGGGGTGAGCACCTTCTGCCTGCTCCCTCTTCATTTCAGGGCCTGCACCCTCATGGGCCCTCCCTGCACAAGCGTGCACACCCCCTTCGCCTCCCCCACTCTACTTTGGGCACAAAAAGGACATTGTTTCACCCAAGACTGGCCCAAACTGCAAACACACTGCAAACCTTGGGCCAGCCCAAGCTCATACTGTCCCCCTACCAGGCTTGAGAACTCCAATCAAATTTGAAAAATTCTTGTAGAAAGAATTGATTTGGCTACAGAATTGCCCAGTATATTTTTAGAAGATATTTCTTATACAGCACTAGAATAAAGTAGATTTGCACCAGGACTTCCCCTGGAGGCCAAGATTCATCCCACACGTAGGCAGACTATACACAACCAAATACATCAGTACACAATGCCACCAAATATTCAAGCAGACATCTCCGAGGTGGGAAATGCATACAGCCGGCACTGTATTTAGCAGGGCAGGGGCCAAGGGGGCCTCCATGGATTTCTGGAAACCATGGATAATTTGCCATTTTCCTTGCTCTGTCACTGAAAGACCCCTCTGTTCCCCCCTCCTGCCTCATACCCCCCTCCCTTTTACCCCACCCCTTACACAACTGTCATGGGTCATCAGTAAAGAAAATAGGGAATTGTTTCTCCTTTCCATTCCCCCCAACCCACCCTGCTTCTCTTAGATGGAAACTCATATTTGTGAACTAAAAGGAACTGCGCGCCCTAGGTCCCACATCATCCTTCATCCCTTTCTCTTGAGTAATTGCACCTTTTTCTTCCTTTTTTCTTAAAAGACTATATTTTCTTTCCAAAATGCCACCCACTAAACCAATGCCATCCCTCCCCCTCCAGGTAGCTCCAGAAAGAAAATGATGATGGAAGCTGAGCAGTCTTGTTTACAAAGAATGGCCCTCTCCACAGCTTTACTTTGTGCAAAAATTTCCATCAAGGCTGCCCCTGTGGACATCAGTATTGCCCAATGGCCTTATAAACAGTGCAGTGAACTTCCCTGTGCCCAATACCTGGATGGATGAGTGGCTGAATAAGGTGCCTGCACCATCCACCTCTCTGATCATAAACTGCATCTGAGAGCTCATGTGTGCTGTAAAAAAGAAAAAGAAGTTTGTGTCGGGTCGGTGTGGCTCAGTGGATTGAACGTCCTCCCATGGACTGAGAGGTCCCAGTTAGATTCCCTGTCAGGGCACATGCCAGGTTTCTGAGCTCAATCCCCAGTAGGGGGCATGCAGGAGGCAGATGATAGATGTTTCTCACATTGATGTTTCTATCTCTCTCTCCCTTCCTCTCTAAAAAAATCAACAAAAACATATTTAAAAAAAAAAAGAATTCTGCTGTAACCCCATGAAATTCAGATCTACGTGTAGGGGCCATAGCACTCTTGAAATTAATATCCTATCTAACCAACTGAAGTAGATGGGGAATGATAAAACAATTTGGGAAGGAAGTATAAAATGTGATGGTGTCCTCCCCACCACCCCAATACATTCAGATTATCATCCCAGCACTTGTAATTATAGGACACTAACCTCTCAGCCTTATTCCCATTATAGCATCTCTAAAAGATAGTTTACTCTACTTCAGGGTTACAGTATTTCTAATAAATGAAAGGAAAGGTGGCAAGGAGGCCATTTGACTCAGCCTTATGTCCATAAAAGAGCTCAAAGGCTGTGGGTACTAACTCCAAATGAAGTCATACACTTGGGTACTGAAACACTGACAGGGCTGGAGGAAGAAAATGTGCAAACACAAATTTAAATCTGGATCCATCCCTGGATCCCCATGCCTACAGGCACTATAATTCAATGTTCATTTTAAAATCCTGAAATTATTTGTGAACAGCACAGACTGCTTTGTATTTTCATGTTGATCACATTAATTTGTTACATGTAAACATTTATAATTTGCCACTATCTTCTCCTCTTTTAGCCTTTCTTCATTAAAAAAATACACCAAAAATCCCAAAAGACCCTGAAAACATCAATCAGATGCCTTGCTCAACCGTGAGAGCTTCTCCCTCCCATCTCTCCAGAAAGCTGGTTCCTTAACCAGTGTGTTAACATCAGAAAGGTCCTCTCCATAACAAACTGAGAGCACACTGCTAGTTCCACAGTGGTCCTGAGTCGGATCTCCAGAGCTGCCCAGAACAGTTCTGCACCTTCTGGCCCTTGCATGCCTTTCAAGGATCCTCCCTTCACCTAACTCCCCCAGCTGTCAGACAGGCAGGCAAAGCCACAGGAGGAATCCTAGCCTTGGCATCTTGTGTAGCACCTCTGAGCTGTCACTGAAACATGCCCGATCTGCCTCAAGGGCTTAGGCAAGCACAAGATGAGAGGGTGGATGGTAAAGCTAGATACTTATTCCAATATGAGGGGTAAACAGAGACTCTAGGTATCAGCAAATAGTGACCACAGCATGTGGTCCAGATTTCCAGAGATTCTAATTCTGAGCATCTAAGGTGGAGCTCCCCCCTCCCCCCCACCCATCATCACTGCCACCTCAGGTGACTACTGTGTGAGAAACTCAGGCTTAATCCAGTCCCTTGAGACATCTGTCCCACTCAGCAGATCGGCAGCTGGATGTTTCACACATCAGGCAGCCAGAACACCTGGTGCAGCCCTCACCACCTCGGCGCCTGCTGTGGTTGGATTTATTACATGCCCACATTGCATCCTATTGTGCTCTGGGAATGAGAGCTTCCACAGATGTGCTCTGACTAGGCATCAAGGGATCTGGAGGGTGGGAGAAACTTTCATCCTCCGCAGCAAGGATACATAACCTCCTAGAAGGGTCCAGCCTTTTTCTCTTGAGGAGAAAACTCATAGAGAACAGGTCTGAGCCTAAGCTACCATCTCATTCTCATTCTCCCAGGGTTCAGCTTCATCCTCATTGAGTCCCTTGTAGGGGGGGGGGGGCGCAAGGCTCAGATGCACTTATGAAAAGCACTAGCAGCAGGCACTAATGGTTCAGGGAGGAGCTGCCGCATGCAATGCCCAAGAGCCAGGAGCAGGCAGGGCAAGGCTAAGATGCTGCCTGGTCAGGTCACTAAGGCATAGGCAGAGGAAGAAACAAAGCAGTTGAGAGCACAGAGTCACTGCTAGCTCCTAAGTTGCCTTTGTGCACATGTGAAAAGCATAATTCTCTGGGCAGAGCAGTCCCACATCAGGGTGCATGGCTTGGCAGGTGGTGGAGAGGCTAGATTTTAGCCACCTTTTCCCTGGATGCCCTTGTGCAGTAAACCATTGGAACAACTATGACAGTCCTACTCAGAAAGAGCAGCAGGAAGGTGAGAAAGAAAGGAAGAAGGAAGGCCACCACAGCCATTCAAGGTCCAGCACAACTTCCCCCTACCCTTTTCTCACTAGGTCCCCACAGAAGGCCCATCCAGACTGGCCAACAGATCGTTGCCACAGTCATCCCCACTCCTCCCTTCTACCTAGACTGTCTATTCACATCCCATCCATCCTTCAAGGCCTTCTCAAGACCCTCTCTGCCAGGAAGCCTCTTCTGACCACCTCTTCCCTTTTGGGGGGGGTGCACAGTGTTCCTTAGATTTGTTCTCTTAGTGGACCCTCAACACTTCTCTCAGCCAGTAGCAGGTCACCTTTCTGTGGCCATGTCTCTCCTGCCCCAAGACTACAGTATGTCTGACTCTCCAAGACACCTGGCACAGGGCAGCATGCAATGGGCACACACTGTATATGTATTGATTAATTGTGAGGAAAAAACATGGAATGACAGCTGAAAGGACTCCTGAGTCTGGCCCTAGTTTGACTACCAGTGATCCCTGGGGTGACCTGGAGAAAACACCTCCCCATCTTCCACCTCAGTTTCCCATGTATGGGGTGCAGTGGATGGATGAATAATCTCCAAGGGTTCTGCTGGCATTGAAGCCTAGTTTTACTAGACTCAGAGATCCTGGCCCCCATCAGCCAGGTTTTCACCCTGTTACTTCAGTGTCTAGCATAAGTACTTGGTCCAGAATAGACAACGATATGGTATCTGGGTTGTCTGAGTCTCTACGCTTTGGCAACCTGAGCATTTAACTTGGTGTTTTATTTAGTAAACCACAGATATCAAATATGGCCAACTCAAGCAAAAAAGCCCTACTGTGAAAAGACGTACTATGAAGTTTCTTGTGCAATCAATGGGAAGGCTGGAGAACCAAGTTTGGAAAACAGATGTGTGTGTGTGTGTGTGTGTGTGTGTGTGTGCGCACGCGCTGAAGGCAGGCACAGGGAAGAGCTAAGTCAAGACGCCCACTGGCTCCTGGATACCTCTTCTACCACTGGTCACTGCATAACCCTAACCAGTTGCTGCCACAAAACAAATGTATTCTGAACTGCCTAAGTTCCAAATGAGGCATGTGACTGTCATATGCCCACACCCTAATTGCCATAAATGAGGAAAGAGGTGCTCACGCATTCAAATTCCTCAATAGGAAGGCTCCTCAGGTGCAAGGCAGTCAAGAAATGACAATGGTCACTCTGATGAACCTGTTCCCCTGACCAAACAGATTCTTTCCTCTAGGAATTTGGAAAAGAAGCTGTAGTATGTTGAATAGTGGCTCCCCAAAAGATATGTCTACCTAGAACCTCAGAATGTGAACTTATTTGGAATAAGGGTCTTTGTAGCTAGAATTAAGGTAAGGAATTCAAGATGAAATCATTCTGGATTGGGGTGGGCCCTAAATCCAATCACAAGTGTCCTTATAAGAGACAGAAAAGATGACACAGAAACACAAAGGAGAAAGAGGCAGAGATTGAAGGGTGTAGTTACAAGCCAAGGAATGCTAAGCACTGCCAGGAGCCATTGGCAGCTAGGAGAGGCACAGAATGGATTCTCCCTTAGAACTTCCAGAAAGACCCAAACCTGCTGACAATTTGATTTCAGAATTCTGGCCTCCTGAACTGTGAGAGAATAAATTTCTGTTGTTTTAAGGCCCCTAGTTTGTGGTAATTTATTACAACAGTCTCAGGGAAATAATACAGAGGTCCAGAGATGTCATCAAATCCAAGCTGGTGGGAGTGCACTGGGGCCATGGGAAGCTGAAGCAGGGAAACAGAGGCAAAAAGCAGATTGAGGACACCTGGGCTACTGCAGGCTCACACACATGCCAGCAGCCCTTGGGTTCCTTGAGATGCCCAGTAGCAATCAATAATTTTTGTTTCTTGCTTAAGCTGACTAAAGCCACTTTTTATGACTTCTAAAACACCTAAAGCCCTCATATATGACTATGTCCAGCCTTCTCCCCACCTGGTGGGAGTGCATGGGAAGTGCAGCAGGGGAAGGGAGGACTGGGTAGAGTCCACTGAGCCAGAAGACAAGTACCAGTCAGCCAAGCAAGGTGGGCTCTGCCTCCAGAGAGCAACTCTCCAGAAAGGGAACAGTGTCCTAGGCAGAGTCTGCTCTGAAGACAGCAGGCCAGATAAAGGACTGAGGCCACCACCCACATATCATAGGGAGAGGGGTAAAACTTTGCTAAAAGTTGTTTATTTTGTTTTCAACCCCACCTCCATAATCTGGTACTGTTTGGTTAGTGACTGTTTTCCCAAAAGTACAAAGTTGGGGGTGCCTGGGCCTCTACTGCTCCAGAGTGAGCATTGGTGACCAGAGAAAAGTGACTCCTGACATGCAGAATGAAAACCTGCCAGAATAGGAGCCTTTACTTCACTAAGGGGAGAAAGGGGGGGGCGGGGGAGTGCCTGCTACCCTCCTGTGCCAGGAAAGTCCTGTCCCCTAGCTGGGTTCCACTGGATGGGGCCTCAGAGGACGTAAGCAAAGAGACTGCAGGGAAAACTGGAGGTCGAGGTGGGGAGGAGGCTTCAAGGGCTCCCCCGGGGAATGGAATTCCAACAGTGTTGGGGGTGTTGGAGGAGGTGTTGGGGAGATTAGCCAAGGTTTCACCAACTTGGGAAACCATCCTTTCCTTTACGTACTTTTCGAGCAGTTCCCCACCCTCCCGCCCCCAGGTGAAGGTGAGCAGAGCCATTCCACTAGTTGGATAGGGTTTTCCCCGGGTTTCGAGGGCCTTGCATCTCGAAACCATTCATCTGGTGGTCCATTACAAAAGTACCTTGTCAATTGTCCCACGAACATCTCACATAAAACTCAACAAGGTAGATTTTGTGCACCATTTTACAGACGGGGAAAGTGAAGTCAGATCACTTGCCAAAGTCCCAAGGCCTGGAAGAGGAAGCGAACCCAGGATCCCAGCTGGCTCCAGGTTTCCGCTACTCGCTGCTGCTCACACTTTCCCGCGCCCCGCCTCCCCATCCCACCCCAGCGAGGGGCGCCTGGCCCGCCCCCGGAGGAGCGTGCCTCCGGCTGCTAATCGCTGGCCGCCCCCGCCTCCATTTTCACTGCCTGGAGACGCCAAGGCGGCTTAGCCCGGAGACCGCTCCAGGGCCGAGAAGCCGAGGATTGGCCCGCGGTAATTACGGGCACGCTCCGGGAGGGGGGAGGGGCAGGGGCGGCCCCCCGCGAGCATAAATTATGCAAATACCCAGGCGCCGCACGGGGCTGACCTGCCGCCTCGCTCCATTCACCGGGGCTGCCTCGGGGGCGGAGGTGGCCAGGGAGGGGGGCGTCTATTGTTGTGCTGGGTACTTAAAGGGTCCTGAGGCCGGTCGTGTGCCACACTCGGTACTCACACGAGCTGATCTGATTGCCGGCGAGATCACTCGGGAGACCGACTGGAGCGTGGCCCCTGCAGGCGAGGCGAGGAGGAGAGGCCAAGTTTCCAGTGCGCCCTGAGCCCTTCCAGGCCTTCGTGCCCGCAGCGGGCGCAGAATAAGCCGGGGTCGTTCGGAAAGTAAGTGCACCTCGGTGGTCCTGCCCTCAGCCCGGGCTCCTGCTCTCTAAGCACTCTATCTTTCCGTTGGTCCTGCCCGACGCAGAATGCCAGCCCCTCTGGAGACCTGCCTCTCAGACCTCGACTGCGCCAGCAGCAGCAGCAGCGACCTATCCGGCTTCCTCACCGACGAGGAGGGCTGTGCCAGGCTCCAACCGTCAGCTTCTTCCTCAGGGCCGCCTGTGCCCGCCCGCAGGGGCGCACCCGGGATTCCCGGGGCGTCCAACACTCCCCGGGCACAGGAGGACGAGCAGGAGCGGCGGCGGCGCAGGGGCCGCGCACGGGTGCGCTCCGAGGCGCTGCTGCACTCACTTCGCAGGAGCCGGCGGGTCAAGGCCAACGACCGAGAGCGCAACCGCATGCACAACTTGAACGCGGCGCTAGACGCGCTGCGCAGCGTGCTGCCCTCCTTCCCCGACGACACCAAACTCACCAAGATCGAGACACTGCGCTTCGCCTACAACTACATCTGGGCTCTGGCCGAGACTCTGCGCCTGGCAGACCAGGGGCTGCCCGGGGGCGGTGCCCGGGAGCGCCTTTTGCCTCCGCAGTGCGCCCCCTGCCTGCCTGGGCCCCCGAGCCCGGCCAGCGACGCAGAGTCCTGGGGCTCTGGTGCTGCTGCCTCCCCATGCGCCGCAGCCTCCTCACCACTCTCTGACCCCAGTAGCCCTGCCACCTCTGAAGACTTCTCCTTCGGTCTGGGAGACCCCCTTTTCTCCTTCCCCGGCCTGCCCAAAGACTTGATCCATACAACGCCGCCCTGTTTCATCCCTTACCACTAGGCCCTTTTTGGACACCTTTACCTCCCCGACCCCCCAGGCAACAGGCAGTAGTAGATGGGGCCCCAGCTGCAGCCTTGGGACCCCCAGTCCAGGCAGAGGGAGGAAGCGGGAGCTTTAAAGGGATGGGAGATACCTGAGCCACTTGTTAGGTCGCTGCACCCTCGCCACGGCTGCCCCCTTGGTCTGTTTCTCCAGCCCTCAGCCCTGGGCCCCTCCTGCCCGCCCCTAGACAGCCTTTCCTTTTGCACTTTCTGAACTCCACAAAACCTCCTTTGTGGCTGGCTCAGAGCTGACCCCAGCCACCACTTCAGTGTGATTTAGAAAAAGGACAGATCAGCCCCTGAAGACGAGGTGAAAAGTCAATTTTACAATTTGTAGAACTCTAATGAAGAAAAACGAGCATGAAAATTCGGTTTGAGCCGGCTGACAATACAATGAAAAGGCTTAAAAAGGAGAGACAAGGAGTGGGCTTCATGCATTATGGATCCCGACCCCCACCACTGCAGGCTTGGTCTAGGAAGAACCCGAGACTCTTGCGTAGCTATTCAGGCACTGGGCTGGAGAGTACTTTAATTTATTCAAGATGCTTCATTCATATGAAAATGTATTTTTGTACATAAAGAGTTTATTCTATTATAATGAGCTATCAAAGTTTACATTTTTGTACTGCAGATGTTTCGTGTAAATAAAAACTAAGTCACCAAGTTTCTTGCCTAATGTTGGTGTCTCTCTGGGGCTTTTCTTTCCTTCCCCTGGCCGTTCAACCACTAAAGTGAAACACTATCCCCACCCACTTTCAAACCCTCCAGTCCTGTTTCAAAAACAATTAAAAAATAAAATACACCTGATTTCCACCAAGAGTCAGATAAAGACAGACTAGGGAGTTTATGATCCATCATTTCCTTTCACTTTGTAAACATAAGGGAGATCTTTAAGGCTCCCCAAAGCCAATTAAGACTTTTTAGTGGGGAATTAGCCCTGGACATGCAGCTACCTGTAGAGGTAGGGGCAGTGGGAGAGCCTTTCTTTTGAGGAACTCCACATCAGCTGGCTCTGTGTTTCAAAGAGAGGGGGATTAAAAAGATCAATACAGTGTGACCACTGGCTAGGAAGTCCCAGTGACAGGTGGGCCCAGCCTGGGCAAGCAGAAGGGTCCACTCTTATAACAGCCTATTTAGAGGGGGAAATTGACTTGTAAACAATGCCTCCAAATCACTGTCCATTGAGGCTGGGATCACCCTGGCTGTGAGGTGTGGGATGAATTACGCTGATGTGGTGTCCCTGGGTGAGGTGTGCAGCTGCCTAAAATTGTGAGTTAGGGTGCCTGCACCTCCCCTCCCACATACACACATGCTGTGCCCACAGTGGAGGGGGGGTGACAACATGCAGTGGGCTCAGTCCTGGCTTGCTCAGCCAGTCATAGGGGCAACAGCCAAAGCTTTCATTTGCTGCCAGAGAAATCAGTCGCCCAAACTCAGTGGGGATTTTCTGTCTGCAGTGTGTTTCTCTGTTGTTTGACAATTAGCTAACAGCACTGGCCAGTAGTGACTTTTGTTTAAAATTTCAAAATGTGGATACTCGCAAGACATAGTTCCAAAAATGCTGTTGCTGCCTGTTCCCCCAACTCACAAGTTACCCCACATTAAGACCAAAACTTTTCCCCCCCTGGGTTGCCCCTTTTCATGAATATAATTATTTAATGGGAGGAGGTAGAAATGAGTTTAGGAAAATAGTATTCTATAGTGTTAGAGAAATCATATCCATTTAGGAGGTGAATAAAAGCAGAGTACCAGAAGTAAGGCCACTAATAGCATTTTCCCTTGTGGAAGTGTTTTCCCTCCTCATACACATGTCCTGATGAGTTAGATTCACAGATTCATATGCTGGGCCCCCCAGCAGGCATCACTAAGCCCAGCCACTGGCAAGGAGTCCTCTTTCAGATTAAAATGCTCCTTTTTGGAAGGTTCTGGAAAGTTGGATACCTTCTCTAACTGCCCTCAGAGTAGAGACAAAAAGTCATCCAAGAAAAGCTTTAGAAGTTATGAGGGCTCAAAACATAGTTGCTTCTGCTAAAAGCTCCAAGGAAAAAGTTGTGTCTCTTGAATGACCCTGTCTGGGGCCCCGCTCTATTGTCTGTTTCAGAATTAATTCACTCTACTAGCTTTGCATTTTCCTATAGCAAAAGACACAAATGGTCCACATCAGATTTTGTGGCCTTTCGTGCATAGGATGCTAGAAAGTAACTGTCTCCAGCTTTCTAGGGGATTTAGGTCGGGTCTGCGAGAATGGCAGATCCCCTATAGAGACTCTGCTCAGCCATGGCGTAGGTGCACATGTTTGGGCCAGAGGAAGAAAATGCCCCACTATGTTTATCATTGTCCAAAATCCTTGGGAAAACCAGCAGCAAACAAACACTGCGAATACCCCTGGAGCTCATGGCTGCAGTAGGAGCTTTGTCTCATTCAACTGTACATACCCAGTCATGAAACAGAAAACCTTACCACCCCTGGGACTAAAGACGAGCAAACCTTATTCCAAAAGTTGCTGCCAAAATACACTAACAACTCAAGGTGCAGAGCACCTTCCATCTAAAGAAACATCTTTAACAACATGGGTTGTTGGGGGCATTCTACCCCTGCCAGTTAATACTGTTCTTCCAAGGAAGCAAGTATGTATATGCAGCCCTTGGAGCTGCCAAATAGAAGAAAAAAAGAAAGGTGATTAAAGATGCTTATCCTCAGCTCAGGAGCCTCTTTCTTCCTGCAGCAAACTCTTGTTCATCCACTGGCGTCTGTGAAGGCAGGCTGGGGGTTACTGGAGTAATCAATTACAGAGCATAGAACTTTCCGCTGACAGCCATGTTTCACTTCCTCAACAGAATCGTCACTGAGGAATTATCAGGCACTTAGGAAGGTTTATTTATTCTCTACCCTGATCTCTCTATTTGCTTCTGTCCTGGTGTAACATGTCTATTTTACACAATGCTTCCAAGCCTTTGAGATACCAGGACAGGGAAGACTGGGACAGCATAGCAAAATGAAGCATTCACTAAGTCTCTCATTTCTTTAATGATCTTTTTTCCATTTATTTAATTTTTAATTATTTTTAATTTTTATCATTCTTATTTTCAATTACAGTTGATATACATCATTATATTAGTTTCAGGTGTATACCCCAGTGATAAGACTTTTTACATAACTTAGTAAGTGATCACCCCAATAAATCCCACACTCATCTAGCAACATGCCTAGATATTAGAATATTATTGACTATATTTCCTATGCTGTACTTTACATCCCTATAACTATTCTGTAACAACCAATTTGTAGTTCTTAATCCCTTCACCTCAACAGCATAAAAAAGAACCAGTCAGAAATGAAGGATACACTAACTGAAATAAAGCATAATTTACAGGGAATCAACAGTAGAGTAGATGAAGCTAAGAATCAAATCAGCAATTTGGAATATAAGGAAGCAAAAAACACCCAATCTGAACAGCAAAAAGAAAAAAGAATCCAAAAAAAAAAAAAAAATGAGGATAGTATAACGAGCCTCTGGGACAACTTCAAGCATGCCAACATTCGCATCATGGTGGTGCCAGAAGAGGAGAGAGAGTGAGAAACTGAAAACTTATTTGAAAAAATAATGACAGAAAACTTCCCTAATCTGGTGAAGGAAATAGACATACAAGTCCAGGAAGCGCAAAGAGTCTTTAATGATCTTTATCAAGCCCTGCTGTGTGCTGAGCACCATTCCAGGCACTGTGGTGACAAAGACCAAGTCCACTCAAATCCTTTAATTTACATGTTAGTGGCAAAAGACAGATTGTGGTAAATAATGAGGATAAAACAATAAAGTAAAATAAGGGGACGATGGAATGCCAGGGTGGAAGGGAAGTTGCTCTTTTAGAAAAGTAAATCAGGGAAGGGCTTTCCTTTAATGAGATGACATTTGAGCAGAAGCTCAAAGGCAGAGAGAAACAAGCAAGCCATAGCAGTATCCAGGAGGGAGCACCCGAGGGAGAAGGCCCCGATGGTGGAAAGCCCTGGCCCCCTATATGAGAGGGATGAGAAGGCTGACATGACTGGAGCAGAGGGCACAAGGGGGAACAAGGATGGAGACAGATGGGGGCTGTGCAAATCACAGTGAGTTTTGTAAACTACTATAAGGACTTTTTTTCCTCAAGGTAATTTGAGGTTTGAAATCAGGAATGATGTGAATTGACATATTTTTTATCACTAAAATATATATATATAGATATTGATTTTAAAGAGAGAAAGGGAGAGAGAAAGAAACATCGATATGAGAGAGAAACACCCATTTGGCTGCCTCCTGTATGCCCCTACTGGGGATCAAGCCCGCAACCCGCGCATGTGCTTTAACCAGGAATCAAACAGGCAACCTCTTGGTGCATGGGACAATGGTCAACCAACTAAGCCTCACAAGCCAGGGCTTGACATATACTTTTAAAGGCCACACTGGTCATTATAGGGTTAGCAGACTTTAAGGGCCAGGGTGGAAGCAGGGACCCAACCAAGTATCTTCACATTAGTCCTGAAGAAAGCCTACAGTGGTAGAAGAGGTGAAGAGTGGTCAGAACTAAGACATTTTTTGGAGACAGAAACAATAAGATTTGTTTGGGGGTACAAAAAACAGTAGAAATCAAGGATGACCCCAAGGATTTGGGCCAAGAGCAATGAGCATGCAGAACCCATTCCAAAAAGCCCACTACAAATGCTAAAGAGGAATGGTGAATTTTGTGTGAAACTGCTCATTTAGGCACCTAAAGCAAAGATGGAGACACAAGTTGTATTGTTCATAAGATATAGACAGATTGGTACTCAAGAGAATACATTTTTCTGGGCCGGGAGCTGAAGAGAAATGCCTCAGAGAAAATTCATAATGGAGGTAGAGGGAAGGTCTTGTGATGTAATGGGCAATGTTCTCAAGGACATCATTATCATTAATGTCACCATCCCAACTAACACCTTATAGTACTTACTCTGTGTTCTATGTACTGTTCTAAACATACTACACATATTAATCCATTTAATTTTCATAAACCATGAGGTCAATAATATCATTTTCTCTATTTTACAGATGAGGGAAATGAGGCACAGAGAAGTCAAATAATTTTCCTAAGATCACACAGCTAGTAAGTCATGAAGCTGGGGTTTGAACCTGAGCAATCTGGCCTGGCACCTGCATCCCTGCTGCTTCTTAGATTGTCTCTCAAGGAAAGCAAATTAAGTACAGCTAAAAAGCATCATGGGCTACAAGCTTAGCTTCCTGAGGCCAGCCTAATCCAGGAGTAAGCTTAACTATATCTAGAGGCAGGGCCACAGTTTCCATATCAGGCCTTTGACACAATTCCTACCAGTGCACCAGTCCCATGCCAAGCTGCACAGCAGGGTGAGTAGAGTTTCCCCTTCCCTCACTCACCACCTTTGGGGCCTGTGGACAGGGCGCAATCTGTACAACCTTATCCAGTAGCCCTGCCTAGAGGCAAGGATGAGTGGCTCAAATGTGCCTTTTCCCCACTGAGGTAGAGGTAGCCTGCAGAGGGTTGGGGTAAGTTCTCTGAGGACCTGAGGTATCACTGCTTCAGTTTGGAAGGCCAGCAGGGCTAAGAGCCTGGTAGCATCCTCTTATGGAAAACTGGTCTCTTCACCATTCACATTGGTGGGGGCTAGAAAGGCCCCACCCATCTTAACAAGCCTAGACTTTCTTTTGAAAAGATTTTTGGGATTGCTTCAGCCTAGGCCAAGCAGGGAATTGAGGCTCTAAAGTTCCACACCAAAGAGCCTAATAGTGAAAATCGGAGCCTAGAAGGTGCTCTTGCCAACTTTCACCAATTGCCTGCATAAACCAAGAATAAGCCCAGGGTACATTGGACTTTCAGAGCAGTCACTTCCTAGGAATAGCTCAAGACAAACACTCCACTTCAGCACTGAGCTTACCTGCTGCCCAGGAACCAGGCAACCCTGCAAGCAGGATGCCAAAACTAAACACTGGGGTTTTAGATGGCTGCGCTTACGCCATACTTTCTGGCAGCAACTAGATGCCAATACTGATTGCCTGCTGAGGTCACTCTTGTTCAGGTGAAGCACACTGTGCCATCGACCAATATATTTACTTCCAGCCTTGAGAGCATGGGACAAATACACCCAGCTTACGCCAAGGTAGTCTGAAGTCATTGAGATACAAGCACAAGAAGGGGACCAGAGGACACCACTGCTTTGTCAATTCAAATTGTATCTTTGCTCTATCTAAAGAAGTGCAGTTAGCCCTTAGTAATATGCTGCTTGGTTCTATTAAGTTAAACTCACCCCAACAGAATCTGGATACCTACTGTAAACCCAGTATGTGAGCTTGACAGATTGTACTATTGGTTCAAAATGATTGGTTCCCTCCCCACTTTCACCATACTCTCCTGTAAGTCATTAATACATCCTATCCTGTTGACTTTGGGCTTGGTCATGCAACTGGCTTTAGTCAATGGATTTGGAGTAGACATAGACACATCCGAGCAGAAGCTTTCAATGCATGTGTACAGTTTGTACTGCTTTCTGCATGAGGGCAGCATGACTGAGAAAGTAGCCACCCTTTCACCTTGAGCCCCCAAATAAGAACTACCTGCTCAAATCCTTGTCCCAGGGTCTGCTTCTGGGAGAACAAAAAAACTAGGTAGGCCAGATTTTGGATCCACTCATAGCCTCTACTCAAAGAAACCTAATAAACACATTCTGTACCAAAAACCTAGAGCTGGCTCTTACTAGAACAAAATCCAGATGCCTTGGCTTATATACCCACCAAACCCATCAATATCACTTAGGCTTGGAATATAAGAATGCTCTCATCACTCCCCAAACACAGCAGGGCCCTTCGTGGCTTTGTGTCTTTCTACCCACTTGCCTCCTATCTGGCTACCAACCTCTCACTTATCCTTCAAACTGCAGCTCCAATGGGGCCTCTTTTGTGAAGCCTTCTCAGACATCCTAAACTGACCTAGTCACTCCATCATTCCCTGGGTTCCTACCACTCAGGTCACTCTCCTAATCATTGCCCAAACTGTGAACATGTCAGTTTCTGAGAGACTTTAGACTGCTTAAGCCCAAGATATATGCCTGAGTCTTCCACATGCCCCCAGAGCCTACATCTCATCCTTCATCTGTGAGGCTCCTTTGGTGCAGTTCACAACTTCACTGGAAAATCATCAAAGTGGCTCTCAGTCTTTCTGGGAGGGTTTGAAGGTCCAGGTCAAAGAGGGATAAGTTGGTTTGTTCAGTCTTTCACTCTGTCCTAGCCATTTTTCCTGAAGGAAGAAGGCTATAACTCCACAGATAGCATCAGGGGAGGAAGGGGTGTGTAGGGGAGAAGTTCAAGCATCTACCCAGGAAGACACCCAAAAGAATTCATGATCTTGCTCTTGTTTCCACCACAGACCAGCCCAGAGGTGCCCAAAGCTACTGTGCTAAAGAATCATCCAAGAAACCTTTCTTCAAAAAATCTACATATCTGAATCTCACCTCCAAAGATCTTCCTTCAGACTTTCTAGAGTGAAGCCCTGGAATTTGTGTTCTTTAAAAAGGTGCACAGATATTTAATATGCACAGCAGGATTAAGAATCCAAGTGTTCACAAGGCACTGTGCCTCCCACAAGATCCAGTCTGTTCCCCCACGTGACTCCAATGGAGTTGGAGCCCAGATGTGCATAGACCTGGTGAGAACCCTCTCTGCATACTTCCCTCATATGCTCCTGGCACACACACAAGGGGATGGTCCTGGGACTCTCCCTTCAGATTTCTTACCATCTTAACAAGACGAACAACAAGGACAAGGCCAGTAAACCTCACTGTTTTACAGCAATACCTAACTGCTCCAAGCCCAGAATCATTTTGTTTGGAGCATGGAAACAGAAACTGCTGATTATTCACTAAAATCCATCCCTCTTCCTAGGCACATGACAATACTACATTTTCCAGAATTATTTGCAGTTAAGCGTGATCCTGTTACTGGTTTCTCTTCATTGGATCATGAATGAAAATGCTGCAAGCCACTTCTGGGACTTAGCCTTTATGGTGATGGTGAGAATCTGCACTTTTGTGTAAAATGTAGAAAGCTACAAAGAACAAAATTCCCAGTCTAAAAATTAGAAAAAGCCATAAAATCAACAAAATCATAACTTTTCTTCAGCTAATAAGAGATGTGAGGTCAAAAGGCAATTAAATAAAGTGAATTACAAGAGAGGAAAATGCCTCCAAAGAGAGACAGGGCATGTGAACTGTTTCACCTTGGGCAAAGCATGGAGGAGAGAGGTGGCTGTTAAACAAGCAGGTAAGAAGTTGGCTAAAATCTTAGAAGCCAAATGTAAACTAGAGTGTCAGTTTGAAATACGGTCAGCCCTCATTTATCGCGGTTAATCAGTTCCAGACTCTACCGCAATAAATGAACTTCCACGAAGTAGGATTCTTTATTTATATACAGTCGTCCCTTGCCACTTCGAGCTTCGACTTTCGCGGCTTCCCTCTATCGTGGTTTTTTCAAATACTATGCTATACTATATTTGGAAAAACCGCGATAGAGGGAAGCCAGGAAAGCCGAAGCATGAAGTGGCGAGGGACGACTACAGAAGAGTTCACACCCACTCACAAGCTCTTATCCATGGACCCTCACAAGAAAGATTAGGCCAGGGCAGAAGACCAGAGGGCCTCTCCTTGGTGGTGAAGGTGTCCTGGAGGTGATTGCTGCTTGGGAATAGGCACAAGCCCCACTCACTTTCCCAGATATACTATCATCAAAGCCAAAACAGTAAGCCACCAAAGAAGGGGCATTATTTTCTGTAGGATACAGACAAGGAGCTATTGCTTTTGGGGAAGCCAAACCCACCAATTTCTGGTAGAAGGGTAGGAAACTGCCTCAACCTCAGGATAAAGCAAAGATCAATTGCTGGTGGAGAAGATATAGAACAAAACACCCTCTCTTCTGGGGGAAGGGCCAGGATCCTACACCAAGGGTAAGCAAGGATCTGCTACTCCAAGGGGAAAAACAGGAAACTGCTTCCCAAGATAAACCACAGATATAAGACAGAGTCTGGGAGATGAAGAGCTAGAAATCCCCACCCAGGAAGCCAAGATGCACAGGGCTTGCCAAAGACTTAGGCTGGACCCCCTTTATATACCTAGCATTGAGAATAAGCAGCATCAGTCTAGTTCTAGTGAGAGACAAGAGCACGGAGAGAGATGCCCCTCTGAGGCACAGGCAGGCAAGAATGGCTGAAAGCTGAGGGTGAACAGGAGCACTGAGAAAAATCCTCTGGCAATCCCCTCAATAAAAATACATGGTAACAAAAGCCCACTTGTAAAGAAATTGGAAGTCTGGGGTGCACTGCAGGTAATAAAAGAAAACACAAACCAAGCTCAGCTCCTGACTAGATTGACTGACCACTGTCTCTCCATATTAATTGCATAACAACCAAAGAGGCTTGTCTAGACATAAAATTTATCTTGGTGCCTACTATTCCTCTACACATGCTGTCCAATATTAATAAAAAACTATAAGATACACAAAGAATAAGAAAAACTCACTCCCAAGAGACATAACAATCAATAGACCCAGATTAAAATATAATCCAGATGTTGAATTTTTCATATAGGAAATTTAAAATAACCATGATTAACATGTTAACGAATCTAGTGGAAATTGTGGACCAATAAGAAAGATAGGCAAATGAGGAGATTGATTACAGAAATTGACTCACATGCTTATGAAGTCTGAGAAGTCGCACCATCTGCTGTCTGCAAGCTGGAGAACCAGGAAAGCTAGTGATGTGATCTAGTCAGAATTCGAAGGTCTGAGAATAGGGGGCTGATGATGTAACTTCCAGTCTAGTCCTAAAGCTTGGGCTTACAATGTCCTAGAGAAGGAGAAAATTGATGTTTCAGTTTAAGCAGAGCGAGCCAATTCATCCTTCCATCACCATTTTGTTTTATCCAGGCCCTCAACAGATTGGCTTGTGCCCACCCACATTGGGGAGGGAGATCTTTATTTACAGTAGTTTCCCCTTATCCGTGGGGAATATGGTCCAAGACTCCCAGTGGATGCCTGAAACCACAGATAGTATTGAACTCTCTATATATTACATTTTTTCCTATACATACATACATTTTCACTTAAAGAAAGCACTTCACAGCTTCTCTTTGGCATATTTGAATTGCCAGCATGACCATTCTTGCACTTTGGGACCATTATTAAGTAAAATAAGGGTTACTTGAATACAATACCGTGAAAGTGGATCTGATAATCAACGGGGCTACAAAGTGACTAACGGACAGGAAGTATCTACAGTGTGGAGACGCTGAACAAAGGGATGATTTATATCCCAGACGGAACAGAGCAGGCCATGAGAGATTTCATTATGCTACTCAGAACAGAGCACAATTCAAAACTCATAAATTGTTTATTACTAGAATTTTCCATTTAATATTTACCGACTGTGGCTGATCACAGGTAACGGAAAACTGCAGAAAGCAAACTGCAAGTAAGGGGGGGACTACTGTAAATCTACTGATTCAAGGGCTAATCTCTTTCAGAGACACTCTCACAGACACACCGAGAAATAATGTTTTATCTGGACATCCCTTAGTGCAGTCAAGTTTACACATAAAATTAATCATCACAATGCTTAAACAAATTGGGAGTCTAATTGAGATGGTAGGGAAAAAAAACCATGATTTCAGAGATAGAGAATTCCTTTCATAGGCTTATCAGTAGCCTGGAATAGCTAAGGAAAGACTCCATGACCTTGAAGATAATGTCAACAGACTTGATCCAAACTGAAACACACACACAAAAAAGTGGGAAAACTGAAAAGCGAAAAGTGGGAAATCCACCACAGAAGACAGCATCCAAAAATTGATACAAATGAAAACTTGAATCCATACAAATAAACAAATAAAGAAAAATGATAAAAAATAGTAATAATAATAATAAAGGTAAAAGTTCTTTTAAACTTATTTTAAATAAGTTTAATTGTGTTTTAGAAAATGAGTAATACTGTATTGTGGGGCTTATATATAAAAGTAAAATGTACAACAAAAATCGTTTAGCCCTGGCCGGTTTGGCTCAGTGGTTAGAGCGTCGGCCTGCGGTCCAGAGAGACCCGGGTTCGGTTCCCACTAAGGGCATGTACCTCGGTTGCAGTTTGTCCCCGGCCCTGGTTGGTCGTGCGGGTAGCAGTCACTCGATGTGTCCCTTTCACGTCGATGTTTCTCTCTCTCTCTCTCTCTCTCTTCCTCTCTCTCCCTCCCACTCTATCTGAACAAAAAATGAAAAAAATGTCCTCGAGTGAGGATAAAAAAAAAAAAAAAATCGTTTAAGTAATGATAGGGAGAAATGGGAATATACTCCTATAAGATTCTTTCACTTTACATGAAGTGGTATAATATTCTGCGAAGATAGATTTATACAAATTAGTGATGTATATTGTAAATACTAGGAGAAAAACTATAAAAAAAATTAAAAGAGGTATAACTAATAAGCTAATAGTGGAAATAAGACAGACTAATAAAAATATTCAGTTGATGTTTAAAAAGTAGAAAAAGAAACAACGAACACATAAGATAAATAGAAATCAACTAGGAAGCCAGTAGATTTAAATCCAAATGCATCGATGATTACATTCAGTATAGATTACATTACATTGTAAGATGGGATAAAAAAGAACAAAATACATGTTATTTACAAGAAATTACTTGAAATATAAACATATAGATGGCTTTAAAAGAATGGAAAGGGAAAAGGTATGCCATGAAAATACTAATAAAAAGAAGCTACAGTAGCTATATTGGTATCAAACTAAATAGACTTTAGGACAAGGAATATTTCCAAGAATAAAGACAGACATTACATGACGATAAACGGATCAATTCACCAAGAAGATACAATAATCCTAAATGTGTAAGTACTTTAACAATGAATCTTCAAAATACATGAAACAAAAACTGATATAATTGAAAGAAGAAATAGACAAGCCACAATTATATAGACTTCAACACTCCCCACTCAGTAATCTATAAAGAAAGTTGCCCTGGCCGGTTTGGCTCAGCGGTTAGAGCATCGGCCTGCGGACCAGAAAAAGAAAGTAGACAGAAAATTGTAGCTCTGAAGATATGAATGGCACTATTACCCAACTTGATCTAATTTACATTTATAGAACACTCCACCCACACTCCAACAACAGAATATACATTCTTGTCAAGTACACATGGAATAGTCACCAAGACAGACATTCTAGGCCATAAAACAATTTCAATAATTTAAACAAATTCGAGTCATACAAAATATGTTCTCTGAAACAGTAAATCCTTATATAATTGGAAATTAAACAATATATTCCTAAATAATCCATTGTTCCAAGAGGAAGCCAAAAATTGAAAATATTTGAACTAAGTGAAAATGAAGACACAATATATCAGAAGTCATGAGATGCTGCTAAAAGTCTTAGGGGGAAATTTATAGTATTAATTTCTCATATTAGAAAATAAGAAAAATTTTAATATTTTAATATCAATAATCTAAGTTACTCCTTAAGAAAATAAAAAAAGAAGAGAAAATTTAACTCAAAGCCAGCATAAAGAAGGACATACTAAGGGCAGATTTCAAAAAAATTGGAAACAGAAAGCAATAGAGAAAACTGACAAAGCCAAAAACTGGTGTGTTTTTTTTAATAAGCTACAAAGTTGATAAACTTCTAACTAAATTGATCTATAAAATACAAGACATAAATTACCAATCGAGATGAAAAAGGGAACATTATGACAGATCATACAGACCTTATAAGGATAAGGGAATACCATAAACTTTGTGCCAATACATTTGATTAATTACATAAGTTCCTTAAACAACACAAACTACAAAAGCTTAATCAAAGAGGACTAGGCAACCTGAATAATCCTATATTTATTTATTTTTCTTTATTGATTTTAGAGAGAGGAAGGGAGAGGGAGAGAGAGATAGAGAGAAAACACTGATTGGCCACCTCCTACTTGCCCCTCACTAGGAATTTGGCCCACAATCTGGACATGTGCCCTGACCCAGAATCAAAGCCGCAACCTCTTGGTGCATGGGTTAATGCTCAACCACTGAGCCACACCGGCCAGGCTCCTATATTTATTTTAAAAGTTTAATTTGTATCCTGGCCGGTGTGACTGAGCAGTTAGAGCGTCGACCCATGGACCAGAGAGTCCCAGGTTCAGTTCCTGCTAAGGGCACGTACCTCAGTTGCAGTTCATCCCCAGACCCAGCTGGGGTCGTGTGAGTGGCAACCAGTCGATGTGTCTCTCTCCATCGATGTTTCTCTCTTTCTCTCCTCCCTCTCTCCCCCCCCCCCCCACTCTATCTGAAGATAAATGAAAAAATGTCCTCAGGTGAGGATAAAAATAAAATAAATAAATAAATAAAAGTTTAATTTGTGGTTAAAGCCTTCCTTACAAAGAAATCTGCAAGCCTAGATAGCTTCACTAAAGCATTCTGTCAGGCACGTAAGAGAGAAATAATATTAATTCTATACAAATGTTTCCATAAAAAGAATATAAGGGAATACTTCCCAACTCATTTTTTGAGACCCACACTACCCTGATATAAAACCTAGAGAAAAATATTACAAGTAAAGCAAGTTATAGACCATATTCCTCATGAGCATATATGTAAAAATCCTCAACAACAAAAAATTCCTTAACAAAACATTATTAAGTTGAATTGAGCAAAATACAGGTGAGGTAAATATATCATGACTAAGTGGGTTTTATCCCAAGAATGCAAATTTTGTTCAACATTTGAAATTAATCAGTGTAATTCATACCATATCAATAAACTAAAAAAGAAAACCTATATAATCATTATAACAGAAAACAAAAAAAAATCATTTGAAAATTTTGATATGTATTTCATGACAAAATCTCTCAGCGAACTAGGAATAGTTATAAACCTGATAAAGGACATTTATTAAAAACTTCTGTTCACATTATACTTAAGGTATAAAGACTAAATGTTTTCCCCCTACAATCAAGAACAAGACAGTGAAGTCAGCTTTCATCACTCCTATTAAACATTGTGCTAAAGGTCTAGCCAGTGGAATAAATCAAGAAAAAGAAATAAAAGGCATACAGATTTGAAAAGAAATAAGTATGTCTTTATGTGTAGACAACATAATCATCTACATCTACAAGGCTGAAAAAAAACAAAGTTGGAGCATGCATATCACCTGATTTCAAGACAATATGGTATTTGCAAAAGCATGGAGTAAAAAATCAATGAAACCAAATAAGTAATCCTAAGATAAACCCACACATATATGGTCAATTGAATTTAGGCAAAGGTGCCAAGATAATTCAATGCTAATTCAACAAATGATGGAACAATTAGATATCCATATGCAATAAAAACTAACCTTGACCCAAACTTCACACCATATATGAAAATTACTTTATTTATTTTTTTTATTTTTTTTTTTTTTATCCTAACCCGAGGACATTTTTTCATTTTTTGTTCAGATAGAGTGGGAGGGAGAGAGAGGAAGAGAGAGAGAGAGAAACATCGACGTGAAAGGGACACATCGAGTGGCTGCCACCCACACGACCAACCAGGGCCGGGGACAAACTGCAACCGAAGTACATGCCCTTAGCGGGAACCGAACCCGGGTCTCTCTGGACCGCAGGCCGACGCTCTAACCACTGAGCCAAACCGGCCAGGGCGAAAATTACTTTAAATGTAAGACTTAAAATTATAAAACTTACAGAAGAAAACATAGGGGAAAAAAATCATTGGGACCTTGGATTAGACAGAAATTTCATAAATAAAACTCCAAAAGCATGAACCATAAAAGAAAAGAAATGATAAATTAGATTTTATCATAATTAAAAACTTCTGCTCTTCAAAAGACACTATAAATGAAAAAAAAAAAACCATCAACTGGCAGAAAATACTTGCAAGACACATTCTGATAAAGGACTGGTATCCAGAATATATAATGAACTCTCACAACTCAATAGTAAGAAAACAAACAACCCAATTTAAAAACTGGCACAAAAAAAAAAAGTTGGACACTTCACCAAAGAAGAGATAAGTTTGGCCCTGGCCAGTTTTGCTCAGTGGTTAGAGCATCGGCCCGTGCTCCCGAGAGTCCCGGGTTTGGTTCCCGCTAAGGGCACGTACCTCGGTTGCAGTTTGTCGCTGGCCCCAGTTGGGGTCATGTGGGTGGCAACCAGTCGATGTATCTCTCTCACATCAATGTTTCTCTCTGTCTCTTCCTCCCTCTCTCCCTCCCACTCTATCTGAAGATAAAATGCAAAAAAATGTCCTTGGGTGAGGATAAAAAAAAAAAAGAGAGAGATAAGTTTGGTAAAAGAGAACATGAAAGATGTTCAACACAATTAGTCATTAGGAAAATGCAAGCTAAAGCCACAATGAGATACCATGACTCCACAATTCTTAGAATGGCTAAAATAAAACAGCTGACAATACCAAGTGCTGCCTAGGATACAGAGCAACTCAGACTTTCATACGTTCCTGGTGACAGTGCAAAACAGTACAACCACTTTGGAACAGTTTGGCAGTTTCTTATACAGCTAAATATACATTTACTACATGACTCAGCAAATCTACTCCTAGGTATTGACCTAAGATAAGTAAAACCATATATTCACACAAAGACCTTTCCACAAATGCTTATGTTAACTCCAAAAACTAGTGAGTTCAGGCACCAATCAACAGAAAAATGGATAAAGAAATAGGTGTCTATCCAATTAAAAGCAATCAATTGATACATGCAAGGATATAAATGAATCTCAAAGGAATAATGCTAGGTGGAAAAAAAAAGCCAGACTCAAAAGATTAAATATTGTATGATTCCATTTATATGGCATTTGGAAAAAGCAAAATGATAGGGACAAAAATATGATTAGTGATTTTCAGGGGAGAGTGGGAGAGAAGATTAATTAGAAATGAAGCAAGGGGTGATGGACATATTCTATGTCTTGATTGTTATGGTGGTTACACAATTTGTCAATACTTCATACAGCTGTACATCTTCAAAGGGTGAATTTTATTTTATGTAAATCACACTTCAATAAGCCTGACTTAATATATAAAAATGATCATGGAGAGGAGCAGTTCCTCCTTCACATTCTGTTCCCCCTTCCCATGGCTGTCACCTGAACATAATGCAACTTAGCTTCAGCCATAAGGTGGATGACGATACTCAAGATAGTGCCACATAAAGGGTTTTCAAGCACCAGTCCCTCATGAGATAAATACAGAAATTAAGGGGGTATATTTAGTAACTTTTATAACAATTTATGTTAGTAATATTTCATCTATTGTGTCTATAATAATAAAATGCTTTAGGCTTATATTTTGTATGTCTTTAGGGGTTTTCCCTTTCATTTTTCTGGTAATTAATTTTTATTATGTTTGGTCTGGGATGGATTGAAAATGTCAAAAATGGGTCCTTCACCACATAGTTTGAGAAGCACTGCCTAGGGAATAGTGGAGTGACTTGGAGGACCCTGTATCCCTGAATGACTGCATGAAACAGAGTCACCAGCCACCTGGAATACTCCTCTTGGACTCTCCTATGAGTGAGTAATATATTTTGCTCTTTGAGTCTTGGCATTGTTATGTGTCTCTGGTATAGGAGCTGAACCTTACCCTGTCTGGGATTGCCACAAAGGCATGCTATCTGCTGACTCTGAGCCAACGCTTTAGTCCCACAAAGAGCTAGAAGGAAGCTCTTTCTAGACAGCACAGGTTCAAACTATATGGGAAAGCAATCAAGGTGACCATTACTTTTCACACCAGAGAGAACCCACACAGCGAAGAGGTAAGAGCAAAAGTTCTCGCTTCAGTAGGGTACAGAGAGGCTGACAGCAAAGATGGACTGGGGAGCCATTCCAACAGCCTGCAAGTCACCAGCACAACTTCGCTTTCCCTGGCTGATTGTGGGAGGAGCAGGACTTAATCAGCAAGTACAGCAGTAGCAGTTTGAACTATAGCTGTCCCAGAAAGGTGGCTCTTGGGCCTCCTTTTTATTGGGCCACCTAGGAATGGGTGCTTCTGTTATTGAGGGTGCTCAGGCAAAGTAACTCACCAGTACAGTTCTGCCAATTCCTAACTGTTAACTTTTTTCCCCAGTCTCCTCATCTGTAAAATGGGGGATAATGATAGTACCTATCTATATCATAGGATTTTTCAAGGTTTCAATGAGAATTCATGTAAAGAGCTAAAACTGCCTCACTCACTAAAAGAGCCTGATAAATTTTAACTATTGACTGATTCAGCTGCAAGTCAATTACCTTTGTAATGAGATGATTTCTCTTTAATCACCAGATGGTCCCTATGGTGCTTAAAGGTTGTAGGCCTGATCTACAAACCTGACTAGTGTAACTTGATTCAAAAGCAGCAATTTGAGTTTAGGGGCCAATGCTATACTTCAAATGTAAAACTGTGATTAGAGGACTTAGGAGGGATATTAAATTATACCTAGTTATGGTCTGGTTGAAGCCCAGACTCAATCTCACTGCCTTTAAAAACTCTTCATATTAAGCATGAGTACATGAGTACAGTGCCTTCCAGTTTACAAAGCAATTACATCCATCACCTGATATTAGCCTCACAATGTCCAGTGAAGTAGAAGGGATTATTGTATCTATAGCACAGATGAGACAAGGGGCTCAGAGGTTAAGTGGCTTACCCAAGGTCACAGGGTTAATGAGAGGAGAAGGTGGGGCTCAGAACCACATCTGGTTCCAAGCTCGTTCCTTTTTCCCAGATACTTTCCTGACTCTACAGGCTTGCCTCACCTGACCCAGTGCACACCTTTACTACATAGTCATTTATACACTATGATTTGTAACCAAGCAAAAGATTAATAATAATAAATATACAACTAGGTTAAACCATACAAAATTGCTGATATTTGAACTACAGAAATGGTGATTTCATATAATCCAACCTAATACCTAATAGTTGTTTGGATACTTACCAGGGGTTAGGCACTAAGCCAAACACTATACAATTGCATTGGCTTATCACAATAACCCTATTATCTCCATTTTAGAGAGGAATAATCTGAGGCCAAAGCTGCAAAGTTAATAAGTGATGGGAGCAGAATTTAAATCCAGGCATTTGAGCCCAGAGCATAAGCACTTAACCACTGTACTGCCCTATCATTTATTTCCCCAGGAGGAAGACACAAGCTCCTAATGACAGAAACCATATCTGATTTGACAGTGTAGTGCTGCATGCAACATGTAGTATTCATTCATTCATTCATTCATTCATTCATTCATTCATCAAATATAAGGGCTTACTAGGCTTCTTGTTTCTAAACAATTCTCCGTGAGTCTCAAGCATTTGTACACCTCTTGTGAGCGGAGACACTGACTGCTCTTTGTTCCAGAGTACCTTTTCAAAGATATTTATATATCAAACAGCCTTGAAAGATAGTGAGTCTCCCTCCAGAGAAAAAGGCAGACACACTGTCCAGTATAAAAGAATCAGGTTCCCTAAGCTCAGGGTTCCTTTCCTATAACTCATTGTATAGGTGTCATCTGGCCCTCTTCATGTCACCGTAGAGAAATCAGGGCTTGGGGAACCATCACAATGAGGCTAATACTCTGGTTACTGCTATTGTTGTGAGTAATAAACTATCCTTTGCCTCCAACCTAAGAGTCTCATATCTTCTACCAGCACAAAACTAGCAGGGTAACTCGTTAGCTTGCAAGTAGGATACAATAGAGTTCTTGATGGTACTATACAAGTGAATTTCACAGTGTCTGTCTTCCTAGGAGCACTGTATAAGTCCTTCTTATTTTATTTTATTTCTTTATTGACTTTTAGAGAGAGAGGAAGGGAGAGGGAGAGAGAGATAGAAACATCGATGAGAGAGAACATCGATTGGCCGCCTCCTACATGCCCCCGACTGGGGATCAGGCCCACCACCTGGGCATGTGCCCTGACCGGGAATTGAACCAGCGACCTCTTGGTGCATGGGCTGACGCTCAACCACTGAGCCACACCAGCTGGGCTATAAGTCCTTCTTGAGCAAAAGATCCATTCATCTTTTCAACAAATATTTATGAATACCTACTATGTGCCTGTCTCTATTCTTGGATTTGGGAGAATAGGACAGATGGGATCCCTGCCCTCATGGATTTATCAACTGATGGAAAGACATTCAACACACAAAATATCAGATAGTGACAAAAAGATCTGCAAAGATTTTAAAAGGAAAATGTACTAAAGAGTGAGTGGAAACCACTTTAGAAGTGGTGGTCAGAGGAGGCCGCTTAGAAGAGGGGACCTCTAAGCTGACACCTGAGTGATGAGAATCACCCTTGCTCCGATCAGGAGGATGAGCATTATTACAAGCAGAATAAATGAGGTATGTTCGAAGGCCAGTGAGGAGGCCAGTATGGTTGGAGCCCAGTAAAATGAGAAGGTGGTGGAGGTGAGGACAGAAGCCAGATCATGGCTTCATGAAGTTCCAAGGATGTTTCCTGTCAAAATGAGAGTGGGCACAATTGAGTATTTTCAATTAGAACCCATCAGCCACAGTTGCAAGGATGCCACACTACAGAAGGTACTTTTTTACCTCAGCAACTCTGTCATCTATAAGGTGACCATAGCCTGAATCTCCAAAGAATGAGTATTTAACACATTAAATATATCATGGGATTTATTTTTTTAAGAGTACAGCTTCTATGACACCAGCTGAGGTCAGTCCACATGGACTCATACAAAAAAACAAAAACAAAAACAAAACCCTTCCCAGAGATAGAGATTGCATGAAAAAAAAAAAAAAAAAAAAAAAGAATCTCCCCCTGATTATGGGCTACACAAGGCCACTAACATGTGAGGGGCACTGCCAGACATAAGAGGAGGCTGAGGAAGACCTTGCAGGTGCATGTGGAGCCTGGTGTTTTTATTTTATTTTTTTTTAATCCTCACCCAAGGACATCTTTGCATGCGGGAGGGAGAGAGAGAGAGAAACACCAATGTGACACATCGAGTGGTTGCCACCCACACAACCCCAACTGGGCCGGGGACAAACTGCAACCGAGGTACGTGCACTTAGTGGGAACAGAACCCGGGACTCTCTAATCCGCAGGCCAACGCTCTAACCGCTGAGCCAAACTGGCAAGGGCACGAGTCTGGTGTTTTTAAAGGCAGGGTAGGGGGCAAGGGTAGAAGACTTGGGGGGGAGGGCTCTTGCAAATATCAGAGAACCTCCCAGAACCACTTTTACTAATGTAGCTAAAGAAAGCATTTTTTAAAGAAAAGAAAAACTCAATAGCTAAAAATGCAAATAATCCATTTATAACAAGTACCACCACAACAAATCTCTAAATACTGAAGCCAAGGGGAACAATTCAGTAAAGTAGAGCTGAACAGTGTTATGAAAAAGTATTACCTTCTAAGAATGGTTATAAAGACTATGTGAGCACATAAAGCTTGAATTAAATGTTAGGCAGAAATATATTGCAAACTTTACATACACATTGATCAAAATGATGCAAAAACTAGCTAGATTGGAGGAGTTAGAGAGATGTCAACAGTAGTTCAGAAGCGGTGAGAGGGTGAAGTTACAGATTTTTATAAAGTTGCTTACTCAATTAAAAATTATAAATGAAAGGTCTTTCCTGATTTCAAAACTTGAATACAAGTTTTGAGAAAAACATGTTTCCAGAACCAGCAAGACCTAAAATAACAGAGATGCCTCCATCTAGGAGCCCATTACTCAAGCTGCTGGAAGAGTTATTGGAAATAAAAGTGTACACCATTAGCCCTTGAATGTCCTTAGGCATTTATGGCTTTCTCTCTGCTACAAGCAGCAGTTTTAATAAGTCGCCCTGTCCAGATTCCTAATGATACGCTTTCTACATAAAAAAAAGGGCTTGTGAAACCTAATTCCTCTGACAGAAGAGAGCTCGGGTCTCTAAAGCAGCGAAGACTTCAGATTTCCGCCGGGTTTCCTTGCACCTGCCCTTGCGAGGCATGAGGTTTTGTGTGCAGAAGCCTCCAGGGGTTGAAATTTAGCCCTGTCCATGTAGCAGGAAGGTCAGCCGAAGTCACTGGGTCCCAAGACACTGGACTTCAATCTCCGACCAAAAACAAAACATCAAAACACTTCTATTCACCAGGACGTGCTTAGCAGCGCGCTGGCATTTACAAATGTAAGGCAGCACCGTGCAGCTCAGAGAGGGGGCTCTGCTTAGAAAGTCGATTGTTCTTCAGAGGTCTGACAACCTCTATCAGATCTGTGTCAGCCCGGCTCCAGCAAACACTCCAGAGAAAGGCAGCCTCCTCCAGGCTGAGCCCTGGCTGCCACCTGATACCTGAATGAAGAGCAGAGCCAGCAAAATCCAAACTCCTTTTGGGGCATCTGCTTCTGTGGGAAATGGTTTTGATTTTCTCAAAAACCATTAATGTGGAAGAAAATTAATTTTCAATTGGTCTTTAAAGGCTGATGTTACATACCCACTAATCAGAATGACAGTACTAGGAAGAAAACCTTTGCTCAATTTACCTGTGTATTTCTTAGTACTTTCCCATCTGGACAGTCCCCTTACTTTGTATTACTATTTGTTATAATAATAATAATAATTACAATAGCAGCCAACGCTAAGTGAGTATTTATTGTGTACCAAGCACTGTGTTATTTAGGCCTCACAACAAACATGGAGATATCATTACCCCTACTTTGCAGAAAGGATACAGAGGCTCAGAGTGTCAAAGGGTTTGTCCAAGAAGATTAACTGGCTAGTAATTGGCAGACATTGGACTTGAAGTCAAGCTCACAACTACTCTGGGTTCTGCCTCAGTTTTCCCCATTTCACTGTTGGTGCATGTATAGATGACAGCTCTTGAACTATATAAGAACCCCTGCCCTAAGTCTGACAGATACCAATTTAATTTGGCAAACAGTGAACAGTTGCACAACCCTCCTACCACTGGCTACCCACAGGGCAAGGAACCAACTACACAAGTAGTAACACTAGCCCAAGACAGAATGCAAATGGTTAGCAGTGGCACCAACAAGGCAGTGGGGATCTAGAAAAGGGGACAATTAACTCCAACTGAGGCAATGGGTAAGGCTTCCAAAGGAGAGAGCATCTGAGCTGAGGCTACAAAGATGGAGAGAACATTTTTGCAGTGACAATGTACTTTCAAAAAGGAAAGTTATGAGGTTACTGTAGAGAATTTAGAAACACAGAGAAGGATAAAGAAGAAAGTAAAAATTATCTTTAATTCCATCATCCAAAAGTAACTACATTTCTTTTTTTTTTTTTAATACTTTTTATTTTTATTATTTTTTTTTTTTCCCTTACCCGAGGACACTTTTTCATTTTTTGTTCAGATAGAGTGGGAGGGAGAGAGAGAGAGAGAGAGAAACATCGACATGAAAGGGACACATCAAGTGGCTGCCACCCGCACGACCAACCAGGGCCGGGGACAAACTGCAACCGAGGTACATGCCCTTAGCGGGAACCGAACCCGGGTCTCTCTGGACCGCAGGCCAACGCTCTAACCGCTGAGCTAAACCGGCCAGGGCTACATTTCTTTTTTTATCAAAATAACTCTGAGGTATATTTACAAGCAATAAAATGTATATTTTGTTGAGTATTGGCAAATGAATACACTTTAACCACCACCCCCATAAAAATATAGAGCATGTCTGTCACTCCATAAAATTCCCTCCTATCCCTTTCCTTTCAATACTTTCTTCTCTGGTACCAACCACTGATTCTCTTCCTGCTGCTTTAGATTAGTTCTACTGGTTCTAGAATTCTACATAAATGGAATCACAGATTATGTACTCTTTTGTGTTTCTTTCACTCAGGATAATGTTTTTAAGATATAATCAGTTTGTTGTGTATATCAGTGATTCAAACTCTTATTTGCTGAGTGGTATTCCACTGTATGTGCGTATCACAATTTGTTTATACATTTACCTGTGGATGGACATTTGGGCTGTTTCTGGCTTTGGCTCACATGAATAAGGCTTCTATGAACATTCATGCACAAGTCTTTCAACACATATTTTAATTTCTCTTGGGAAAACACCTAACAGTGGAGTTCCTGAGTCATTTAAAAACAGTATATTTAGCCCTGGCCAGCATGGCTCAGGGGTTAGAGCATCAGCCCTTGCACCAAAGGGTCACAGGTTTCATCCCCAGGCATGTACCTGGGTTGCAGGTATGAACCCTGGCCCTAACTGGTTGGGGACCATGCAGGAGGCAACCAATTAATGTTCCTCTCTCTCTCTCCCCACCTCCCCTCTCCCTTCCACTCTCTCTAAAAAATAGGGGAAAAAATATCCTTGGGTGAGGATTTTTTTTAAAAAAGGTATATTGTCTGGCCAGTGTGGCTCAGTGGGTGAGCATCGACCCATGCACCAAGAGGTCACCGGTTCAATTCCCAGTCAGGACACATGCTAGGTTGTGGGCCTGATCCCCAGTGGGGGGCATGCAGGAGGCAGCCAATCAATGTTCTCTCTCATCGATGTTTTATCTCTCACTCCCTCTCACTTCCTCTCTCTCTAAAATCAATAAAAGGAAAAAAAAATTTTTTAAGGTATATTTAATTTTATAAGAAACTGCCAAACTGTTTTCCAAAGTGGTTGTAGCATGCTTTAATCCTGCCAGCAGTATATGAGAGTTACAATTGCTCCAAGTACTTGCTCAGACTTGGTATTCTTACACTTTTTAATATTAGCCATTCTAATGGATGTGTAGTGACATTATATTATGGTTTTATTTGTGTTTCCCTGATGACTATTAATGCTGAGTATCATTTCATGTTCTTATTGGCCTTCCATATAAATCTTCTTTTGTAAAGTTCTTGTTCAAGTCCTTTGCCCATTTTTATATTGTTACTTTTATTAAAACATGTATTTAATGTATAAGCAGATTAATATATCATATATGATATTAATTCCCAAACACCACTGTGAGGAAGAAAGCAAAAAGAAATAAAGTGAAAGTAGTAAGTGAAAGATATTTCTTTTTTTTTTTTTTATCCTCACCTGAGGACATTTTTGCATTTATCTTCAGATTAGAGCAGGAGGGAGAGAGGGAGGAAGAGAGAGAGAGAAACATCAATGTGAGAGGGACACATCAACTGGTTGCCACCCACATGACCCCAACCGGGGCCTGGGACAAACTGCAACGGAGGTATGTGCCCTTAGCAGGAACCGAACCCGGGTCTCTCTGGTCTGCGGGCGGACACTCTAACTGCTAAGCCAAACAGGCCAGGGTGAAAGATATTTCTAAAACAAAATCAATGTCACATTTTTAAAATTTAAGTCAGAGTTTATTACTGCTGCTTATTTGTTTCCTTTGCTACGTTTTAATTGGGTTGTTTCTCTTCTAATTTTGAGTTATAAATGTTCTTTATGAATTCTGGATGCAACTCTTTTGTCAGATATATGCATTCCAACTATTTTCTTTCATTCTGTGGCTCTGCCTTTTCATTTTATTAACAGCTCTCTGACAAGCAGAGGTTTTAATTTTTATGAAGTCCCATTTATCTTTCTCTGTTGTTGTTTATCATTCATGCTTTTTGTTTCCTATCTAGGACATATTTTCCTGCACCAAGATTGCAAAGATTTTCTCCTAGGTTTCTTCTAGAAATGTTATAATTTTAGCTTTTACATTTAGGTCTATGATCTACTTTGACATAGGCCTCTTTAAGCATACTATATTCCCCTTTTTAAAAGATCTCATGCTCATTTTCAATGGGGAAGACTAGAGGCCTGAGATCCTTACCCTAATAGAGCTGATGCCAAGGGCATGAGCTGGAGTCGGATGGAGACTAGTACAATTTGCATAAAACAAATCCCCATCCTCTGACCACACACCATTCACTAACCCAAATAATAATACCATCAACTGCTGAGAGTGTTGGCTGTCAACAGCCCATAGCCACCTCCTTCAGATAACTGCCCTCAGGTGATGGGAGAAAGGAACAGTTTAGGTGGCTGCACCTACCCTTAGGCAGCCTGCATCCAGTAACTAATCAATAAAGACACAAGGTGGGACAATCTTGAGGTACTATTCACACTGCAGAGCTTCATGTGGGATCAGGCTGAGGCTGGACTTCAGCTGAACCCACATTTTTGCCTTACTTCTTCCCCTGCCTTGTCCTGTTTCCCTCACCCCTGTACAGTTTTTACCTGAGAACACTCATTCAATTAATCACTTACTCAAGAATCTCTGATTCAGACTCTTTTTTCAGGGAAGGCAACCTAAGGCAATTACCCAGGCTTTCAGAAAAAAATGCAGCTACCCCTAAAGTCTATACTGAAAGCAGAAGCTCATTTTATCTCCTCCTTGGGACTTAGTCTCCCCATCAGTTGAGGGATTTGTTAAGCTCCTTTGCTGTGCTCATATTCTGTCACCTCTAGTAAGGACTCTATGCTCTAACTAGAGATACCTTGTCCCCCTTCCTCTGCAGAAAAAGGTCCCCAGAATACACCATCACACTGGTTCTTATGGGTCATCAACATGCCTTCCACTCTGCCAGTTTTAATATAAATTATTTCAACCAATTATTGGAGATGCCTACATCACTCACCTCAGAGTAAGTGGTCCCCTGAGCTAAAGGTAAGCATCTGTTTTTGTTTATTACCCAGAATATGCAAACTTTCCGAGATGCATCATTCCACAATAGACTTGATTTGGGTGTCTAGAAAACACAGCCTTCAATTGTAAGCCCATGAAACACTATACTATAATTACAGTTTCTAGGCACCTCTAATGACCCATTAAGATGGATTTGTTAGAGACTATGCAGCCAGCAGCAGGTGAGGCTTCAGGGTCTAGCGCTTTCTCTCTCTGAGGGCAGAGACCCACCAGAAATAATCTGCTATAGGGGAAAATCATGGGGGAAGATGAGATTTTATTATGTAATACCACCACAGAGAACGCAAATCCTGAGAGTTTTACATTTCCTGAACGAAAAAGTCACTTTGAGAATGGAGAACATCTTGTGCTCAGCTTTTGGGAATGCAAATTGATACATTCACTTTGGAAAAAATGTTGACATTATCTTGTAAAGTGCTATCCATCCATTACCTGGGGCCCAGCAACTGAACTCCTAGTCATATATTCTAGAGAAACTTTTGAACCTGAACACCAAGAGATAGGTAAAAGCAGCACCGTTTATAATAGCCTCCAAGTGGAAACAACTCAAATATTCATTTTCAGGAGAATGGAGAAATTCACTGGGGTACCAGCACACAATACAGTATTAAGCATGAGTAAATACAACTATATATATCAACATGAGTGGATTTTAAATATTGAATGAAAAAACAGGTTACAAAGACTATATAAACTATGTAATACCCTTTTTATAAAGCCAAAGACAAGAGAATGATAACCATGAACTTCGGGATGGTGGTCAGGGACAGAGCAGAGAGTATACGATATAAGGTATACGACATAAAAGGGACACATTAGGTAGACATGCTGGTAAATTATAGTGGGTTGACCAATATCCCCCCACCCCAAAAAAATATGTCCAAGTCCTAACCCCTATTACCTGTGAATATGACCTTATTTAGAAATAGGGTCTTTGCAGATATAATTAAGTTAAGGATCTTGGGCTGAGATCATCCTGGATTTAGGGCGGGCCCTGAATCCAAGGACTGGTGTCCTAATAAGAGAAAAGAGCAAGATATTTGAGACACAAACACAGGAAATAAGGCCATGTGAAGACGAAGGCAGAGATTAGAGTTATGCTACCCTTAGCCAAGGAACGCTAGGAACCACCAGAAGCTGGAAGAGACAAGGAAGAATTCTCCCTTAGAGCCTTCAAAGGAAGTACAGCCCTGCGGACACCTTGATTTTGGACTTCTAGCCTCCACAACTGTGAAAGAATAAATTTCGGTTGTTTTAAGCCACCCAGTTTGTGGTAATTTGTTATGACAGCCTAAGGAAACCAAACACAGTGATGCTCTAGATCTTAAGTTGGGATGTTTCTGGGTGCTCATTTTAAAATTTTGTGCCATAACCTACATATACCTTACATGTATTCTACTGCATGAAGCAAATATTACAAAACAGTCAGAAAAAAAAGGTTAGAAAGGTTTTGCCCCACAGGGTGGGGCAGAAATAGGTTTATAGTTGTAAGTATGGAAAATAATAAATAAATAATAATACAAGAATAAACTGTTTCCCATACTCACAACTGTAGACCTACTTTTGCCCCACTCTGTATAAGCAAAACAAAAGTTCCTAAGCCTATTTACGGTTCCTGAGCGATTTCAGGAATTTCATGGGTATGCAGTCCCTACTATGTGCCAGGGGTCATACTAAACACTTGACAGATGATATGATATTTGATCCTCAAAGCAATCCTGTGGTAAATAAGTTATCCATTTTTCCGATTAAAAAAAAAAAAAAAAAACAGTCTGGGAGCAGTGAAATGCTTACCTGAGGTAAGAGCTAATAAGTGGCAGAGTGAGGATTCAAAGGAGGGTCAGTTTGCAAAGCCCGTGCCTTTTCCACCAGAACAGCCCAGCTCTCCTCTGTTACCTCAAGCCTGTTAACCTTCCAGACGTGACCAGTTATAACTCCAGGCAAAAACATTTACCTGCTTTATCTCCTATTCTAGATTTCTCTTCAGAGCTGGACAACATCATTTGAGCTCACCATTTTCACATAAATTATGCATTTAAGAGCTTTTTAACTTCCAGCACATCTCACCACAACCTATGTAGATCACCTTAAATTAATTAAAGAGTATAATTCATCCACCACCCATTCCTTCACTGGACTACTCCAACTACAGTGCTAAAAATACAGAGAACTAAGATGAAATCAAGTTTCCTCCTTCTCCTGGGGGTGGGGGTAGAGAGTAATGTTGCTTATTCGATAGCAATGGAGGGACCAGTGGAACAATCAATCCAAGAGGAATAAACTCGCCCAGCCAGTATGGTTCAGTGGATTGAGCTTTGTCCCATGAACTGAGAGGTCCAGGTTCCATTCCTGGTCAGGGCACATGCTGGGCTGTGGGCTCAATCCCCAGTAGGGGGCGTGCAGGAGGCAGCCAATCAATATATCTCTCTCACATTGATGTTTCTATTTCTCTCCCTTTCTTTCTCTCTATAAAATCAAGAAAATCATATAGTTTTTAAAAAGCTGACTATAGCCCTGGCTGGTTTGGCTCAGCAGTTAGAGCGCTGGCCCGCGGACCAAAGAGTCATGGGTTCGATTCTGGTCAAGGGCATGTACCTTGATTGCAGTTTGGTCCTCGGCCCGGCCCTGGTCAGGGTTGTGTGGGAGGCAACCAATCGATGTGTCTCTCTCACATCGATGTGTGTCTGTCTCTCTATCTCTCTCTCTCTCTCCCCATCCCACTCTGAAAATAAATGGAAAAATATCCTTGGGTGAGGATTTAAAAAAAAAAAAAAAAAAAGATGACCACAGTCAACTAAAATAAATGTTAAAAAGAAAAAGAGGAATAAACTCTAAGAAAACATTTATCCTAGTTTGCCTGGGACTATGCCCATGTTAGCGGGGAAAGTCCCATAACCTGGGAACCCCTCAGTCCTAGACAAGCCAGGGCAGTTGTTCACCCTGCCTGGGGGAAATCTTTTCTGAAGTATTTATAAAGGGTGGGAAAGAGAAGCTTAGGTCATATCTGATTCAACAATCTACATCCTTCGGAGGCCCAGCTTGAAGCCATACCCCCTCCCCACTTTTCCCTATGAGAAAAGACATTTGTCAGACCCTGAGGCCAAACCAGATGCTCCTCCACTGGAGCAGGTGCTGGTTTCATCCCTTCCCCTCAGCAATCAGTGAGTTTTGATGAATTGATAACCAAAGATCAGCTTCCAAAGCTGCATCCCAACTCCTCGGTCATCAGTGCTCAGGAGAAAAAGCTGTGGTGACACCTTGGACCAAAGTCCAAAGCGGCAGGGTGCCTGGCCCTTGGCTAACACTGGCTCTTTGGGTCCTTGCTTCAACATTATGGACAAACAGCAGGTTCACATCCCTCTGCAGTTTATAAAACTTCTTGCATACAATGGCTCAGTGGGACTTCAGGTGAACAGTGTGCACTATACAGATGGAAACAGACTAACGGCATAGGTCAAGAAACTGGCAGAGCCAGACCTGACACTGAGTCTGACGCCAAGCTTCCCACTGCTTCATTATGCCAATTCCCTCTCTGGAGAGCTCTAAGAACAGCAGGGAAGAAGTCAAGAAGGAATCACCATTTTCTTCACCTCCCACTTCCCCTGCCCCCTCCAAAAATGTATCATAATCCTGGAACACACACTCAGCAGATGGTTGATTCAAGAATAAATTCAAGGCTGCCAGATTTTCTCCACCACAAAAACCTGACACTTCTCCTCCCCCACCACCTCACACACAGGATAGGAGATGAGGATCCCTAGGGTGAGAGCCAGCACCAGGCAAGGGGCTGTACAGGAGAGGGGGTGGGGGGTACAGGACACCACAAGGACCCCTGCCCTGCACGGCTGGTTGGAGGGTTACCTATCAGTCTCAAAGAGAGAGGGCTGGTTCAAGGCTGCTCCACCCCGAGGCCTTCCCCACAGTCCCCAGGCTGGGCATGACAGATGTGCCTCCCTCTAACTGAGATACAAGTCATTTGGCTCAAAAGAAAAAACACGCGGCTCATCTTTCATTTCCCTGGCTATGAACCCAGGGTGGAGAGAGAATAGGGTGGAGACTGATCTTATATATCCTAAGATGGCTTTGTGGAGGGGGGACATGCACATGTGAACCCGTGTGTGTGTGTGTGTGTGTGTGTGTGTGTGTGTGTGTGTACAAATAAGGACTCTCTAAAGACAGGGTTTTAAAACAGTGTTTGAATCCATTTGCAGGGATTATCTACTTATCTGGGCCCCTGCTAAAAGGGCTAGACCCTGTGCTACACGTTGTTGAAGAAGCAAAGACAGGTGGACAGGCTCTGGTCTCTAGGGGAAATGAATCATGCAACCACTGTCTTTATCTTAAGTGTGCACTAGCCAGGCATAGAGTAAGTGCTGGGAGCACATGGAAGGTCACTGTAAAGGCTTTCATTGCATTCCCAATGGGAAAAAGGGGGAAAAGGGAGTGATGAAGCTCTTTTGTTTTTGTTTTTGTTTTTAAAGAGAGTAGAAGGGAGGGAGGGGGAGAGAGAGAGAAACGTCTATGAGAGAGACACTTGGATTGGTTGCCTCCTGCACGACCCCGACCAGGGCCAGGGATCAAACCTGCAACCCTTTGGTGCACAAGCTGATGCTCTTAACCACGAAGCCACACTGGCCAGGGCTGAAGAAGCTCTTTTGAAATGAGTCCCCCTCTCCTTTCCAGTAGAAGAAATCAGGTACAAAGTAAAGAGCGAAATGGATCAAGTCCCCCCTGCCCCTTGTTTTCTACTATCATATTGTCATGTGGTCCCCCAAGGCCTCCTCCATTGGCAGTAACTGGGGCAGACCACAGGTCCCCTCAGGCTCCTTCCAGATCAAACTGGGAGGGTCTGGATTTATAGAGATGCCTTATATAGGGTGCATTCACATATACAGTCCAGATGTTCTCAATAATATATTACTCTCTCAAGGCCGTGTCCTTGAAGTTGCTCCTAGTATAGGAATAGTGGGTAGAATGTATGTTCCAAGAACGGAGAGGAGGGTAAAAGCCTCTGATTGCCTGGATCCAGCTCAAGATCAACTGGCAGTCATATCCTCTTGATGACCTCCTCCACAGTCAGGGTAGCTTATAAACAACAGACATTTATTTCTCACAGCTCTGGAGGTTGGCCAAGATCAGGGTGCCAGCACGGTCAGGTTCTGACAAGAACCTCTTCTGGGGTTCTCACATGGTGGAAGAGTGGAGGGAGCTCTGTGGGGTCTCTTTTATATGAGCACTAATCCCATTCATGAGGGCTCTGCCCTCATGACCTAATCACATCCCAAAGGCTACTTATAAGGACTCACACCCTTACCCAGTTTCTAGAAATTTAGGACAATTCCAAGGTTCCAATTTATAACAATCTTATTTGCACACAGTTCCCCCAAAAACATCTTCTACAGATACGAAAAGCTACAGCCTACCTAGGACATGATGTCAGAGCCTCAGGCAGTAAAATTCTGTGAAGGGGGCTCTTTTCCATCTGATTGTTCAGTCCTGTAGCTGCTCCGTGATTCTTTTTGTTTCTCAGAACATACTGTGTGTCAAGCTTAGGCTGAGTTCTAAAGACACTGAAAGAAAGACCAGGCCCAGCACATATGTACTCAATAATATTTGTTGAAGGAATGCGAGCTGCCCTGGAATGGGTTCCTAAGATGCTTACAGAACTTTCACCTCAATAGTCAACTTAACCCTTGACCATATAAAAAAAAAAAAAAGAAAGAAAATAAACCTCTACTGTTGGCAACACCTCTGGAGCTCTCCCAGCCAGTGCCTTGCCCAGGCCCTCTCCAGGAAGAACTCCGTGACATCTCAGGTCAGCCAAGGAAAATGGCCTGCTGCTTCCCCAGGCTTCCATCCCTAGGTCTGAAGCAGGCCTCCTGGGTCTTTGTGCAGGACAGAGGGGCTGCTTCAGCCCTGCCTCCTTGAGAGATGGGGCAGCCTGAACCACTGGCCATGTCAAGCACAGCGTGCTGGGGGTAAATGACTCAGGCTTGTGCAGCTGCACACAAAGAGAGTCTTAATGATTCATCAGGGCAGCAGGGTAAATATTTAGAAAGAGAAGACCCTTTCTTAGAGTACCAGACTTTCTCTTTTTGTTCAAATTGAAGGGACTTGGTCTGAAGGGGGCAGAGCAGCCAAACCAGCACTGTGGCCTAAATGATGGAAGTGACCCAGCAGTGCTGGGAGAGCTGAAGCAACAACTAGAGTGGGGGAGCCTCCCCCAGATTCTCCAGAACACCCTCAGGGGAGCCTTTGCACATGGTGCCATAAGCCCTGCCTTCAGTCTCCTGTGGCTCTGGGAATTGTGCCCAGGACAATTTTCATGCATCTTTCTCTAAAAGCAAATGTTCCCAAGGCTCCAGAGGACAGAGAGGCTCTGTGCCCTCTCTTCAGTCCTTCCCAGTCCCCTCTTTCCAGCCACACAGCTGCTGTCCTCTCTTCAGTTAAGCAGCCCCTTGAGTCTGTTTCCCAAACAAGGCTCCAGGGCCCTCCCCTGACAGCTGGCCAACAACTCTGAGTGGGTAAATTCTTCCCATTCCTGACTCTTCACCTCAAGATGTTCATGACCTAGTTCTTAGAGGGAAAACCTTTTAAGCCCCCTCATGGTAAGAGGCCATTAGAGTCTCTTCAGAGATGTAAAGATTTTTTTTTTTTCCAGAAATAATGGATTAAGTTCCACCTGTCCGAGGTAATTAGGAAGACACAGTCCTCCCTGTGACTGTCCTGGTGTGTCTTGGTGGATGCCAACTTTAATGGCAACTGTTAGCAGGGGCCATTCTAACTCACAAAAGGGAAACAGAATCTGTATCTTGAAGACCGCCTGAATCAGCCAAGATTCGTCATGTCTCAAAACAGGCTTCATCTTTTTATAGCCTAAACCTGACTCAATGGCAAGAAATAGCATGTGGGTGAGGCCTTCCCTGATCCTCAGATCTCCCAGCAGAGCTACAGGCTACAGAGAACCAGGTTTAAGTCTCAGGTAGCTTATGGCAAAGACAGGTAAACACTCAGTAGCAATATATTCTGTATCTTGGGCTGTCTTGTCCCTCGCTGTATGAACTGGTTTTCTGTTTCTGGCAGCCCTCCACGGAAGCTGTGGTTTCTGATTCAATAAAGGTGCAGAAGAGCCACACTCTGCTTCTGTAGGGCAGCCTAAAATGTAAGGAAACCAACATGATAGCATCTGTGGACCGCTTCCACCCCACCTGCCATTAGATAGTCATTCCAGTGCGGGGCTAGAAGGACACTAGGGGCTGCTTACAACAGTCCTATCTCTACTTTGTGGCACTCTGATTAACCCACTGGCCCCCCAGCCCTGAGTCAGTGCCCATTCTGTCAGGGAAGATGGACATTTGTGCCATGTGGTGTCACCCAGTATCCATCTGCCCATCAAAACAATACTTCAATTTATTTTGGGCTTACAACCACTAGCCAGCTTGATATAGTACTAGAGTGAATAAATCCAGGTGGCCTGTAGCTTCATCATTCAAGATACAGGGCCATCCACACAGCCAGGTCAAATAGCAAAAGACTAATTTATGCAAGGCTTTCTGTGTAGACTTGAGTCCTTAGCAAGGCATAGGTAGAGTGTGTACTGCCCAGACTATTCCTGAGTGTCCTATCTCCTGTCACTCAAGACCCCAGACCACCACTGCAAGGGATGAGTACTGGCTCTAACAGATGTGCTAATTTGTCCACAACGTCAGGAGCACAAAATGGGGAGTTCAATGGTGGGTGAAGTCAGGGAATTGGAGGAAGGCTTTAGAGGGACAAATAGCATCTATTAGGCAGCCACTGGACAAGTGGAATTGAAGTCACCAACATATGCTGACACTCATGTAATAAGCCAGGCTAAACAAGCACCCAGTGGGGCTTGACATGAAAAAGGTCAAAATCCAGATGTCTTCTCTCATGATCCTAGGTGCCTTTTAAACAAGTCACAGTGCCTTAGTTTAGCCAGGCAACCAATTGATGTGTCTCTCTCACATTGATGGTTCTCTCTCTCTCTCTCTCTCTCTCTCTCTCTCTCTCTCTCTCTCTCTCTCTTTCTCCCCTCCTTTCCACTCTCTCTAAAAATCAAAATGGAAAAAAGTATCCTCAGGTGAGGATTAACAACAATAACAAAATAGGGTTTCCTGATCACCTAATTCAGACTGTTCACAGTTTAGGTGCCTCAGCACTGCCCTTACCCCTACCCTCAGGAACGAAGTTCATCAATCAACCACACCTGGAGTATATATATAAGTACAAACTGCAATGACAGAAAAGAACGGGGCGGGGGGGGGGGGGGGCGGAGGTTGACCTGGTTTAGGCAGGGGGTATGGCCAGAGAAGGTAGGTAAACATTCAGATCTTCGTTTCCCCTGACCTTTGCAGCCTCCTGAAGTGGCCCCACTTGTAACTAAGTACTTGTGGCCTCACAGCCTCCTCTTTCCAAAGGGGGCCCCCTCTTAGCCCCAGGCATTCTTGGCAGCAAAGGGCACTCCCAGGGTCTGCCTTTGGTTCCCCAAGGCTGCCTCCATGACAGGTTAGGAAATTGACTCATTAGGCTTTCATCCATCTTTTCACTGCCCACCTCGTCCCTCTCCCCAACCCTGTCCCGTCTGCATCACTAAATCAACACTGACGCCTCTCTGGCCCAACTGTGGTCCCTTGTGAGCCGGAGGCCTAACCTGCACCCGCTGGTGGATCAAGGAACCCGGAAGTACCTGGCCACCAGCTTGCTCACCTGCAGTGCTCGCCCGAGATCCTAGAGATCCGGGTGGGCAGTGGGCAGCAGAGCGACCCCAACCAGACAGAGCAGGAGCTGGAGGCCCAGCTCTGGACCTGTCAATCACTGCTGGCCCCGCAGCTGCGCTCTCTCCAAGGCCCCAGCCCACTGCTCCTCTGAGGGAGATAAACATCGAGAAATCCAATCCAGCGCAGCTTCAGAGATAAACAGATGTGCGGGGCCTGCCGGGCTGCCATCCGTCAGTAGATAACGCCCCCCGCCCCGCCCCACCCGCCAGCCAGGCCCTGCACCTGCCCAAGGCTACCGGAACACGCCTCTTGGGAGGCAAGTTGCGTCCCCTGCAGCCTGGAGAAATAGTCTCCAGCACCTCGGATAGGGGTGGGGTTCGAGAATAAAGAAGCTCCATTAGTAACAAACTCATAACAGAGCCTGAGTTTTGGAACCAAGTGCCAAGGTTAGAATCCTGGCTCTCACTGACAAATGACAGCAACTCTGAGCCTGGATGTTCTCATCTGTAAGATGGGGTAATAACTGGTACGACTTCACTGGGTTGGTATCAATTGACATTAAAAGAGGTCGCACAAAGTAAGCCTCAGTAAATAGTGGTGGCCAACATTTGCCAGCCTATAATCCAGGTAAGCAGCCACTGCAGCCCTTTTGAGGCATTAAAGGTGGCCAAAGGTATTTGAGGTGGGTGAAACCCCTGTGGCCTGACACAAAACCCAAGCTCTAAGAGAGGAGTGGTTGAATCACATCTGGAGCTGGCAAATGACAAGTGAAAGTGACACCATGGTGGGGGAAAAGGGGCTGGGAGCAGGGAGGGCTGGGGGTGGGGGAAAATCAAGGGAAGGCTTCTCCTTCACTGGTACCCAAGGCTCCAAATCCCCTAACCTTTGGGTGCTTGGGAGACTTCCTGCTCAGAGGCCCTACACAAGTCATTATTACACAGACACCCCAGGAACCTCTCTCAGGGGCCACATCCTGTGAGGAGTGAAATATGGCCCCACCCTCATGGTAAAGTTCAGGGACTCATTGGGATCAAAGACAATTGCAAACTATACACCTTCTAGCTGGTCCCTACTGTTTTCTGCCCTTTTGTGAGGCAATCATTTCTTCTCTACCCTCAGCAACTAGAATTAACCGACTCGCTGAAGTATAAAGGGTTAATGGATCTCTGGAGCTATATCTCATGTATAGTTTGATTTCTGATCCTGAGACCACCATGCTGGAAGTTAAGTCAGGGTAGGATACTCACCACCCTCCACCTCCCACTGGCCTCAGCAAATGTGGGTAGTACAGAAGTAGTTCACACAGCCAGAGGACGAGGGTTTAAGGAGAAAGGGGGTGGCTCCCAGCTCACAGGTGTGCCTGCTCTGGTTTAGCCCCAGCCGGCCCAGAGCACATTTCGAGTGTGGTGTATAGAGGGAGGTGACCTCTCAGCCACACCCTGAAGATCAGCGGCTGGGTCCACACCTAGGCTGGCATCTTTTTTCCTCCACCCGCCTGAAGTCTGGAGGTCAAAACTGCCCCAGCCTCTAGGGTCTCGGAGACTCATGAGGGTGCCCAGAACGCAGGGGTTCAGGTGAGCTAAGGACTGCACCCCAGGTCCTAGGCGCCTCTACTGGTGAAGTCAGAAGGAAATGTCTGGCCCTATGCACAGAGGCTGCCTCTGGATATCAGAGGGACTGAAGAACTAAGTCTCCATGCCCCCAGGGGCCAGTAGGGTGCACGCCTGCTCTCACCGCAGTGGGGAGCGCACAAAGGGCTCGGCAATGCCTCGTGCGTATTAGTTAAGAGCTTATTAGTCCCCTCCGAGCAGTGTGATCCCACTTTGTTCCCGAACGGCCCAAGCGTGCCCTTTCATGCTATTGTGCGCACCACGATTTAGCGGCCTTTGTGGGACTGAAAGGACTGGCGGCTTCTCGGGGCGCGCATTCCCGCAGCATGGCGGCATCACCATCCCCACCAGGCCCCAGGCGCGGAGTCTTCAGAGCCACTGCACCCTCCAGCCCGTCTTTCGTGCGCAGCAGCTGGGGTCGATGGCACAAACTGCTGAACCAGAGAATCTCTCAGCCACCTCCCCCCCTCCACCCCCCCCCCCCCGCAAGGTTCTTGCCACCGCTCCCCACCCCGCTTCCAGTCAAAGTGCAAAGTGAAAAAATGCATGCGGACCCTTTACCTCTACTTGGAGGCAATTGGACTGGGTTTAAAGGGCTATTGAGGCCTGGAGAGGCCGCCTCTCTGAATAGCTTTGTACAATGTTTGTAGAGACATTTGCATCTGTTTGCGCTTGGGGAAACGGCCCTGACGGCTCGAAGGCTCCAAGGCTCGGTAGCCAGAAAGCCTGAGGATTGTTTTGTGTCGCGCCCCCCCCCCCCCTTCCTCCCCGCTCAGATCAGCGCTGGCCCATTTCGTGCGCGGGGCTGAGGCATGCAAAACCTGCCCCGTGCAAAGATTGGGCGCCCTCGCTCTCGGTCCACTTTTAAACAATTGCTGTTAACAATGCAATTTTAAGCAGAAAATCGCCTAACTAGATTAAATCCACATGACATAAAAACCAGAAGGGAAAAAGTCCGCATCGGCACAGGAGTGTGGACGCATAACAGGATAGAAAAGTGTGAAATGCATGCAGAGGTGGAACGGCCGGCAGGTGCCCCGGCCTCCCTCAGGCCGGACAAGGGCTGGACAGTCGTTCCTCTCCCTCCAGATCCGATGCCCCTGGAGAAGGGGCTCCCCGGGGCGCAGGCGCACGACGTTAGTCTTCCACCTCGGGCGACCCAGGGAGGGGTGGTTTGTGCCCGAAATCACGTCCTTGGCTCTCCAACATCCCCGCTGCGATCCAGCCTAGGCTGCACCCTTCCCTCTACTAGGGCCGGGGCGCAGGACAAGGCTGGGGAAGCCGGAATGCCCTCTCCACTCGGGAGACTGAGCAGACAGGCTCTTTAATGGAATCGAATCAAAGTCAGGCCTTAGAAAGCCCCATTGCTATGGCAGCAGAGTTCCCTGAAAGCGACAAAGCTCAGAGCCCCTCCCTCCCTTCCCGGCCCTGCCCTCAGCTCCCCTTTCCCTGCGCAGCCGGGAGCCACGCTCGGAGAGCGCTGGGACGGGTTAATCACTGTAAAAACAAAGAGATGAAAGGCTCTCCAATTGGAGAGCTCTCAGCGGCCTGGGGAAGGGGAGGAGACCGCTAGGACCGAACTTCCCAGAGAGCCGGTTAGGAGCTCTTGCCCTCAACTGGGTGGGAGCCACATCCCACCATCTCCAGGCTACGCCGCCCACACAATCTGGTGCCTCCCGAAGGGCAGGCGGAGGCTGGCGGAGAGGGACAGGCTCTCCAACCCCCTCCTGCCTACCCCCCCCCAAACCAGCAGCCACAACCCCACAAAACAGAAGCACAAAGCCCCAGGCTTTTTTAAAGGCCCCAAGGAAAGGTATGAGACTTGAAAACAATTACTGGCTCTACAAAGCAAAACGAAACCCCAGCAAAACTGATATTAATAAACATTTCATTAAATGTCTGTAATATAATATTGTAATTAGCCAAGTGTAAATCAATGCATGTAGCTCTATAAAAATTAAATTTAATACAGGATCTGGAGTCATTTTTACATTTTTGATATGTTGTGGGGTGCGACTCAGTAAGAGTTTTATTTTCCTAATTTTTTTTATTAATTTATTTTTGTAACTGTTTCTCCTTTAGGAAGAGTTTTTAAAGGCTTAAAGGTTTCATTGTAAACTCCCTGACCACCCACCCCCACCCCCAGCCAGGGGCATGGAGTCCAAGGCTGATAGGTCCCTGTTTATTCTGTGACTAGTACATCGGGGTCCCTGGCCCACCTGACACCTCACCTCACTTCATCCCCACCCCAGCCTCTCAGGTGGACTGACAGGACATCCTTTAGTGTAGCAGGAGACCCTGAGATAGGAAGCTGGGCAAGGACTTTTCTAGTCACTCAGCCTATCAAAGAACAGGCAGAAATGGGTCTGTGGTCTCTGGCTGGTGATCCTTCCTTCCTACCACCCATTTCTGAGTTTCTGCCCTTGGAGAGAAGGAGGCATTTAGGGCATAGAGAGACTAGTCTGCAGTGGACTCAGGGTCCAGGGCTCCAGGAAGAGGTGGACTTCCCAGAGACTATATGAAGTATGGGGAGGCTGCCACTGGGCACTTGGAGGTGTTGAGGAGATTGATGCTGGCCTTGGAACACTGCCTCTGGGGATAGCTTTTAGTAACTCACTAGAGCTAACTGAAGATTTTTTTTTTTTTTTAGCCTGTAGATCCTGGACCAACCCAGTGCCTAGCATCACCTAAACCAGATGTCATCTAATCCCCTCACTATGTTATTAATCCCCCAAGGTAAAAAGTGCACCCTACACACCTCCCACATCACCCAACCTGATTTACTTCCTTAAAGCTCCAGACTTAGGGTCTAGAGCCCTCAGATATTCCCATGGTCAAGAATAAGAGTAAGAAAATCTCCTCCCCTCTGGGCCTCATTATCCACATAATAGTAATAGATTCCTGAAAAGCTTTGTGGGCAGTGGGGGGGGGGGGGGGGGTGAGGGAGCCGTGGCTTGCTGAGGCCTATCTAATGGCCCTGGATGTAGACCTGAGGATGCCTTGGGGTGGACAGTGGCATTAGCTTCATTTCACAGGTGGGACATTGTATGAAGTCATCCAGGGTGAAACGGCTCTGCCACCCCCAGCAACCATTTGTCCTCTCTGTCCTGGCAGGGTCAGTTTATTGGGGCCCCATATTGTTCTAGGGGAATCTATGGGGCAAAGTCCTCAATGATACAAATGCCAGGGAGAGTGGTGAGCTTTGCTCCTAGCCTGACCCCCTCCCTTCAGCGAAGCAGGGGTTTCTCCTCTCTTCCCACTTGCCTCTCTGGGGACTGCCATCTGTCCCTGATTGCCACATCTATCACTGCTGGGGGGAGGGGGTGATGAGCCCCACTGGGAGAGGGAACAGCATGGCCCCCACCCCCCACCCACTCTGTCTCAAAAGCCTCTGTCAGGGAGGCTGCTCAATCTAGCCATTGGATCCACTTTCCTTGGTTTATGTGCTGGAACTTGCCGAGTCCTAGGACCCTCTCTGTGTCCTGCTAGAACAGGCCATCAGAGCAATATCTCCTGCCCTTAAATTTTATTTTCACAACTCCTATTTCCTCTTTTGGGGAAACAGGCTATCCTCAACCCCTCCCACCTTTCTTCATAGCAGAACATAATAAGAGGGTGGGGGTACAGTCTTCTGACTCTAGTAAAGCATCATGCTCAGGGTCCAAGGCTGGGAAGCCTAGCCTTTTCCAGCCTCTTGCCCCAGTCCCCAGGATCTGGGAAGCTTCAGGCCTCCTCCTCTGATGGAAGGCAGAGTGGGCTTCCCTTTCTGTACTCCTCCCCACAGGACCAGGGACATGCTGGGATCCCAGTTTCCCTCTTCTCTGCCTGACTCCAAGTCACTTTCTGAAATGGCTTGAACAATCATGGTAACTTTAAAAGTTTAGGCTCTGAATCTAAGATCTGGCTCAAACCCAGATACACCGCCAAGCCTCAGTGGGGTCATTTGTAAAATGAGGACAGTAGCAGCCCCTACCATGGGGTTACTGATGGGAGTAAATGCCATAAAAAGTATAAACAGTTGGCACCAGTGCTGGAGGAACCACTCTACAAATGTCAGTGATTATTAGTATTCTTCATCAGGACTCTCATCCCCTACCCGCACTCTGAGCATCACACTCAATATCCTATCCTATCCTCTGTTATTTTTATAGCATTTGTCATTTATTGAGCAGTTACGTTGCAGACACTGCTCTAAGTGCTTTCACATGCTTATGTCATTGACACTTCATTATTACCCCAGTTTATAGATGGAGAGCCTACAAAAAAGCCCAGAAATGTTGAGTCACCTGCCCAAGTTTCACAGCCAGTAATGGAGCTGGAGATTCCTCCTGACTCCAGAGCCATGCTATGAAACCCCAACAGGCCCCTGGTCATTCCTGTGTCCACATCTGGTGTCCTTTCCTCAGGCCAGCTGCCTCCCTCTGATCCACCCAAGACGGAAAGGGCAGTCCTAGAGGAGCCTGTGGCCTTAACCCAAGCACCCTGGAGAGGAGATTTAAGTACACCTCTGAATGGGAACAGAAAGCCCCAGAGGGGCAAAGACAACCTGAGTAATTTCTCTGCCCTCCATTTCCTTCCCAACCACATCTTGCTCTCACGATGCTCATCAAAGGTGCAGCCTCCATGATGCTTCCTACAGCTACCCACAGCACTTGATGTGCCCCTTCTGCCTAAGGCTGGTGCTTCTGGGCTGCACAGTTGGCAGGGATGCCACTATCCTGATAGGTATGCCTTGGCACTGCACCTAACTGGTCAGAGGGACTCCGCTGTGCTCTCAGGATGAACCAGTCCCCTCAAGCTTTGATCTTCCCCACTGGTGGGGCCTGTTGGACTCTGGTCCCTTTGAATCAGAGCCATTCAGATGGGCAGATGGAGCTGAGGCTCAGCTTGGGGCTCATCCCCCTCATTGTTCCAACACAGACCAGGGTGTGCTCTGATCACCAAGATTTCTGGGAGAAACTGGTTTCAGCCCCTACAGGAATGCTGGTCAGGGCCAATCATCTTCCCTGCTATCCACCTTGTTCGGCCTAACTTCCTCTTTTAAAAAAAATTGGGGTGGCAACCACTCGATGTGTCTCTCTCATGTTGATGTTTCTCTCTCTCTCTCTCTTCCTCCCTCTCTCCCTCCCACTCTATCTGAAGATAAATGCAAGTGTCCTTGGGTGAGGATAAAAAATTGATTTTTAGAGAGAGGAAGGGAGAGGGTAAGAGCTGACAACCTGGGCATGTGCCCTGACCAAGAATCAAACCAGCAACTTTTTGGTGCACAGGACACCACCCAACCAACTGGGCCACACCAGCCAGGGCCTAGCCTAACTTCCTCTTACTGCCTAAGGGCAGAAATATATTTAGGTCTCAATGGACCAAGACAATGAACTATCTGCCACTGATTATCAATTAATCAAGTCCAAGTACTTTATTGGAAAGAAGGAGAAATGGAGGCCCTGAGAGGCAGTGACTTGTCCCTTACCAGAGTCTGATAGTTAATAACGAGACTCTGGAGCATGTACCATCCACACCAGGAAGATGGTGTTTCCTTAGTAAATGAATGGACATTCCCTACAGGCCTACCTGTGCTCTAAGTCTCAGGAAAATACCTGTGAGGGACTTGTCTCAGGGATGTGACCTTCTGGGGTGAAGGCTTAACCTCTCTTAACCTTTGATCTCTAGCCATCAGTCCCCTCTTGGCCCCAACTCCTTCTCTCAGGCTAAGTGAATACAAATCTGGCATCAGTCTACATAGAGGCCACCTGGGGGGACAGAGAGGCCAAGAGGCCCAGCAAGCATACAGCCCCTTTAAGCCAATCAGCCTTGCCCCAGTGAACCCCAGAGGGAGCAAGGTGGCTGCTCCCTAGGATAATTACTCCAGGAGGGAAAAGCTGGGCCAGGCCCAGGCTCCCACCAAGGCCCCTCATGCCCCAGACCACAGCCCAAAGCTGGGATGTGTAAAATACTCCCAGGACTGGGGGGAAAGCAGGTTGGTTTGAAAATCCTATGGCCCTGTCTAGAGCAGACTCCTCCAGGAGAGCTTGATGCCCAGAAAGGCCTCCACAGAGACTTTTAGCCTACTTGAAAGAACAAACAGCTTTCAAGCACTCTCTGGAGCACCTATTTCATGGCAAACTCTTGTTATGCTAATGAAAGATCCTTCTTCTTTATTCATTAGAGCTCATCTCCAAAAGACCTCCTCTTAGCTACAGTGTCTGCATGCCTTTGTGTGTGAGTGTCTAAGAGCCAAATGGGAGCTCCAGAAAGCAGAGTTTGGGCTTCACAATACACCCCACTGGCATTCCTTTGAATTAGAAGTCACAGGAAAGGACATGTCACCAACATCTTACCTGTTTAGAAGTCACTTCAAGGAAACCTGCCCCTTCTGGGAGCACCACTAAAAAGCAGGTAGCTAGTCAGGGAGAAAAAGTCCAGGTAGAACAGGGGATGTCACTGAGCTATGCCCAAAACTACAGTGGATCATAGTGTATGCCCCAGAGTCAGACAGGCCCCTGGTTCCAGTCTTGGCTCTGCACTCCCAAAGCAGGATACCTAACACTGCCCTGAAATGTCGAGGCCAAGTGCTTTGGAAAGTATTTGGTATAGGGCCTGCACAGAGCAAGTGAGCTCTCAAGGAGTCCTCACTATGTATGGTAGGCCTTGCCCTGGCCCCAGGCACAGTGCTCAGCACACAGCCAGATGGACCAACCCAAGATTGGCAGGTTTGGATGAAGACTTTGGAAGGGAAGCCCCTGGTACTTACCTGAAGTGTGACCGCCTCTTGGTGACCAAGTGCTCAGGCATGCTCCACAAATGTCATCTGAACAGAAGACTCAATAGAAGCAACTTCCCAGAAAGCTTAAGAGTGCGCAGTAGATTCCTCACTTCCCTCTGAACCAGGCAGGGCTCTACCAGTTACCACACATGCCCATGGCCAGTGACTTGGTGATATGGACTGAATTGTGTCCCCTCCCCTGAAGGTCATATGTTAAAGCACTAACCCCCAATGTGACTGTACTTAGAGACAGGAGTTTTAGGAGGTAATTAAGGTTAAATGAAGTCACAAAAGTGGAATCAGAATTCAACATGATTATGGCTTTATAAAAAACAGGAAGAGAGGGATCTCCTTCCTTCTCTCTCCCTCTCTCTCTCTCTCTCCCCCCACCCCCCCATGCGATGACACAGTGAGAAGGCAGCCATCTGTAAGCCAGGAAGAGAACCTTACCAAAACCCAACCATGCTAGTACCCTGATCCTAGACTTCCAGCCTCCAAAACTCTAAGAAAATAAATTTCTATTGTTTAAGTTCCCCAGTCTATGGTATTTTATCGTGGCAGCCTGAATTGACTAATACAGTTGGCCTCTCCCTGCTTTAGTCTCTTCATCTGTAAAGTGGTGACAATAATAGTACCTTCCACCCTGGCCGGTTTGGCTCAGCGGTTAGAGCATCGGCCTGCGGTCCAGAGAGACCCGGGTTCGGTTCCCGCTAGGGGCACGTACCTCGGTTGCAATTTGTCTCCGGCCCTGGTTGGTCGTGCGGGAGGCAGCCACTCGATGTGTCCCTTTCACGTCGATGTTTCTCTCTCTCTCTCTCTCTCTTCCTCTCTCTCCCTCCCACAGAAAATGTCCTCAGGTGAGGATAAAAAAATAAAAAATAAAAAAAATAATATTACCTTCCTTATAGAGTTATTAGACACATTAAGGGAGCTTAGCCCAGTGCCAGGCACCATAGTAAAGGCTGAATAAATGTCATCACCATCATGATTGTCCTTCCATGATGATATGCATCCCACCCACTAATCCTGGTGGGAAGTGATATGCAGATGCCAAATGATGCAGCAGCCTAGAGAAGCAAGATTTCTCAGGCATCTTTTAGGGTCAAAAATGGCTTTCTGGAAGAGGAGAACATTAAAAAACATTTTTCTAATTGCTTTGTTGCCCTCCCCCTTAGGGGTAGGGAAGGTTAAGATTGGAATAAGGGATAAGTAGCCAGCAGGAGGAAACAGCTATAAGATGAGGCTCACCTGTACCCTCTTCCCCACCTCCCCCCCTTACCTCAGCTCAATCTAGGGCCATGCAGGGGCAGGATGCTCACACAGAGCAAGAAGAGGGCTGTTGCCTTGGGGAAGAGAAAGCCCTCAAGAGCAGGCCACTGATCTCAAAGGGAAATAATGGGATTTTCTGGGATTCACATTTATCCCCAAAGGAGAAAAGCTTCTGTTTGCCTTTTTTAAGCCGCCAAACAAGGAACTAAAGCCTCTTTCAGCCCTGAGTCAGGGCTGTCCTTTCTGAAGTCCTTATTATCCCTGGGGCACTGGGAGAATGGGCCCTAGCCCCTGGCCCTCCACGCAGGGAGCTTTCCCTGGTCAGAGGCCTGCCTGGTTTCCTAGCGACCCACACCCCACTGGACTGCAAGAGATGGCACCTTGACCCACAGTTCTTGACTGTGTCCTGGCAAGGGCCTGGCTCTTGTCCTTGATCTGCCCAGTGACGTATTTCCACATCCAGGAGCAAACACGTGAAGCAATCTCTCTCCAAGCCACCAGATGCCACATACACATCCCTCACCCCAGCTGACCAACAATGATGACAATGATAACAAGTCACATAATAATAGACCAGCTAGTTCTTGAGCAGTGTGATGCTCCAGGGACTGTCTTCCTCTCAAAATGGCCTTACCTCTGAAGATCTTAATGCCTGTGGGACAGCCAGCCCTCACCCTCAAATTGGTGCTCACAGCTCCAGGCCTGCCTAAGTGATCCAGTAACCATCACCTCTTGCCACTGTCCTTAAGCTGTCCTTGTCATGGCCACACTCTAGATGTGTCATCACCCACCACTGCTCCACCTCTAAAACTTCACACACTTATACACTCATGCCCATATACTCATGCACACAGTCTCACACCCCTGCACACACACTCCCCAGACTCAGTCTCTAGTCTTTGCTCTGTCCAGCTCTTATACCCTCACTCCCTCAGAGACTCCTCCACCCCAACTGCACTCCCCACCCCTGGCCAACTTCCTCAAAACTCAACAAAGTGAACCTGTCCTCTGCCTCCCCACTCCAGCCTGGTCCTCCTCCACCCACCAGTCACCCAGCCTAGGAACCTGAGAGCTACCTCCCCTCCGCTCACTCTCCCCCTTCATCTTCTCATGCAGATGTGCCTTCCTGACGTTTCAGTTTAGAAACTAAAGTACACTTCAGTGCCGTTCAGATTCCACACTGCACGTAAAGATAAAGCCAAAATTTCTTTTTGAGGTACATAAGGCACATGACTTAAGACTTGCCCATCTTTCCAGCATCAGCTCTTGACAGTGCCCTGCCCCCGAACATGGGTACACATACACATGCACACACCTGTGCGCACACGTAGGCGTGCAGCTGCATTTCACTCCTGTGCCCCGCTCACACTCTCCCCACGTCTGGACAGCCCTTCCTCCTCCTCTGTGGGTGGCCAGCTGCAAGTCATCTTTGAAGATATCGCGGTGCCAGCTTCTCCCCTAGTTCGCCCCACTACCATGATCACCTCGGTGTGTCATGTCCGTGGCAGAGAGTGTTGGTTGTGTTTATTCTCCCAGGTAACAGAAGGGAATTATTAAGCTTGGGAAATGATCAAGAGATTTCCCAGGCTCCAATGCGGACAGATGTGGTCATGTGACTAAATTCTGGCCAATGGAACATAAGCACAAAAGTGGCAGGAGGCAGCCTCCGGGTATCTCTCTTTTTTAGAGAGAGAACTGAAAATGTTTTATTGTCAGAGGATGTCGCTAGAAACTTCCCATCTCATTACATAGCTTCCACAAAATCTTTACCAAAAAACTGGCCTCCTGGAGTCGTCAAGTTACTGAAGTAAAACAAATATCCTATTCCAAATAGGCATGTTCTTTTCAGTATGAATTCTCGTGTATACCGGATTATACAGGAACTCATGGGAGGATTCATTACATGTCACATGGCTTCGGCCACGCTACAGAAGAGGTTCACACTATTAAACCACTGGAGTCTGAGGACAACGTACACAGAACCACCTAAATACGCATTAAGCAGTTAGGGCCCCGGGTCCAGCTATCAGAAAGGACAAAAACCACGGTATACCTAAGGCGGGTTCTCCGAAGCCACTCAGGCCGTCACTCTGCAGAATCGCGTCCCAACGGTAAAAACGGAGACTCCCAGAAGCCCCTGCGCGGAGGCGGGGCCGAGGGTGCCAGACCCGGATGCTGAGGCCTGGCTGGGAGGGTGGCAGGAACTGGCGGAGCCACGCTGCGCCCCTCCGTCCTTTCCAACCCCCCGCCACCCACGCCTTCTCAAGCCCTCTGCTTGGTGCTCGCCCGGGCCCCTGTCCTCCGTCCTGTTGCAGCGGGGGTGGCGCTGCTGGGTCTCAGATGCAGTGGGGGGCGACCCCGGCTGGGGCCGAGGCGTAGGCAGTGCGCAGCACCTGGGCCCGTCTGCGCCGCTGGCGACATGGCGTGAGCTGTGGCTGGAGAAGTGGGGTGCGTGGCTCCTTCTTGCTGCTGGTACTCAGGGAGCCAGTGGGAGCAGTGGTGCGCAGCACCCCGGGCGGTCCTCAGGGCGCTTGGGAAGTCAGGAACCTTTCCTAAGAGAGCAGCAGTGTGCCTAGTGCCTCTTCTCCATCCTGCTGCCTGGAACAGCGCTACCATCTTGGACAATGAGACGAAAGCCATAGACTAAGAATGGAAGGTTCCTGAGGGTTTCATGGAGCAGAGCTGTATGTCCTGTTAGCCATGAACAGAAAATCTGGAGAGAAAAAATAAACTTTTACCTTGTATGGGCAATTCTTGTTTTGGATTTTGTGTCCCTACGAATAGTGACTCTCCATGGCGCCCTGTTGTACCGCCAGCATATGTCTATCACTGTGCCCATCACATTGTGATACAGTCACTTTTAATGGATCTAGTCCTCCCACCTCCACCCCCAACTAGACACAGAGCTGCCTGAGGTTAGGGGTTATGTCTAAGTCTACACTGTATCCCCACAACCTGGGGCCTGGTAGTCACTCGATAATGAATGGATAAATAATTGGATGTTTGATAATTAGGCAGATTTGGAATGAAAGACTTATCTAGGGAAGGTAACTGTTAGGTGCAATAGACAGAGAAACTCTTCCTAGACTCCATTCATGTGCCAGCTCAGATCTTCACACTGGCCTTGCTTTCCAGCTTTCATTGTCCCAATGGCTGTATCTGGTCCCTACAGCATGACCAGACCTTACGCCTTACTTCCCACAACCAGTACATTCAACCAGGCCTGGGAGGCTGCAGGCAGGGACCTCTGCTGCTACAGGGCCACTGTAGATGCCACCACTGCTGTCTTGGGACCTGGCTTCCCTGGTGACTACTGGAGGGCTAGCTGGCACAGCCCAGAAGGACAGGGAAACTGATGCTCTAAGGGAGTGAACTTTGACCAGTGAGAGACAGAAGCTAGAGATTAATTCTCTCTTCCTCCTCTGGACTGTTTGAAGACAAAGTAGCCTCATACTGCCTCTCTGAAGATGTCTTGCCAGGCAGAGCGGTCAGCTGTGCTGGTAACTGCAGTGACCAGCTCATAACCCTCTCCCTCCTTTCTTCTCTTATTCCCCTTCCCCTTCCTCACGCTTTCCTGGGATTGGACTCCCAGTAAAATGTTAGCGCTTGAGTTTTGTGCTCTATTTTATAAGGATACAAATAGTTACCATGTTTGGGGGAGAGTGAGCTGTCTGCTGTGGTCAGAAAGCAGGGGAGTGATAGGATGCAAGGCTGGTAAAAAGTTAGCTGGTGCTGGGTGAGGCACCTAGGAGTGGTTGGTTGCTAGGCCAGGAGTCTGTGTTTCTTCTTGAAGCAACTTGGGCACCATGAGGACCATGAGATGCCTGCATTGTCCCTGCCACAAGCTGGCCAGAATCTTCCCCTAGCTCCTACCCTGCCACGAAGCCCAGGGCTTCCATAATGCACAAGCTGTGGCAGAGAAGGTTGGCTATGCTACAAATGAGTATTCCCTTTGGCCCACCATTTCACTTCTTAGAAAATATCCTATAGGTCCACCCCCACATGTGTGCAGAGTTGAATGTGTAAGTATTCAAGCCAGGCCAATTAGACTCCATTCCAGGACCTTTGCTGGAATTAATGAGAGATCAACACCCTCTTTTTGCTGTGGTTGTTAAGCTCAAAGGACCTAAACTTGGAATAGGATGGTGGCTTTCTTGCCTTCACATGGAGAAAGCCTCTCTGAGAACAAAGCCAGAGAGGAGCAAAGCCAAGAAATGGGGTTGGGGGGAGCTCAGCCACTATAGGAGCAGCAGGATTCCACTGTCCTTGAAGTTGAAGCCAGACTCATGGCTTTTCAACTACACGAACTAATAAATTCCTCTTTTTAAGGATGCCACTTTGCCTTAGGTTTCTATTATTTGCAAGTGAAAATGTACTCATCGATACAATGTACAAGGGTGTTTACACAGCAGTGTTATTTTAATAGCAAAAATGAGGCAAATGCCCATCATAGTAACTTATTGAAATAAATTGAGGTATATGCACATAATGGAACTATGCAGCCATCACAAAGGAGCAGTAGAGCTCCATCTGCCCACCCAGAAAGTCACCCATGCTATATTAGTGAAAAAGTCAAGGAGCATAATAGCATATATGACATTCTCTAATAAGTGTGTGATATTTAAAGGATGGACAAGCATACATACTTGCACAACACATTTGCTTGGATTTACATGAAATTTTCTGGAAATCACACAAGAGTTTGTTACTAAACATAGTTTTTATGTGTGTGCATTGGAGTGTGCTAAGTAAAGGCATCATTCTGAGCTCTCCACACATAGTATCTCCTTTTTATTCTACAACATTACAATGAGATTGATAGAAATATTAGCCCATTTTATAGCTGAGGAAACTAAGGCGCTGAGACCTTAAGCATAGACCTAAGTTACATAGGTAGTCAGCAGCCCTTAACTGGCTCATGGTGTTGGTCTCCTCTAGGCAATGGGCATACAGGTCAGGAGGAGTGACACACTTTTTTACACTTTTCCCTTCCACATAAGCCCTGGCTGTTTTTGCTCAGTGGTTAGAGCGTCAGCCTGAGGACCAGTGAGTCACGGGTTTGATTCCGGTCAAGGGCACGTACCTCAGTTGCAGTTTGTCCCGGCCCTGCTTGAGTTGGGTGGAATGCATCCAGAGGATGTGTCTCTCTCACATCGATGTTTCTCTCTCTCCTTCCTCTCTCCCTCCCTCCCATTCTATTTGAGGATAAATAGAAAAATATCCTCAGGTGAGGATTAAAAAAAATTTTTTTTTAAAGCCCAGCTGGTGTGGCTCAGTGGTTGAGTGTTAAACCATGTACCAAATGGTCGCCGGTTCAATTCCCGGTCAGAGCACATGCCCAGGTTGTGGACCAAATCTCCAGTGGGGGAAATGCAGGGGCAGCCAATCGATATTCTCTTTCATCGATGTTTCTCTCTCTCTCTCTCTCTCTCCCTTCCTCTCTCTAAAATCAATAAAAAGGGGGGGGGAATCATAAAATTCACATAGGCACAGGGCAAAATGTGAACTAACTAAAGAAGAGCTTGGAGGGGACTTTCAGCAGTCCTCTGTGTGGTGTGGCAGCCGGAGCAACCAGAACAAGCTGAGTTGGCTGAGGGAACAGCTCTGTGGCTCAGACAGAAACCTGGGGTGGCAGTAGGGGCCTCCGGTCCCCTTGGACCTTGGCTCTGCCTATACTGAGCCTGAGCTAATAGGCTGCCCACTGTCCCCCTGACTAAGCAGGCAGAGACTGCTGACTGTCACCCAGGCTCAAGGAGATGAGCCTCCACTCCCCAGGTCCAAGGAGTGAAGCAGCACTGCCCTTGCTATGAGGGACATTGCCTCAGATATCCAGCGGGTGGACATCACACTGGGCCTCCCCAACAGAGGCATAACCCCCAGGCCTTGTCCCCAGAGCTGTGCCTTTTGTTGGCATATAAGAGGCTCTCTGAAGGCTTCCACATTGCTGCAGTGACCTCACCACTCAAGAAAGATCTGGTCGTGCAGGGAGCAGCCACTCTCATGCTGCTTTTGGCCACAGGCTACCTGCTGGGCACTGTGAATGGGCCTGGCCTTGGGATTATTTCTGAGCCCAGAGCCCTACTATGTGCTAGGTGGGCAGTCAGCCCTGTGAGGGCATGGGATGGTGGTAGGGCTGGTGGGAAGTGCCCAGCAGACCTCCATTAACCCATTCAGTGCAGGACTAGCCTGAGCTGACCCCCGCCCCATGCTTCCATCCCACTCCTTCAGTGACAATGTTTGCTGCCCCCACCCCAATCCACCTGCAGCCCCACTTGATAATGAGCCCTGAAGCCTGGAAGCCCCAATCCTCTGCTCCCATGACATACCTTCTTAGTCTGGGGAGGGCTGGCTTTCTGTAGGATGCAGCTCACACAGGCCTCAGTTCAAGGACAGGTAGGGCAGGGCTGTCTCCATTTTGCAAACAAGGAAACAGAGGCCAGGAAGGTGAAGTCAGAACCACCTAGCTGGTGAGTGGCCAAGGCATGCTGGGAGCCCAGAATGTTTACTTCTAGAACCCACCACTGCTGAGCCAGATTCACACCAGCCAGGAGGGGCAGATGTCCAGGAAGAGGCAGAGAAACTGAGAGGGAAAGGGGTGGGAAATGGAAGGACCGGGCCCACCCAAGAGCTGCCCATCCTGTCCTTCCCAAGGCTTGATTAACCAGTTTCCCTGGGTGCTCCAGCAAGCTTCCTTTCAATTCCTTCTCTCCCCATCCCATCTCGTTCTGCAATAAGTCCTGTTCCTGACAACCTGACAGAATAGAAGGGTTCCTGGAGGAGGTGTCAATGACTTTCAGCATTGTAGAAAGGGCAAGAGTCAGCAAGGACACTCAGGTGGAGGCACATCAGATCAAAGGGCTGGAGACTGGAATGGGAACTGCACAGCCTGATTGGGGATGGGGAGCAGCCTGGCCCAGCTAGAATGAAGGGAGGGCAGGAGAGGGGGCCACTGGGAGATGCTCTTGGGGCCAGCTCCTGGGGGGCCTTGAGCATCAAGCTAAGGAGCTGATTGTTCATCCTGTAGACAATAGTGTGTGAGCAGATGACTCACAGGATAAAGGTGCCTCTTTACCATCAAGATGGACTTGGTGGGGGAGGGGTGTAGCAGAAACCAGGTCAATGCCTTGGAGGCCCATTGGGGCAGGTGTTTGCCTGGCGGCTGGTGGGCAGGATGAGGCAGGTGCAGAAGGCTTTGGCCCTGGCCCGCCCCTCTTCGCAAAGGCAGCTCCAAGGCCTGACTCTGGCCTAGCTAGCTTCCCTGCTGATGGCTTGTGCCCCCACCCCCCACCAGACTAATCAGCTTAGGATGGCAGCAAACTGAAGGCTCCAGAACTGAAGGGCCCTTACTCTCTGCAGCTACAAATTAACACTTCAATTAAAAGCCAGCCAAGCCAGACCTGACATCCACACTCTCACTGGGTGAGGATTTAATTAAGACATGTTGGGGAAGTGGCAGGAGAGGAAGCGACCTTGGAAGGCCCCACTGAGCTGACCATCTCAGTCAACCTTTTGTTCCAGCTCAGACCATGAGCTTGAGACCACCGAGCACACTGGAAGCAGCAGAGTTTCTCAAGATACAAGGGATTTCTGTTGTCAAAAATACCCATTCCTGGGCCTTACTCCAGTGCCACTGAACCCAATTCTCAGAGATAGGTCCAGGCATATGCATTTTCACAAATTCCAAGAGGGGATTCTGATGCCTGTGAGTGTTTGAGAACACTCACTTTGGGAACAACTTGGTTGGTTGTGAAAGCAATGAGGTGGGTCAAGATAATCCCTGGAATGAAATGGAATGGAATGTCAGAATAGAAAATATAAGAGGGCATCACATAGAGTGGGGGAAGTATTGCTTTGTGAAACTTTGGCTTTAGTTGTATATGTGTGTTGCTTAAAAATTGAGTTGCTTTGAAAAAATATTTACGTGTGATAAATATATACAAAATATGAGTGTGTTTTGCTGTTGGTTCAGTAAAAAAAAAAAAATCTGAAAGCCCCACATCCATAGCTCTTCAGCGACAAAGAGGTACCCACGCCAACATCCTCCACAAAGCACTAGGCACCCAGTTCATAGATGTGCCCACATTGAAACCTCACTATAGCTGTTCCTCCAAGCCTACTGATCTGACACACCATGCCCACTGGCAGCCTGCCCTCCCCCAGAAGTCATCTGCAGGGAGGGTGCAGCCACTCACCAGCTGCTCCTGGGGGTAATGGCCCCATTCTTGGCCCAGACTAGGGCAGGTATTAGAAAGAGGACCCCTTTACCCAAAGAGAATGGAGCTGAGGCTTGTACTAATGGCAAGCACAGAGCCCCCAGGCCAGCCTCCCAGCCAACCGCCGAGCCTGAGGCAGCACTAAGGTATCAACAGACACAGCCATACCTTCCATCGCTCACTGCCTGCTTGAGAGATAGAGAAGTAGGTGCGGGGAAGAGCCTGAGGACATCAGGCCGGCAGAGCAGAGGGAGGGAAGGCCTGGGTGTGCAGGAGGTGGGGTGGGCAGGCAGGCTGCCTTCCCGAGTGCCACATTCCCCAGCCCTTGTGAGGCCACGCTGTCCCTGCCCTCTCTGCCTTGAAAATCCCTTTGAGCTCGAGAGGGCAGATGGGGGTCAGAGAGTGATGAGCCTTGGCCCCAGCCCTGTTTGAAATCGAAGCATCCTGGGCCAGGGGCGAGGCCTTCGAGGTGGGGTCGCCACCTCCAGGGCAGTGGCATCCTCCAGCCTGGGCCGGCCAGGCCCGTTGCTAGGGCCCCTCTTTGGAGGCATCAGGTTATAGGGCCGCGTGGAGCAGCCCATCTGCCGGCTAACTTCTCACTTTCCCCCCTAAGGCTGCCTGTGACCCGGCTCCCCAGGCTCTGGCCCGTGTGTAAAGTGGCGGGGGGCCTTTATTCCCACTGAGCCCCTTCTCAGCAGCTCGAAGCCAAACTGCTCTTGGATTACATTTTGATGAGTTTTCAATTTAGGCCCAGCAGACAAGGGAAAGGAGGGGAAGGGGGAGGGGGAGGGGGCGGGCAGGGGAGCCAGCGGAATAAATGCAACAGATGGGTCCAATTGTGCTGCCTAGGCAAATGAAGGAAGACATCTGTAGCTCCCGAATACTGGTGGTCTGAAACGCAATTAGCCCTCTGTGAAAGGGGCCCCTCGCAGCCCCCTCGGCCAATCCCCTCCGAGGCACTGCTCACGTTACAATGGCCTTGACCACAATCCATTGAGCAGAAAAAGGAAAAAAGAAAAGAAAGAAAGAAAGAAAGAAAGAAAGAAAGAAAGAAAGAAAGAAAGAAAGAAAGAAAGAAAGAAAGAAAGAAAGAAAGAAAGAAAGATTAATCCAGGAGTTGCTGGGTGGTGGGGCTGCAAGAAGAGTTGCTATGCAGGAAAGGAAAGGTTACTTGCATTTCTGCTTTTCTCTTTTTCCTTCTCTATATATCTGCTGTAGGTTCTTATTAAAGAGAAGGAGAGGAAGGAGTATCTTATTTTTTGGCACGGTGAGGCTATGTGGGCCCTTATCTTGAGTGATTATTAATCTGCAAATTGCTCAGAAATCTCAATTTTCTACTGACATTCAGAAAATAATGAATGAAGACACAGTCCCTGTGGTTGCCCCCTGAGAGGCGAGAGAGTTGTTATGTAATAAGACCCCTTCTGCATGTGATAATTATAATGGTTGCTGCAGAGTTGCAGGGAGTTGTCTGGTGCAGGTGAAAACGTGAATTCTGCCTGACTCCTCTAGGATCTGCCTCTGCCACTGTCAGGGAGCCCAACTGGAGAAGTGGGAAAGGACTGGGGCCTCCTTTATTCATGCATATTTATAATTGGTGGAAGAAAAGGGGGGAAGTCCAGTACAATGGCATACTCTGTCCCTGGGGGTGAGGGGGTCAAGGCACCTTTAAATTACCCTCCTGGCTTGGTTCTTCTGTGAGCTCTCCTGTGCCTGGTCCAGGAGCTGGCAGCTCCGCCCAAGGAGGTGAAAGAAAGCCCACGTTCTGGAGACCCCCTCCTTGGGTTTCTGCTGACCATGCCCAGTGAGAGACATTGGGCAGCCCACAAGCTCCCACGCCCTGGTCTCCAGCGTGCACTCAGCAGTTCAGTCCTGCTAAGAGCCGAGGTGGTATGCTCCCTGTTTGTTTTGTTTTATTGTGGCAAAATATACATAACATAAGATTTACCACTTTTAAAGGTTAGGGTGATGAAGCACATTCACACTGTTATGTAACCGTCACCACCATCCATCTCCAGAACCTTTTCATCATCCCAATCTGAAACTCAGTGCCTGTTTATAGTAACTTCCCATTCCCTCTGCCCCCAGGCCCTGGGCAAACACCATCCTACTTTCTGCCTCTACAAATTTGATTATCCTAGGTACCTCGTATAAAGGGATCATATAGTATTTGTCCTTTTTGACCGGCTTATTTCATTTAATATAATGTCTTCAGGGTTCATCTGTGTTGTAGCATGTGTCAGGATTTTCTTCCTTTTTAAGACTGAATAATATTCCATTGTATGTATAAACCACATTTTGTTTATCAATTTATCCATCAACATTTGAGTTTTTTCTACCTTTTGGCTATTGTGTATAATGCTGTGAGCATGGATATACAAATATCTGTTTGAATTCCTGCTTTCGATTCTTTTGTCTATATGCCCAGAAGTGAACATGCTGGATTATATGGTAATTCTATGTTTAATTTTGTTTTGTTTTTATTTGCTTGTTTTTTTCCATTTTACTCCAAGTCTGGATGCTCCAGATGAAGGAAATATCAGTTCATTCCCAGGAAGATGCATTTTATTTTATTTATTTTTTATCCTCACCCGAGGACATTTTTCTACCTCTGTAGAATGGGAGGGAGAGAGAAGAAGAGAGAGAGAGAAACATCGATGTGAAAGGGAAACATCGAGTGGCTGGTTCGTGGGCCGACACTCTAACGGCTGAGCCAAATTGGCCAGGATAGAAAGATGCATTTTTTTTTTTTTTTATCCTCACCCAAGGATTGCATTTATCTTCAGATGGAACGGGAGGGAGAGATGGAGGAAGAGAGAGAGAGAAACATCAATGTGAGAGAGACACATCGACTGGTCGCCACCCACACAACCCCAACCAGGGCCGGGGACAAACTGCAACCGAGGTACATGCCCCTAGCGGGAACCGAACCCGGGTCTCTCTGGTCCACCGACCGACGCTCTAACCGCTGAGCCAGGAAGATGCATTTTTTTTTTTTTTTTTTTATCCTCACCTGAGGACTGAGGACACTTTTTTTCATTTTTTTGTTCAGATAGAGTGGGAGGGAGAGAGAGAGAGAAACATCGACGTGAAAGTGACACATCGAGTGGCTGCCACCCGCACGACCAACCAGGGCCGGGGACAAACTGCAACCGTAGTACATGCCCTTAGCGGGAACCGAACCCGGGTCTCTCTGGACTGCAGGCCGACGTTCTAACCGCTGAGCCAAACCGGCCAGGGCCGGAAGATGCATTTTAAAGACCATACTGATGATGACTTCCAATAGCCTTAGGAAACTGGTACTTGAACAGCTCATGTTGAATTCAGGCCCTGGTATTTTAGTTTGCTTTGATTTAGAGTTGTGTGTGTGGAACTCAGCTGCTCATGGAAGCTGGTTTGGGGTTCACAAATCATTTGGCTCAGGTCTCCATCAGGCCTGTTCACTCCAGCCCCTTTCTCTTCCCAGTCAGGCTAAAGGTTCTTCAGTGATCCAACTGTTTGGGGTATTTTCCTTCTTCTTCTTGTTTTATAATTATTCTCATGTGTGTTTAGACAAAGTCACAGATGCTTGGACTCAGTTTTTTGAAGCTTCACTAATCTAGTGCTCTAAGATTTAGGGATGTCCTGATTAGTCAGCAGCTGAAGATGTTTGGTTTATCAAGAAAGGCAGAACGGAAATGAATGATCTGTGCTGTGTGACTATATTCCTGAGAAAATCCAGGGTTTATCTCATACACGTACATGTCTTCCCCTTTCCCAAATCCCAGTAGTGGGCATAGAATCAGTTTGAAAAAGTTGGCAACCACCCATACCCAATTTCTTAGTATAACAAGGATTTCAAGTAGTACTATATTTCGTATGTCATGAATCTTCTGCACAGTCCAGAAATGCCAGTGTTTCATCATCCAAACTCTCTCCTGTCCTGGTAATAGGACAAAAGTTGGTGTCAGGGCTCACGCCTCAGAGTTTGGAAAAAGAAGTTACATGAACCTAAGAATGTGGGGATCACCAGAGCCTGAGGGATGTGAGTAAATGGTGCCCTCTGAGGAATCTTCTCCCAAGTCTGAGCCAGTTCCTTCAATAAGACCATGAAAATCCCCAGATGTGTTCTGCCTCCAGGCCTCTTGCAACAGGTCAACCAAGCAACACCATGGCTCATGCTCAGGGCCTTGCACTGACCTCACTTCCAAGTACCCCCTTACTAAAAATACCTAGACCTTCACCCCACTCCCCAACAAGGCTAAGTTCTCTATTAGACATGACACCCTGACCCAAGCCATGCCTGATGTAAGGATCCAGTGGGACTGGCTGATGAGACTACCATTCTGGAGAGAAAAGGCAAAATTGCATACCTAACAGAATTCACTGAGGTCATGCATAGAAGGCCATTTCTGCAAGAACTCCCAGGCTGGCTCTCAAGTATCCCTCACAGAAGCTGCACCCCAGACTTTGCCCACAGCTAGGACTGGCCAGGAGAAAAGAGGGTCCTGACCTGCCAAATGCAGCCATGTTTTCTTCATGAGTGCGCTGCACCCTAGGTCCTCATCAGGGAAATCTTTCACCCACTTGGAACCAAGACCCCACCTCCAGCCAGGCAGACTGCACAGGTGTGCCTGGCTTTACCCAGCCCAGCCCCAGCATCTAAAATTGTGCACATTATATTTAGATAAGAGGAACCCTACCTGCAGGCCCAGCTAATGCATATTCAGCACGTTAGGGCTCAGGAAGCATTTTCAGATGCAACCTCCATTGGAAAGTCCAACCACCCAGAGAGACTGAGAAGACAGTAAACACCCTTACCCCATTCATCCATTATTTCCATTTATTGAGGTCATACAATGTGCCAGGCTCAGTTCTAGGCACTGAGGATACAGCAGTGAACAAGACAAGACATAGGACCCTCTCTCAAATAGCTTACCTGCTAGAGGGACAGAGAGTCGATAAGCAAACAAATATCTAATATGACTGTCGTGCCATGAAGAAAAATAAAGCAGGGGTGGTAGAGACTGCCACCACCACTCCCCTTTTTCAGGGCACTTGGCACATGACAGGCTTATATGTTCCTGCCCCCCTGCAGTTAGGCAGAGTCATGAAACTAGAAATGACCAGTGAGCTACAAATGGAAGCAACACATGTCACTTCCAGGCTGTGGCATTTAATTGCTAGTACAAGATTCTCTAGCCCTCCTTTTCCTCTGTCATAGCGACCCACAATGTTGCAGAGAGTGGATCTTCATTTAGCCTGTTCCTGATGGATAATGGGTTATTATTGTCACACAGCCTAGCCCATTCCTATTAAAATGCAATCAGGGGCTAAAACAGGGGTTCTCAAACATCTTGGTCTCTTAAAAATTATTGAGAACCACAGAGAGCTTTTGTTTATGTTAATTACCTCTGTTGATGTTTACCTTTTTAGAAATCAAGGGAAATATTTATCTAATTCATTCTAAAATAACAATCATGGGGAGGGGGCTAAGATGGTGACATAGGAGATTCCTGAACTATCCTCCTCCCATGGACACCCCAAATGTGAAGCAATTTCCTCTGAGAGAAACCCAGAAACTAGCTGAGTTACTCCTACACATGGGAAGAATGAGAAAATACCCATATCCTTATGGATAGGGTAAGAAAGGCTGAGACACACTCTTATCACAAACCACACTCCCAGCCCACTGCTATATAATCAGGAGGGAACCCTCAACTCCCAGCTTCTGCCTCAAGAGCAACGGGTTTGGACCCCACATCTAGCATTTCAACTTTAAGTCCCAGCCCAGTGGATGGTCCCCCAAAACATGGAGCTCTGAAAGCCACAGGAGCTTGCATCCGTGAGTCTCACAGGACTATAGCAAACAAAGAAGCAATACTTAATGGGTGGTTAGCACTTGCAATGCTGTTCTTCAAACCTTGCCCCCGGCTCAGAGGCTTAGCACAGAGAGGACAGGTAAAATCACCCATTTACCAGTCTTTCCTTGAAAGGGATTTGACTACATACTTTACAAGCTTCTGCTTAAGGGTCCAGCTTCTAATCAGCCTGCATCTTGGGGCTGACTGTGATCCTCCCCTTTGGGATACTGATTGGTCTTGGCATACCCTCTACTACTGGGACCCACTAAGAACAAAATATGCTGCTTAGACAGTCACAAAGACCCCAAATAGCCAAAACAAACTTGAGAAAGAACAATGCTAGAGACATCAATGTCCCGATTTCAAACTATATTACAAAGCTCTAGTAATTAAAACAGTATAGTATTGGTATAAAAACAGACATATTGATCAATAGAACAAAACAGAAAGCCCTGAAATAAACCCATGCATATATGGTCAATTAATTTTCAACAAAAGAGCCAAGAATATACAATGGGGAAAGGATAGTCTTTTCAATAAATGGTGTTGAGAAAACTGGATATCCACATGCAAAAGAATGAAACTGGACTACTATCTTATACTATACACAAAAATAAACTCAAAATGGATTAACTATTTTGGTCTTAAACAAATGGTCTCGAACATAAGACCTGAAGCCATCAAATTGCTAGAAGAAAATACAAGAGGGCAGTTCCCTGACATTGGTCTTGGCAATGATATTTTGGATTTGACACCAAAAGTAAAAGAAACAAAAATAAACAAATGGGACTACATTAAAATAAAAAGCTGGGAAATCATCAACAAAATGAAAAGACAACTAGGGAATAGGAGAAAATATTTGCAAACCATATATCTGATAAGAGGTTAATATCCAAAACATACAAGGAATTCACACAACTCAATAACAAAATAACAAATAACCCAATTTAAAAATGGGCAAAAAACTAGACATTTTTCCAAAGACAAACAAATGGACAACAGATACATGAAAAGGTGCTCAACATCAATAACCATGAGGAAAATGCAAATCAACACTCCCCCCCCTCCCCTCTGCAGTGAGATATCACCTCACACCCATTAGGATGTCTATTATCAAAAAGACAAGAGATAACAAAGGCTGGCGAGGATGTGGAGAAAAGCAACACTTGTGCACTGTTGGTAGGAATGTACACAGGTACAACACTATGGAAAACAGTATGGCGGTTCCTCAAGAAATTAAAAATAGAACTACTGTAAGATCTGGATATATACCTAAAGGAAATGAAAACACTATCTTGAAGATATATCTGTACTCCCATGTTTGTAGCAACATTATTTACAATAGCCAAGGTATGGAAACAACCTAAATATCCATCAGTTGATGAATGGATAGAAAAAAATGTGGGATATAATTATATCACAGTCTAAAAAAAGAAAGGAATCCTGCCATTTGTGATAACATGGATGAGCCTGGAGGGCCTCGTGCTAAGTGAAATAAGCCAGACAGAGAAAGCCAAATACTGCATGGTATCACTTATATGTCTTTAGAAAATAATGTCAAACTCATAGAAACAGAGATTAGAATGGTAGAATGTTGATTGCTAGGAGCTTGGAGGTGAGAGAAATAGGGAGAGTCTGGTAAAAAGTACAAACTTTCAGCTATAAGATAAAGTCTGAGTATAATATGTGACTGTAGTTGACAATCCTGTATTGTATAATTAGGGCTTGTTAAGAGAGTAGAACTTAAGTGTTCTTACAAAATAATAAAAAATAAATAAGTGGCCCAGCCAGTGTGGCTCAATGGATTGAGTGTCATCCCATGGACTGAGAGGTCCTGGTTCGATTCCAGGTCAGGGCACATGCCTGGGTTGTGGGCTCAATCCCCAGTCGGGGGCATGCAGAAGGCAGCCGATTGATGTATCTCTCTCACATCGATGTTTCTATCTCTCTCTCCCCTCCTCTCACTCTAAAAAATAACTAACTAACTAACTAAATAAATAAATAAATATGTGAGGCGATAAATGTGTTAATGTGATAGTGGGAATTCTTTCAGAACCTATATGTATATCAAATCACGTTGTATACTTTAAATATATGAAAATTTTATTTGTCAGTTATACCTCAATAAAGCTTAAAAAATAACCCATTTCATGTTAACATATAACATTTTTAATGAAAAATAGCTATACTTTCAAAATGAAAAATTAGAAGGGTGACAATTGCTATATATTTTTGTAAATCTTTTGAAGTATCTTGCTTAATAGAAGACAACTAGATTCACATACCTGCTTCTGCATTCAAGCTGGTCTGATATGTTGTTGAAGTATATGAAAATTCAATCTCAACAAAGAACTGGAAAAGCAAAGCCCCTGCAGATACCATGGGAAGGTCTTAGGGACTCCCAGGGGTCCTTGGAACACTTTGAGAACACTTTGAGAACCACTGGACTAGAGCATACTGAGGGAACTGGCAGTTGGAGTGGGGTTCCCAGCCCAGAGACAAGGGTAGGCTGAAAACTGAAGTGGGACAAGAGAAGTTAAGCTGGCAGGTTGAAGCCATTGGCCTAGTTCTTTGGAGGGTGAGTTGTGGTCTGGCTCTTTAGAGAGTCTACCAAAAACAAGGTAAGAGTAGACATAGAAACTGGGAGGCCAACGGTGGGCCTCAGCTTCTACAGCTAGCAACAGGTGAAACAGAACTCAGGGCCATCCAGGATTCTGACTCCAACCTTCTCTGTCTACTTGTCTCTCACATTAAATGCTAGGAAGTGGCATTTAAGACAATCTTCACCTTACCCACCTTCACATCATTTATTTGTAAAGCTGTTTAACAGATGCTAAGGTCTTAGTCAAAGACAAACACCCTTGGATTCATCTGAAGGCATCTGGGAAGGATGGATCAGGGAGAATTTCAGCCTTATTCCAGGTTCCTGGCATGTGCCCTGGAAGTTGCAGGACACCAAAGGCTCAGTTCTGATGACCTCAGGACCAGTGGTGATGAGGAATTGGGACATTTACATGGGGGTCAGATACCAAACCAGGAATATTGCACAAATCCCCTAATGCTATGGAGGGGCAAAGGGATGAGCCCTCCTTGTAAATAATTGTAAGTAAAAATAGACATTGTTAATAAGAATTTATTTTATTTCTTAAGTTCTCACAAAATGCTAGGCATTTCATCCCAATCTACTTCAAAGTCAGATATTATCTCCATTTAACAATTTAAGAGTTTACTCTCTTGTGTGTATGTTACATTTATTTTGGTAACTTTTTATTTTAATATAATTTCAAATGCAAAACTCCTGAATACCCAGCTTCATCAATTGTTAACATTTTACCACATTTACTTTATCATTTTATTAGCCAATAGATAGATAGATAGATAGATAGATAGATAGATAGATAGATAGATAAAAACACTTTTTAAGTGAATCATTTGAAAGCACATTGCAGACAGCAGTACCCTTTAGCCTTAAATACTTCAGTGTGTGTTTCCTAAGCACATTTTAAAACATAATTTCAGTACAATTATCAAAATTAGGAAATTTAATATTGACATATGCTAATATTTAATGTCCAGTCTATATTCAAATTTCTCCTATTGTCCCTATTTTACCTATTTTTCCCCCAGGTCAGTATCCAATCTAGAATCACACATTGCTTTTGGTTGTTAAGTCTCTTTAATCTCTCTTTTTTTAAATTTTTTTTCTTTATTGAATTTGGAGAGAGAGGAAGGGAGAGGGAGAGAGAGATAGAAACATTGATGAGAAAGAACATTGATTGGTCGCCTCCTGCATGCCCCCCTCTGGGGATTGGACCCACAACCTGAGCACGTGCCCTGACCGGGAATTGAACCAGCAACTTCTTGGTGCATGGGTCGATGCTCAACCACTGAGCCACACCAGCCGGGCATCTCTTTTAATCTGGAATTGTCCTTCAGTGTTCCTTTATTTTTCATGACCTTGACATTTTGGGGGAGTACAATTATTTTGCATTATGTCCCTCAGCACAGACTTTTCTGATGTTTCCTCATATCAGATTCAGGTTTTACATCGTGGCAGTAACACCACAGATGTGATGTGTTTTCCTGGGTGCATCACAGGAGGAGGTACTTGGTGTGGGATTGTCCCAGTATTGGTGATGTTAACTTTGATCACTTGGTTAAGCAATGGCTGCCAGGATTCTCCATAGGACTTTTCCTATGTAATTAATAAGTAATCTGTGAGGAGAATCTTTGAGACTGTAAATATCTTGATCCTCATCAAACTTTCACTCACTAGTTTTAGCATCCATTGATGATTTTTGCCTAAATAAATTATTACTTAATGTTCTCAAAATGACAATTTTCTAACTCCATCATTCTTTTTACCTTCATTAGTTGGCATTCTACTGTAAGGAAAAGTTATCCCTTCTACCTCATTATCTCTCATTCATTCATTCATGTTATACTGGTTTGAATTCATGAATTCTTGTTTCATTCAATGGATATAGTTTTTTACGATCATTACTTGTTTGATGTTCAAATTGCTCTATATATGACTTGTGGGAGCCTCTTCAATCTGGCTTCTAAGTCATTTTGATATGTCCCCATCATTCTTTCTGACATAAACAGATGTTCCCCTTGAATCTTGTACTTTTCCTGCCCCAGTCATCCTCCAAGGAGACCTGGTTCTTTTTTTTAGTTAGGAATGGTATTTAGAAACCAGGTCTAGATATTACATGTAATAATTGCAATTGGGTATTTTTGCTTCCAGACCCTTTCATTGTACAGAGCTAGGAAATATATGTATGTATGTATATTTGTTTATATAAGTATATATTATATATGTTTATGTGCTGATACCTCCAATCCTACAACTCCAATCCAACTCACAGAATTCTTCCCAGCCTTCCTCTATTCTATATTTGTACTCCCTTCTCCAATAGTGAGAGTCTGACTCTTAACATTATCTATATATTCAATCATTTGCTCAATTCTACAATAACAAAAAACTGCTCTATACATTGCATTGTGACAAACACTTTCTCAGTAGAGCTTAATATTTGCAGTTCTTTTGCTTTAAACTAATGGTACATAGCCCGGCTTATGGTTAAGCGTTGACCCATGCACCAAGAGTTCGATTCTTGGTCAGGGCATATGCCCAGGTTGTGGGTCCAATTACCAGTGGGGGGCATGCAGGAGGCGTCCAGTCTATGTTCTCTCATCAATGTTTCTCTCTCTCTGCCTCTCTAAAATCAATAAAGAAAAAATATTAAACTAAGGCTACATAGTCAAAGTACTGTGTTCAAAGTTTTCTTGGGTTACTTTTCTTTTTCTTCGTTCGGTATGATTATGTTGTTCATTTACGTTGTTCAGATTAGGTTCATTAGTTTCTATTTTTATTCAGTTTCAGGGTTTTCTTCATCACCGCTGACCTAATAGAGCTTGGGCCCTCAAATACTAACTATTGTCATAATTCTTTTCCAGGTGTGGGCCCAGGTGTGGGGCTTTTGGATGTAGTTCCATGGTTTTTTCTAATCCCTCAACAACATATATTTTCACCTGGATTTACATTTCTGGGCGACCCCCCACTATCTTTTCCAAACTTAGTAGCTGCAAACTCTCTTCCCTCCTTCCAAACTTGAGTTGTACTTCCCTCACTCCTGGCCTCTGTCCACGCCATTCCTCCACCCAGACATGCCCTGCCTGTTCTCTCAGGCATCAGACCATTCAGGGCTCAGCCCAAGTCCCACTCCGCCAAGCTAGTGAGGATGACAGGCTGGGCCTAAAGAGGTCACTTCCAGACTACCAAGTATCATCGTAAATAGCTCCTGTCTTTGTGGGTGATGTTCTGCTCCTGCCTTAGCTGCCTCGAGGGGAGACCTAGAGGATGGAAGTTTGTGTGAAATTTGCACACTGAATGAAGCTAGTCTTCCTACGATGGGAATGGAACGTGAGGGGAGTGGGCCCCTAGCAGAGACCTGAGAGCATAGTCTGGAGCCAACCACCTTGGTTTCTCTGTGAAGAGTCCCTCCTGCAGGGGCACAGCCAGTGGGCTTAGGGATGCAAGGAATGAAGGCTGAGGTCTGGGGCAGAACCTTCTCTTCCACAAGTCCAGATTCCTTTTCTATCATCAGCCCTTGGCAACCAACCATCCAAGGATGCATTCCCTTCGCGCCTCTCTGCCAGAGCCCACGTGGGGAATTCACTCCAGGTGAGGGGAATTTAAAATTAGATGTCAAATATCATCATCGAATAATTCAACAGAGTAACCCCATTACAGGGTTCCCGTCAAGCCCTCTTGTTTCTTAGCCAACACCTTTAGTTCCATACTTTGGCCAAGCTTTCAAGGACTCAGACCCTTCCTTTGCCTAGGCTATTCGGCATGCAGACCATCAAGTTGTCAAGTGCTATCTGGGGCTCATGAGGGTTAAGCACAGTTTGGGTGTTTAATGTCTTGCCACTGAGGGATCCCACCTGGTGCACCTGCAGATATCTGGGCCCCTGCTGACACACACCCACCGGATCCGCAGCCCACATGATAAAGCTCCCTGTGCCAGGTGGCCCTGGCCTGACACTGTTGCAGAGAATGGCAGATGCTGCTGCATCCTGGGGTTCAGGGCAGTCTATTTCCAGTTGGGGACAGTGAGCACAAATTTAGCTCTTGTTACCAGGACACACCTCACTCCACATGCACTAATAATGAGGCAGCAGCACACACACACACACACACACACACACACACACACACAAGCTGTTCAACTGCGGACACGCTGCAGCTTTCCAATGAGAGAGGATTTCAAGGGTGTATTTTTATAAGGAAGAAATGACATAAGCGCCTGTCTTTGTTATTTAAATTTCATGAAAATCAACTATAGATGGTGTGTAATTGAGCACAGAATAGGGCCCAGAATATATTCTGAAATAACGGGAGCCCTTTTATCAGGTTATATATGAAGAAAACAAAGTCAAAGAAAAGCAAAATCTCCATGCAAAATAATGAACTATTTGAAGGAAGAAAAAAGAGAGAGACTGGGGATCAAGCACGGCTCGGGGAGTATTCATTCACCGGGCTGGTCTTGAGAAGTCTCTTGGGACTGGGGTTTAGGGGTGGGGTGGGCTGTGGTCATTATCGGTAGACTTACACTCAGAATCAGGCTGTATACAGAACTTCAATGTGGAACCAGGGCCAGGCAGGAAAAAGGGTGAGAGCCCCCCAAGGTTGGCCAGGTGACCCAGGTCCTATAGGAGGACAGGAAGGGCTGTAGATTTTCAGAGGATACCTCCCCGAGGCCCTCCTCCCGTTTACCCTCTGTACTCTGTGCCCTGTGGTCCCCAGAGGCAGTGCACTTGGCCGGCCAGGTGCCCAGGTGATAAACCAGAGCTGGCCTGGGGCCTGGGTAAGGGGCAGCCTTATGGAAGCTTGTGGTCAGGAGCTGGCCTGACTCAGGAAGAGGCGATTGCTGACCCTAGACTCATATGGCCACAAACAGGCCCCTTCTCCGACATCAGCAAAGGGGGAGGCTGAGCCTAGACTCTCCGAAGCATCCCACTCTGTGCCAGCAGCACAGCTCCTCCCCATCCCCACTCACGTGTGTACACGGGGGCCTGAGCCTTTCCTGCTCTGGACCTCCATGATCTGCCTAGCAGGGAACATGATGTCACCTGAATGGGTTGCTGTGAGGGTAATATAGGAAACAGTGCCTCGTACAGTGCCTGCCACGCACCCTCTTCCCCCACTCTCCTTCCCCTGTAGGCTGCTGCCCTCCCACCCCACCCCCCTTGCCCTGCTGCTGGATCTCTCTTTGAGGCAGGAACAGCCCTAAAGCCTGGCTGTAGTGAACATCCTCTAACCTAGGGAGATAGCAGCTACAGAAAGGGTGCCCAGAGCACCGTCATGAATCCCCAAGGAGCCAGGCAGGAAGTCCCCAGGAAACAACCACACTGCTGGTGCTACTGCCTGGGCGGGGCCAGGGCCACCTATGTCTGCCCTCCAAGCAGGTGGTGCCTAGTCCCGAATGTCTACCGTCTTATGAGAACACACCCCAGTCTTCTCCCAGACAGTGCAAGGCTGGCCAGTCCCAGAGTTAAGTGCTCCCGCAGCCCCCAAGCTCAGCCCAGGACACTCCTGTCCTAGTTATGGTCACATTGAATTTCAACAGCTTTGTCTGTCCTCCCCATTGGGCCATGACCACTGAACACCCAGCACACAGCATGGGTCTGGGTACTCAGTAGGTGCCACATAAGTGTCTGTTAAAAGGGCAGCGAAGAAGCAGCTCTTGTTCTGAAAGTGCGGGCGCCTCCCAGCAAGTCTGGGATAGATTGACTGAACCTTGGGCTCTTCCAAGTGGAGCAGAACAGCGTTGACCTCAGAGTTAGGAGTGGGGTCAGGGCGTCATCTACTGGCAGCTTTGCAGGCTGGCAGGAAAGGGCCATCCAGCGGTGGGAACCCGGGCACCTCTAGGACCGCTCGCTCCTCTGAGTGTGATGTCAACCTGTTTGGGACCCTGCTCCGGAGTCCACGCTGCAAACACTCTGCCCACTGCCCCAAAATCACCAGCAAAATTGGCCACCTCATTGAGAAAAGAAGGCTGAGTTACACCAAGAATATCCAGGAATGCGCTTCTCTTCCATGGACTTCTCCAGGGCAGAAATTTCCCAGAAATTCCTCTCATCAGGGGGCCTCACACAGGAGTCAATGACAGCAGTTACTGCAGAGCTGAGGTAAGGGCCTGCTCCCTGGGGGACCAACCGGCTTTGAGGTCAGACAGACCCAGTTCAAATGCCAACCTAATAGCTGTGTGGCTAAGGGCAAGTTACTTACCCTCTCTGTGCATCAGTTTCTCCATCTATAAGACAAACTCCATAGTAATACCTTCCCTATAGGGTACTATGAAGATGAAAAATCATATCTATAATGCAGATGCCCAGACACCCACTGTTCCCATGGTGCCCAAACAGCACAAGACCCACCCAACCTTCACCCTCCTTGGTAATGCTATGGCCAACTTCTACCAGGATCTCTTCCACAGTGTCTCTGGGAACCTGTGGGTTGCGTATTCCCTTCCCTAAAATCCTGGTTGCTGTTCTTCTCTCGGTCTACCTCCTGACTTAAGCTCCCAACTCACCCTCCTTTTCTCTGGTGACTTCTTGCCATCCCCTTAACAAGCTTTTCCAGGCCCTGCTGATCCCCAGACCTCCTCACCCCAAATGTGTCCATGGATGCTCTCCTAATACCTCAAAACCCAACTAGGACAAGACTGGAAAGAATGACAAAAGGGAACCACAGAGCATGATAGAAAAGCCCAAACTAGCTCCTGGGTGTGACTAGGCTCAAAGTCCCTGGCCCCAGGCTCCTCCGGACTGTCTCTCTCTCTCTCTGGGGTCCCTGGCTACCCTCTCTCAGATAAGCAAGAGCCCCAGCCATGTTGCCCCTCCTCAATTCCAGGAACCCCCGGCTTTTATTATTTTTGTGAGCAAACTGGCCAGAGACACAGTTCTTCCATAAAGGAAGACAACCTTTCACATGATTATACAAAACGAAACTCTCAAGTGTTTTTATTTTGGTTCCTGAAACCTCTCCATCCTTGAATAGCATTTGGCTTTTTTTAATTTTTTTTATTTTTATACTCACCCGAGGACATTTTTGCACTTATCTTCAGATAGAGCGGGAGGGAGAGAGGGAGGAAGAGAGAGAGAGAACCATCGACATGAGAGAGACACATTGACTGGTCGCCACCCACACGACCCCAACCGGGGCCGGGATCAAACAGCAACCGAGGTACATGCCCTTAGTGGGAACCGAACCCGGGACTCTCTGGTCCACAGGCCGATGCTCTAACTGCTGAGCCAAACCAGCCAGGGCAGCTTTTTAAAAAAAAATATATGGCCCTGGCCGGTTTGGCTCAGCGGTTAGAGCGTCGGCCTGCGGTCCAGAGAGACCCGGGTTCGGTTCCCGCTAAGGGCACGTACCTCGGTTGCAGTTTGTCCCCGGCCCCTGGTTGGGTCGTGCGGGAGGCAGCCACTCGATGTGTCCCTTTCATGTCAATGTTTCTCTCTCTCTCTCTCTCTCTCTCTCTCTCACTCCCTCCCTCCCTCCCTCCCTCCCTCCCACTCTATCTGAACAAAAAATGGAAAAATGTCCTCGGCTGAGGATAAAAAAAATATATATATATATATTTTAATATATATTTTATATATACATATATAAAATCAAATATCCTGTTAGTTATTTTTTCCATTTTCAGAAAACAAAGGAATAGCCTGCCCTCAAAGTTGTCTCCTACAAAAACTAAAAATCAAATAACAACAGTTCACATTTTTTTTTTTTGCACATTCTAGTCTAAGACCCTGCTGTCAGCCCTTTGTCTGTTTTAAGATCCTTTTGAATCTTCACAACAACACTGGATGGCAGTCACCACTTTGCCTCCATTCGATAAAAGAGGAAAAGAAGTATAAGGAGGTCGTGGGACTCCCCCAGACTCCCAAAGTTAGTTAGTGTCTGAACCAATTTTAATGGCAGTGCCGCTGTATTTACTACAAACACTTCACCTAAATAATAGAGTTGTGACGTTATTCATTTCGAAAATGACAACCCGATGGAAAGTTGTGTTCTTGATTTTTCTTGAATGCTGGTGTTGGCAAAACAACTCAGTTCATACAAAAAAAAAAAAAATCCTCTAGGCCCTCACACTGGTTGAGTAAAGGATGAAAGAGAGGGAGGAGGGAAGACACAGTCCTGTTCGCTCACAGATGCACCAGGGTTTCTCTCCACTGGAGGCTGAGATGGGCTGAGTCAATGCCACCAAGAGGGAGCAGGGACTTGAAGGAGTGAGATGGGGGGAATTCTGGCCCTGAAGGAGGAGAGGCTCTGCTGGGGTCCCCGCAAGGTGACTGAGTACGGGACAGCCCACCCCTCTGAATATACAGGCAAGAATCCGGCAATCATGCTGCTAGGTATTGACTCAAATAGGCTGAAAACGTATGTCCACATAAAAACCTGCACACAGATGTTTATAGCAGCTTTATTCATAATTGCCAAAACTTGGAAGCAACCAAGATGTCCTTCAGTAGGTGGATGGATAAATAAACCATGGTACATCCAGACCACGGAATATTGTTCAGTGCTAAAAAGAAATGAGCTATCAGGCCATGAAAAGACATGGAGGAAACTTAAACGCATTTTACTAAGTGAAAGAAGCCAATCTGAAAAGACTGTTTAATTCCATCTATATGACTTTTTGGAAAAGGCAAAGCTTTGGAGACAGTGACGAGATCAGAGGTTGCCAGGAGCGGGGATGAATAGGTGAAGCACGGAGGATTTTTAGGGCAGTGAAACCACTCTGTATGATACTATAATGGTGGACATATGGCATTATACATTTGTCAAAAATCCATAGACTGTACCAAAAGTGAACTCTAATGTGAACTGTGGACCTTGGGAAATAATGACATGTCAGTGTGGGCTCACAGATTATAACACATGTACCACTCTGGTGCAGGGTGTTTATAGCGGGGGAAGCTGTGTGTGCAGGGGCAGGGGTATCTCGGAAACTTCTGTACTTTCTGCTCTATTTTGCTGTGAACCTAAAACTGCTCTAAAAACCAAAGTCCATTTAAAAAAATGCAAGCAAGACATTCTGAGTGCAGAAAAGTTGCCCAACAGCGCCCTCTAGCACCCACAAGCTATAAACTTTCTCATGGCGGTAGGGCTTGGGGTTTTGTTTTGTTTTTAATATATGAGAGCAAGACTCTAGGGGAAATTTCATTTCTCTGAGCCACACTTATCAATAACTTGTGTGTGTTGGGGGTTAGAGGAGAAGGAAGGAAGGAAAAGAAGGCTGAGGCTGGCATTCACCAAGCCCTGGTCCTGGTGCTTTAGCTGGGTTCCCAGGTGTCCAGCCAGGCCAGATCATAGTTTGAACTAAATGCCCACAAAGGCCTGCCAAGGTTGAGCTGAAAGCCCCTGGGCTTTATTTAATGGTATTGGAGGCATTCCACAGACCGGCAAACCCTGCAGCAGTGAGGTTTGCCTCTGCATGGTTGAACCTCAGTGGCCCTGGGTCTCGACTAGGGCAGCTCTAGTTGCCATGTCTCTAGAAGCCGTGTCTCTGCTGGAGCTGGGCCCATAGGGAGTGTGTGCCCATCCCAATGCCTGGTCGACCAAGAGCAGGCAGAGGCCAACACTTATACAGCAGGGACACTTTGGGTCAAACAGCCATGCACTGGGCCACTGGGTGACAGCTTCACCAGGCCCAGTTGGTGATTTACGCTTTGTGAGGTGACGCAGTCCCAGGTTGTCTCTGGAAAACCACTTGGAGAGAGAGCTCTGTAGGCAGGATTTTCTATTTTCTCATCACTTTTCCATTTTCATGATCTAGTTCCCCCCTGGGGCCAAGGGAATGGGAAAACGCTCTTTGTATTATATTAGTGGCCATGTGGAAAAGACATATTTCCCATGCCATTCGGTTAGGAATGAAGACGCACATTTGTAAAGCACGTGTGAAAAATGTCATGCATGAAGGGTATGAAATATTTGTTGTCCTGGCTCCGGCTAGTTTTGTGAAATACCATAGGACAAAGAGAAAATGTAAGAGTGAGAAACCATTGGGGAGGACGTGAGCTGCCGGTCTTAAGGACACCATCACAAAGCACGACACCAGTGATTAGAAAAGAGGAGGAGGGGGTAGAGTATATACTCACGTTTGCTTGTGCTTGCAAAAAGAATATCGGGAAGGATACACAGGATATTCACTAAAGCGGTTACCTGCTGGGAGGGGTGAGAGAGACTTTTCACGCTACTTCTTTCTATTTTTACAAAAATTGTGAACTATGTGACTATATTACCTTTTCAAAACATTACATAAAAATAAAACAAGCAAAAAGCCTTCATGAGTCTGCACCTCAGAAAAGAACTAAAACATTCAGAGAAATGCTATTTTGACAAAAATTAACCTCAAAAACAACTTCCTCCCTCCAGCCATCCCCTTCTCTGCACCCAAAGGTTGGTCACCAGCCACCCTCCAATTCACAGTGACATGCTTCTGTAGTGAACAATCCTCTCTCAAGGAAGTCTTCCCAGCAGGTAAACCACGGTCGTCATGCTGCTGTTTTAGGCTGCCCCCTTGTTCTGCACTCTAAGAAGGAGGAAGGCTGACTGGTGCTTGCCAACATAGCAGGTCTCAGGCCAGGTTTGCAACCAGCCTCACTCTGTGCGAATGAATCTATAGCTGGCAAGCCCAGCTCTGCGCTTGGGTGAGGTGTAAGCTCGCGGTCGTTGACACCTTTGACAGGCATGCTAGGGGGCTGGGAAAGAAGACTCAGTTGTATTTCAATATCTAGTCTCCCTTTTTTCTATAATAGTAGAACCCTTCTTTTGTCTCTGAACACATGACCACCCAGCCTCCCTTGCAGCTAGATCTAGCCACTGGCTAAGACCAGGCCAATAGGATATGAGCAGAAGTGATGCGGGCAATTTCTAGGTCGTACCTTTAAAGGGAGAGGCTGTGTTCCACACTCTTCCCTCTGCTCACTCCCACTGGTTGTGATGCAGACATAGTGGGGGTGAGCTATTTGGAGCCACATGGATGAGGGCAATACTCTGGGGTTAGCAGGGTGACAAGTTAAAAGGAGCTTAGGTTGCTGACACAGTGGAGCCACCATTATGAGCCCTGGACTGCTTACAGGGAGAGACTGGAGGGAAAGAACCAGAGGGCCTGGGGGCAATGATAATAGAACCGCAGGTGCCTGTGCAGAGGGCTGAGCAAGTAGCAGCTTGCTCTTTCTCCCGCAACTCTCCCGACATCTGGCTCCCTTGCACTTCCGAGTGAACCTTTACTCATGCACGACCCCCTTTTGGGGTGCCTGCTCCTCCTTATTAACTTAGCTAACTCCTGCTGATTCTTCAAGACTTGGCCTTGGCATCATCTCCTGGAGGAAGCCCTCCTTATCCCACCAGGCTGGTCTTGGCATCTTGTCAGGACTCCCTCATGGGTTCTACTGGCTGGTACTTGTCTGAAAGCCTGTCTCCTGCACAGGCCTGAACCTCCTTGAAGGTGGGGATGTCTCATGAGCTCGGCCACTGCAGAGCCCTTCTGAGGCTGGGTACAGAGGAGGCCAGTTCCCTCTGGGTACAGCCTGCTCCTTGGGGAGAGGTCCAAAAGCCCCACTTGGAAACATAAATCAACTGGAACTTGGCTCTGGAGGCATCCAGGGGTAAGGTCCTGAAGCAGGAAGTCTGGTAAGTCCCTATCTGTTCTGTGTGTGGAGACGGCTATTAGTCCCCATGACCTCAGAGCACAGGGGATAATCCTACCGCCAGAGCCTCCGCTCCCAGGACTCTCAATAGTCCACCTTTCATCCCAGACTGAAAGGCAGGTCGTGTGGGATCTGTCATCCACTCCGAAGTGAGCTTTCTGTCTTTCACAAGTTTTTGAAATTCCAATTTGTATTAAATTAGTAAAGGAGAATTAGAAGCAGACGATTTGATTTTGCAAAACAAACACAAAAATTGCTGAAGGGCCTTCCCTTTGTTTTGGCAAAATCAAGCCAGATGGCACTACCCACAGTGACAGCAGCTTCCTTAGGTGGCATTCGAGGCTCACAGCCTTAAACTGGGCTGGGCTATTTTTCTTGGCACCAGAAGCCTCTGTGATTTAGCAATCTTTCCAGGAAATCTGGGTCCTCTTCCAGTTCATGACAACTTCCCCAGATGCAGGAGGTGGTTTGAGCTGTTAGAGGCGGCACAAGTGAGTAGACACCCAGCGTGGGCAGCACAGGCCTCTCAAATTCCCACTTCTGGCCCTGGCCGGTTTTCTCAGTGGTTAGAGCATCATCCCATAGACCAAAGGGTCTTGAGTTAGATTCCCAGTCAAGGGCATGACCTGTGTTGCAGGTTCGATCCCTGGCTCCAGTTGGAGTCATGCCGGAGGCAACCAATCGATGTGTCTCTCTCACGTTGATGCTTTTCTCTCTCTCGTTCGCTCTCTCTCCCCCTCCTTCCCTTCCACTCTAAAAATCAATGGAAAAATATCCTCGGGTGAGGATTAACCAAAAAGAAAAAAAAATCCCACTTCTGGTGGCACTCCACACAGCGATCAGTTTTCCTTGTGGGTATTCTCTAGCAGTTTAAAGAATCAGCTTCTAGTATGAATTTTAAATTATGAGGAAATTCAAAAGTTTGGAAATGCTTTGAACTTCTGGGTTTTGTGAGTCTACCCTATTGGGGATGGGGGTGGGGGTGGTCAGAACTCTGTTCATGGGCTCTGAATCCAGGACCTAAACCCACAAAACACCGTGCTTAAAGGTGACCATTTGGCCCCAGCTTTATTTAGAAGCCCATGGTAGGAAAACATAACAATAACATTAACCTTTTTCCTGAAAATCTGTGACATCGGAGACACCAGGAAAGGGCAGTGAGAGTGGCACAAGATCCAGCCTACAGGCAGGAAGCGGCAGACTAGGTGCCTGGCAAGTACCCCAGGGTGGGGGCGGTTCACTGACCCTCCTTCACACCTCCCGAGAGGGATGTTGTCACTCACACCCCACACTGCCAGGCATGTGCAGTGTCATTTTAAACAAAGAATATTTCTGTTAAACAGTATAAATATGGGCACATAAAGTTAATGAAACCTATAAGCTGGATTTGTGTGCTTTTTGTTTTGTACTGTCACCACGACGTAAAATATTTTACTCAACCAAATTTGGTCAATTATGGCCATCAATCATAAATTTTGCCTTGTTTCAAAAAATAACTTTTATTAACCTAAAGGGAAGTTGACAAGCTTGTTCTAAAAAGTATTAGATAGTAAATATTTAATAAATTTTATCTTAAGATAACTTTTCGTAGGAAAACTGGATATCCATATGATATCCAGTTTAAACCATATATAAAAGTCAACTCAAAATGGATTAAAGATCTAAAATAAGACCAAAAACTAGAAGACTGCTAGAAGAAAAGCTTTATGACATAGGATTTGGCAATGATTTCTTGCATATCATTGGATATCTTGGATACCTTGTGCTTTTCACCAAAAGCACAGACAACAAAAGTAAAAATAGGCACAATGGACTCCATCAAAATTTAAGACTTTTGTGCATCGAAGGACACAATCAACAGAATAAAAGGGCAGCCTACAGAATGGGAAAAGTATTTACAAATCTTACGTCTGATAATGGGTTAATATCCAGAATATAAAGAACCCCTACAACTTAACAGCAGAAAAACAGCTAACAATTAAAACATGGGCAAAGGATTTTAGATATTTCTCCAGTGAAGATATACAAATGGCCAACAAGCACATGAAAAAATATTCAACATTAGTAATCCTTAGGGAAATGCAAGTCAAAGCCACAGTGAGATATCACCTCATATCCATTAGGATGGCTACTAAAACAACAACAACAGAAAATAACCTGTGTGGGCACGGATATGAAGAGACTGGAGCCCCTGTGCATTGCTGGTAGGAATATAAAATGTGCGGCCACTATGGAAACAGTATGGCTGTTTCTCAAAAAATGAAACAGAATTACCATATGGTCCAGCAATCTCACTTCTGGGCATATATCCAAAAGAAATGAAAGCAAGAAATCTAACAGATATTTTACACCATATTCATAGTAGCACCATTCATAACAGCCGAAAGGTGAAAGAATCCCAGGGTCCATCAGCAGATGAATGGTTGAATAAAAGTGGCATATCCATACAATGGAATATTATTCAGCCTTAAAAAGGGAGAAAATTCGGACACATCTGCAACATGGATGTTGCAGGATCAACCTTAAAGACATTATGCTAAGTGAAACAAGCCAGTCATAAAAGGACGCATACTGTATGATTCCACTCACATGAGGGGTCCAGTAGTCAAACCCATAGAAACAAAAAGTAGAATGGTGGTTGCCAGGTGCTGGAGGGAGGGGGGGAAAGGGGAGCTGTTGTTCAATGGGTAGACAGTTTCAGTTTTGCAAGATGGACAAAGGTTCTGAAGATCGGCTGCACAACACTGTGAATATACTTAACACCGCTGACCTGTACACTCAAAATGGCCATTTTAAATAACATAAAATAAATTTATTTTATAACATGTTATGTGCATTATTTGCAGAGGGACAGCTGCTTTTCCTCCTCCTCCAGCTGTCAGGTCTGTATGGAGGACTAGGAAGCACCAGGAACCACCTACAGACCCACACAGAGGGTTTTTCATGGTATGTTAAAAATCTGCCTTGAAGATACGCTAATTTCAGAAAATGCTTTATTCCTAAATTTTAGTTAAAAGTATTTATGCTAGGCTTTACCTCACTTAATTAAAAACAAAAAACCCATGTTTGATGTGTGTTGTGCTGTGTTTGAGGGCATCTTTCCTGGCCAGCTGCATTCTTTAAATAAGACCAATCTGTGTTTCTTCAATGCCGGTTCCAGACTAAAAAAGAAAGAGGCCCTTGGCAAATCTGTTTGACCAAGTAAAAGCTGACTCCTCTCAAAGTACTACATGAAGACACTGACTATAGGGCAAGGGCAGGGGTGTGGTGGGGGATACGCAGGCAGGATTATCCATTCTACAGATGAGGACACTGAGGCCCAGAGAGGTGAAGCGACTTGCCATGAACTATGTCCCAGCTAAGGCTGGACTCCCCATGAAGGCTCCCTCCCTGGCCCCCTGCTGCTCTGGGTGCAGTCAATGAAGATAGAGGGGACAGCACACAGGTCAGGGGAGTAGCCTAAAGGACAGCCCTTTAGCTCAGTGGATAAAAAAGAGGTCAAAGGCGTGAGCTAATTGCTGGGCTTACCAGCACCGGCTCCATGTGGCCTGACCACCCCACCCCAAGGTAAGAGTCAGGAAGGCCTTCAGAATTTCCAGGCACCCCAGGCATTACTTAGTCAGGGCTCCAGGCACTATGGGATTTAACATTTAGTGAAATTGACATATATTAAGAATTTGGAACAATAATGAAAATGGGTTTAGCAGTGACCCCTGGAGTCGGGAGCATGGGCCAGAATGGCAGCAGCTCCTGATGTGTTCTCTTCTCACCACCACTTGCTCCTCAGCAGACAGAGGCCATCCAGGTCATTATGGCCAGCCCCACCTCTGCAAGGAGGCCACCAGCACCCCGGGGGAACGCCACAGGAGTAAGCATCAGAGCCACCCTGATAGCTACTTGCTTCCCACCAGGGTTGGGTCAGGAGACTAGTAGGGCTGGTTAAACCCCGAGAGATCACCCAGCCTAGCTTAGTCATCAGAAGAAGGTGGGGACCCAAGGCCCAGGGAGGAGAAAGGGCTTGCCCATGGGAGGCCACAGGGCACAGAAGTTGAGGGTAAGAGTGTGAAGATCAGAGCTGGGTTTGAGATATAACTCTGTAGCCTATTATGTGGGTGGTCTTGAGTAAGTTACTTAGTCATGCTTCAGTTTTCTCCTTTGTGAAATAGGATTAATACTGGAACCTGTCTCGGAGTTGCAGTGAGGACTAAATAACACAATTCATATAAGGGCTTAGTAGAGGACACAGCATACAGTAGGACTCAATAAATGGTCATGTTATTGTTTTAAAGTTCAAGCACCACCCTGGCTGATTTGGCTCAGTGGTTAGAACATCAGCTGTGGACCAGGGAGTTTCAGGTTCAATTCCTGGTCAAGGGTGTGTACCTCGGTTGTGGGTTTGACCCCTGGCCCTGGCCGGGGTCATGTGGAAGGTAACTAATCCATGTGTCTCTCTCACATCAATGTTTTTCTCCCTCTCTTTCCCTCCCTCCCACTCTATCTGAAAAAAAAAAATATCCTCGGGTGAGGATTAAAAAAAAAAATTCAAGCACCATTCCTGTTATTATCATTTTTATTAGCTTACAGAGCAGATGAGGCAGAGTCATTTCCAGAAGATGGTGATCTGACTCCCACCTCCCTCCACCAGGTACCATCCCACATACCATGAGCTTCCCCCTGACCAACTCCTAACTGTCCTGCAGCAGTTAGTACAAGCGGTCCCCTCTTCCAGGAGGCCCGCCCTGGAGCCTTCTCCATCCCTGGTGGGTTAGGTGCCCTTCCTGGGGTTCAAGGTCCTGTGCATCCTCCCTCACAGCACCCGTCCCCATGAGTTATAGGTGCTCTTTTTCTTACCTGAGAGCTCAGTGGGAACAGGGAGCATTCTGTCCTGATGATCATAGTAACAACCGCTCCATCCATGTTCTGGGCACTAGCTGTGCACAAGGCCTTGGCCTAAGCTAAGTGCTTTGCATGCATTTCCTCACTTGGTGCCCCTTCCCTAGAGAGGATCGTCATCACTCCATTTTATAGATAAGGAAGCAAACCTGGCTTCTCATCCTGGCTGTGCTGTGCACGGTCTGTGTCCTTGGGCAGGTTACTTAACTTTTCTGAGCCCACCTGTCCTTGGAACCGCTGTCCCCATGGCCTCATGCTCTGACTTCCTGCTTTATCTCCATACTCAATGACTTGGTATCCTCTGGTGAGGTTTGCTGTGGATTCACATTGGGCCATGTCAGGGCATTTGAGTCAGAAAAGCAAGGACCTTTTCCCCATCCCACTCTGAGCACTTGGCCTTCCTCAAGCTCCCCTCCCAAGTAGCCCCATGAATGGCTCCACCAGACTTTCACTGTCCTTCCTCCTTGAAGCGCAGACCACGGGGTTTAGGGATGCTGCCATCTGGTGGCCACAGGCTATCAGAACGTAGGGGACAGGGTAGCACACTGGCTTTTTGGATTGGAAGCGGGACCCCTCTCTCTGCTTAGTGTACTGCCAGCAGCCAGCTGTAACATATGTTTGGAGAAGGTGGGGCAGCTGGACTCCAGAGAGCACCAACCATCACTCACAATAGCTTCATGGTTAAGCCTAAGACTCCCACAGACTGGGTCCAAGTCCTGGTTTTGACACTTCCCATACACGTAACCTTGGGCTAGTCAACTAATCACTGTGAGTCTCAGCTTCCTCATCTTGTAAAGTGGGTAGCCTTCCCCTCCTGTGTTAAGGCCACATTCCCTAACAATAACCTGTAGATTCTTCCTCGAGCATCCTTTTGATCTCATTATTGTTAACAAGGGAATGTATATTATATTCATGCGAATTATATATTCAACTTCAAAATTATGCTTGTTTTAAGCAAAACCTGGAGCCTTCAGAGAGCTTGGGGTTTGTGCAGACTATTAGTCTGCTCCGCCAGCCCCTGTCCCCAGGATGCCCCTTTACTCTATTCTGCTGTTAAGGGATCTGCCAAGAGTAGGTCTCATTTAGCTTGGCCCTTGGCACTTGGCACATATCTCATTTAACCCTCATACAGCAACAAATTACCCTCATTTTATAGAGCAGAAGTCAGGTTGGAGAGGCTGAGTAACTTGTGGTCACACAGTTGCTACAACAAGGAGCCAAGCCTCTGGCCCAAGTCTCTCTGACACCAGAGTCTTCGCCTGATCACCCCTGTAGAAAGCCCTGGAAGCTGTTGTTCTGTCCCTGAGTTCTCCAAGGAGCACTTGACAGGGGACATCTGTTTGCTGATGTACACGCCCCAGGGTCCCAACACCAACTAGAGGAGGCCATCTGAGCCAAGGGGGCCAAGCAGGGCGAAAACAGTGCCTCCACTCCCTGCTTTTGCTCTGTTTCCTGTTGGCCTTTGGAAGATGCAGCCTGGGCAGGACTTCCTCTTGCTAGAGGAGTTTCTGGCAGTTTCAGTTCTCTCTCTGGTTGGGAACTGCTCGGAACCAAGTTACACAGGGGCACGGAACATGTCTTTTCGGCCCACCCACTCTCATGCCAGGGCTGGTAGTGCAGACATAGCCCTCCTCTCACAGTTGCAGGGGACAGTGGGGAAGAGGTGCCCCAAAGGAGGACAACTAAGGCCCAGAAAGGGACAGGACTCACCTGAGGTCACACATGTAGGGTGAACAAAGTCCCCTGCCAGGCTTCTGCCTATGGCCCACTGCCTTTCTCTTCTGGTGGGCAAGAATACCTCAGTATCATGGAGACTGGAAGGTAGTGAGGAGGAGGCCCTTGCCCATGGTCCAGAGACACTCATGTGGCCAGGCAATCTGGGCTAGGGAGACTGATGGGCAGAGAGGAAAAGGCTGTGGAACATGACCTGCCCCCTTCCACTCAGTAGGCTCAGCCCCAGGTGCATTTGCAGCTCTTGAAGCCCCTCTGGATGGCCATACGGGTGTCTGTTAATCCATCCATCCATCCATCCATCCATCCATCCATCCATCCATCCATCCATCCATCCATCTGGGAGGGACAGCTGTCTGCACTCAGAGGGGAGATGGTGCGGGCAAGAGCCCTGGGCTCTAGCCTCGCTGCCCAGCCTGCACATGGCTTCTCTCCCTCACAAGCTAATCAACATGCCTGAAATCTTGCTATTAGATGCCCAGCCAGTGTGGCTCAGTGGTTGAGTGTCGGCCCATGCACCAAGAGGTCACTGGTTCAATTCCCTTTCAGGGAACATGCCCAGGTTGTGGACCAAATCCCCAGAGTGGGGCATGCAGGAGGCAGCCAATGGATGTTCTCTCTCATGATGTTTCTGTCTCTCTCTCCCTCTTCCTTCCTCTCTCTCTAAAATCAATTTAAAAAATAAAAAACAGAAATGCCGCTATTAGAGCTGCTGCCTAGATGGGAGAATGCTGTAGATGGAAGCAGAGATCAGGGTCATGCTTCCATAAGCCAAGGAAGGCCAAAGCTTGCCGGCAGACCACCAGAAGCTAGGTGGGAGGCCTGGAACAGATTCTCACCCAGCCCTCCGAAGGAATCAACATCATTGAAACAATCTTGGACTTCTAGCCTCCAGGACTGCCAGACAATACATTTCTGTTATCTAAGCCACCCAATTTGTGGTGCTTTGTTGTGAAACCAGTACACCAGTCAATACTTCTCTACAGACATAATTCAATATTTGACCTCTGTTACCACAGGCTAGTTTTGCCTGTTCTTATGTTTCATAGAAATGGAATCAAACCATCTGTATCATTTGTGCCTGGTTTCTTTTGCTCTCTGCATATGATTTTGAGCTTCATCTACATTGCTTTTGCATCATTAGTGTATTCTCTTTTTATTGCTGTGTAGTATTTCATTGTACATGTTATACAATCTGTTTATTCATTTTCCTGGTAATGGATATTTGTGTTGTTTCAGTTTGAGGTTAATGCTGGGTTCACTCTAGGGGCAGATGCAGTTCTCATCTCCGGGGGAGCTAGTTCCCTGGGGGAACCCTGTGGTGCTGTCCCACTGGCTGGGGCAGCGCGACAGGTAACTGTTTTCAAAGTTCTCTGTTTTTCCTTCTTAGTTACTAAGCAACCAACTGGAGTTTAAATGTTCAGAATGGAGGAAGCAGGCTAGGAGCCCTGAATAGTTCCCAGAGAGGCCTAAATTCAATTGTTCCCTGGGGTATGGCCTGCTGAGACCTTTGGGACCTCAAGGGTGAGTTAGCAGTGGGCCTGGGGGCAGTGAGGCAGAGCAGGAAGGCACTTGCTGGTTGGCAGGGTGGACTGGCCTGCACCACTCACCTGTATACCCTCCAAGAGTCCCCAGGATGGGATTTGAAGGGAACAAGAGAAAAGATTATGCTGCTAGCTCATTCTGGGGCCTTGGGCCAGGTACTGCCCCTCTCAGAGCCTTGGGTGCCTCCTGTATAAGATGGGCACATGTCTATTGCCAGCTTGGCAGTTTGGTGGGTATAGTGGAGGCAATACAAACACACTGATGAATTATGAATAGCTGCATCAGGTGAAGAATTAGCACCATCATGACACTGGGTCACATCTAGGACAGTTAGCGTCCATAGTGCTGAGCAAGCATCTGTCTTGATCTCTTCCAGACTACCCCCGGAGTCCACCAGAGCCCAGGAGGAGTGGACATGGAAGGTGACTTTCTTGCTGTCCTCTTACAAGAGAAGCCACCCCGTGAGTGGCTGTTTTCTCCCTTCCCCTGAGGCCCTGCCATTTCTTGAGATCTCAGAGACTGCCACGTTGCCCACGGGTCCCTCAGCCACCCCCAGGCCAGTCTTAGTGCTCTCACCCACATGTAGTGGGGCCTTTCACTGACCCTCGGTCCAAAGAGGCTCCTCTCTAACAGGCCTGGATGTTCTGTCCCCACCCAACTGGAAGGGGAGAAGAAGGACATGGCTAATACCCTGGACACAGCTCTCAGGGTCCCTGGCCAAGCTGAAACCCAGGCAGGAGCCCACCTCTCAGAGGCCCCTCCCAGCAGGGGCCCAGGCTGGGGCTCTGCAACCTCTCAGCTACGGATTGCACTTCTGCAATATGAAATCACACTTCCATTTTCTTTCCTGAAAGGAAGATGAAAGAAAGCAGCACAACTGGTGAGCATTCTGACACATCACAACCCTGAACCCCAGCCGTAACGGCCACTCTCAGAAGTTTCCAGGCTGGGACCTACTTCCTCCCGAGAGCTCACAGCAAAGTAGCAGAGCCATATGTGCCCTTGGAGGTAAGGGAGGGGAAGGTAGAGGGATTTGAACCCACAGTGAGGGAAGGAGGGCTGGTGGGGCTGGGAGAGGGGCCCTGTTCGCTTCTTGCCAGGCTCACACCCCAGTGTCTTCCTCCTGTCTCGTTCCAGAGGTGGCATTGGCAGAGCTGGGTTTCTGCTTCCCCAGAGCATCTAGAATCTGGAGATACGAGTTACAGAGAACAAGGTCACACGAGCAGTAGTGAAGACTTCTTTCTGAGCGGTTCTCATAGGGTCCCTGGGCCATAGGATTGGTTCCTACGAGTGAATTCTCAGTTTCTGGCCAGGCCTGAGGACTTTGATGCCAAACCTAGCGGTCCTGGACCTGGCTTATATCACACCCCTCAGAAAGAGGCTTTCTGCAGGTTGGAGACAGAGGGGGATGTGGATGGAGGCATGTATTTGTGTATACATGTGTGTTAGAGAAAGGGGGGTGTCCTGAGGAGCCCACCCCTCACCATCAGACTGGAAGGAGATTCCTTAGCCAGCTTCATCCAATAGGCAGGAGGGGCAGAGGGGCAGGGGCTCAGAGGAACATTGAGCCTGTACCACATGTGACAGGCTCCCCATCCCACAGCCTTTAAGGACCAGAGTCCAATTTAGGGTCTATCTAAATGTGATTTTATGTGATTTTCCTGTGTGTGAGCTTCTCTTCATTTAGCCGTTTGGCAAACGTGTCCCAGACCCTTGCTGTGGCCAGCCCCTGTCTGCACTGGGCAGTGGGACACAAGGCGGTGTGGCAGCTCAGATCACACACTGCCCCTGGGAGGCCTCAGAGAGACAGGAGGGCGGGAGCTCAGGGAGGACAGGACAAGGACCCCCAGAACTCTGACATTGTAATGCAAAGATGGACTAAACGGAGGGTTGGCCAGGTGCCCCAGGTGGGGAGAGTCTTCCTATTGTGGGGGTCAGAGGGCAGAAAGAGGAAAAGAGCTTCCTGGAAGAGGTCACATTTGAACCAGGCCTGTAAAAAAGAGCAGTATCTAAACACAGAGTTTGGGGTGGAAGATACATTTGTAGTAGAGAAAATTGTGTAAGCAAAGCCTGGTGCTGTGAAAGGGTATAATTAGCTGTTCAGATCCACGCGGTCCTGTTGAAGGTTGGTTGCAGTTGAAGGTGGGGGCAGGTCCCAGGCCACATGGAGGTGATGGCGGTGGCAGAGAGTTCGTGTTCCTCAAGTCCACGCAGGAACAGAGCTGACCGCTGTAAGTAGCCTTCCCATGTATGCCAACGAGAGTCTAAAGGACAAATTACCGGAGATGGAGTTGCTGGGACAGCGTGCGCATTTCACACTGTGGCAGATACTTCCAGTGGCCCTCCATGGAGCCCTGATCAGTTCTTGAGTAAGACACCTTCCTCGTCAGGATCCATCTTTTGCTCCAGACAGTGAGGATGGGATACTCGTGGCATTCTGGCCCATTAGCTCTTGGTTCCCCATGGGAATGTGCTAGCTGTTTTTATTCCTCCTTCAGGTCCCCAGGCAGCCTTTCTGATCTCCCAGGAGCAGGCAGAGTTCCCCTCTTCTGTGCCCTTCCACATGCCTGACACTAGAAGTTCCTGTCTCTTCCCCCAGCTGGGTGCTCGGGAGAACAAGGGCTTCTTCTCTTACATCTGCTTAACTCTAGCAGCTGGTCAGAGGAGGGCTCCGCCAGAGTTTGTCATGTGACTGCCATTAAAGAGGAAAGTATATCCTGTCTGTCTGTCCTTTTCTTTCCATGAAGCAGGGCCAAACTGTCCTCAAATACAATAGGTCACCAGAACCCCACCCAGCATGCTAGAATGCCTTATACTTTGCATAGACAAGGTCAAGCATGCCTATATTACAGAAAAGAAAATGAAAATTCAGAGAGGGCAGGTGGCATGCCCCACACACAGAACCTGGGAGAAATGAAGCTGGGGCTAGAACCCCTGGGCCTTGGCTCCATCCTGACTTGACCAGAATAGCTCCATTCATGGCTCGTGCTTGGCTCTGTTTGGTTGGAGGTGGTCCAGGGTCCCTGGGCAAGCGTGTCTGGGCTCAGGGAGCCAGAAGGGTATCTGTGTTCCATCCTTCCCAGGCTCCCGTCCATGGAAAGACCCCTCACAGTCCTGCGGGTGAGCCTGCACCACCCCACCCAAGGGCCCACTGTCTTCGCCACGGTCCCACAGAGGCTACAGCATGACACCAGCCCACTTCTGGTGGGGCGGGGCCTGGACGCCCATCTCCAGCTGCATCTCCCGCGCCTGTCCCGCCAACACCTGTCCCTGGAGCCCTACCGGGAGAACGGCAGTGCTCTGCTGGCCTTCAACCTCAAGGCCCTGAGTCGCAGGGGTTGCGTGTGGGTCAACGGGCTGACGCTGAGGTTCTTGGAACAGGTTCCCCTGAGCAGCGTCAACAGAGTCGCCTTCGCAGGCATCCAGATGGTGGTCAATGTAGAGGGAGGCACCTCCCTGGAGGCCTTCGTCTGCTGCTTCCATGTGAGCCCCTCACCCCTGATTTACAGGCCCCAGGCTGAGGAGACTGATGAATGGGAAGTCATCCCTGAGGAGCCACCTGCCCCGCGTTCAGAACAACTGGCTCCAGGTCACCTGGGCTTTCTTCATGGCCTTTCCCAGACTGGGGACAGCTCACCCCAGCCAAGCACTGGAGGAGGAACAGAAATACAGCTCCAGAGGGAGCCCGCAGACGGCGCGCTCTGCTAGCCCCGCCGCGGAGAGCACGCCTTGGCTGAAATAGGACTTGAAATATTCGAGCTACATCATACGACCTTGACAAGCGAGGCCTGCCTGGCTAATAATGAACCGATTCTGCAAACACGAACAGCCTGGGGTGGGGGGAGCGCCCTCCACGTTTCCAGCTCTGCAAGGCAACAGGAACTTCATATACTTTTAGAGGCCCTGAGGGGCTCGGGGAGCCCCTCTCAGCGTTTCCCCACATTTCACGGTCTTGTCTGACTAGGAGTTACTTTATGTTGCTAATTTTGTGCACTGCTTAAGAGCGGGAGTTTGAGGTTGCAGCAGGAATGCATGGACACATGTAACAATTACGTTTGTGGTAGCTGGGGGTTACCTTCGGCTTTCAAATACCCACAGGCACTTGGGGCTTAGGGAAGCCTGTGTTTAATAAACTGCAAGTATTTCATTAAGCTGGCACAACCAATAGGATCCCCTGATCCCCAGATGGGCTGCATGCATGCCACGTTGTCACGCAGAGGCAGGGGTGGGAACTGTAGAAGAGGTGTAAGAGGAAATTGGAAAGGTAGGGGCTCACATTTCTGGAAAGGATGCAAGCAGAGCTCAGGGCTTCCTGGGCATGGGGAGCTGGGGCCTGTCACCGTCCTCCTCTTCATCCTCACGCTCCCCTCGGTCATTTGACTCTCGGTCATTTCTGGATCAAAGCCTTGGCTGACCAGAGGGCACGGGTCTTCAGGAAAAGGTGGCTTCCCAGAGAACTGGGCTCTTTCAGGATTAAGTCTATGAGAGAGTAGGGTGGGAGGTTGTGTTAGAATTCAACTCAGCAGTTATTTCACTCAGAGTGCGTCATATACCACTGGGGTGGGATGGTCTTTTCAAATAAGGGACCAGTAGGGGGCCAGGCAGGCCATGGGTGGGATAGTTTCTCAGTGAACAGAGGAGCAGAGCAGAAGTCTCTGTGAGTGAGACACTGCATCCCCTCGAGCCCCTCGTCAAGGGGAACACGAGAGGCGCGAAGAAGCGCCATGAGGACGTGATGGTGGATGCCTCAGAGAACGCCATCTTGGCCGTGGCCTAGAGCAAGGAAGGCCATGGCTGAGCACAGGCAGCCCCACACAAGACATTGAATGCACACTGTGACCGTGGTTTCCATGACTGTTTCCCACCAGACCTCAAGCTCCGTGCAGACAGAACCACAGATTGTTCACTGTTGTGTTCCCAGTGGCCATCATGGAGCTGGGCAGAGGATCCACAGGATCTGGTTCGACTCTCCTCCCAGCCCTCATCTCCACCCCAGTGCAGTGGAAGCCAGCCTGTGCAGACCTCCCTCCCCAAACACACACCAGGAATATCCTCCCTGTACCAACTCCCCACCCACACAGACCAGAGCTGTGTCTTTAAGAGATTCCCTGTGGCTGTAGGAAGCTAACATGTTGCCTTACTGGAGGCACCTGCATTTTCAAAGAAAGGATTGGAGAGGGTAAAGCCGGCCCTGAAGGAGTGAGTTTCCTTGTAGAAAGAGTGGCACTAAAGGTTCCACAGTAGGCAAGCATTTCCCCTTCCCCTTAAATGGATGGTTCCTTCATACATGTACACAACAAGATACAATCCAGGGGCTGCTCAAGGTCTCCTTGTGACTAAGTCACAGAGCTGGGACAGGAACTGGGAACTAAGTCTTTCCACAATAGCCTGCTGAACGGCCAGGCTGTGGTTAGCAAAGACATGTGCAGAAGCAAGTGAGCCCCAGTCAGTGTGGACGGTTCATCATCACCTGCACGACCTCCCCCACTCCTACCTGCGCTGCAGGTTGGGAGACCTGCCTACCATGGTATCTACTGTGTGTGCTCCATTCTCAAGCTCTGCTCTGTGCCTTCTTCTTCCTTGGCTCCCATTCCATGGCATCTGGTGGTGCTGATGTTGCCATCAGTTTAGCTGGTTCCCAGAGAATCACACAGGACCATTAGGACTTTTCTTCCTTGTGGCAGCTCTACCTGCGTTCCCATGTTCCAGTCACTCACCACCACCCCAGGTCCCAGAGCCCGTGCCAGGCTGTGGGGTGAAGAGCAAACAAACCAAGCTCCTCCACCTTTGAGAAGAGATGCCACAGTTAATGAGTGCTGTTCGCATTGCAGGGCTGTGATCCCTCTTACCTTGAACGTGAACTCGCAGGCGGATTAAAGTGAAATAAAACCTACCATTTGAGTTACATTCTCAGATGATTGGAAACATGCATTACCTCCCCATGACCGGACTGTGAGAAGGGAAGTTATTATCTTTCTTCAGAGTTTGTAAACTCTTTATGGCTGAGGCAGCTTTAATCCTGCTGGGGGGAAAAAATGATCTGGGAATAAATTGCTCTCATTTACCTTTGTTTTCCAATCACATGCTCCAGTGGGAACAAAACATCCTAAGTGAGGGGATGTGGGAAGCCAGGTGATCCCAAACAGAAGAGTTTAATTATTTTCTTCTTTAGGCACGTGAGCTGAAAGGGCTTTCCAGTGCCATTTGGCACAGGGGCTCGCCCCACAAAAATGTGCGCTCCTGTGTGATGCCAGCACTCCTGAGCAACAAGTCTTCTCTGCCTTCCCCCCAGGGGAACACGGCCTCCATTTCCCCAAAACACCCGCTTCTTTGGGGGTTGGGGAGGGCCGCTTGCAGCCACAGTGCCCAGTTCCAGGCATTTTGAAAGACCACCAAGAAGTCAGAGAAAAGACAGATTTGAATCCAAATGAAATCATAGTCCGGGAAGGAGGAAGAGACCTTGGCATTTGTGTTTCTGGAGGGGCTTTCTTTCCTCCTCTGTTATTTCTGTGTTCCCTAACCCAGAGCTTACACAGAGCAGATCCCCAGTAAAGCCACCAGGTTGCCCATCCTAACTGCTGGAAGGAGCCCCAGCTGAGATGTCTGCCCGCTTTCCTTTAAAGGTGCAGAGGCAGCCCTGGCCGGTTTGGCTCAGCGGTTAGAGAGTCGGCCTGCAGTCCAGAGAGACCCGGGTTCGGTTCCCGCTAAGGGCGCGTACCTCGGTTGCAGTTTGTCCCCGGCCCTGGTTGGGTTGTGTGGGTGGCAGCCACTCGATGTGTCCCTTTCGCGTCGATGTTTCTCTCTCTCTCTCTTCCTCTCTCTCTCCCTCCCTCCCTCCCTCCCTCCCACTCTATCTGAACAAAAAATGGGAGAATGTCCTTGGGTGAGGATAAAAAAAATAAAAAATTAAAAAAATAAAGGTGCAGAGGTAGGGGTGGAGAACCTTCCGAAGAAAGCAGAGACTACGCCTTTGCAGCGAGAGCTCAGCCAGGCAGCCAAGCCCCACAGGTTCCGTAAACGCTTCTCCAAGCCTAGCAGCATTCTTCCATTTACCTGCAATTTGCTGGGCTAAGAAAATGGACTCTATTATGTCACCTTTCTGGGTGTGTGTGTGTGTGTGTGTGTGTGTGTGTGTGTCTGGGAGTGTATCAGTCAGGATCCACTCAAGAAAACTAAAGCCACTCTAAGTATATCAAACATTTAATTCAGGAAATTAAGTACACAGGTGATGGTGTCACTGAGAAGCCACACAGGCAATGCAATTGAGATCAGCCAGAGCAGGAAGTTGCAACCCCTGCCATTCCCACCCCTGGGGCTGCAGGGACAACTAAGAGAGGCTATATCCCTTGGAGGCAGAGGCTGGCCTTCTGAGGCACTGAGAGAGAGGGGCAAAATACCCTGGCTTCTCCCCTTACCCACACCCAGTGGCTCCCATTGGCTGAAGCCAGCAGAAGGCAGCTAACAAGCAACCTGGGCAATGCAGCCTGCAGGTGGGCTCCCCTGCAGCCCAGAGCAGGGAAGGGAAGGGAGAGTGGTGGCTCTGAGGGCACACAGTCACAGTCAGCACAGGGAGTATGCTCACTTCAGTGCCCTTCAACCGCCCTGGGGCCCTGGGGTGGCCACCAAAAATGGAGAGGGGGGCACAGCGTAGAGGACTGCACAGCTCTGGGCAATAGGCCTACACAGACCCCACCTTCCACCAAGGATACCCCAACCTATGTGACCTTCAATGTCTGTAAGAAAGAAAAGAGGAGGACACAAAGGACAGGTGTCATACAGTGAGGTACAGAGAAGAGCTGGGTGCAGTCTGGCCGGGCCCACACAACCCCATCCCCGGGACACCTGTCTTGAAACGCCCTCTCCACCCACCTCAAAGGTGGGACAGCAGAGCAGGACCTGCATCCCTCTGTCCTCCACTTACTGACTCAGAAACAGACTTCATCTCTCGAGCCCTTCTCCTCGTGTATTCAACGGAGACAGTCCTGGTACCCGCCTCACCGCCGTGAAGACTGAAACACACCTTGCATGAAAGAACATCATGCAGGCACCTTGGAAATACTCAATAAACGCCAGCCATTCATGTTAACCACTACTCACCCCTAGATATTCCTCCCTCCAGGATGCTTCCCTGACTTTTTCCACAAAGGAGCCACTCCCTCCTAGCTCCAAGACAGTGTTGGGACACTGAGGGCTTTCTAGGCAGTGATCCATGAGACAAAAGTGTTCCCTCCGCTGGGAATTTGTGTACTTGCTGTGTGCTCTGGGTCACCAGCAGAGCCTCTGGGAGGAAGAAGATGTCGTGGGCATGTTTGGACATGTCCCTTTTGAACTTGGATGGAGCAGCCTCTTGGCACCCAGTAGGTCCTCAGTAAGGGTCTGTTGACTGAATCACAAGAGACTGAGCTGAGAGAAATAATTTGGGTGGGGTGATAGCAGACCTTTAGGAAAGAGGCTTTGGGAAGAAGCTCAAACCACAACAAAACTCCTGGTTAAAAAGTTAAAATGCGCTTCAAACAACTAATTGTTCTGGGTGAGAAGAGGCCAGAGTGAGTGGTTTGCTCAGTGAATAGACTCACTATATGCACAGGACCCTGAACCCAGAAGCAAATCCCAGCAGGGCCATGCAAGGCCCACACTCCTTATTTGCCATTCGTCAACAGGTTTTCCTGTTTCCAGATGTGTCCTGCCTCCATGATGCAACATGACCACCCAGCCCTTCACCACTCAGAAACACACACCCGAGGTACAGAGCTCCCAAACTTGGAGCTCTGCCCTGGAGCACTGGAAGCAGGCAGGCTGGGGGCTTGGCATCGGAGGCTTCCTCAACCAGCGCAGGCCTCATTACTGAGGAACACATGGTCCCCGGTGGACACTCATTGGAGGCCAAGCGGGGAAGCTAATAATCAGGGGGCTCCATCTTTCAGTTTTATGTTCCTCTTCCCCTGGGCCTGCAGTTGCCATGCAGATTTCAAGTTGAAACATCAGGAAAGCCTCATGTGGTCTGACTTCTCCTTCCCTACCCCATTTCCCCAACACACACACAACATGCACATGCACACACACACGCACACACACGCACACATGCCTGCTTCTAGGCTCTGTCAAGCACCCCAGGTAAAGTGTCGGCTAGAAAACCACAGGGTAATTATGAGCTGTGAGATTTGCTCCTCAGTTACAGAAAGAAAATAGCTCCACTTGAGATTCCCATCACGCTTTACAAACCAGAGGGAATGTTTTGGCTCAGCTCAGGGGAAAATAGAAGCGAGGAGAGATCTCATTAGAGGAATGGTGGGGGGCATTTGGAGGAGGCCAGAGTGCTCTGGATAAAGAAACGCCATACACCCTGGAAATAAGATCCTGGGAATACTGGAGCAGCTCTCACTGCAGTGTTGACTGATTTCCGATTTCAGTGGTGTAAATTCTTCCACCATGTCAATTCCAAGGTACCAAGATGATGTCACTGAACTTGGAGTTGGAAAGAGATGCACAGTGAGCACACCACTACAGAGAATTTCCACTACACTCACCACACAGATATGCATATAAATATGGGAACGACCTCGGATATGGGAAAATAATTAGGAAGCTGTGAGTTTTGATTATTTATTAACTTTGTACTTTATATACTTTATTTAGCTATACATTTACACAATTTAATTTTAATAATGGCTTGTTTAGCGATCAGTTCTTACAAGATAGTGGGGGGTAGCTCCAGCACATCACCACATGGAAAAAGTTGCAAAATAACCAATGTGGAAATGAAGGTGGTACCTACACACAGAAGCCCTGGAGGGGTCAGAGTAACCATTCTAAGAAACTTGTACACACACACACACACACACGAAACATGTACAATATTTTGCTATTTAGAAGTGAATGTATTTATATTTATAACATCGGGTATTCAACCATCCCATACTACAGATGAGGAAACCAAGGCTTAGAGAGGGAAAGCACGCCCAGATTCACTCAGCCTGGAAGTGGGGGACCCAGCATTTCATTTGTGCTGGATCCTTGCTCTTCTCCTCGCTCCTTCCCTCCGTGCACACCTGGCGAGGAGCAGTCCACTGGCTGTGGCTAAACGTGGGTTGCGGAGCCTCACTGTCAGTGCCCATTAAGGATGTTGCCAGATAACAGTTCACAACACAGTTGGAGTGCCTGTGCTTGGTCCCTGGAATCAGTCCTCGGGCTTAAAACATGCAACAGGGGAATTAAGTAAGAGATCACACTCACCTTTCTCCTGGGACCTCTCTCGCAGAGCTCGGGGCAGTGATAGGTCACCTAGCATTTAGACGCCACCTTCCTTCTCATAAGGGAGGAAAGCACAGCTCTCTGGGCCCCACCCCATCCCTCTGCGCTCTTGGACACAGGATGTTGGTGTTGGAGTCTCTGATAAACTGGGAGCACACAGGCTTGTAACTCAATCTCTGAGCCGCAGTCAAACCCCAAGGCTTCCTGGACACTGAGAGCAGAGCAGTACCTGGCTGACCACCCAGACTGTGTGTGAGCATTAGCCAGAAGCCCCTCGGAAAGCCCCAAATAGGCCACCTTCCCACAGCCCGGAGCAACTGGCATTGGATTCCAGACAAGAGTAGGACCCCTGCTTGAGGCTTGGATCCCAGACCCCAAACTCACATGTGGCTAGAAACCAGGCCCTAAAAAATTCCCCAGTGCAAAGTAAGCCCCTCTCCCACTTCCCAGTGTGTCCCAGCTTGGCGACTACCCCTCTGGCTTGTGGGTAGGAGACATCCCATTGCCCAGGCCACGTCCCCTCAATGCTGTGTCATTTCAAATTTTCTGGTGTATAGGTTTGGTATGCTTGGCTCTTTTAAACATCACGCTTTATGGCCTTTTGCAGTGTAATTTTGTTTCTGTACTGCCATTCAATTTGAATTAAATATCAAACAGATGTGAGTCATTTTTTCTGCTCTTTTTAAAGAAAAAGTTTAATATTAGGGAGCATGCCCTCCTATATGATCAGGAAAGCCATTCGGAGAAATAAGCCCCTTCAAATTAAAAAAGAATCGCATTGGTTAACGTTAAGATGCTTTCAAGTGATACATTTCGAAGTGCTAAGGGAAGGTGTTTCCAGCAAGCTATAAAGCAGCCAGGAGAAAAGAGGAAAAGATATACGGCCCTAGGCAGATGGGGAAATTGGAGCTCAGAGAGGGGCACCCCCACCTGGGGAGGAAGCTCTAAGCTTGGAGATGAGGTTCACAGATGATGGTGGGGAAGCCATCTTCCCCAAAGGCCTGGGGGACTGCTCTCTGCGGCCTGTGTGGTCAGGGTGGGAAGGGAATCCAGAGGAGCTCCCTTCTGCTTCAAGAGCCAGCCTGGCCTGAGTACCCATTCCTCACCCTCACATACTTGCACCAGTCTGGCACATCTCCCCCATCCAGCAGTCCCAGCCGTGATCTGGTATGTTTGGACCTACTGAATGGCTTAATCCCCTGGTTCCTGCTGCAGGCTCTCGGATAGTGGGGTCTTTCGACTTTTGTGAGTCTTGGACGCCTCTGAAATGCAAAGAAAGCTATGGCTCCAAATCTGTGGACACAGGAACAGGCATAAACTTGCACACAACCTTAGAGGTTCATGGTCCCCTGATTTAGACCCTCCCCCTCCCCCCACAAGATAGCCATAGCACAGAGCATTTCATCACTCAGACACTCAGCCTGGACAAACGACGGAGGCCCTTCTCTCACCAGGAATAGGAACCCACATTTCTGAGCACTCACACGCCCAGCACCGGGGGAGCTGGTCTGCCTCCAAACCCCTCTGGCTTCTTGGCAATACGCATGCCTGGAGCTCAGTGTTATTGGACCTGCCGCCATTCATGGCTATGAGCCAGGGCTTCTCTAGTGCTGGCTCAGGCTAAAGTGTTTCCATGTGGTCCTTTGACTCATTGAACCTAAAAGGCAGCCCTCCAACTACAGCCGGCTGACTACAAATGACATTTCCATGTGGCAGGGAAAGAGGCCAGAGTGCCTCTGATTCCAGCTGGTTCTGGACATCCTGGACCCTGAGACAAGGCTCTGCACACCCAAGCTTTGCCTCTAGGGATGATGTGCAAATGCCCAGAGACCCTGCTCCATGGGGAGCATGAGGCCTGGCTGATGAGAAACAGAACCAACACTTCCAGAATTCCGCAGACAAAAGAGAAGGTTGAGTGGAAGGATTTAGAGCAAAGAAAAGCGTAGACTTTGGAGTCAGACAGCTGAAGTCTAGATCCCGGCTCTACCACTTACTAGCTCGGTGACCTTAGGCAAGAGACCAACCTCTCCCAGCCTCGGTTTCTTCCATCTGTAAAGCAGGGATATTGCCTGTCTTGTAGGGTGTTTGGGAGGATGAAATGGGATGACGCATGTGCAGTACTTAGCACAGATGACCTACATCAAGGGCTCAATGTTTGGAAGTTATCTTCCTTTGCCCCTCCCTCCAGGATGACAAGCCCCCTATCTGATGTGTTTGTGGGGCCTGGGGGCTTGGGAAGTGGGTCAGAGCCAGGCTTAACCCGGAAGTAACCACACTGATAACCATACAAGGAGCAGGAGATACAATGGTAGGGATGTGAATTACTGTCTCATAATTCCTGTTTGGCAGGGAGTGGGGAGGAATGCAGCAGAAATATCTGCAAGTCATTTCAGAAGAGGAATTGAAAGTCTGGGAGGAGGGGGAGGTGCAGCAGAGAAACGGTGAGGCCTGGTCCCTGCTCTCCAGGGACTCAGGACTACATCCAGATTCTAGAGGGGCTCTGAGCTCAGAGCAGCAGGGGCTGGGCTGGTCAGAAGGGGTTTCTGGTAGGAGGAGGACGAAGCTGTGCTTTGACTGACGGGAAGTCTGTTGAGGAAGAAGGAAGCCCACCCTCTAGGCCTTGCTGCCCAAGGCAGGGGTCTGAGGACAAGTCAGCCTCCTCTCAGAGGTCTCCATTTAGACCCCCTCCACCTCCCAACCTACACAGCACCATTCATTTGTGCTTCGCCCAGAGCAAGAGGTCCATTCTACAGTGCTATTCAGGTGCCCAGCCTTGGAACTCCTAACAGCAATGAAAACACAGTTCTCTCACCCTACAGCTAGGGGCAGCCATGTGCTGGTCAGAGCCCTGAGGACACTTAGACCCCTCCTCAGGGGCCCAGCCCCTCTCCAGGCTGCTGGGACAGAGGGAGTACGTGGGGTCATGGGCTTTACCTGGGGTTCAGCCCCATTTTCCTCCAGGATTCCCAGGACATTCTACAATACCCTGGAACCTCATGGGGTGGCCATACTCATTCTGATGATCATGCTTCTATGTCCCCTCAGGGGCAGGGTCTCAGCCACAGGTTTTTCTCTAGCCTTTAGGATCACATATATCTTATCCCAGACAGATGACACGGATTCTCTCTCATCTTAGCAGGAACTTGGTAACTTAGACATATTCATCTCTATCTCTCTTCTTATTGAATTTTCATTTTTAATTATGCATTTAAATACCAAATGACTCAAATATATTAAAATAAACAATTACTTCCATCTCCCTCCAGTCTTCATCGGGGTACACGTTTCCCCACAGTTGTGATCAGGGTCCATAGACTTGATTTCTCCAGTTATTTCTGGGCATTTTACATGGCTTTAAACTTGTTGTATTGATCATATCGGTTATTCACTGTCGCCTCAATGACACATCTCAGTCTATAACCAATTGATGGGCATTTTCATTTAGTTACAATTTTTTTTGCTGTGTTTAAATTTATACCCTAAACTATTCATAAAGTAATTTTTCTTTTGAGCAGTTCCCTTGGGGATGTTCCCAGGAGCTGGATGCCCAGTTGAGAACTGTGTGAAGATTCTCTGTGTTCTAGTCACCCATCGTGGGACGCGGGGTTTTAGGGATGGTATCCCATTCATGTGCCATCTCAGTAGTGTTCATTCCCATGATTCCCATTTTATAGATGAGAAAATGGAGGTGGGGGGATTAGGGGTAGATATTTGCCCAGAGCCCCCCTGTATGTCTCCCTGTGCCGTTTTTCAGCATGTCCCTCTCTCCAGGTACACTATGGGTTTAACAGGAGCCCAGAGTGCCTTTACCCAAGGCAGTGAATGACAAGTGGTAGAAATGCCCCATTGATAGCATGGGGATATTATGGGGTGAGGAAAGCTGCTTCTTTAGCCTCTGAAACAAGCCCTGCAGATGGCCATCTCAGACCAAGCCCGAGGCTGCCCTCCCTAACCCCTCCAGAGACCCTTTAAGCAAGGGAGGACATGCTTTCTAGATCTCTAAGCCCTTCAGAAGATGTGAAAATGGGGGCAGGTCAGCCACATGAAGTGCCGGCTGCAATGTGTAAACACCACCTCAGGGCGCTGCTAATCTCCCAGGTCAGGCCCTGGTGCCACCAGCTGCCCACTGCAGACACGGAGGCTGGGGTGGCTCTCGCCAAGTTGCCTATATGACCTTATGTCAGTGGCAGGTGCTCACTGGGCTCCTGGGGCCAGGCAGGGGGCCATTTGTTGGTACCTCTGCCCTTCGGTGGCCTGAGTGCCCTGCCCAGCATTTTCTAGATGCAAAGCCTTGGCAGCTGCCGGGCCAGAGAGGCCTGAGCTCACACAGGCATCCCTGGCCCCCAGTTGTGCCCCTGGGCGAGGTGCATGGGGCTAACCAGAAACACCTGTGTACATGGAATTTCCTGCCCCAGTTCAGCCTTCATTTCCTCCGCCAGTAAAAACCCAAGGCGTGTGAAGGTGAAAGAAACCAGCCAGTCAATCACCCAGACGACGGCCACCAGGGCCGCAGAGACAGGACTTTCTAAATTAAATTTTAATTCCCACCCGATGGCCAGGCCCGGACAGCCATGATTCAAAAAGTACAACTGGCCGCCTTGGCCAGGCCGAGCCCTGCCCAGGTCGTTGCAGGAATTAACCTCCCCACTGGGCCAGCGGACAGTGGTATCTGCCTTGGCCATCAGATTGTGGAATGAGACCCTAAGAATCAAAGGGACCCCTTTCCCTTCAACCTCATTGTGCAGCTGCAAGGGCTGCCCAGCTGATTAGCTGCTCACTACCCCAGCTGCTTGAATTATTAGGTGCTGGAGAGATCAGAGCCCACCGGTGACTCAGGGACATTTACCAAGACAACATCAAAGCCGGGGGCGCCTGGGTCCAAAGTGTAGGAAAACGGTTAGAGCCCCAGGGTCTGCGCTCTGTCCTGGCCCAGCAGGTTTAGGTGAGGAGAGAGTCGTAAAAATGCCAGAACATTTTTTTCAGAGATTCCTGCTGATTAGAAGAGGTGGGGCTTAGAGCAAAAGGAAGAAAAATACTGAAATGCCCATTTTCTGGTCAAACCACCTGAGGTATCGCCTGAGATAATGACTTGCTTGACCACACAGAGGGGTGAGTCCCCCACTGGAGACTGAGTCATGACCCCACCTCCCCACATCAGCCAGTGATGGGAGGGGCAGGGAGGTGGCCTTGAGAGGCAATATCAGGGATCACAGAGATCAGGGCTCAAAGCCCGGCTTGTGCCCTTATCCAAGTTAACTTCTCTCAATCTCTGTCTCGTGGTGCTTAAAATGGGAAACCATGAAGCCCCCTCCTTTATAAGGATGCTATGAAGAATAAACTAGGGTCTATGTGGTGATTATACTGAGGAATGTGACAACCAGGGGACCAGATAAGGAAACCTTTTCGAGGAAACTTCTGTTTCTCTCCCAGTGGCATGTTAGTGACCGTCACCACGGGACCATCCTCCCTTCAGGAGACAAGAGGTGAAGACCCTTGCTTCAGGAGGACCTAACCCCATCTGGACACCACAGCCCCACTTCCTGTTCAGCCTGTGCAAACCGCACTCGCCCCTCCCCATCCTGCCTATTGGTCTCTTCATCCAGGGGCTCAAACACAAACATGCATCATGGGTGACCATGGGTGCGCCAGGGGATGGTGGGATCTGCACAAATCCTTCCTCATCCCAGAGAGGCAACTGGGAGAGGCCAGGCCACCTGGCTGGAGGTCAGGACCAGCTCCCCAGCAGGACTGTAGAACATACATCAGGAAATGGAGAAATGGAAAGCGTTCGGGTTTTTAATAGCTGCCATCTGCCATCTTTTATTATTATTTTTTCTTTATTAATTTTAGAGAGAGAGGAAGGGAGAGGGAGAGAGAGATAGAAACATCGATGAGAGAGAACATCGATTGGCCGCCTCCTGCATGCCCCCCACTGGGGATCGGGCCCACAACCTGGGCATGTGTCCTGACCAGGAATCGAATAGGTGACCTCTCGGTGCATGGGTCGACGCTCAACCACCGAGCGACACCGGCCTGACCATTTACCATTTTTTAAAAAAAGCTTTATGATTTAAAAAATAATATATGCTCATTATGATATACTACAACTCCACACCATATCATGGATGAATCTCACCAACAACATTGAGCAAAAGAAGCCAGACACAAAAGAGTTCACAGGGCATGATTCCATTTACATAAAGTTTTAAAATGGGCAAATGGAATCTGTGGTGTTTAAATCAGGAAATGGATCATCCTTAGGTGGTGACTGTAAGGCAACAACACACCTCCTAGATAAAGCATTCTGTGTATCTCTGGTTCTCTCCTTAGCATCAGTTTCTGTGGGTGAGCTCAATGTTAAGGCCACTTTAAAACTTTTTTAAAAAAATATTTTTTTCTTTATTGATGTCTGAGAGACAGGAAGGGAGAGGGAGAGAGAGACAGAAACATCGATGAGAGAGAACATCGACTGGCTGCCTCCTGCATGGCCCCCACTGGGGATCAGGCCCACAACTTGGGCATGTGCCCTGACCGGGAATCAAACCGGCGACCTCTTGGTGCATGTGTCAATGCTCAACCACTGAGCCACACCAGCTGGGCTAAAACTTTTTATGTACAGTTAAACTGTCTTCCAAATAGCGGTCTGGGTTTACCCTCTCTACCCTGATCCTCCCCCCCCCCCCTTCTCTAGTGACAGGCTCTGGCCCCTCAGCCTTTTAGAGGCTCAAGGACCTCCCATCCCTCAAGATACCCTTCTTTACCCTGACTCCCTCTCTCTTGCTTTCTCAGTGGAGCTTCCCGAAAGATCTGTCCACATCCTTCTCCCCTCACCCTTCCCTGCCCTTCGCTCGGGGCACTGTGGGACTCCCCCTGCTCCACCGACACTGGCCTCAGAGCTGCTACAGGACCCCCTGAATGAAACTTCAAGGCTCTTTTCAGTGCCTGACCTGCCCTCAGCCACATCTGCCACAGGCAAGCCCCCATCTCTCATACAAGGCTGCCAAAGACCTCTGTGCTGCCATCCCCTGGGGATCGTCACCCCAGGGTCAGACCTCACCCTTTTCTCACCCAGGAAGACAGAGATGATTGGAGCCCAGCCCACTCCCTGAATTCCAGTCCTGAGTTTCCAACTAAAACAATGCAACTTGGCTTTTCTCCAAAGCCAGGAGACTTGAGACTTGCAAATTGCACCTTCTCTGAGTGCTCTTCCTAAAACAAAAATCACAAATTCAGTATGTAGACTTGATTTGAATCCTGATTCATACAAATTGACCTTGCAGAAAATGCATTTGGGGGATGACCAGGGAAATTTGAATATGAACTTGGTGTTAGAGGTTAAGAAATTTCTGTGAATTGTGAGGGGTGGTAGTATAATTAATGGTAGTATAGTTGTGCAAAAAAGAATCCTTGTTTGTAAAGATGTACCCTGAAGTTGTTAGAGGGGAATGGTTAGGATGTCTAGATTTGCCTTAAAATATTTTAGATAGGAAGAAATACATTAAACAAACTTGAAAAACATCAACAGTTATTTAATTTAATCTTGGGTTCATGGAGGTTCACTTTTTTAAAAATTAGACATTCAAAACCCTCACAAATCTGACCACACTGCTCTTCTGCTGGGAATACTGTGGTATTCCCTACTTCCTTGAGTATCCAGTCCAGACTTGTAAATGTGTCATACCAGCCTGAGCCCCTGCCCCCCAGGGCCTGGTCACCATCCACTCTCCAGCCTCCCCTCCCCCTCCCCTTCTCCACTGCCCTCCCTCATCATTAGACCACCGTCTTCACTCTGCTTGAAAAGCAGAGGAACCTAACCCATCCTCTGCCTACAAGACCTTATTCAGCTTTAGAGTCTCTTCAAAGTGTCCCCTCATTTCTGAACTCTTCCCTGAGTCCTCCCATCTCTAACCCCTCAGACCAAGCCACTGGCCTTCCCTCTACACCACTTCCCTGCCCACTGACCAACTATTTTATAGGTGCCAGTTTTCATTTGTTCTCCATTCTCCCCCCACACACACACAGACTGGCTCCCTGTGGGCACAAGCGGTGTCTTGTTCACTGCCACTTCCCAAGGGACTGGTGTGGATGTAGCACCTGGTCGGGATTCAGTAAAAATCAGTGGGACGGAAGAGTGGGCCTCCTTCCTTCCTCCTCTTTCCCTTCCGAAGACGAGCAGGTCTTACATTATTTCCAGGCTGGGCTTTTTCCTATGCTCTACTCTGGATGGGACCTATTTGAATAGTTTCTGAAATGACTCTTAGGGCATCAGAGTGGGATGTGAACCCGCTCAAAGAACACCCAAGTTGCTGGGCAACAAAAGAACACAAGTGCAAATTCTTAAATATCAGCCCAGGGATGTTCTATAAGCGCTCAGGGTCATTCTCCTTACTGATAATTTGCTTACTTACCTGGGAATACCAGGGAGAAAGGAGACAGCATGACCCACTCCAAGAAGTGGTCAGGACCCAAAGTCACCCCCTGCCTTCAGCCTTTGCTGGACCCAACAGGAGAGCCTGTTTAGGGAAATGCAGGCTGGAGAAGAATGCAGGACTGTGCTGCCATAGAGGTGGGTCAATGCCCTACAGAGCCCTGAATCTCAGGGCCACACGGTGTCCCTGCTAGTCCTCTGATCCCAAGACCACCACATTCAGATACAGTCTGGGTAGACCAGCACACCAGTGCACGGAGCCATGGAGTGGCCTACCTTATCTTGTCCCAACCTGTCAAGTGAGAGTGTCCTGCTTTCAGGACAAGCTCAGAAAAGCAGGAAGCACTCCTCGTCTGTTTTCTTGTTTTTCACAAGAAAGGCAGTTAGCATAGCTTATGTGTACCTGCAGTTCCACACTAGGCCCCTGGATCACCCACATGACACACTCAGGAAGCCAGTCAGAAAGGCACTTCTTGGGGCCCACCCTGGACTTACTGAATCAAGTCTGGGAGCAGATCCCAGGAACCCGCATTTCTGCAAGCTCTTCAGGTAATTTTTAAAAATTGTGGTAAAATATATATATAACACAAAATATGCCAATTTAACCATTTTAACCATACAATTCAGTGCAGGCATTAATCACATCAATACTATTGTGCAATCTTTACCACTATCTATTTCCAAAACTTTTCCATCACCCCAAACAATTGAACAATAACCCCCCATTTCTCCTAGCCTCTGGTAACCTGCAATCCACTTTCTGTCTCATGAATCTGCCTATTCTAGACGGTTCATGTAAGTAGAATCCTCCAACATGTGATATTTTATATCTGGCTTATTTCACTTAGCATACATGTTTTCAGGGTTTATCCATGTTGTAGTATGCATTAAAACTCCGTTCTTTTCAAGGCTGAATACTATTCCATTGTATGCATAGACGATGTTTTGTTCACCCATTCTTCTTCTGTCGGACACTGGGCTGTTGTGAACATGGGAGTATGACTATCTGCTCAAGTCCCTGTTTTCAGATTTTTGCTGTTTATACCTAGGAGTGGAATTGCTGGGTCATATGATAATTGTATATTTTAACTTTTGAAAAACACCAAAGTGTTTTCCACACCATTTTACGTTCCCATGTATGAGGGTTCCATCCTCATCTTGCTAACTCTTGTTTTTCCATGTTTTTTACTATAACCATCCTAATAGGTGTGGAGTGGTGTCTCACTGTGGTTTCTTTAGGTAATTCTCATGTACACTAAAGTTGGAGAACTCTGCTGTATATAAAAGAGGCAGAAGAGGTAACAAAGAGAGGTAGGGACGCTGGGTAAAGGGAAGTGTGTGTGTGTGTGTGTGTGTGTGTGTGTGTGTGTCATTTTTCAAAGAGTAAATGTCCTTGTTCTTCTCCTTCTCCTCCCCCTCCTTCTTCTCATAACAAACACTGGCTCTTAGTGCTGAGTTCAGTAGTCCATCAAGAGCACCTAATAGTCCTGAAGTAAATTTGAAGCGTTTGGGAGTTGCAAGGGCTGGGTTGAGATCTGAGAAGATGTGAGTTGGGGGCAGAGGCCTGGCACTAGTGACAGGGATGCTATGGAAGCCTACAGTCAGGGACTCCACTCTCATGAAGATTTTGCCAGTGGAAGGATTGAATCCAAGCCTCTCTCCAGGGTCTAATGATTTTATGAGTTGGCTTCATAGGATAAGTTTGCCTTTCAGGAAGAGCTGTAATGAGAATACACAGTGGAAAATGTTCCATCCACCTTTTTAATAAACAAACAAACAAACAAACAAACAAAAAACCATGTGAGTCAGGGGTAGAGAGAGTAACTACTCTGCCTTCCCACCAATAGTGTCTATGGAACAGCACTTGGTGGGCAAGGTACCTGGCTTTGCATCCATCTTGACAGACATCCAATCAGGGGGGTTCTCCTGTGTTCCAGGACTTCCGTCGAGGCTGAGTGAAAATTTCTCTGGACCCTCTATCACTCTGATCAAGAAGCTGCTGCCTGCCCACTAGCTGTGGTGGTTCTGAGAAGTGCTGGGTGTCTGAAAAGGGTTGGATGGGACCCTGAGCCCCTATAGAGGCTGCCCTCTCCCAAATGCCAAATCCTGCCAGAAGTAACACTCATTGCTTTAGGTGGAATTTTGCTTCTCTGGCTACGCCGAGCCAATTAGCCTAGCCGAGCTCTGTGGGTAAGCACACTCTCAGTGGGACTTGTAGGAGCCACAGTCAAGAGATCAAATAACCCCCTTGCTCTCTGTGCAACAGGCCTGGACTCCATCAGAAGGACGTGCCCAGCCAGCCACGACGTAACTTCGGTGCAGACAGCAGGGCAATGAGGCAAGTAATAAAAAGGCCTAATCTCTTAAGGCAACATGAATTGTTGGCAAGAACATAAGGGGAAAGCAACTTAGGCTAGGATCCTTTTCCTCTTGTTATAGATGCCTGCTGACGCTTGGAGAAAAACAAAGTGGGGAAAATCCTGCTAACACTGGTGGGCAGCAAGATGTAATTTACAGAACTAGTTTCCCCCCAATTTGAACAGCCAGCAGTTAGTCTTATGGCGATCATAAGTGACTACCATTGACTGAGCGCTTCTTCTGTGACAGGAATCATAGCTTGCCTAATGCTGTGACCCTAAAAATTAGCAGTATCATCATCTTGTGTCAATGAGGTTCAGTGCAAGAAACAGAAGTTATTCTAGGTATTTGGAGCAAAAGGGGATTTTTGTATAGGGAATCAAACGCTTACAAGATTATGGTAAGGGCTGGAAAAGCATATGCAAGGGGTGACAATGCACTGTTGAATATAAGGACCCATTACATAGCTGAGCCATTAGGAAACTGCTATCGCTGCCACCATAGCTACTGTCACAACCATCTCTCCAACTCTGAAGCTGGTGACCATGTTCTTGGCTGCCTCTTAACTCACCACAACCAAGCTTGCTTCCACAGAAGAGGGCTCCCTCAGCTCCATCTTCCAAACCTCCCATGAAAACGATCAACTAGTGGGAGTTTCTTCCCATACAGAATTCTAGCTGCAAAAGAGTCTGTAGAGCTTTCTGGGCTCCCCAAGGAAAGAGGTTAAAATTGAGAATAAGAGTGCCTCACATTCCTATTTTGTGGTTGCATCCAGAGAGGTTAAGTCACTTGTACAAGGTCACACAGCTATTGCGTTGGGGCCATTACTTGTGCCCAAATTTGCAGGACTCTGAAGCCTGTTCTTACCAACTGCTTTCAGAGGAATAAAGGAGAAAAAGCACTCTACACATTCTAAGCACTCTTATTAGTTATAATTACAATGGTTATTATTAGATCTTTAACAATTAAAGGAGGAGGCATCATAGCCCAAGTGATGTGCCAGCAAATCAATGCCACTAATACCCTTCTTCATCACCAAGAACTCCCCACCCACCCTTGCTTGTCAACTTCTGAGATAGTGGTAATGTTTTATTTCTTAATCTGTGTAGTAGTCACATAGCTATATTGACCCTGTGAAAATTCATCTAGCTGATTACTTATGGGCTCTTTTTTTTGCATTTCTTTACATTATATCAAACTTCAATAAAAAGCTTATTAACAATAATGTCAGCTAATTAGACTGCCCCTAGGACCAGGAAAATATTCCATGTTTTAATGAAAGGTAAGAGGCTAAAACACCATATCCAATGCTGCTATCAATTCAGGGTTTGAAAAAACTAAGGAATAAATGAGTCAAGCAGGTTTGGGGGCTCTTAAGACATTCCCTTTACTTCCTCTTCAGAAAGTAGAAACACACACACACAGAGAAACTTGCAGCTGTTCACAAACTGTTTACACGTATTCCTCCTGGGCAACCACTAGGCAACACTTCCCAGCCTCCCTTGCAGGTAGGTGCAGCCATATGACTGGATTCTGGCCAATGGAATGTCCAAAGTGGGTAGAAGTGATGGATGCAAATTCCATGGCTGGCCCATAAACCCTCCCATGTGCAACCTTTGATTACCTTTTGCTATCTACAGGCTAACTGGCTAACTGGAGGGTTCTCTGAGAGCCTAGAAAAGGGAGGAGCCATAAGAAATAAGGAGCCTGGGTCCCCGAGACATCATGTGCTGGAGAGCCAAGTAGGAGAGTTACCTAACCAGGAAAACCTATGATGGGACATTGCACAAGAAAGAAACAAACTTTATTGTGCAAAGCTCATTTGTTTCCAAAGTTAGCCTACCCTGAATAGAGCCATTTTGAAATTAGGCAAATCCTGTTCTCTAAATCACCCCTACCTTCTCAACCTAGAGTCAGCCCCAAAGCATTTTTAAAAATCCGAGAAGCCAAAGTAACCACTCCCTGTTACCTACGGACTCTTAATTAAGTTATAACAGGTGCGATTCACCAGTTTCCTAGGTGAGTTAGGGCAAGAGATCAGGGGGAAAGACTCATTGTTACAAGATGTGTGAGTTGGCAGTTCTTTTAAAGAAATTGTTCTGTCTCCTTTGTTGACAAAGAGCTCAGAACAGCAGCATCCCAGGCCCATTTAATACAGGGGCTAACAGTTCTGACCACCAGAGGGCAATACTACATAATAACTGATGCACATAATGATAACTGAATGCTGGTGAAAGGCAGATATGGAGTCAGCATTTATGGAAAGGGGCTGGAGGCAGACATCAGGTCTGTGGAAAGGTCTCTGGGTGATGGGATGTAGGATAGTGAGGAAAATACCTTTGAGAGGCATACCCCCACCTCCATCTCCCTTGCACTTGTTTCAATGGCTAAGTTGGCTTGTATTTTTCCTACATGTATAAAAATTCTCCAGCTGAGCCCTGGCTGAGTGACTCAGTTGGTTGGAGCATCATCTTGTGCACCAAAAGGTTACAGGTTCGATCCCCGGTTGGGGCACTTATGGGAGGCAACCAATTGATGTTTCTCTCTCTCTCTCTCTCTCTCTCTCTCTCTCTCTCTCTCTCTCTCTCTTTCTCTCTCTCTCTTTCTCTCTTTCTCCCCCACTCTCTCTCAACAAAAACATATCCTGGGGCAAGGATAAAAAACCATTCTCCAGCTGAACGATCCAGCTGCAGGATGTAAGGAAAAATTGAGCTGAAACTACTTTCCACAAAAACGTCCAAATGTGTAGAGCTGTTAGAAAATGAAGACAATAAAAAGAAAGAGAGGCACTGAGAGGACAGAGCCCATTTTGTTCTCTGCAGGGCTGGGGGCCTGCAACTGTCTACAGGAAAACAACAGTTTCTCTAGCAATACCTTGTGGTTTCCTATTAAAACCCAGGGTTGTGAGTTCCTGGAATGGGGAGCTAGCTTTTTTCCAGACCCAGCTTCTAGCTGAAAATAACTTGAAAAGAAGACAAATGTATATCTTTAAACTGTTTGGTGACATTAGAGGATTTCTAGAAGCAAGATCTCAGGGTGAAGGAGAACCCAGGAATCTGAGCCCAGTCTTTGGCATCCCTTTTCCCCGTGAGATGTTTGTCAATTCAGACTTTTTAGTGGAATAGCTTATCAGAAAGTGGCAGCTGAGAAGCTGAGCAGAGCTTTTGACAACCTCTTCCCAGGCTGCAGAAACAAAAACTGGAGTTTGAGGCCTCCCAATCAGAAAAGATTATGATGAACAGCGCAGGTTTCCAGTTGGAATCTCAAAGATCTATAACCTAGAATAAGAGAGCCTTAGCCCATATTTCCTAGAAGGCAGGTCCAGAGGCAAAATCTTGCATGCTGTCACTTTCCTAGGAAATACAGTGGCAGGGAAACTGGAGTGAGGAAGAAAGGGGAGTGAGGCAGAGTAGAAGGGGGAACCAATATAAGGAAGGGTATACTGAGCTCTACAAAATACCAGCACTCTTCAAGACTCTCCAGGTCATCAAAAACAAGAAAAATCTGATACTGTCACAGACCAGAGGAGGATGAGACATAATGACTAAATATGAAGCGATATCCTGGAATAGAAAAAGAACATTAGGGAAAAACTAATGAGGTCCAAATAGAGTATGGTATTTAGTTTAGTTCTATAGCACATTGATTCCTTAGTTGTTAGAGATGTACCATAGTAACATAAATTGTTACCAGTGGAGGAAAGTGGGTGCAAAGTATAAGGAACTCTGTATATCTTTGCAACTTTTCTGCAAATCTAAAACTATTCTAAAATAAAACATTTATTTAAAAACAGTGCCCTGGCCAGTGTGGCTCAGTTGCTTGGAGTGTTGTCCCATACACTGAAAGGTCTCGGGTTCGATTTCTGGTCAGGGTACATATCTAAGTTTCAGGTTTTGTCCCAGGTCAGGGACCATATGGGAGGCAACTGATCGATGTTTCTCTTTCACATTGATGTTTCTCTCCCTCTCTATTTCCCTTTGTCTCCTCTAAAAATGTATATAAATATGTCAATAAACATATCCTCAAGTAAGGATAAAAAAAATAAGAATCTGTCCTAATTATCATTATGATTGTTGCTACCACCAAAGTATTAGTACTTCATGGTCTCTTCCAGCTCTTACCCTGATCATCCATTCAAATTACACAGAAAGCCACGCCCCACTGAAAGCTATGTACCACCCAGGAAGCATCTGCTGGCCTGACCCCCTTCTTTTCAAAGCCCCTCAATGCCCCCAGCCCAGTGGCCCCTGGAACGCGGCCAACAAGGCGCTGCAGAGAGAGCACAAGGCTGGCGGCTTCTCCCTGCCCTGTGAACACACGCGCTTTCTTGCGCAAAAATGTGACGCGGCTGGATCTGCCTTAGAGAGCGCCATTCAATTATTCCTGTGAAATGTATGAGCAGAACACTGTAGCTGGTGGCCTGGATTCTTGTTAAGAAAAATAAGTGGGTTTGAATTTCAAACTGGAAGACATCTCTAACCAGATGATCCAAATGAATGAAGTAACTTTAGACCTTGTCCTCTTCAGCCATGCTCTGCTCAGAAGAAAATGTGCCTCGTTTACCAGGATTCCAGGCCCATTCTGGTGATGTGCCCAGCTTAAACCCAGCTAATTAAATTAAGCCACAGCCGCCTCACTCTGAACCGGGGAAGTGGGGGACCCATAAATTACGCTGCCCTGAGCTTCCCACAAATTGCCTCTCCCCAAAGAGGACTTCTCCATTTGAGAAAATGCATCCAAGGCGGTGTGTGGCGGTGAGGCCCTGATAATTGGCCCTCCCCTTGGCGTGGCCTCTCCCACTCACCGGCAGAGAATAATGAGCGGCCCAAGCTTGGGGAGGCTCAACAAACAGGGAGAGGAAAAGGGTTTGTGCTCCAGGACCCCGGCCAGCGGGCTGGTCTTGCTCCAGCCGGCCCAGAGTGGCAGGGGAGCAGTGGGGGCAGGGAGGACCGAGTCTCCTAGGTGAGGCCTCGCTGTTTCATCTTAGACAGACTTCTCATAGCCCACAAGCACACACTGGGGGAAGACCTGGACAGTGCACAGTCAGCAAGTCCTCTGGGGACTACACAACCCCTGGGGTGGCATGTGTGAATAGTTGTGTCTGCTACTCAGAACCCCAGAGTGGAGGCCCTAACTCGGCAGAGTAAGTAAACCAGGCAGGACTTCCTGGAGGAAGAGCAGGAAATAAATGACCCTCGGGACTCCCACACACTTACCTCTGCCAGGGCACCTTCACTCAGGTCTCCCTGCTTCTTCCCCAAACACCTAGCATGGGGACAAGGCAGGGGGAGCCATTCCAGACAACGTCTCTGACTCTGTACTCCCTGCACAAGTTACTACTGTCTGCCAAAGCAAAGGAAAAACTCTCCATCATTTTAGCAATAGGAGTGGCCCCCATTATGTGCAGGAAATCCCCCCAATTACGAAGGAAGGAAGATCAGATTCGTACCCTGACCGGGAATCGAACCTGAGACCTTTCAGTGTATGGGACAACGCTCCAACCAACTGAACCACATCGGCCAAGGCACTGTGTTTTTTAAATAAATGTTTTATTTTAGAATATTTTTAGATTTGCAGAAAAGTTGCAAAGATATACAGAGTTCCTTATACCTTGCACCCACTTTCCTCTACTGGTAACAATTTGCATTACTATGGTACATCTGTAACAACTAAGGAACCAATGTGCTACAGAACTAAACTAAACACCATACTCTATTTGGACCTCATTTGTTTTCCCCTAATGTTCTTTATGCATTTATTGGTTGATTCCTGTATATGCCCTGACTAGGGATTGAACCTGCAACCTTAGGGTATCCAAACAATGCTCTAACCAACTGAGCTACCCAGCCATGGCACATCTCGTTATTTTTATTTATTTAAAACAAATTTTTTTCTTTATTGATTTTTAGAGAGAGAGGAAGGGAGAGGGAGAGAGAGATAGAAACATCAATGAGAGAACAATGATTGGCCACCTCCTGCACGCCCCTCAATGAGTATTTGGCCCACAACCTGGGCATTTGCCCTGACCAGGAATTGAACCGGCTACCTCTTTGTGCATGGGTCGATGCTCAACCACTGAGCCACACCAGCCAGGCGCATCCCATTATTTTTAATTTATGTATTTAAAGATGATTTGGTTGATATTGTTATTGTTGTTTCTAAATCTACTCTAACTTAGACTTTTAACTGGAGCGTTTTTTTTCATTTATATTTAATGTTATAACTAATATTTGGCTTTAAGTATTGTGACTTACTATTTATTTTCTGTTTGTCCCAGCTCTTTTATGTTCTATCTCCTTTCTTACTCTTTTGTTGGAAGTATTTTTATTATTCTATTTTTCTTTTCTTTTAGGTGTCAGTTACCCATTCAGTTACTACTCTATTGGTGATAAACCTAGAGATTACAATATGCATTTTTGATATATTAAAATCAAACATAAATGAATATTTTTATAATTTCCCAGACATTATAAGGATTTTAGGACACTTTGACTCCATTTGTCCCTGTCCCCTGCCTTTGTGCTATTGTCATTGTATGTTTTAATTATGTACATAATATAATTATATTTGTATCTATATTATTATTTAATGTGTATATGGTTTTAATTATAAATAATGCTAAATAGTCATAATCCCACAAGACATTATTATTGATGTTTTCAAAAGTGAAAATTAATTTGATCTAATCTAATTGTTTACTCTTTATTTTGTTTTATTATTATTATTTTTAATCCTTACCCGAGGATATTTTTCCATTTACTTTCAGATAGAGTGGGAGAGAGAAAAAGAGGGCAAGAGAGAGAAACATCAACATGAAAGGGACACATCGACTGGTTGCCTCCCGCATGACCCGGACCAGGGCCTGGGATGAACCGCAACCAAGGTACGTGCCCTTGACCGGAATCAAACCCAACACTCATTGGTCCGCGGGCTGACACTCCAACCACTGAGCCAAACCGGCCAGGGCTTATTATTATTTTTTTAATTCTCACTCAAGGATATATTTTTATTGATTTTTGTTTTTTGAGAGGAAAGGAGAGCGAGAGAGAGAGAGAGAGAGAGAGAGCGAGAGAGAGAGAGAGAGAAGCATCGTTCTGAGAGAGAAACATCGAAGCTTTAAGGGCCTTTGGGAGGTAATTAGGTTTAGATTAGGTAACGTGGGTGGGACCCCATGATAGGATTAGTGCCCTTGAAGAAGAGATCAGAGCTCCCTCTCTCTCTATCAGGTGAGGACCCAGCAAGAAGGTGGCTGTGTATAGACCAGGAAGACACTAAATCTGTTGGCACCTTGATCTTGGAATTCCCAGTCTCCAAAACTATGAGAAATAAGTTGTTGTTTAAGCCACCCAGCCTATGGAATTTTATTATAGCAATCTGAGCTGACTAAAATACTGTGGAATTCAGTAAACCTGGATTTAGAGAGACATTTATATCCTGGAATTCATGTAAGAGAAAAGAGGAAAGAGCACCAGCTCCAGGAAGTTAGAATCATAGCAGCAAATCTGACCAAAACAGTTTCACTTCCAGGCAGTTGGAATAGTTTGTGGCAAGGCAATACCTCCACTAAAAAAACCTAGACACATCAGACAATTTATAAAAATCATATATTCAAAGGCACCAACAAACTTCCAAGGTGATTAAGATGAAAGGTTGTAAGATTTCTTCAAGGAAAGAACATTTCACCAAATGACTGCAAAACACACATTCTTTTTCAAGAGACATTTACATGGTCAATTTATTTTCAGTAAAGGTGCCAAATCAAGTCCATGGGGAAAGAGAAGTACTTTCAACACACTTCCAATGGTTCTAGAACAACTGAATATCCAATGAGATAAAACAAAGCTTGACCTCTCTACCTCACACTACACACAAGATTTAATTTGCCTTGGATTAGAGAACTAAATGTAAAAGCTACAACTATACAGCTAGCAAGGAAAATATCTTCCTGATTTGGGGCTAGGCAAAGATTTCTTAGATAAAAATAGAAAGATATAACTATAAAAGAAATCATTGATAAAATGGAATTTATAAAAAATAAAAACATCTGTTCATAAAACACCATAAAGAAAATAAACATGGCCCTGGCTGGTGTGGTTTGGTAGTTGGAGCATCGGCCCACACACCAAAGGGTCACAGGTTTGATTCCCGGTCAAGGGCACGTTGCAGGTTCCATCCCTGGCCTTGGTCAGGGCATGTGCAGGAGGCAACCAATCGATGTGTCTCTCTCACATTGATCTCTCTCTCTCTCTATTCCTCCCTCCCTTCCACTCTCTCTAAAAATCAATGGAAAAAATATCCTCTAGTGAGGATAAAGAAAGAAAATAAACATGGTGATGGAAAAATAAAAAATATATTTTAAAAAAAAAGAGAGAAAATGAACAGGGAAGCCACAAGCTGGGTGAAAATGTTTGCAAGATATATAACCAAGAAATAATTTATATCCAGAATACGTAAAACTCCTACAATTTAATAATCAAAAGGACAAACAAACCCATAAATATAAGCAAAAGACTTGACAGACAGTTCACAAAAAAAAAGGTAATTTGAATGGCCACTAGTAAGTTGGTGAAAAAGTGCTCAGCATTATAAGGCAACTGAAAGGTGGCAAGGAGGTAGAGCAACCCAAACTCTCATATTGCTGGTAGGAACATAAAAGGGTACAACTATTTTGGAAAAACTCTTTGGCAATTTCTTACCAAGTTAAATACACACTTACACTTTGACCCAGCAATTTCAATTCTAGGTATTTATCCATGAGATATAAAATCATATGTTCATAAACTGATTTGTACAAGAATGCTCAATGACAAAAAAAAGAAAGAAAAATAACCAAATATCCACCAACAGGAGAATGGATAAACAAATCACAATATAGTTATACAATGTAATGCTTTTCAACAATAAAAATAGATGAACTATTAATATACACAGAAACATAGATTGATCTTGCAAACATTATGCTGGGTAACAACAACAAAATACAAAAGAGACATACTATATAATTCCAATTCTGTGAAGTTCTAAAACAGGCAAAATCAATCTGAGGTGAAAACCATAAAAACAAAACAAAAAAACAGTTACTTCTGAGGGTGGAGATTAACTGGGAAGGGACTCAAAGTTCCGGAACTTTCAAAAGTCATGAAAATGTTCTGTGTCGTGATAATGGAGGCAATTAAGTGGTGTAACCATTTGTCCAAACTGCACAGCTAAAATGTATGGAAAATCATTATCATCATCCTCATCACCATCAGGTTTGGGAGTGGTTGGGAGTACAAAAGATGCAAGAATGACAGAATTTGATCATTGTAGCTGGGTGATGCATACACAGGAGTTAACTTGTAAAGCTTGGATTTGTTAACGAAGGTGAAAATAAAGAAGTTTTGAGCCTTCTTTAAAGAAGAAAAAACTGAATTAGTTGTCAGCAAGTCTGTATTAAAAGAAGCATTAATAGTAGTTTTTTTTGGAGGGGGGGAATAAAGACTATCCACTTGGAAACATAGGCATATGAGGGAGAATGAAAAGTACCAGAAAGGGTAAATATTAGGGGGACCGGAAAGTAATGTCGTTTCTGCACGTTTTGATATTTGGTTGTCATTTATCAGTTCATTGTATACTTCAAAATCGTGCCAAAGACATTTTAAGGTTAGAGTGACTTGTTTACTAGTAAATAATTAAATCTTAATTTTTTTTTTTTTGCAATTTATAGTGAAATGGCCAGCCAAATACCAGAAGAGGTACATATCTAGCATTGTATGCTTTTTGAGTTTCACAAGGGTAGTAACACAACAGTTGCTACCAAAAACATTTGCGATGTTTATCCAAGTGCATTAGACGTTCGTAAATGCCAAAGGTGAACTTTTCTAAGTTCAAATCCGGTAATTTTGATCTTTCCAACTCGTATCGATCACGAAGACCAACAACTTTAGACAATGACATGTTAAGGGTGGAAATGGAAGCAAATCCGTGTCAGACAATTGAGGAACTGTCAAACACTCTTAACCAACCTTGGTCGACCATCCAAGAACATTTGCAGCAGATTGGTAAAGTAAGCAGAGCAGGTGTTTGCGTCCCGCATAATCTGTCCGAAGAAAACAAAGCTAACCAGTCCACCACATGCAACTTATTGCTTCAGCGGCACAATACAGAAGCGTTTTTTGATCGCTTGATCACTGGAGATGAAAAATGGGTCCTCTATGATAATCCAAACGCAAAAGGCAGTGGCTCTCTCCTATGGAATCGCCATGAAGTACAGCTAAGCCAGGTTTACACCCCAAAAAGGCACTTTTGTGTGTTTGGTGGAGTATTCGCGGGTCATTCATTTTGAAGTGCTGAAACCTGGACAAACTGAATGCAGACCTTTACTGTGAACAATTGCAACGAGTAAATCAATCTTTAATTGAAAAGTACCCAGCGATTGTCACCGGAAAAGGCATTATTCTGCAACACGATAACGCAAGACCGCACTGCGCAAGACGAACCCTAGAAAAAATTAATGAATTGGGGTGGGAGGTATTGCCTCACCCACCATGCTCGCCCGATATTGCACCATCGGATTTCCATTTATTCCAATCGCTACAACATTTTCTAAGTGGCAAAAATTTGAAAATGTGGATGATGTCCAAAATGCCATCTGTAGATATTTTGCTCAAAAACCAATTGATTTTTATCGATCCGGCATTGAAAATTTGCACACTAGATGGCAAAAGGTTGTTGATAATGAGGGTGATTACATCGTTGATTAAAAATAAAAACTTGTTAAAAATTTATCTGTTTGAATTAATGTCGTAAAAACACGACACTACTTTCAGGTCCCCCTAATATGTGGGGTAGCAAATAATCCTAGTAATGTGAAGTTTAAAATATAGGTAGAAGTTTCATGAGAATGAAAAATTGAGAGTTAAAAAATTCTAAGTTCTTGAAATTATTGGAAAGATAGGAAAAGTAAATTCTTGGTAAAATGTCAAGGACACATTTTGTAATATCTATGGTAATTTGTTACAACAGTAATAAGAAACTAATATAGTACCAGTGATGATTTTTGCAGAAACTACTCTCTACTATGACGGTTGCAATGGGCTGATTTTCCAACTCCACCATTCCCTTTACCTTCACTACTTGCCATTCAACATTCTACTAAAGGAAGAGAATGTCTTTCCTCACTTTTATAAGTCAAATCTATTTATATATTACATATGTATGTATTTTATGTAAATACATGTATTATCTTTTTATTATCATTATGGACTCATGAATCCCTCAATTTTCCCAGATTTGACCCATAGGAACCTCTTCAAACTGGCTCTTGTTCTTATGACATGCCCCATCATTTTGCGCGTGCACGTGTGTGTGTGTGTGTGTGTGTGTGTGTTCCTCTACTTTCTGGCATAGCAAGATATCCAAGCTCACCTTGTATACTTCCTACCCCAGACTTAGAATTAGCCATTTTTCCAAGAAGTCTTGGCTCCTTAGAGTAAGAAATGGAATTAGAAACCAATATCTGGGTGCTAGATGTGCTTATTGCTACAGGGGTGTTTTTTCTTCTGGCCCTTTCAGCGGACAGAACTAGGAAATATATATATATATATATAATATATATATGTATATATATATACACACACACACACATACATACACATATATATACACATACATACATATAAATAGATACACTTATGTATATACATGTATGTGTGTATATATTTATATATATATCTGTTTTAGAAATGAATTTGTACCAATACCTCCAGTCTCAGTTCATCCCCATACGATTCTTTCTTGCCTTCCTCCATTCCATATTATATGTCCCTTCTTCCCACAGTGAGAACCCTGGCTCCCAATAACATCAACACATTTACTTATTTGCTAAATCCTATAATAAATCCAAAATTGTTTTAGAATAGATTTTCCTGTAGCACTACAAAAAAACCCCAACTCAATAAAAATGGTTTAGGATTTGTTTGTAATTCTTCCCTGACTTCCTTTCTCAGCATAGACTGAGAGTATGAAATACTGTGTTCATAAGTAAAGTGGATTACTTCTTTTTGCCCCTTTACTAAGATTATGGTATTTATTTGAAATACAGTTGGGTTCATTGGTTTCAGTTTGAGTTCAGTTTTAGGAATTTTCTTCCTGCCCATCTTTATAGATGCAATTTCAATTTTTGAATATGTAGAATATTAACATGCTTCCAATAGCCAAAAATATGCAACACACACACACACACACACACACACACACACTCAGAGAAATGTCATTGTCTCCCTTTCTTTCTACCTCTTACCCCTTATAGGTAACTATCTTCATTGTTTTCTGGTTTATCCCTCCTGTGTTTCTAATTGTAGAGATGTGTGTATGTTATGTTTCCTTCTTTCTTATACAAAATGTAGCATACTATGCTCATATGCACTTTGCCTTTTTCACTTAACAATATCTCCTGGAAATCACTCCATAATCAATTCATAGAGATCATCATTCATTTCTATAGCATATGATGTTTATTATGCTTATGTATCATAGTTTATTCAACTACCTCCTTTGCTTCAATATTTAAGCATTTGCCAATATTTTGCAATTACAAATAATGAAACAATGAATAATCTTGTGGGTATATATTTTCATATCTTTAGAGTACATTTTCAGGGTAAATTCTAAAAGCAGAATTGCCTGGTTACAAGTACATGCAGGGAGTTTTATTGAATATTGTGAAATTCCTCTCCATAGAGCTGTACCAGTTTGTACTCCTACCAGTAATGTGAGAATTTGTTTCTACAGCTTTGCCAACAGAGTGCAGTTTCAAGCTTCTGAACTTCTGCCAGTCTGCTGTTAGAAATGATATCTAGGTATAGTTTTATTTGTACTTTTCTTATGAGTGATGTTAAACATCTGTTCACATTTAAAGCACCATTTTTAGATATTTGTTAATTATTCATATCTCTTGAGCATTTTTAAAAATGAGATTTTTAATCTATCCCCCTCAATTCTCAGGATTACATAGATTCAATTTTCAATTCAATCAATATATAGATTCAATATATATATGCTGAAAATATACATATCTGTGGACTGAGTTGTGTCCCCAAAATTCATATTGAAGACCTAACCACCAATGAGGTCATAAGGATGAGGCACTAATCCAATAATATTAGTGTTCTTCTAAGAAGAGACACCAGAGCACTCTCTCTCTCCACACACACACACACACACACACACACACACACACAGAGGAAAAGTCATGTGACGTCAACAACTGGCCATGTGCTCTGGAAGAGAGCTTTCACCAGAGACTGAACTGTACCAGAACCTTGATCTTGGACTTTCCAGCCTCCAGAACTGTGAGAAAATTCTATTATTTAAGCCACCCAGTCTATGGTATTTTGTTATGGCAGCCCAGGCAGATTAAGACAGGGACAATAGCTTTTATCTGTGTTATATTTGCCAATATTTTCTTCCAGTTTGTCATTTGACTTTCTTATGGTATTTTTTTTCATGCAAAAGATTTTGTTTTGTTTTGTTTTTAATGTAGTCAAAGCAGGAACATTACAATAACTTTTGCAGATAATTGTGGACATTGCTCTCAGATTCTACACAGTCAATATTGAAATATCCAAATTTTATAAGAGTTTATTTGAGCCAAACTGATGACATGCTGGGGAGCAAGATCTCAAATGCCCTGAACAATAACAGTTTGTAGCTTCTTTTATGCATTTGAAATTAGGAAAGAATGTAAAGAAGATTATGTGGAGGTCGGGGGGATTGGATTACAGGATGGTTAACAAGAATATGTGTTCTTACGAAGGTGGTTATTTCAAAGGTGTGTTAACCTAGATGCACAGAAACAATGGACAAGGCTTGTTTAAGGCAGAGATAAACCATATACTAAAGAAGTTATGTGCCCAAGGTGTGACTACCCACCATGATGTGCCCAGTTAGGAATATATGATCAGATCACCTTGTGAGGTTACTTTCCATAGAACCCCCCCTTTTTTTTTTCATCCACAATGCCAAATTGACAAGAGTTAAATATTAGTAGTTATGTAAAATATTAAAATATATCACTGAACTTCTCATACTCTGTGACATTAAATCCATTGGCTTATCTTGCTCTTTGAATGGATTCTTTTAAACCTATGTATGATGTTGTAGCATCATACATTAGTCATTTGGAAAACACTGGTTCACAAAGTTATACTATCTTATATATATTACTAAGATATGTAAGATCTTTCCAAATGTTGACAAATTTATTGCACAACATCAAAAAAATCACATTAGTTAAACTACCACCAATCTCATCAGGAAAGTTTTTTTAAGTATTGGGAAGCTATCAAGCTCATGGTGGCAAATACAAGCTTTCAAAAAAATTTTAAATCCTGTCATTAAAGACATTTTAAAATTCTTAAGTGAAACTAGCTTTGTGTGTGTTTTTGTGTTTTATAGTTTTATCCACCAGCGCAAATGTCAACACAGTGAAAAAGGCAAATACGGTCTTAGTATTATTATTATGAGAGTTGTTTAGACCCACAGGCCCCATGAAAGGATCTCAAGGACCCCACAGCTGTCCTCGGAGTGCCACTGCTCTACGGGTAGCCTAAATCCTTCAAACTGTATTTTCAGTTCAGCTCTAACTTCAGGGGGGAAAGTATTTAAATCTAGAGATGCCTCTAGGACTGAAAATCCTAATACAGACCCTCCTGCTTCCTACATACACCCTAGGATGGTTTTCCCTGGCTCCTTTGTTATTCTGCATTAAGGGTAAATACTCACCTGCATTTCTCCAGAGAAGGGCATTAACTGCTTAACAAAGAAGGGAGGGGTTGGGGGTTGTTGCAGAGGAGGAAAAGTGTCAGAAGTCAGATATTGTGGCTCATTGCAGAACAAAGAGAGAGAACTTATCTCTGAAGTAATCAAGTCTGGAAGAAGGCTCCTGCAGAGATGACTCAATCATCTGTCCCAGGGAAAAGGAAAAGCACTTGTGAGTTTGTGAGGCACGGATGGTAGGGAGAGGTTTTCCAGAGGCTTTATTTCCTGGGATCCCCACACTCCCTCGCACAGACTCACTCCTCTAGGCTTGATGTGTGTTGATCAAAAGCTTAGGAACAAACTGAAGACCCACTCCCTGTCCTTCGACAAACAAGGTCAAGCTAAACCAAGGGACATGGTGACACCTTACTGTTTGACTCTCAGATCATCAAATGACTTGGAGAACACTCGGGGTGGGGCAAAGAGGTGCTGGGGAAATCCAGGAATACTAGGGCCTGCCCTGCCCACTGGCCTTGCTCTGGCCCCAAATTCTCTGGAGGGCCACCGACTACCTGTGTTAAAGCTCTTAAACTTTGATCCAGGACTTCCACTTCTTTTTCTTTTCTTTTTTAAAAATATGTTTTTATTGATTTTTTAGAGAGAGAGGAAGGGAGAGATAGAAACATCGATGTAAGAGAGATACATCAGTTGGCTGCCTCCTGCACACCCCCAACTGGGGATCAATCGAGTCCGCAACTCGGGCATGTGCCCTGACTGGGAATCGAACCGGGACCTCTCAGTTCATGGGACGATGCTCAATCCACTGAGCCGCGCCGGCTGGGCAGGAATTCCACTTCTAAGAACTTATTCTCAACAGTCAGATGTCCACAAATGTGTAACTATAAGGATATTCATCAGGTCTTTATCATAGAATTGAAAACAGCCTGAAAGAAAAAAACAGCTATAACAAGGAACTGTTTAAACAGATGATGGTACAGCCTCAGGATGTTTGGTACAGTGGTTCCCAAAATGGGGTCTGCAGACCCTCTAAGGTCACTCAGACCCTTTCCAGGGATCCACATGTTCTAAAATGTTCACAATAATGCTAAGACATTACTTAGCTTTTTCACTACCTTGATCTTTGCCCCAGTGGTGCAAAAACAAAAGTGGGCAAAACTGCTGATGAATCGGCACAGATCAGCACTGCCACCAAACTGTACTAATAATCATGTTATTCTTTATTGCCAAGCACTTGCAGAAAACTAATCCAACAGTTTCACTCAAGAATGTCTTTGATGAAGCAGTAGCAAGTATTAATTTTATTCAATCTTCACCTATCAGGACACATCTTTAAGTATTCTATATGAGCACATGCATGAAGTGCTTCTGCTATGTGACCAACTAGAATGGCTGCCTTGAGGGAAAGCATTTGTTGTGATTGCTTTGGGCTAAAGTTTCTGCTTTTTTCACAAAACATCATTTTTCTTGAAACAGTACATTAACACTTTCATGGGCCCTAGACACTTTTACCTTTGTGGGCCCCTTCCTCTAACAAGACATAAAAATTACACTTTATGACTGCACTGGTATAAAGACAAATATATTAATTAAATTAAAATAATTTATTCAATGTAAAAGTGTTACCGGACAGGGGACCTTGCCCTGTGCGGGCCTGCCTAGGGCCAGCCCATAGCGTGTGGATTCTTAACTTCATATAGGAAAAATTTCACAAGTCCAGGTGACTTTGAGGGTATATTTATTAAAGCTGGGGACAGTGAAACAAGGGAGAGCTTAGCACAGAAGAAGCAACAGGAGAGCCCAGGTTGGGCTGCCTTAGCTCACTGGGAAGTCAGAGAAAAGGGGGCCTTGGGGACAGGTGCAGGGGCTTAGCCTGGGGCGAGCTGCTGCTGCCCATTGCTCCCCTGGATGCAAGTCTCCTGGGGTCCCTTAGAGTTTAGGAGCTGGATGCCTGTGGGGGAAGCGGGGGGTGAAGGGGAAGGCATGGGTATGCTTCCCAGAGGGAAGAGCGTGCACTGGGTCCTTTGTCTTGAGGGTTTTTGTCTCTCTTGCAGGTGGGAATCTTAGAGGAGGTCTCAGGGGAGGGTTTCAGCAGCCTATTCATCAGTTTTCCAGGTCTGCTCTTTCAGGGTCCTGGTCTTTACTGATTGGTCAGTGCCAGGGCGGGGGTCATTAGTCATTGCAGATGGTCCTGGTGTTGACTACCTGGTTTTGCTGCTTTTCTGGGCCTGGAGCTGAAATACAACTGAGGCCTAGATGTTATCTTTAGGAAGGTGACCTTCTGTATCGGCTGTAAATTACTTGGCCAGTTCATTCAGCTATTGGTCTCAGTCTCCCCATTCTACTTGCCAAGGAATTTTCCTAGCTTATTACTATCCTGCCTCAGTTCCAATGCAGGGGTGTTTGTTTATTTGTGTGTGTGTGTGTGTGTGTGTGTGTGTGTGTGTGTGTGTGTGTGTTTAATGGAGGATGGGACCCATGAAGGCAAAAATACCTAAGGCCCAGAGGTGCTGAGGGGTTGGGGTTGAGGATAGGAGGGTGGAGCCTTCTGAAGAAAGGTGAAGACAGGGCCTCTGCATTGAACAACTCCAGGGGACAATATTCCTAGTGAGTTCTATGAGAATGGCACACTGAGGAGGGGCATAAGGGGGTGGGGATGGCACCAGGATCAGCTCTTGGAGAACTGTGGACTCTAACCCAAGGGCAGTGATGCATGACTAAGTGGGGACAAAAAGACCCACTCTGAATTGGGGGATTTGGGGAGGATGGATGGAAAGGCTCTCTTCAGTTCTGAACCATGAGAGCTCAGGACCCAGAGGAACCTGGGTGTGAACCCCAGCACCAGCTTGCCCTCTCTGTGATATCAGGCATATTTCTTGGTTTCTCGAGTGTGTGGTGTCTTCATCTGTAAAATGAGGATAGAAATGTCTCAGAAATAGCCTGCCTGCTGAGGCTGTTGTGAGGGTGCAATGATGGCATGTATGTGACCTGGCACATGGTCCGTGTGCAATAAGATGGAGAGAAAAATTGACCTTTTGAACATTACCCACTTCCAAGTCACCATCAGAAACCAATGCTAGGGTGGAGGTGAGTGAGTTACTTCTTGGTCCCCTAGGGTTGCAGATTGACATTTATTGGACAATCATCCTCTGAGTCTGGCCTTGGCCATCACTGAGGACCTGGGGAAGAAGAAGCCTCAGGTCTTTCCAGCACCAGGGCACCAGCAGGCTCAGGCATCTCCCTCTCTCCATACAGGCAACACATCTAAAATGTTGCTCTTCCTGGGAAGGAGTCTGGCATGGGCCTGGCACACAGTAGATGCTCAGCTAGTGTCAGTTGAGTGAATAAAATAAGTCTGGCATCCTCCTGGCTTGCTGTGGCCCACAGAAACCTTACCTGGTGGCTGGTCCCTGCAGAACCGAGGGGTCTGCACTAGGACCCAGGGAAGGACAGAGCAACAAGGCAGGTGGTCTGTGCACCTTCCTCTGACACCCCTCTGCAGCTTTCCTCGGTGTGGGCAGTTCACACATCCTTAATGCTTTATTTTGGGACACATCATTTCTCCAGTTTCATCTCCTATAATTCTCCCCTTCACTTATTCCACTCCAACCTCACACTCACTATTCCTTTCTTAAAAATAAAAATATTACTGACATATAACAGTGTGTAACTTTAAGGTATACAACGTGTTGACTTGAAACATTTATGTACTGCAATATAATCATCGCTTTAGCTTTAATTAACATTGCTATCCCATCACATAATTATAATTTCTTTTTTTGTGGTAAGAACATACTCACTATTCCTTGAGAATTTCAGAGACACTTCTGCTTCAGGACCTTAGCAACTGCTGTTGTTCCTCATGCTTGGAACCCTCCTCCCCCAGATACACACATGGCTTGCTCCTTCAAGTCCTTCAGGTCTTTGCTTAAATGTCATTTTCTCAGGGAGATCTCTAACATTTGAAACTCTAGCCCACTTCGCACTCCCTATCCTCCTTCCCTACTTTATTTTTCTCCACAGCATTTATACCATCTCTTTTGTTGATTGTGTTTCTTGCCCCCGTAGACTGCAATCTCCAAGAGGGCAGGGAATTTTGCCTGTTCTGTTTACTGCTTTATCTTAATTACCCAAATTGGTGCATGGCCCAAAGTATGACCTCAGTACTTAATTGAATCAACGAATGCATAAGTGGCATGTATTGGATACTGCTTTGCAAAGGCCGGTGTAAAACACCATGGTGAATGGAAGAGGTTACCACCGCTGCTCTAGCGGGCGGCCCGAGGGCTGGGAGGGGTTTCCTGGGAGGGGAGGCGGTACATTAAACCGCACGTCAACTCTGCTGGGTGCGTATTGTTATCTAAATTTGGTCTACAGCTAGCAGCTCAGGTGGCCTTCCCCTCCACACTTTGGCAGGTAGAGAGGAGGGGATTAGAGGGAAGGTCCTGTTTAAGTACCCAGGATAGGGCACTAACGCCTTGCGGAGAGAAACCTAATTTAGAGATTCATAGATGGGCTTTACAATGGCCCCTCCTCTTTCTGTTTGTCCGCAGTTTTAACACACGTGTGTGGTGATAAAGAATCACTTTTTACATTTGTGAATCCCAACAAGGTTCAATCGTGAACGTTTGCTCAATCGAAGTAGAAGGAGCTAACAAGTTCCGTGTGCAAAGCAGGTCCAGACTTCTGGGGATCATGATGAAGCACCCTAGGGGAGCCGGATGTGCAGTAGTTGGTTCTGGGACAGAAAAGGTTTGCTGGGGACTTTTATCTAAAGACAATGGGGGGCAGGGGGGGCTCTGAGGTGCGCGGGAGGTTTGCATTGGTTGTGGAGGTAAAAATAACAGCAATTGTGCCTCCTTCCCTGGGCAAAAGGGAAGGATCCCAGAGATGAGACAGCAAAAGACCCATGCTGAGGGCTAGGCACACAGTAGGCGCTCAGTAAGGGCCACTCGAGAGAGACACACAGGCTGGGACGCGCGCTGGAGAAGCAGCTCTGCCGGGCATCTCTGCCCTGGTGGACCCTGCGTCCGGCGTCCGGCTCAGCGCGAGGTGCCCAGGACAGAGGGCCGGACGCCAGGGCGTCGGTGCAGCCGGGGACAGACCGACCGACGTCCAGGCGGCAGAGCGAGGAGAGTCCCCGCGTGCGTGGCGGCTGGGTTGGGGTCAAGGCCGGGGCGGCGCGGAAGGGGTGGCCGGACACGCCGGGACGGGATGGGATGTGACGAGCGGCGCGCTGTGCATTGTGGGAATCCCGGGGCCGCGGCGACTGGTTCCAGTTCACTCGGCAGCGGAGCCGGGCAGAGGGGGCGAGCGCGGGGCGTGCGGGCGGGAAGCGAGGAGGCGGGCGGGCCAGCGAGGAGCGCGGAGAGAAAAGGCGCGAGCGGCCCCGAAGGCACAGGCCGAACACCTTTCTGCCGCCGCCGCCGCCGCCGAGCCGCCCGTAAGTGCCGCGCGGGCCCCTCGCCGCGCGCCCCGTTCCCGCTGCCCGGGTCCGGCCGCCGCGCTCTTCCGGCCGCGGTGGCTGGGAGCCGCCCGGCCTGGTGCGCACCGGAGGCGCTGGCCGGCTCGGGCCGCCGGGCTTGGCGTGGCCCACGCCGGGGCCTCGCGCACGGCGACTTCCCAGGCCATGCCGGGACCGCGTGGGATTCCCTTTGGTTTTGTTCAGAAAGCAAACCCGGAAGCCAACTTTTCGCAACCGCCTCTTCTTGCCCGCGCACGGGCGCTTTTGTGGGAATGAGACAGTTGGGGCCCCTTTCCCCCGACCCTTCCCGAGGTGGGCGGGCAGACGGCTCGGCCTGAGGCCGGAGGCGGCCCGCGGCGCTGCCTGGCGGGCCTGGGCCTGTGCGCCCGGAGCGGTGTGCGCGGAGTTGGACTTGGTGAGGCCCCTCCGGCCCGCGAGTGGCCGGCCCCGGCACAATAAGTCGGGCCCGAGACCCCGGTGGCCGCGGTGCAGGCGCCTGGCTCTATCTGCTGGGAGGGCGGCTGGGGTGGGGGGTATTGGAAGACACTCGCGGGACTGGAGCCAGGCTGGGGCGGGGAAGGAGTTGTCCAGAGACTGCCGGAGAGGGGCCACGGGAACCCCCCTGCACTCGCCGTGCTCTTGATGGGTCTTTTGTTTGCTTTTCGGTTGAGAGTTTTTTAAAGGTAACCCCAGAAGGCTGCAGTCTCCCGGTGTGGAGAAGGCCAGGAGGGAAGAGACTCGCTGGGGGTGGGGTGGCGAGGGGTGGGGTAGCGAGGCGAGGTGAGTGCGCAGATACTGCCGCCGGGTCACCTGACAACAGGTGTGTGGATGGTGGACCCCACCTCCACTCTTGCAGGGACCACAGATCACTCAAGGATCTTGTGAGCAGATTGCTTGAAAGGTTCTTTTAGACAAGATATTAGGGAAAATATTCCCGAGTTTGAAAGTGAGAGGCTTCTGTAGAAACGGCTGAGACAAACCTTGAATTCAATAATTACAATGACCATGAAGTCCTTGTAAGATTTTAATGATTTAATAAACAGCCTATAAGAATAGACAATTAGAGAGGCACTCCTGCTAGCTTCTCTTTTTTTCCACCTTTGTGGTTTGAGGTTTTACCGTTAAAGTGGGTGGGGGTGGGGGGAAGTGCTTTGTTCCAAGGCTCCCTTCTCCAGGGCCTCAGGGGAATTTTGAACAGCTTTAGATTTGAGTGAGAGGCTCCAATGGTAAATTAGGTAGAATCCACCTACTGCAGGCCACCTTTAGGGTACTCTCTGCTGTCAGGGCAGTTATTAGCGCTGAAATGGACACCTCATGCTGCAACTGGAATTGACACCCCGTGTACACAACTAACCAAAGTTGGGCAGTAGCATCTCAATCTTGCACAAGATGTTGTCTCATATATATATTTATTTATTTGTAAGCCTGTTTTATCCTGGGGTGGCTGGGGGGGGGACCCTCAAGACGTTAAATTTTCCCCCAAAAAAGTTTTAGGGGAATGGGAAATCTCTCCAGTCTGTCATTTTGTTTTCACCTTTCCTATTGTAATGGTGATAAAGCTATTAAGGAGGAGGGAAGGAGTTAAAGTAAGTGAAAGTTGTTTGAGGCAGGGCCTTTAGAATGAGGAACAGATAGCTCACATTTTATCAAACTTTGATGAGAGTTGTCTGGAACATCACATGTACAACCGTAAGTCACTGGTTCAATCTATACCAAATGGGCCAGGGAGTGGTGCATCTTAATCTGCTGTTTCTTCTGGTCCTGGAGATGACGGAATTCTGAGAACCCTCATTCCTTCCCCAAAGAGAGGCTTGGAATACATGTATTCTGGGACCTGCCTCTCATACTTGCAGAGCTAATGCTGCCCCTGTCATTTAAAGGAGATTATTTAAATAAACAAAAGAACACACTGGAAACCCTAAACTGACAAAACCCAAGAATATGTGGTGTTCATCAGAATTGCAGTACTCCCTGATTCTCATTTGAGTGTGTCTTTCGATTTGTGTTGAGTTTTTCAGAGCTCTGTTCTTGGCACATGGGCTGGGAAGGGACAGGGATGAGTGGGGTGTATACAGGTCCTGTGGGTTCTCCCCACTTTCTGTAGCTTTAGAAATACATCGGGCCTCACCTTAGCTCTTATGAGGGAGTCTGAGTGGATCAGCTCTTCATACCAAAGTGTTGTATAGGTTGTTTGCTTAGCTCAAGCCTGCCAGATCAGTGTCTTTCAATAAATATTTCCTGAGAATTAACTCTGGGTCAGGCACTGGGGACAATAGCATGATCAAGAAATGCCCAGTCCTTTTCCTTGGAACGCTGACATGTGGAAAAGACAGGCAAGTGGCCTTTGCAAGGTCAGTGCAGAAGGCCACAATTGCTCCCATAGTGGCCCTCAGGATGGTAACCTAACCAGGAACAAGCCCTTACCAGGCACAGAAAGGCCAGTTAGGAATTGGCTAGGCAAAGGAGGGCAGGTTGGGATAAGTATTTGAGGCCTGGGGAACCACACGTACAGAATCTTAGAACAATGAGAAAAGAGGTCATGCTGGGAGCTGCCAGAGGCTCAGGATAGCTGGATCCAAGAGGGGAGTCAGGTGAAGCTATAGGGCCAAAAGGGCCAAATCACAGAGGATCCTGATCAAAAACATGCTGAGGGATTTAGACTTTATCTAACAGTAGTGAGAAGCTATTGAAAGCCTACTTTTGTCCCACCCTGTGTAGGGGTGGTTCTTTCAGTGCAGTTGGGGAAGCACACCATGGAGAGGGTTTGCAGAGATGAAATCTTAATCCCAGACTAGTTTCCTGCAAACTATTTCCTGCTTGTGGTGAATAACACTTGTGTTTGGGTTTTGTCTTTTCCCGCCACTAAAAATCTAACACGTGAGGGAGATAACGTCTGCTGGAACAAAATGCGGTTTAGGATTTATTTACTGTCTTAATTTATCCTTCAGTCCCTGTTTGCAGTCCCTTGCTTCCCCCAGGGTAGACTGTAGGTTCTTTAATTATCCGGCTCACTTTATGTTGTAGTGTTTTATGAATGGAGAGAGATTTTTTTCTGATTGGCTAGAGTACCAGAGCAAGTCTCTGTTCTGAACCAATCAGAGCGTAGCTTGTGAACCCCAGCTCTGTGAGTGATAGTTGTGTGTAGTATATCCACATGCCTCTGGGGACATGACAGCAGCGGCACCGTTAATCATTTGGTATGATAGGAGTAAACAGAAGAGAATGTTGTGAATAGGATTAATGTCCTACGCTTCAGAATTAAGTGTCTCAGGTTCGCCTTCATGACTGGAGTTGATGGGAAGGTGACAAATGCATGTGGACACATGGGCATTTATCCAGCTGCAGGGAAAGGATAGGGCAGTCGTCCCTCAGCCACAGTGACTTGAGCACTGATAGCTCAGATTCCTTCATCATCAGGTGCTGGAGATAGGGATGTCTGATTAGCAACTCCCCAGCAGTTCTAATTAATATTTGTTCAGGATCAATACGCACACATTCATTGCTTAGATGATAAAAGACTTCACGACTGACCATTTCAGTGGTTTGGTGAGTGCACTGTTTATTTAAGAGTATTTTATGCTGCAGCTTTAACAGAAGTCAGCCTCTTATGGATGTGAGGAAGGTAAGTATTTTCCTCTGGTCTGTGTTACTGAGCTGGTCTAGTGGCAAGAAGAGAGGTCATTGGAGCCATAGAATTGTGAGGGAGTCGGAAGGCCTCTGTGTGCCTCCCACCTCCGGTATCAGGGCAATGGTGGTGGTCCTTTCCTGGGAATCCCCAAAGTAGCTCCAGAAGCTCCTTGGATTTCGAGGGTCTGGGCTCTGGGATTAGCCAGGTATATGTGTACATGATTGGTCCCAGAGAAGGTCCCCAAGTGGTATCCCACTTCCATGTCTCTGAGTCCTGTGGCTTTTGGAAATGCCACCCTCATCTTTGTTAGGAGAATCCCATCCACAGTAAATGCCAACTAATCAGTGATCATTCAGCCAGCATTTGAGAGCCCACCGGACAGCAGGCAGAGATACAGTGGTGAGCAGAGCTGACTGGTTCATCCCATCAAGAAAGACAAGGAAGTTGGCATTGATGATACAGGGTAACAAGTATTAAGGATGGCTAGCTGGCTTTAGAATGTCTATATAAATTGGATCTAGAGGGGCAGTTAGGTTGGAAGGAAGGCTTGGAACTGCATTTGCAGAGCATTTTACAGAAGATTGAGAAAAGCAATTGAACATAGTAAAGAATGGCCTAGGGACATTATAAGGGATTTTTAGCTGGATTCAGGGACCACAGCAGGAATGTCCACTGAGCAAACTGGGAGCAACTCAGCCTGGTGGAGCCCTGGTTACTGGAAATAGGGAGGGATGGGCTGGAGGTCAGCAGGGTCTTGTGTGCAAGGCTGGAGCTGGGCATGGGCTACCCCAAATTAGACTGTGACTGGGGTCCACAAGACAGGAATGCAGAGGAGAGAGCTCCTTGATAGACATGCATCACCAGAGAAGGTGTTGGGACCAGGGATTATCCTGGACAGAAGGCTGGAGAGAGTTCCATACTGAGCAAGTACCTGTGCCAAAGACTGGAGGTGGAAATGAAGGTGGTTTACAATGCAGTGAGGAGCCTGTTAGGGTGCCCTGTTGGGGAGGAGTGTAGTGATGTGGTAGGTAGGTAGGTAGGTAGGATGGCCCTTTGCCCTTTTCACGTCTATGGCCCCTCCTAGTAGTAGAGAGCTTTTAGTTTTCATGTCCATCTTATTCACGGAATCGTCACAGTTAGGCTTCTAATTAGTCCTGTGCTATGACAACAGACATGTTGTCCAGGTCACGTCTCATTTGTTGAGGGGCCTGTGGTTAGAGACTTGAGTCTTCCTCAAGCCTGGCTCACCTCTCTGTATAGCCCCTCTCCAACAGTGTGTTTCTGAGTAAGCTGTAGGTTTCTGCAAACAAAGTTCCTGTCTGTTGTGATTGATTTATAGTTGGAGGAGTTGCAGAGATAAAGACCACAGAGATCCCTTCAGGATCAACCACAGAATCTTCATTTCCTGGCCTGATAACAGTAAAAAAAAAAAGGCAGCCAACCTAATGTGTATAAACATAATGCGATTAACGGAATACCTATCACTTCTTCAAAGCATGTGGGGCCCTCTACAGGGATGAGGGCTTCTGGTTTACTGAATGAGGTGTCCCCCTGGATGATGAGTCCAGGAAGGAAGAACACAGCTTTGTCTGTTTGACAAGAGTGTATTGCTATTTCTCCTGTAAGCAACGTCTGTGCCCTGAAGAGAAGCTGAGTACATCAGAAGCCACTTTTTCTATGATGTAGAACTGTCCATCTCTCAGAAGAGGCTGGGTGCAGGACATGGGTAAAACAGGGCTCAGCAGGCTTCGGCTGGTCATCCAGACCCTGGCTTCAGGGTCAGCTTTCAGGTTGGTTTGTCATGTGACAGGGGCTGGCTGTTTCCTCTTTTCTTCTGAGCAAATAAGTAGAGGACATTTCTCAACTTCTCGTGCAATTAGGTGTGGCCATGTGACCAAGTTCTAGTTGATGGATCATGGTCAGAAGTGGTGTGCCTCACTTCCAGTTCTGAGCCCATAAAACCTCCATGTGTTTTTCTCCGTGGCCTTTTCCCTTCCATGCTAACCCTGGGAATTGTGCATGGAAGGATGGGAGTGTGGATCCATGAATTATGCTGTGGAGAAGCACTGGCCAGCCATGGAAACCCACTTTGGACTTTTAATAAGTGAGAAATAAGCTGTAGGGGCTTATTTGTTGTAGCAGCTAGTGCAGTCCTCATCGGTACAAATATCCAATGCTAATTCTTCAAGAAGGCGGCCTTTCTTTTCATCTTATGCACATTGTTGTCATTTTTATTAGCTTTACTGAGCACTCAGTGGTTAAGTGTCAGGCCCTTATATGCATGTTTTTTATTTAATTCTCTTATATTCTTATATACATGCTTTTATTCAACTCTTTGAGGTCTATTCTGTCATCATCTCCACATGACTGATGAGAAAATGGCTCAGAGGGCTATATCACATGCCCAAGAACACATAGGCTATAGGTGGCAGAGCCATGACTTGAATCAGATCAGTCTGACTTTGGAATTTGAGTTACTAACCACAGTGCTCAACAGCCACTCTGTCACAGCCCCTCTCCCCATATCCCTATAGCTGCCCGTATCTCCATGACCCTTTGAAGAGCACGATGGATATGCACATTCAAGGGTTTATCTGGAGACTGCAAGCTACAAGGTGAATTTCCCACATATTACTGGATGTTATGAGGCTGCATGGCTTAGTCAGAATACTCATAGCTGTGGCTATAGCTTGGGGATCTGTAGTTAGAATTGCAGAAAGAACATGGGGAGGGATGAGCAACATAATCTCCGCAGGATAGGCTCCTTGGGCAAGGGATAAAGACTTAGGGCTGGTTTATAGGAGAGGAGCCAGCCTCAAATGAGACATGAAGATGTTCTTCATTCAGCAGAGTGGCACTTGAGGGTCCATGAGTTTTAGATTTAAGACCATGAGTTAACTGCAGTGCCTGGCATCAGGTAGCTTGCAGTGCAGTCAAGTTGAGGAGAGAGGCACACAGATATGTGCCAGGATATGTGCTATGGGAACACAGAGCAGAGAGGGATTCCTGTCCATGGTCAGGTCCAAGAAGAGGGCTTGTGTGAGCACAGTTCAAGTTGGCAGGAGAACTTGAGGGTGTTAGGGACAAGAGAAACCACATGTATAAAGACATTCTGGGCACAGCATCACAGGTCAGGAAGTCAGGGCTAGCCCGGGGCATCTGAGTCCAGGTGGGGTGTCAGGAAGCAGTGCTGTGGAAGTAGTTGAAGGATGCTGTTTGGGCTGGCTCAGGGTGATGAGGAACTAGCAGAGTGGGCAAAGATTCTGTAGTGTCCATAGAAAGAGACTAGTGCTGGGGAAGTAGGTCAGAAGTAGAGCTGGACCAAGGTGGGGATGGGGTGAAGAGAAGGGAAGAGGCTTGAAAAGTTATGGTGGTGGGTTCAACAGAGCTTGGCTAATGATTGTGTGCTGTGGAGGTGGGCAGAAAAGTGGGGCCAGGTTGACTCTGGCTTGGTAGCTTGATGCATGATGTTGCTAGTGATGGGGCTGAGAAACCCAGAGGAGTTCAAGGAGCCCATGGGACTTCCAAGTGCGCCCTTGCCACAGGCAATCAGAACAGAGCTCTGGGGCTCAACAGCCAGATATGCACTGGGCTGGAGATCTGGGAGTTACCAGCATGTGGATGATGTAATGAATCTTGGCTAGAGACAGAGGGAAGCACCAGGAGCATCACTTTTAAGGAATAAGTGTGTTTAGAACCCATCAGGTTCCTGAGTGCTAATGGCTGCTCTCTAGGGCAGGACAGGGGTGGCCCCTAGCATATCCATACAGAGCCGCCTGGAGACAGAGCTGAAGTCTGTGCTCCAATAAGAACAGGGCTGAGCTGCATTAATCATCACTGACCACAGGCCTCTCCTAAAAGGGGAAACATTCAGATTTGAAAAGCTCTTAGTCCAAAAGCATAGGGTTGATCTGTGAAATGGTCTGAGAAGTACATTTGTAGTAAAGCAAAAAACTCCTAGAAAACCCAATAACAGTTTTCCCTGAAAACACACATGTATACACATACCATTTCCTGCTCAGAGTGAGCACAGGCACCTGTTTGCAGGGAGTGTTTTTAAATGGAGCTCATTACAGCAAGAAATGGAGCCAACTAATTGTTTTAGAAAAGCTCAGACCCTTCTGGAACCCTTTAGCACTCAGTAATCAATTAAGATTTGATACCCTTTGATAGGGTGAAATACAGGGTTCTCTTCCCAGAGGACTACAGTCCCCTTCAGCACCTTCAAGAACCAGGTCTTGAGCCCCTTCGTTCTGTTGGGTCTGTCAGCACAGCTGCCCACGGTGCCCAGGAATGCAGCCCTCTGCTGTTTTGGCTATCTCTGTCAGGCAGCCAATTTGAGATGATCTTAGGGGTCGGTCACACTGATGTTAGGTATGGACCATGGTATGTCCCAAATATAGGGTTGGGTGTCAGAGTAACAAGGACTTCTAAGTCTGTGGCCTCCACAGTCATAGAGGCATGGACTGTTGGAGCTGGAGGGGCCCACACACCATGTAGCCTAACCTCAGTTTACCAGTAAATGGGAGACCTGCCCATTTGGTTCAATGGTTAGAGCATAAATGTCCTCTAGGGAAGGCTTGCCTGGTGCCCCAGAATGGGCAGAGGCCTCTTCACAGCCCCTTTTCCAGCACCCTGCAAGGGCCTTTCACCATTACCATTTAACTGACTAGGGTTTTTATTGGCCTCCCCCACCTGCTCTACAAGAACAGAGACCACACTGTCTTATGCACTGCTGTCTCCATTCCCCAGCATAGTTCCTGAAGTGACTGCATGGTGACTTGAATGCTTGTAGCAAACATTTGAGACCTTACTGTGTGGTGCTACACTAGGAGTACAGTCGGGTCAGACTCGAGAACTTGGAGTCTGATGGGAGAGACTGGGACATGTGCCTATCATGCTATTGTGTGACGCACACGGGAGCCCAGAGGATGCAGTGTCTGGATCTGAGCACTCGGGAGGGTTGGCAGAGGGCAGAAAGCAAGCGTGAAGGATGGAGGAGGTCCTAGCCAAAGCACAGCCACCACAGAGGAGGGCATTTGGGGGGACGATGTTCGACTACAAGAAGCACAAGGTAAAGCTGGATGGGTGTGCCAGGCCAAGGGTCCTGATTTTATCTTGGGAATTGTGATGGCCAGGGAACACTTTAAGACCAGAGCTACGGCATATTCAGATTTGTGTGTACAATGATAACCCTGCCCATGGAGGGCAGGTGGATTAGAGGAAAGGGGAGCCAGTGGTGGGAGACCTTTTCAGGAGACATTCGTGATCATTTAGTTAAGATAGTGATGAACTGGGTCCTGTCACAGTTGGGGTGGAGAAGAGAGGACCCCACAGAGGTGTTGAAGAGGGGACATCCTCTGGACTGAGTGGCATTTTGGATGGGAATGGGAGGAGGAGGAGGAAAGGAAAAATGCTTCTCTAAGGGCAGGCCTGTCCAGCAGACTGGAAGGGTCTAGGGCCTCTTATTCTAACCTGGCTACCCACTGAGTTCTGTGAGCCGTCCCTGTCTCTCACAGATGAAGGGTCGTATGGGAGAGATGCTGCTTTCATCAAAGAACATAAGCATCTGGCTTTAAAGCTTCATTCTAGAGGCAGGTGACATAGTTTTCTTTTCTTTTATGAAGACTCCAGCAAATTTATCAGGCCCTGTCTACAGTATATGAGAATGCAATTGTTAAACAAGTGTATAAAATGTAGCTAAGAATTCCCATTTTATTTTACATCATGTGGCATAAAAGCAAGACACTTAAGAACAGTCATTCTCAGAGTAACCTTTAAATGGAAGAGGCTGATAAAATTGATGTCATGGTATAAAATGTGGAAAGCTGAGGCATTCTCTCTTCAGGGGCCACAGCGCTTCAGCAGAGAGCATCGACAGGGCTTGGAGGGCTCAGCTGCTACAGGCAGTGGCATCTGCTGGCAGGACCTGTTTCTTCCAGGGGCCAGAGTGTAATTGAAGGAGGGAATGGCGCTTTCCCAGTGATCCTGATGGTGTGCCTCTTGCTTCCACAGTGTGCTGACTGATCTAGCTCCAGGGCCACCGCCATGTCCAGCCGGGGCGGGAAGAAGAAGTCCACCAAAACCTCCCGGTCCGCCAAGGCAGGAGTCATCTTCCCTGTGGGGCGGATGCTGCGGTACATCAAGAAAGGCCACCCCAAGTACAGGATTGGAGTGGGGGCGCCTGTGTACATGGCTGCAGTCCTGGAGTACCTGACAGGTGAGTGCCCAAGTCAACTGTAACACCACTGGCAGTTCTGACGACTTTTTTTTTTGTTTCTTTTATTTTGAAACTTTTCAAACCTATAGTAAAGTTACAAGAATAGTACAATGAACATTTTCATTTAGATCCACCAGTTAACATTTTGTCCTCCCACCTTGTGTGTGTGTGTGCACATGTATACATTTATTTTTGGCTGTCATATATTACATGGTTTATTTTGAAATTCCCTTAATTGTCCTAATAATGTCCTTTATAAATTTATTTGGCTTTCTTCCCAGATCCAGGATCCGTTTCAGGATCATACATTGCACTTGGCTGTCTGGTTTCTTTAGTCTCATATAATCTTAAACAATTCCTTAGCTTTTTAAAAATTCTTTCATGACATAGACCTTTTTGGTTTTTGTTTATTTGTTTGTGTTTTGACATGGACCTTTTTGAAGAGTCCAGGCAAGTTGTTTTGCAGAATGTCCTTTAGTCTGGGTTAGTCTTATGCTTGGATCCAGGTTAAATGTTTAAGAGAATTGCGTAAGTGATGTTGAGTCCTTCTCTGGTGTCACATCAGAAGGCACCCGATGTGGCTTTGTTCTGTCATTGGTGATGTTCAATTTGGTCATTTGATTAAGGTGGTGTCTGCAGATTTCAGAACATCCTGAATCATAATCTTTTACCCAATGTCTTTAGCATTCCCTGATGGTCTTACCTGAATCTGTTATTTCCATGGTGGTAAAAAAATTATTTTTCTATTTCTGTCATTTCTTCTGCATTTATTAATTGGTATTCATCTGTAAAGAAGAGCTTTCCTTCTGCTCTTCCCTTTTTATTTTTTATACTATCAATGTTGGTTCATGGATTTTAAAAATTTAGTGGATTATGCACTATCATGTCATTACGCATTATGATGCTCAGATTGTCTCAGTTTTTGACTCTCAAACTGGTTCTTGTGTCCTTTTGCCATGTCTTCATCAGTTTCTATACATTTCCTTGCTTTCTGACATCATGAGATATTCTAGTCTCACCCTGGACTTTCCCTGCCCCAGTCTTGGAATCAGCCAGCTCTCTGGGGGTCCTTGGACCTTTTCACAGATAAAATCTTATTGGTCTTGCCCAGCTGGTGTGGCTCAATTGTTGAGCATCGACCCATGCACCAAGAGGTCACTGGTTCGATTCCCGTTCAGGGCACATGCCCAGGTTGTGGGCCCAATCCCCAGTGGGGGGCATGCAGGAGGTGGCCAGTCGGTGTTCTCTCTCTTCCTTCCCCTTCCTCTCTCTCTAAAATCAATAAAAAATTAAAAAAAAAATCTTACTGGTCTTATTGGTAGTTCCATAGCAATTGTGGGAGGCCAACTGGACAGGGATACCACCCCCATTTTAAGTGATGAGAAAACCAGCCTCGAAGCATAAAAGGACTTGCCTGGGGCTGCATTTAACCAGTAAGGACTTGAGGAGTGTCCCATATCCTGCAGCCCTGTTGTTGTGCTTTTACCACTGTTTGTTCCATACACCATCAGCATCGGTGGCAGGAAGGGGCGCCCTTGATTCTTAGCAAGACAAGGTACCTCTTCCAAAGTTTACAGTCGAGCAGCAGAAGAGCTACATTGCTTCTTACTCTCTCAGTCTCTCAGTAAGGCAAGACCAAGGGTTCCCCCATGAAAAACACAGTCATAATTGGTGTGTTATAGTTGTGAGGTGTTTGCACATATTCCGGGACTTTTGACCCTCTGCTTGTTGGAGACTCTTCCAGGTGGCATGCCTGGTAGCATGAGCTAGGCATGATTCTTCTCACTATTAGATACAGAAACAAAGGCCCAGAATTTATGTGACACATGTTGGCAGTCATCCAGGGAGTCCAGGGGAGAAGTCACTAGATAGAAATCAGAGGACATTTTCTAGTTCTGGCTTGGCAGTTTATGTGCTGTATGACCTAGAGTGAGTCACTTAACCTCCTGGACCCATTTCCTTACAACTCAAATGGACACAAGAGTCCCGATCCCCCAACTCCAGGCTGCTGTGAGAGCCAAAGGGGCTTTGATCGTAATGGGAAAGCTGACACGATGTGCAAACTCAGCCAGCCCATGTTTCTTGTTTCCAAATGCCACAGTGCTCCTATCACTGGAGTTTTCATAGACACTGTCATCAGGCCAAGTACAACATCGGTTTCATTTCTTCCGTCAAGTTTCTTTTTTTTAGTTTGCGTGACATGGGATGGGGGATACTATTGCTCCATCATATCTGAGACGACTAGTGTCTGTGCCACACAGCAAACCTGTACATTTTCCTCGTCTATTCCTGGCTGACTCTGAAACTGAGCACAGTGCTCAGGAGGTCACAGTCAGCGGGTCCATTCTCATGGCGGCCAGAGACCTTGATCCTGTTTGCACCCACACCCATCACACCTGTCCCTGGCTATCATAGGTATATGGTAGTGGTCACAAAGGGGAGTGGGAATGGTCAGGGCAGCCCATTACTAGAGCTGGAAAATTAGCTTATGACAAATCCTTACTCTGCTGTTAGCCAAGTTAGCCCGTTATACATATTTTTAAATTTTACCAAGGCCTTCCACAAAGCTATAGTTAGCTGAATCTGAACCATTTTCTTTGTCTGCACACAGTGCCGAGTCACTGGCATGAACATTGCCTAATGCCAGTCCCCAGCACGGTGCTGGGCCTGCATGACTGGCACCTTGGGAGACACCCTAAGGTGGTAGTGCTGTGCTTGGTCACTGCTGTCGTCACTTGTGTCCTGTGGCCTGATGATGGGATAGTGCCCAGAGCCCCTGAGGTTGGGACGTGAGAGCACGTGGATATTTGGAAGTCCTGGGCATCTGTCCACTCAGAACTTTGGTTTTGGTCCTTGAGTGAAAAGGAAAGGTTGAAGAGCTCCCTATTCTGCTCTTTGTTTTTGTTTCATTGAAGACCCTTTCCCATTCATTCCACATATTTATTGAGCACTTACTGTGTGCCAGGCACCATGCTAGGCTCTGTATGAGAGCACAGGAATGATGAAGACAGAAATGGTCTCTGCTCCCTGCACCTCACAGTTTAGTTGGGAGAAAGAACCAACCAACCCAGATGGTTACTGACTTTGATAAGTGCCATGGAGGGCATAACAGGCCAAGGGAGGCCCAGGCGACTGGGGGCCTGGAGATGAACTGGCTCAGGAGGGCTTCTTTGAGACCTAGAGAAGAAAATGGTGCCAGCCAGCCCTGCGAGAGCTGGGAGAAGGGCTCTGCCATCTGCTCATCTGTGCTGGATGTACCTACTGGGTGCCACTCAGCCTCTTCTGAGAGCTTGGGGAAGATATCAAAAGAGGGAGAAACCAGGGTACCAGCCCTTAAGCAGCTCAGAGCCTAGTCAAGAATGTGGCCCAGACCTCTAGCTCAAGAACACAAGGCATATGAGGGAAGTACCACCCATTTAGCAGGTTCTCTCTGAGAGTTGCAATGTGTCTGGCACTGGGATATAAGCCAGAACAAGACCTATCCCCACCCCAAGGAGCTTTCTGTCCAGGGACAGATACAGGCAAGAGAAACTTGGTGATGATGCAGGACCACGTGTATTGTGAGTAGGTGTCAGGAAACATTTCCTGGAGGATGCATGTTAACCAGTTAACCAGAGTGCCCTGTTTGTCTGGTTGTCACTTGAACGGTGCTATAGAGGGATTGTTTTCCTGTCTGCAAGGCCCAGACCCTTACAGGTGGCATAGACAATTGCAACACAAGGCCATTTTGGAATGCTGGGTCAGGCCTCCTGCCTTCAGAAGGCCCCTATGGGGAGAACAGTGAGGGTCTGGATATTTAGGGGTTGCTAATAGGACTGCTGAGCTACAGGGCCCACCTAACCCTAGGTCGCTCTAGAGCAGGGAGCTGAGATCTCCTTGGTGGCCAGCCCTGGGGGACACTTGGAGTGCCATGACATTCAGTGGAAATCAGGTAGAGACATTGGAGCTCGGTGTTAATAGTGTGGACCCTTGTGTCAGATCTGCCATTTCTTAATTGTGGCTTTAGGCATTACATCTCTGAGCTGTAGTTTCATTGTCTATAAACTGAGGCTAATAGTAATTGTTTCACAGGGTTATTATGAGGCCAAAATGAGGATGCACGTGAAGAGCTTTTCTGTGCTGGCACAGTGTACATGCCCACATGCTGTTACATCAGGGTTAAAGCAGAGAGAAAGGAGTCCCCAGTCATCCCACCCTGGCTGCTGAGGTGACTAGGGGTTGCCCACTTCCCTTAGGGATGGTGATGGGAGCTGTCACTGTCCACTCCACTCATGTGTGTTGTCCTTTCAGTTGGTCAAAACCCACTGGGCTTCACCAGGCACCTACAGCATGTCTTGGCAGCTTCAGGCCTACTCTTTCTGGTGTGCTCCAAGCTGTCTCTTGACTCCTCTTCCTGAAGCCTGTGTCACACTCACCACCAAGATGTCCTCTTACCAGCTCTGCTGTCTCGTGTCAAAGGCCACTTCTGTCCTGAGCTCCTGGTACACTCGTGGAAACCTTGAAGGGTTTTCCAGTTAGCCAAGAGGAGAGCATACTCAGCCCTGGGCCTGTGTTAGGGCAGAGCTAAGGCCAGACTAGCATAAGAATGTCTGAACAGGCAGAGCCTTGCAGGCCAGGGGCCATCAATTGCACCCTCCCCTGTGAAGCGCATGTGTTCAGGGTGGGGACCATGAAAGCGTTCCTCCTTAGGTGGATGTGGGAAGGAAGTCAGGGCTGGCGTCTAGCTCTGAAACTTGAAGCTGGCATTTGTTTCTCCTCTTGGGTCCAGAGCCCAATCATCTGCTGAACTTAAAAGGAAAAGTCCACATCTGGAACAAGCTTGAGTCTGGTGACCAGACAGCTCCTTCCCTAAATATCTGTGTGCCTGGCTCTGCATCTGAGCTGGACTCCCCGAGAGCTCTTCCTGAGGAATGTGATGTTGTCTGCTGTCTTCTCAGGGCCCAGGACTGTCTGGGCTTCATGCCGTTTTCTACCCCCTTGGTCCTTGACCATCTAGCCTAGGGGATTATAGTAGCCCCACCTTTTTGGGGTTGCAGATTAACATTGCATCACATGAGTTTAGCCAGCATTCATAGTAACTCCTCAATAAATGATAGATAAAAATAAGTATCATGGGAAAACTGAGGCAGTTTCTTTGAGGCATCATCTTTGCCCCCATAGTACTGTGGCACTTTTTTCTTAACTGATGTTTAAAGGGAAATCAACTTTAGTTCAGGCCTCTCTCCCCTGTGCCTAGCACAGCACTGCATAGTGCTGGAAGGTATAGAAGGCATGAACTAAGAAACACATGGCATGGCTTTTGTCTCAATGGAATTTCCACTGATGACAGGGGACATACAATCCCCTACACCAGCAAGGGAATAAGCAGATCTAAGGGATAAGTTAGGAGTACTTGAGTCCCACAGTGGGGGGTGGGAAGGGTAAATGAGAAGTGTGATCTGATGCTCTCAAGTCACGGGTCCAAGGCACTCTGAGTCAGCATTGCTTAAATTGTGTTCGGCAGAACCATGGTGTTTGGTGAAATTGAAGAGGTAGTGCACCAAAAAATAGGGCTCTTTGGCTGAAGTGAGGTGACATCGAGATTCACAGTCCCTCTTTGGAGATGGGGATGGATATATGAATGACTTTGATGAGTTCCTCAGTAAAGGAATTTGTTTTAGTTTGGGAACCACCAAGAAACAGTTTTCTTTTTTTTAAATAGTTTCTTTATTATTCTTTTTTAAATTGATTTTTAGAGAGAGAGGGTGAGAGAAAGGGAGAGGGAGAGATAGAAGAAACATCAATGAGAAAGAAACACTGATGGGCTGCCTCCTGCACGCCTCCTACCTGGGATTGAGCCCGCAACCTGGGCATGTGCCCTGACCGGGAATCGAACCAGTGACCTCTTGGTGCACAGGTCTTCGCTCAACCACTGAGCCATTACTGGCTGGGCGAGAAACTGGTTTTTTGTGTATTTTTTTACTGCAGGGCTTTTCAGAGCCTTTAACAGACTGGTGTCACCGTGAATCTCCCAGGGAAGGAACTGTGATACATCGTAGTTCCCAAATTTATATCACAAAAGCCTTTCAAGAAACACCTTTAAACATCGCACACAGTACAGTACAGTCGGCCCTCGTTTATCGCCGTTAATCAGTTCCAGACTCTATTGCGATAAAAGAATTTCCGCGAAGTAGGATTCTTTATTTATATACAGTCTTCCCTCCCCACTTCATGCTTTGACTTTCGCGGCTTCACTCTATCGCGGTTTTTTCAAATACTATACTATGTTTAAAAAAACCGCGATAGAGTGAAGCCGCAAAAGTCGAAGCGCGAAGTGGCAGGGGATGACTGTATAGGGGACACTGTTGTGGGTTAAGTCCGTGAGGAATGGCACAATGAGCAGTGCTAATGAAGAAATAAAATTGAGAGCTACCATAAAGGATGAACTTTGGTTTGGTTTGTTGTGGTACAAAGCTTGACTCATAGATAAAGATCCTAGGCCTTCCTCCTCCATCCAGGGCCCAAGACACAGAAGGCACTTCAGTATTTGCTAAGTGAGGTAGAGCCTTGGGGAAGCTAAGCTGAGTCGCTCAGGCTCTGACTTGGGGAGGGCCTACCACCCTTCAGGCCTGTGCTAGACACTGAGATACATGACAAAAGTCCCTGCCCAAGGAACTTACCTTGAGAGGAAGTGCCTTTGGAGCCATTTTACTCAACCCCTGAGAGAACAGGCCTGGTTGTCATTCATCAGATCCCAAAAGATGTGTGATGGTATCTTTTTCTTTTTTTTTTTTTTGGTCCAGAAACCCTGTTACATAGTCTGATCACACATCTTATTCTATCAACTTACCTCCTAGGACTTAAGCCTGTTTGCAAAAATCAAATCCTCTCTCAGAGGATTTCTCAACATTAGAAAGATGCTCTAGCTGCCAGCTCTCAAGGCTGAATATCTGACACCTTGTGCTAAACTAAATAAGCCCTCGTGTGGTGACCACTGTGAGAGGGCTACTGATTTGGATACCTACGTTCTGGTCTGTTTAAAAACCTAGTATCACAGTTGTTACTGCATTTCCACCTCTCACAGGATAAGACTGTGGCTAGAGTTTTTTATTGTCTTCTTTGGATCTAATCCACAAATGATGATGACATTGGGATTTATGTATTTTTTTTTTTAGTATGTTTTTATTGATTTTTTAGAGAGAGAAGGGAGAGAGATAGAAACATCCATGTCAGAGAGAAACATTGATCGGCTGCCTCCTGTACACCCCCTACTGGGGATTGAGCCCACAACCTCGGCATGTGCCTGATCAGGAATCGAACTGGGACCTTCCAGTCCATGGGACGATGCTCAATCCACTGAGCCACACCGGCTGGGCAGGATTTGTGTATTCTTAACCCCCTACTCCTTTTCAATTTTCCCAAGCCTTGGCCTGCCCATCCCCCTTGTTTCAGACCTTGGTCTTCCCTCTCCTGTCTCTTGTCAGTGACCAGAATGTCCATAGTCTTCTAGCAGACCCCTGGCATCCTGTCACAGCAGGCAGCCCTGTCTGAAGCTGCTTGTGTGTACTTCACTAACTGGTGAAGTTTACAGGGCCAGCTCCTGACCTGGGGAACAGACCAGCTCCCCTCAGGGACCTTATTCTCATTTTCCAGACTGGATGAGGCCCAGCCCTTGTGCCTGACTGCATCCTGCAGTAAAACCCCAAGGAAAATGGTGGTTGTTAAAAATACACTTTGCCTGGTTTGGCTAATAAAAGGATCATCCTCATCCCAAGTTTCAGCTTGTTTGATTTCTGATCTGTAACTTGGGTCAGATGTTACAGATCCCTTTAGTCTCTGGGCCACACTCCATCCTGCCCCCATCTGTAAGTGCAGCAGAGCCTGCAGTTGGCTCTGTCACTTACCTGGCCTCTTTACCAGTTTCCTATCCAGGACACCCAAGTGTGTCCTGTACTCACACAGCTAAAAATAGGGCAGGATGAGGAGGACAGTCAGGCTGGTTCTGTTATTGGAGAAAAGCGTGGGTGGTCTTTCTCCATTGCTAGTGGGAGTGGGGTTCTTGGGGCACTGCTGAAATACGCATTCCTGTAGGCCCCCATGGGAGGAAAAGATATGATAGAAAGCTTTATTTTGTGAAATTATATTCCTGGGTTTCCAAAGTTCCATTTCCCTTAGTCCAATTACAGAAGAAGTATAGCTGGGGTTTCAGTAGAGCTAGAAGCAAAGCCAATATTCAGAGTTTTCTTTCCATGTTGCAGCAAGGTCTAGTTCAGCATCAGGCTATCATCAGTCCATTAGTCCATTGTGTGTAGGGGTCCACAGGGCTGTAGGCCATGTGGGTGAATGCAGGAGAACCCCACAAGCCTAGAGTCACACAAGTCCCAAGAATCCCAAGAGCAGCAGGAAGAATCAAGAGAGGGAACTCCTTTGTTTAGGGGATTAAATAGTCCAAATTTCATGCCCTTACAGTAGCCACGCCCATTCTGGCCAATGACCTGTTCCCAAGTGTGACTGACAGGCAAGTACCTTTCTGACGTCACCCCAACTTTACTGGGCATGCATCTGTTCTCTCTGTCCATTCCCTTTCCCAAGCAATCGGCGGGGAATAGACCAGTAGCTCCCAGGGGAGTGTAAAGCTTTAGCTTTATGGTGAAGTTGCCCAAATGATATGCCTATAATATTTGGCCTTGTCTGTTATTAATAACTAGTTAATTACAACAGTATCAGTTCCTTGATGCTTCAAGGCCCTCTGAATTCCTTCATCTCTTGCTAATTTGTGTGACTGACACTTCAGGTCAGAACTCAGCTGACTCTTGCTAGCACCTTCTCGGGCATTCGTGCTACCATGGGACTTTCAGCACCCTACAGTGCTCATTGTTCTGCAAAGCCCTTCCCCAGCTTCATTTTCTTTTAAAAATAAAAACTATAGGAAAGGGAGGACTAAAGATTTTAATGAGCCAGCGGGTTGCAACTAGAAAAAAGTTGGATAAGGAAATTTTTAAAACAGTGTGCTGGGTACTGAGTGTGTGTACACTGTATTTAAATGCATATTCCCTTTTGTGGTTATAGGAGTAATTTGTGTTTGAAAATTTAGGAAGCTAGAACTCATTATAATCCCACTGCCGAGAGATAGAACAGCTGGCACAGAATGCCTTTTGTGTGTATGTATACATGCATGAAACAGAGTTATATTTTAATTTAATTATTTCTTTTATTAATATGTGCTATTGATGATCTTCATTGATAGCCAATCACAGAAAATCATCACTGTCAAAGCAAATCATGATCTTATTAAGGAGGTGCTCTCCACATACTTTACATTGTCCATTCTCCTTCAGTCTCCCAGGAGGAAGAGATGACTCCATGGTAGGTGGATGTTCAGGGAGTGCTTGAAAAAGCAGCAGTTTAGCACAAGGTGCCTTTAACATTTCCCTGATGGTATAGTGTCAGATGGCCATCCAGTTAGCAGACCCAGGTGGGTCAGACCTCAGGGCTTGAGGCTCAATCATGGAAACCACCAAAGAGTGGACTCCCCAGTACTTCACCACCCCACCTGAGATGTGGAGGTGGCAGCACAGCTCAAGGGGCACTTTTCCCAGGGCACAGGAATCTGCTGCAGAGCTCAAAAGCTCAATTTTTATCTAGTCCTCATCCAGTCCTTCCGAAAAGCCCACGAGGCTGTCCAGAACAGTGTACCTGTGACCTGGGCCCACTTCATGAAACAATGACCCTTCTCTCCCTGCTCTCCCAGGGCTGGGGTTGCACTACAGCACTTGGATCAGAGAAACTGAAGGCCTCATTGCTTTCTTTGGCAAATATTTTCTCCCAGTCTGTGACTTGTCGTCTTATTCTCTTAATAGTGTCTTTCACAGAGCAGAAGCTTTTAATTTGAACAAAGTCTAACTTACCAATTCTTTATTTCATGTATTGAGCCTGTAGTGTATCTAAAAAGTCATCGCCAAACGGAAGGTCATCCAGATTTTCTCCTCTGTCATCTCCAAGAAGTTTTATAGTTTTGCATTTTACATTTACGTGTATGATTCATCTTAAGTTAATTTTTTGCAAATGGTATAAGATCTGGGTCTAGATTCATGTTTTTGCATGTGAATGTCCAGTTGTTCCAGCACCATTTGGTGAAAATGTCTCTGCTTTCTTGAAAATAAACTGTGTTGTCCTGGCTGGTTTGGCTCCAGAGAGACCCGGGTTCGGTTCCCCCTAAGGGCATATACCTCGGTTGCAGTTCGTCCCCGGCCCTGGTTGGGTCGTACAGGGGGCAGCCACTTGATGTGTTCCTTTCACATCGATGTTTCTCTCTCTCTCTTCCTCTCTCTCCCTCTCACTCTATCTGAACAAAAAATGGAAAAATGTCCTCCAGTGAGGATTAAAAAAAAAAAAAAAAAAGGAAAGAAACTGTGTTGCCTTGGAGTCCTCAGTGGTCAAGGAGTCTCTCTGTTGCTTCACGATTTCCCTTTGAAGGGTAATATGCAACTTCCTTTCTGCCATTGGGGTCTGCACATGAATAGACAAGTTCCATAACAAGAGTTCTGTTTTTGCTTGGCCCAGTGGAACAGCACACAGCACTATAAAACTTGCTTCTGGATTCAGGAAAGGGAAAAGCTGTGACCAAAACTAAGTATGCCCTTTTCATCTCCAACCTTCCATTTGGGATCACTTTACTTCTGACTGAAGTACATCCTTTAGAATTTCACTTAGTCTTTTGGTGATAAACTTTCTCAGGCTGTGGTTTTGAACATGTCTTTATCTCAACCTAATGTTTTAAGCTATTATTTCTTCAGTATCTCTGAGTCTATTCTAATATTTCTCCATATGGAACACAAGCATATGTTAGTGTTTCAGCCTATCTTCCATATCTGTTCATCTCATTCATATTTTTTTCATTTCTGTCTCTCTGAACTTCCTTATGGTTTAATTGCTCTTTTTAAATCATTTTTTATTTTTCAATTACAGTTGACATACAATATTATGTCAGTTTTAGGTATGCACCCCAGTGATTAGACATTAAATAACTTACTAAGTGATCATCCTGATAAATCTCACACCCATCATAGTTATTAGAATATTATTGACTATATTCCCTATACCATACTTTATATCCTATGACTATTCTGTAACTACCAGTTTGTACTTCTTAATCCTTTCACCTTTTTCACCCAATCTCCCAACCCCACTCCCATCTGGCAACCGTCAAAATGTTCTCTGTATCTATGAGTCTGTTTCTCTTCTGCTTGTTTGTTTATTTTGTTTCTTAGGTTCAGTTGTTAATAGATATGTATTTATTACCCTTTTATTGTTCATATTTTTTATCTTTTTTAAATCTTATTTTCTTCTGCTTCTTAAAGAAAACCCTTTAACATTTCATGTAATACCAATTTGGTGGTTATGAACTCCTTTACCTTTTTCTTGTCTGGGAAGCTCTTTGTCTGTCCTTCAATTCTAAATGATAGCTTTGCTGGTCACAGTAATCTTGTTTGTAGGTCCTTGCTTTTCATCACTTTGAATATTTCTTGCCAATCTCTTATAGCCTGCAAAGTTTCTGTTGATTAATCAGCTGACAGTCTTATGGGAGCTCCCTTGTAGGTAACTAACTGCTTTTCTCTTGCTGCTTTTATTTTTTTAATCCTCACTCGAGGATATTCTTCTATTTATCTTCAGATAGAGTGGGAGGGAGAGAGAGAAACATCGATGTGAGAGGGACACATCGACTGGTTGCCTCTCGCACAACTCCAACCAGGGTCCGGGACCGAACCACAACTGAGGTACATGCCCTTGACCGGAATCTAATCCGTGACTCATTGGTCTATGGGCCGATGCTCTAACCGCTGAGCCAAACCGGCCAGGGCTCTCTTGCTACTTTTAAGATTCTCTCTTTGCCCTGGCCGATTTGGCTCAGCAGTTAGAGTGTCAACTCGTGGACCAAAGAGGGTCATGGGTTCGATTCTGGTCAAGGGCACATACCTCAGTTGTGGTTCGGTCCCTGGCCCTGGTCAGGGTTGTGCAGGAGGCAACAATTGATGTCTCTCTCTTACTCTCTCTCTCTCCCTCCCACTCTATCTGAAAATAAATGGAAAAACATCCTCCGGTGAGGATTTAAAAAAATAAAAGATTCTCTCTTTGTCTTTAACCTTTGCATTTTAATTATGATGTGTCTTGGTGTGGGCCTGTTCAGGTTCATCTTGTTTGGAACTCTCTGCGCTTCCTGGACTTGTATGTTTATTTCCTTCACCAGGTTAGGGAAGTTTTCTGTCATTTTTTTTTTAAGTAGATTTTCAATTTCTTGCTCTCTCTCTCTTCTTCTTCTGGCACTCACATGATGCGATTATTGGTACACTTGAAGTTGTCGCAGAGTTTCCTTACACTATCCTCATTTTTACAATTCTTTTTTCTGTTTGCTGTTCTGACTGGGTGTGTTTTTCTTCCTTCTGTTTTAAATTGCTGATTTGATTCTTGGCTCCATCTACTCTACTGTTGATTCCCTATAAATTATTCTTCATTTCAGTTAGCATATCTTTCATTTATCACTGGTTCTTTTTTATGGTTTCCATGTCCTTTTTTATGCTGCTATTCTCTCTAAGTTCATCTACTCTTCCCCTAAGTTCATTGAGCATCCTTATAACCAGTGTTTTGAACTCTATATCTAATAGATTGCCTGTGTCCATTTTGTTTAGTTCTTCTTCTGGAGTTTTTTTTCTGTTCTTTCATTTGGGACATGTTTCTTTGTCTCCTCATTTTGGCAGCCTCCCTGTTTGTTTCTATGTATTTGGTAGAGCTGCTACATCTCCCAGGCTTATAGAGTGGCCTAATGTAGTGAGTGTTCTATAGGGTCCAGTGGCACAGCCTCCCCATTCACCCAAGCTGAGCAGTCCAGGTTTGCCCCTCACGTGGGATGTGTACACCCTCCTGTTGTAGTTGAACCTTGATTACTGTTGGCACCTCAGTGGGAGGGATTTACCCCCAGGCTGATTGGCTGCAAGGACTGGCTGCAACCACTCTGGAGAATCATTTGTGTTGAGGGACCAACCCCTCAGAGCAGGACTTATTGTCAGCAGGGCTCTGGTGCCTGCTGAGTCTACCCCTTGAGTGTGTTGCTTGTGGAGGTGGTTGGGTGTTGTTTGGACATGATCTGAAGCTGTCCATTGGGTGTGTTGGCTCTGGGGCCTTCCAGAAGGTGCAGGCCAAGGTTAGCCACTGCTTGTGTTCTGCCCAGGGCCACCTGGCATGAGCTACAAAGCAATCTGCAGATGGCTGTTATTTGTGCTGGGCTTGGAGGTGCCCAGGAGAGGCCAACCTGTGAACCAGGGCTAGCTGTTGCAAGTGTTGGACCTGGGGCCACTTAGCAAAAGGTACAGGGAACACCAAGGCTAGATATTGTTTGTTTCAAAAATTTTAGGAAAATCTGTAGCATAAGCTGAGACAGGCCACTGGAAACAGCCTGGGTGGGTCGGAAAGTTGGGTGGTGCAGGGCCTCTGGGAATTACCAGGGCTGGGCAAACAGTGATAGCCAGATTGATGGAGACTCAGATATGGCATCTGCCTGCTGGCTCTGTGAGGGGAAGGCTCAGAAAAGGAACAGTGGCCTCTGCAAGCACTTCTCTCTGGGAGAAAGCTGCCCTTGCAGCTGTCTCCTTGATGCCAGACAATTCAGTTCCTCCTGCCTTTTGAGCTGCTGCCCCAGTGCTGGAGCTCAGAGGGAGTTAGTCCAAGTGTCTGTGCTCAGGCCCTTTAAGAGGAACTACCCTCCATCTCACTCAGCCATAATCCCTGCTGGTTTTCACAGCCAGAACCCTGGGCTGGGGAGCCTGGTGTGGGCCTGGATTCCCCCCGCCCCCACAGCCAATATATCCCTCCCGATTTTTATCCGCCACACACGGGTGTGGGACAAGCCTATTCCACGTCTCTGCCCCTCCTACCAGTCTCGATGTGGCTTCTTCTTTATATCCTTAGTTGTGGGACTTCCATTCAGCTAGATTTCAGGTGATTCTGAATGATGGTTGTACTGTAGTTTAGTTGTAGTTTTGATGTGGTTGTAGGAGGATGTGAGTACCATATTTACCTATGCTACCAACTTGACTGGAAAACCTGGATAATTACTTTTGATTTATCTTTTAGAACTATCTCCCAATTTAATTCTTTCTTCAGCTGTATCTTATCTACTATTTAATTCAGCCACTGAATTTTTACTTTCAGTTTTGATACTTTTCATTTCTAGAAGTTCTGTTTGGTTCTTTTTTGAATCTGCTTATTCTTTATAATCCCTTGTTTTTTCTTCATTTTCCAAGTTTTCTTTAATTATATGTAGCCATATATTTATCTCAATAATTTTTTTCAACTTACTAAGGAATAATTGAAAAATATAATTGTATATATTTAAAGTGTACAATGTGATGATTTAATGTACATATACATTATGAAATGATTACCAAATTTATGTGAATAATCCTAATATCTGAAGTTTTTATGAGTCAATTTCTGCTGGATTTTGAATCATTGTTCAGAAATCCTATTACAAAGGAATTCCTTTATGCTTTTGCTTAGTATTTTTATGGTTTGATTATTTTACACTTTTACTTTGATCCATTTGGAATTTATCTTGATATATATTGTAAGATAGAGATCAACTTAATTTTGTTCCATATGATTACCCAGCTATAGCAACATACTAATTGAATAATCCATCTTTTTCCTGGTGATCTGAGATGCTACCTTTACCATACATGAAATTTCTAGATATAATTAGGGCTGTTTCTGGGCTTTCTTTTCTGTTTCATTGGTCTGTCTTGCTAGATAAATAACATGCTTCTCATATCTGGTAGGTCTTGCGTTGTCTTTTCACTTTTGTGGAAAGTAGTTATTTTCCTTAATAAGTACCAATGGAACTTATTTAATAATACTAATGGTAAAATTCACATGTTATCAAAGGATACACAGTGAGACACACATCTCCTTCTCTGCTCTTTTGCACACCCAATCCTCCTCTCAGGAGACAATTATCATTATTAGCTTCTAATGTTGTGTATCTTTCTAAAGATATTCTTTTTTTTCCCCTTTTCACTTCAAAATAGATCTAGAAAATGAAATCTCAAAAAATGGTAAATCAGAATAATGGGTACACATGATATGTAGAGACTGACATTTATATTTGAGCCAAAATCTTGGTTGGGAGAATCTGAGGATCATTGACCTGCCCCTAACCCCCCCCTCCCCCCCCAGCACTCCATCTCCTCTGCCAACTTTGAGTTCTGACTTGAGACTTTGAGGTGAGGCTCACCTGGATCCTGGGCCATCATGGGGCCGCTTTTGCCTTGGATGACATTGCCTGCCATGCTTCTGAGTGTTCTAATACATGTAACCAGGCCAGTGCCTTAGAGAATGTTCCTGCACATCTCTCTCTCATCACTGCCTGAATGCTGCAATGTCTGGTTCACTTGTTTAGAGATTCATCTGTAGTGACCTATTTGTGAAAGAGTTACCAAGCTCTGACCATGCCCAAGGTGCCAAGCAGATGCTGGGAGTTGAAAGGATCATTGCTGATTTCAGCAGATTTGTATTGAGTGTCTGTGGTGAACCAGACATATCAGAGGCCATATTAGTGACCCTAGGACTGGGACTGTGCTTTCTCCACCCCTCCCTCATCACTGTGAACTCAGCTGCTCGCACGAGAACTGACCTTCCACAGCTGCTCAGTGAATGGTTTTTTACTGAAGAATAAGATCAGTTAGAGGAGGATGAGTTTCAGGAGGAGGGAGTGTTGTTAACATGATGCTACCAGGAAATTGATGAGAGTGAGAGCTGAACCAGACCCTGGATTTTTTTTTTAATCTTCACCCAAGGATATTTTTCAATTTATCTTCAGATAGATTGGGGAAGGGAGAAAGAGAGAAACATTGACATGAGAGGGACACATCAACTGGTTGCCCCCGCACAACCCGGACCAGGGCTGGGGACAAACCGCAACCGAGGTACGTGCCCTTGGCCAGAATCGAACCCGCGACTCACTGGTCCGCAGGCCGACACTCTAACCACTGAGCCAAACCAGCCAAGGTGACCCTGGATTTTTAAATGAAGTCTAATTAGGATTAATACCAGAGCAGAGTGGGCTGGAGCTGCCTGAGGAGAGGCAAGTGGAAGGGCATTGCTGGTGGCAAACAGGAAGGTGTTGGAAGTGTTTCAAGGGCTGATGTCTCACTTCTGCCACAAGAGCCACTGACATGTCTCAACTATACCTTGGGAAGCAGAGGAGGCCAGCAGCTGCCCATTTGATTAAGATAATGCATCCCAGGATCCCTCTGTGATGACCATCAAGAATGGCTTTAAAAGAACTATTTACTTACTGAGAGAAGGAAATGGGTAAGAATTCTACAAATATCTTCTCTCCCAATATTTTCCCTTTAAAATATCAGCAATTAATAAAACGTATTTATAGTTTTCTAGCTTTCTTTCCCTGCCTAAAAGGGCTTCTATGTCTAGTCAACCCAGAATAAAATATGAAAGTAAAAAGCCACTCCTCGGAGCCATAAATAAGTTCTAGCAAGAAAGCAAACCCGAAGGGTATTAACGACAGCCAGCCTCCCTCCATCTCCCTGTCTCTTCCACTGCCCGCTCTGTTTCTGGTTGCCAAGAAGATGACAAAAACTCTCCTTAGCTTTTTCAGGCTGCTCAGTCAGCCTACAGCTCTGACTCTGGCTCCCACCTTTTCTCCCTCCTCCCTTTCTTCCTTCATTTCCCACCCCACCGTCCTCCTTTTTAAGCGAATACCTTCCATTTAGTGGCCAAAAAATGTGTTTGCTGGCACTTCAGAGGCGCAGTGGCGCCTGACACTGCGGTGTCCTTTCACGGGATTGACAGCACCCCTGTTTGTCTGGGGGGGACATTTGTCAAATGGCCTCTATAGAAGACATTTATAAATGTCCTCTTTCTGGAAAGAGGCTCATTCTCTGCCAGAGCTCACATTTCTTGCTTGGAGGAACCATTTGGAAAACCAAGGCCTCTGGAAAAGGCTAATCTATCAGCTTCCCTGGCCATCGATATCCTGATGGATGCTCCCTATGGTAACTGGTAACTGAGGTAGCTTTTGGTTAACATTTCTCTGTTGCCTCTGTAAATCTGGATATTGACTGCTGAAAGTCAATTGCTGTTCATTCAGAAAATGAGGGTCCCTATCTTGAGCAGCATTGGGGTTTTTTTTGCCTCCCACCTCCACCCTAGGCCCTGGCGGTCTCTATTCCAGATTCAGATTGTGGCTTATACTTGTGACAGTGCTGTGAGGGCTAGGCAAAGCAGAGCAGTTTAATAAAACATCTGCCGTCTATCGAGCATGTACTACGTTCCAGGCACTGGCCAAGTACTTCATTTTTGGTAATTCACTGAACCCTCAAACCACCTATTTTGCTTAGGAGGAAATTGAGGCTCCGAGAGTTTAAATAACTTCTCCAAGGTCACTGAGCACAGTAGCCCGTCTCTAGAAGAGCATTTCCTTCAGACTTTCTACTGAAGCTGAAACCTTAGCGGTTAGGAGAGAACTGGCTGTCGGGATCATCAGCCCACTTTGCATCTCCTTTGTCTTCAGTGGACATCTCAGGGGATGTCTCCTATCCTTGGTGGAGCTGCAGCCTGGCTCAGGAGGCCATGGATACCTGAGAGCGCAGGCCCTGAGAGTCCCAGATGGTCACCAAAGGGCACGTGGTATGGATCTGTAAAGGCTGGAGACAATCCTGTGGCCTGGTGTGGCCGAAGAGGACAAGGGTCCTGCCGGGATGGGCCTGGAAAGAAAAGTAGTCACTGACAGAAAGGAAGAAAGTTGAGGGCTTGCAGGAATGAGATGGGTGTGAGCACAAGAGGGTTGCTGGCTGTTGGAGTGACGTGTGCTGGCCGTAGGGAAGGGACAAATCTGGTCAGTATCAGAAGTGCTGGTTGTAGCAGCAGCAAGACAAGTGAGGTCCTGAGGGGAAAGCACTCATGGCCAGTGGTGGCCGGAGGGCTGCATGAAGAGCCATAGAGTCCTCAGAAATGGGAGGGCGGTGCCCTGTCAGGTGTTGAAGGGTTGTATCACTCAACTGTACTGAGGGTAGACTGCAGAGCCAGAAGCTATTTGCCCAATGTCCCTTCATTGTCCCTTTAGCAAAGGGGAGGTTAAATCCTGGGTGACAGGGCTTAGGCAAATCCTTAGAAAAGTGGCCCTCCACATCGGGAATGCACTTGAGCAGACAGGTCCTGGGCTGGCTGGTACAGATGATCCCAGGAGTGGCAGCCCCTCTTGGGGGCCTCTCTGACTATAACATACTCAGATTGCTCTAAAAACAGTCAATCATGAAAAGAACCTTAAAAATCTACATATACTCAGAGCCTTTTTTAGAGAAGCAGGATAAAGCAGGCCAGGACAGGTGTCAGGGCAGAAGGGTGTCTGTGACACATAGTTGAGAAGGCCACTGGAATGGCTTATAGCATAGCTGCCTTTTCTCATTTACGCTGGGTTTTCATTGTACATTTGGATGAGATAAACTGTGCACAAGATAAACTCAAACAGCACACAAGAGGGTAGAGCAAAATGTCCCCTCCTATCTAGTACCCCCTGATCCACTTCCAGGAGGCAAAGCATCGCACATCCTGATGAATGGGTGTGCCCCCCACACCATGGCAGCCCACATGGAACACTGTTCTGAAGCGTGTTTCCCCTAAACGTCCACCTGGGAAGTGGCACCATGTCAGGGCTCTTTAAATGAGTTCCTCTTTACATTACACTCTTCAAATCATTTCATTTCAGCAGACTTCTCTGATTGTTCACCCCTTCCTGAGATGAATTAAGAACAAATGGCTATGATTTTCCATATCAAAGCAAACATGCTTATTAACCATTTCCTTGTATTTTAATTTAGAGTCTTTAAAAGCAAGTGACTGGTGGGGCATAGGGCCCTGCCCAGCTGTCAGCCAGGCCCTGGGTTAGAGTAGGTTTCTCCAGGCCTCCCCAGGCACCTCGTCCTCCCACCTTCCTTCCTGGGGCCTTGACATGTGCTGCCTCAGCAGCTGGCTTTGGTCTTGCCCCTGCCATAGCACACCCTGCTGGGTCAGACCAAAGCCCTAGACCCCATCCCACAGCAGAGACTGCCTGTGGGGCCGCGTTGGGTGCTGCGTTCTATCAAGGCAAGTCTGGCAGCACCGAGGTTAATCGGGTTCAAGTGCATTTTTTAAACACATGTAAACTGTTAAGTGTAACAGCAAAGAGTAAACTATCGAGGGAGGAAACACCAGGTTTTCTATGTTGCCTTTCTCCTCTTCTGCTTGGCTCTCACATACATCCATCTATCCAGCCAGCCATTTATTTTTATTTTTATTTTTTTAATCCTCACCTAAGGATATGTTCCATTGATGAGAGAGAGAGAGAGAGAGAGAGAGAGAGAGAGAGAGAGAGAGAAACATCCATGTGAGAGAGACACATCGATTGGCTACCTCCTGCACACCCCTACCAGGGATCAAACCCGAAACCTAGTTTTGTGCTCTGACCAGGAATCAAACCCCAAACCACTTTGGTGCACAGAATGATGTTCCAACCAATTGAGCCACCGGCCTGGGGCTAACCAGCCAGCCATTTATTTTGATAAAGGAAACTGAGAAAAGAAAATTTAGTTTTCTTCCCCTGGAAATCAAGCCCGCTATACTTTTTTTTTTTTTAATCCTCACCCGAGGATGTTTTTCCATTTTTGTTCAGATAGAGTGGGAGGGAGAGTGAGGAAGAGAGAGAGAGAAACATCCATGTGAGAGAGACACATCGATTGGTTGCCTCCTGCATGACCGCAACCAGGGCCAGGGATGAACCGCAACCGAGGTACGAGCCCTTGACTGAAATCGAACCAGCAAATCATTGGTCTGCGGGCCGATGCTCTAACCGCTGAGCAGTTTGTGGTTTGGTCCCCAACCCTGGTTGGAGTTTTTCGAGAGGCAACCAATCCATGTGTCTCTCTCACCTCTCTCTCTCTCTCACCCCCTCTGTCTCTCTATCTCTGTCTCTATCTCTATCTCTATCTCTATCTCTATCTCTATCTCTATCTCTATCTCTATCTCTATTTTTCCCTCCCTCCTTCTCCCACTCTATCTGAAGGTAAATGGAAAAATATCCTCGGGCTAGGATTTTAAAAAAAAAGTGTGTGGTTATAGCATCAATTATAGTAGCTTACATGTACCCATTGTTCTCAGCATGTAACTTGTAACTCATTAATCCTCACAAGCCTAGAGATGACCCCAATTATCATCCCCCTTTTATAGAGTGGGAAACTGAGGCTCAGGTTTGTCTTGACACATTTCACAGCTTAGTGCAGGACTTGGAGTATACCCAGCAGACCCCAGCTCTAACCACGGTGCACTAGTGGCTCCTGCCCTCTGCCAAAGACAGACTAGGTGGAGGCTGGCATAGAAGCTCTCAAGATTTGGGGAAGGTAGAGGAAGGCTTTCCAGACGGGGAAGGTATTTATGCACTGGGCTGTATTGGTGGGTTAGATGAAGGTAATGTTTGCCAAGAATCATATCTCCTCTTTGTTAATGTGTATAATACACTTTTTTTTTTTTACTTTATACAAAATACAAAAAACATTAGCTGACTTTAAAACTCCCCAGTGAAGCTGTGTTTCTATCTTATTGGGAGAGTTTGTGGGGAAGGTGAGAGACTAGACTAGATGCTGACCCCTGGACTCCTGGCCCTTAGGAGGGGCCTATAATGTGGGCTTAACAGCAGTGAACATGTTTGTATTAGATTTGGAACATCTGCAGAAAAGCAGCAGAATGACTAATTCTTATGAAGTACCTTATTCTCTGCATAGAAAACACCAACTTCAATTACTGCTGTAAGTTTTGTTTCTCTGTGGAATCCCTGGTTCCTTTTTAGGCTCCTGGGACAGGCAGACTGGAGAGCTTTGCTGTGGCCCTTGAACGAGGCCCCGGAGCTCCAGGTTGATGGCTCAGCAGGCTTCAGACCCTGCCACTCACCTCCTGGAAAGGTGGGATGTGAGCCGGTGGACTTCGGGCCTCGGAGGGAATTGGGGGAAACTGGTGCAGTCAGGACGCAGGAATCTTAGCAGCACTCTCCGATTGAGGTTGATGGGGTTAAGGCCTTCAGGGACTGTGTGAAACAGTTGTGAACTCAGTGAACTGCTGATGGAAGCCTGGTGACTGGAAAGAAATGACAGTAAACAGATTCCTTGTCATGTTGTTGGCGTTGTAGCAAATACCTGTTTTCTCCTTGGGATTACGTGAACATTTGCTTTTCTTTGATTTCTGGTTGTTATTCTCAATATTTTTTTTTTTTTTGGTTAAAGGAGATCCTTCAAAACCGCTCTGTAGAAGACCCCAACTCGCTGCTAGGCAAGATTTGTGTTTAGGGTTTGGGCAGCCTCCACGCATCACCTGTTAGCTGTTATGAGTCTAATTCTGCAAACCATGACTTCATCTCCCTAAAGAAAGATAGACAGAATGCTTCAATACAACAGATACGGTTCAGTTCAAGATGTTTGGAGGAAAAAAAAAGACTGTAAGCCTTTGGTCTCCGGGTGAACTTGGAAAGTAGACCTGTCAAAGGTATTCACGTTCAGACAGCTGGTCTGTAGCCGGAAAGGCTGCCAGATAATGCCGTTATTCAAGGCTGCGAGAATTTTGTCAAGTGGCCTTAAAATGATCGTGCTCAACGAGGCTGGGAAACGTTGGACCCAGGGGTGCCTCTGGAGGGCTTGCTGCTCTGAGGAGAGAATAAGGTCGCATTGCTGGTCCAGGCCAGCACAAAGGATGGAGCCAGCGGCTCATTACTTGCCAGAGTAGTGGAGTGGGAGCCAGAGATGTTGGGGTGTCTTGCAAATTGCATCTTCAAGCAAACAAACAAAAATATCTTACGCATATATGCATAACCAATGGATATAGACAACAGTGCTAGGGGGATGGGGGGGCAAGATGGGGAGGAGGGGATCTAGGGGGGTAAAAAGGAGAAACATCTGCAACAAAAATAAATTAATAAAAATTGGAAAAAAAATCCTAAAAAAAATAGCACGCAAGCTGGCCACTGTTGTTCATTCAGCATGCCCCCTTTGCAGTGTTTATAATTAGGGAAACTTACCACACTTAGGGTTCTCTCCAGAGATGACCCCAAGTGCTTTGGGCTCCAAACCAGCCTGGTGTTGGTCATTGGTAAGAAAATGAGACTGTCACTGGCCAGAAAGACTTGGCTTGAGGGGTGGAGAACCTGGTGAGGGGTCTGTTTCTTTTGCTAACTGCTCTTTCCAGTTTCCTCCTGTGATGTCTTGTGGATTCCATTTGTTTTGGTTACAGCCTGAAGGACTGTGGCTCCTGAAAACTCCCTCCAAGGGAGGATGCAAGCATTGAGCTCTGGAAACTGTGGATAAAAGGATTTGCATTGTAGATATGGGGCTTTCCTGGTTCTTTCTCAGAAGTCCTTTTCTCTTGAACCGGCAGAGGTTGAAACACATTTTTAGAGTTGCACAAAATCTTCCAAAGCATGATGAGCTCATCAAGGACAGGAAGACTTCCCCTGTGGGAAGGCGTGGAGTCCATTCAGCTGATGCTGGCTCTGGCCTAGCCCAGAGGTGGCCGTTGGGGGGCCCATCCCAGTGGGTTCGGGGTGCAGTGGCAGGAACCCATGTCTAGCCCTAAGCCTGGGCTTCCATGACTTAGCACTTGCTATCATTTGCAAAGCCCAGATCACTTACTAGGAGGGGATTAATCAGGAAATCTCTGGTCGTGCACACCCTGTCCCAGTTCCTCAGCAGTGGGCACCCTCTCTCCCACCCTCTCTCCGTCTGGGAACATGCCCCGGAGGGCAGATGGAACAGTTCCATCTTGTCCAGCTGCTGTCATTCTGCACTTTCCCTCTCCCCTGCAGCAGGCAGCCCTCCCTTAGCCAGCAAAGCCCTCTGCCACTGGGCTTCTAAAATCAGACTGAGGACGAAAGGGTGGGTTTTACTGAATACTTGGCAGGGGTGAATACATAACCTGGAGTTCTGCTTTTGTGGCAAGTCAGATTTCTCCTCCATCTTCATTGGCTGTGGTAAAATGCCCAGCCCTCTGCCTGCTGCAGTGCAGGGGTGGGGTGGGGCACACATTTCTCATAAAAGGTGTGTCTACCAGGTGCTCTGTCTTTTGTGTCCCTTGATGAAGGGGTTACTATGGTAACTATTTCTCTGGTAAACATGCAGGAGTAAATGGAAGATAAGGCTTTTGCTCAACTCTACTTGGGGTGTGGATTTCTGCTCCTCTTTGTTATCTCCAGTTGACACAGTTTCCCTCCTGCCCCACAGGGCTAAGTTCAAAGGTGAGCTGGAGTTTTGCAAGAAGGATGGAGTACTGGGTTTTCTGGCTCCTTGGTGAAGAAGGCAGCATAATGCCACCCCTGCCCAACTCTTTCTAAGGAGCTGAAACACTCCTCGTCCCACTGCACACACTTCCCCTAGGCTCTCCACTCCACCTCATTGTCGCTCTCAGGCGGATCCAGTCTGACACCCCCATCCCATCACTTAATTAGCAGTAATTGAGCCCAGTCCTTACAAGTGTAGAAGCACAGGCCATTGGAAGTTTCAGCCACAAAGTGAGAGTTGGGGGGGGGGGTGGCTCATGGAAGTCAGAGAATTCCTGGAGAATTGATCTTCATATTTCTCAGCCATGGGTGCTACTTATAGGTCACTCCATTGCTTTATTTCTCTGTGTTATGTAATGTCTGTCCCCTACCCAAATCAGGTGCCAAACACACTCAGTTCTGGTGGCCCCCTCCCCGCTCTCAGATCTTTGCTTTCATCATCACCATCTTCCCTGCACAAATAGAGCAGCACTGCCCCAAATAAAAAGACCACATCCCTCCTCTCCTCCCCCTACCAATGGCCACTGTGCCTTCTCTTAGCCTTGTACTAACACTCCAGGCTGGAAGAGGAAACAGGCCCCCTCCACTTTCCTGAGAAGCCTTAATTTCAAACGATCCTCTTGCCAAAGGAGTGGGCTTAGGGCACCACTGTGAGTGCTTCTCTCTCTCTCTTTCTGAGGCCAGGTAAAGCATTCTTAGCACATTATGGGGAAAAGGCTGTAATCTGCCTGCCTCCTGTATATTTTGGCTCTGCAGACACTGAAGGCCCATGCTTCCCTGTGGCCTCAGAAGGTGGGGGCAGACTGCAGAGGGGAGGGGATGGTGGAGGCCAGGAAGCCAGTCAAGTGGGCTACAGCTCTGCACCGCAGCTGCCCCTCTCTGGCCCTCCTGCTGACTGGCTCTCCTTTCTGTGCCCTTACTCTCAGGGTCTGTGCTCAGGTCAGACCCTCCTTTGGCTCCCTCCCAGGCCATGGTCAGGACAATAGCACTGCAGATGTGTTGCCTCCTCCATGAACATGGCAGAGTGAAGGGCAAGCTGGGCTGGCCAGGCAGGCATTTCTGCATTCACGGCACTGGAGGCCTAAGGTCATTTAGGCATCCCAAGCACCCTTCTCTGCTTGGCTAAGATCAGTCCATCTCCGCTGGGCATTGGGACACACTGCCATGTGTAGCTAGGTGGGCCAGGGGAACAGCTCTGCTGAGACTAGTGGGTGAGTGTGGGAGATGTACTGATTCTCTCCCACTAGTGACTGTCACCTGTGAAATTCAAGGTGAGGGTCTCTGGCCTGGGAGCATCAAGCAGGCAGGTACCTCTGGTGTCTTGTGTCATCAGTGCACTGACTATTGAGTAAATGAATCCTGTGTGGATTTAGGGGGAAATCTACTGTTCCAGGTGTGACTGATTTTTCACCCCCACCAATATGAGAGTTTACAGAAGTAGCCGAGCAGCTTTTCAGCTTTAGACACAGAGCAGTTTTTGCATTTAGTTCAGCTGTTAGTGCCTTTTAACAACAAATACCATGTAATATTGTAAATTTTAAATACATGATTTTCATGTAGCTAGAATTTTTTCCCGTTATTTTATAAAGATTCTGAGTTTTGACTTTGCCAGAAACATCTAGTGTTTGCAATATAACCTAGAATGCTAGAAATTATTATTATTTTTTGTTGTTACTCCTCACCCAAGGATATTTTTTCCATTAACCGCTCCCTGAAGCCCCATGAACCCATGCATGACCCACTGCTCAGTTCCATGCATGCACGGATCACTCTCGGGCCACACCGTTGGCTCCTCAGGGTTGGTCCTGGTGACATCTGGATGCTGACTGCAGGCAGCCTTGTTCTGGAAAATCAAATAAGTTCAGATCTCAGTTCTACCACTTCTTACTGAGGGACCTTTGACAGGTTGCTTCTCCTCTGTAAGCCTCAGTGTCTTCATCTCCAAAACAAAGGGGTTGGACCAGGGCTTTGATTCAACGCCTCTGTGACTTGGCTTAAAGTGCGCCAGGCAGACTGCCTGCATCTTCTCACCTCAGGGTAGCTGCTTCGTGAACTGATACCTGCGCCCACTCCCAGCACCATGAGTGGGGGCCAGGAGGATGCAGGTGAGCCTCTGACGCTTTAATGTGACCATGTAGTCTTCCCTGTGTTCCCCACAGCGGAGATTCTGGAGCTGGCTGGCAACGCAGCGAGAGACAACAAGAAGGGACGGGTCACACCCCGGCACATCCTGCTGGCCGTGGCCAATGACGAAGAGCTAAATCAGGTATGGGGCTTTCCTAGCCACCCCACTCTGGACACTTGAGCAGCCAGCCATGCTGCCCGAGAGACTGAGTTGTCTGTGCAGAGGGAGGTTGGTGTTTGGCTGGCTATCAAAGGTGTGGACTGCATTTAGGACTGTTAGCGGCTTCCCTGCCCCATGTGGCAGTTTTTCCCGAAGGCCTTATTGGGGGTGGGCAGGGGGCAGGGATGAAACAAGGTATTTGGCTCTCCCTAGAGGAAAAAAATATCTAAATTCCCCCTGAGTGAGGGACTCTGAGGACTTGTTCCCTGTGCAGTGAGCCTAGGCCCTGTCAGCATCCTTGTAGATGTCATGGAGGGAGGAGCTCTACCAGCCGAAATGGAAAGCATAGATGGGCAGGGCTAACTTCTTGAAGGTCAGGGGAAGGCTGGCCTGGCTCACTATCTGCTACTTTGGTTTTCCTGCAAGCTGCTAAAAGGAGTCACCATAGCCAGTGGAGGGGTGTTACCAAACATCCACCCAGAGTTGCTAGCAAAGAAACGAGGATCCAAAGGGAAGTTGGAAGCCATCATCACGCCACCCCCAGCCAAAAAGGCCAAGTCTCCATCCCAGAAGAAACCTGTGTCTAAGAAAGCAGGAGGCAAGAAAGGGGCCCGGAAATCCAAGGTATGTGATTTGGTAGGGGCGTGTGGGGTAGGGCAGGGCAGTGCAGATAGATGGGGTCAGGAGAGCCTCCTTCCTGCTGAGCACTCATCCCACTGATGGGGTACAGCACTACAGAGGGACATGTGGGAACTGGTTACAGAGGGGCTAGTCCTGCTCAAGTGGCCAGAGTCTGGGCACAGTTGGGGAACTGGATTCCTGCAGGCAAGGGGGATGTGGGGAGGGTACCAAGAAGATCAGGATGGAAGGACTGAAACCAGACATAAAGCGGGTCTGAGGCTGCCTGTCACTGTTTGAGCCAAATTGAGCAGACACAGGTTGAATCATATGAGCACTTACTCCAGTAATGCTGGTAGTATGGGAGAGCAGTAGGTCGTCCTGAAAATTCTGCTCTGCCCTCTCCTATTAGTGGGCTGATTATATAGGGATAAGGAAGAAGGGCTCCAAGCAAGGGAAAGAGGGGCAGCATAAGGGTTGCAGTGTCCGTGGTCCGTGTGTCTCCTTCCAGGATCTTGAAGTACAATAACAAGGTAGTTAATTTTCTATGATGTTAAAAACAGTTCCACCCATTGCTGGGACTGGAGAATGGTCAGCATTCCTGAGGCAAACTCCTAGAGGGGTCAGATTCCAGGCACAGCAACCTAGTCAAAGTGTGTCCTGTCTCTGGTCTGTTCTCAAAATGTGTTTTCTTTTCTGAGTAATGGAGCCATCCGGGCTCCGAGGCATCTTACCTTTTTACACCCTGTTTTTCTTCTTGTAACACATCTTCCAGTTTCCCAGGGTCTGTAAGAAAACCTCTGGTCTATAGTTAGTAAGGTGAACAATCTATTCCTATTACGTACCTTTCCCCCTATCAGGACCTCGTGCCTGGCCTTTCAGGGGGATGCCCGTGCCTGTGGGAAGTGACCTGTGTGTACAGGAGCTTCCTCATGCTGCCAGCAGCTACCATCAAGTCCTGCTCAGAAGTGCCAGCTGCCCCTGACACTCTGAGTGCCCCTGACACTCTCAGAACTGATGTTGCATTGCCATGGCTGTGTGGCTTACTCTGAGCATATTCCAGCAGGGACAGTCCAGACAGTTTGCTTTTTAGAATGATTGCCTCATTAAGAAGTAAGACAGACACATCATACAGGCCCTTCCTCTAGACCCAACTTGGACTGAGACTAGGTCCTAGGTGTTTATCTTTGTAATGTGTTCCTTTGTCGCTGGGCCCTGCCTCTCAGCAGTTGTCACTGTTGGCTCCAGGGCCAACCAAGTAGGTATAATGCAGTTAAAGCTCTGTCTTTAATAAATGGAATCTTAAGGCTGTGCTGCTCTGTGACGCCCTCTCAGGAGTCATCCTTCTGGCCCACAGCCAGACTAGAGGAAATACCTCTGGCAGAATGTGATCTCCTGTTTTCTAAGACCCTCAATAAGAACTCCTTGGAAATGGCCCAGCCGGTGTGGCCTAGTGGTTGAGCATGGACCCAGGCACCAAGAGGTTGCCAGTTCGATTCCTGGTCAGGGCACATGCCCGGTGAGGGGCATGCAGGAGGCAGCGAGTCAATGTTCTCTCTCATCAATGTTTCTCTCTCTCTTCCTCTCTCTTTAAAATCAAGGAAAAAAAAAAAAAAAAAAAAAGAACTCCTTGGAAATGACCCGTGGGGTCTAATGATGCAGTGTCAGAACATTCTTCCTACTGGAGCCTCTCGCCAGAGTGAGATTATGAGGTCACCTCCCAGGATGGGCTCCTGCCGCCCTCCCAGCATGTCCCCTCCTCTGATCCTGTCCAAAGATCGGGTCCCTGGCCTGTCTGTGCCTCAGAAAGACTGGCTTTCGCCACATGGGGGCACCTTCTCTGACCTCTAACTTCCCATCCATTCCTTCCGTAGGCCTTTTTTAGTTGAGGTGGAAGAGGCTGTATGCTTAGTATATGCTTCTAGGTGCAAAAAAATGCTTCCTTGAAGACATCAGAATCTAAATTCCTCTTTCCAACAGACCACCTATCCCACTCCCACTCCCACTCCCACAATCTCACCCCACCAGGCTCTGAATCACTCCCAGCTCTTTGAGAGAGAAACCCGATATTGAAGAGCATCCCTAAGTTTATTTCCAGATGCTTGCTCTCCACCTCGCTCACAAGTCCTAGAGGAAGCTTGGAGGCAGGCAGGGAAGTCACCGCATGCTCCGTTTTCATTCCTGCTAACTATAAAATTAGCAGATTGAACTGTTTCTTTTCCCTCTTTCAACATTTGCAGTTGAGGGGAGGAGCAAGATGGGGAAGGCAGGGGGAAAGTGCCAGTGCAACCCTATTTATGTATTTATGTATGTATTTATTTATTTATTTATGTATTTATTTATTTATTTAAATCCTTGCCCAAGGGTATGCTTATTGATTCAGAGAGTGGGGGAAGAGGGAGGGAGGGAGAGAGTGAGGGAGAGGGGAAGGGAAGAAGGGAGGGAGGGAGGGAGGGAGACTGATGTGAGAAAGAACATTAATAAGTTGCCTTCAGTATGTGTCCTGACCAGGAATCGAACCTGCAACCTTTTGGTAAACAATGCTCCAACCAACTGAGCCACACCTGCCAGGGCTATGTGACCCTTTTTAAATGTTAAAAAAGAACACAGAAGTACCAAATCCATCATGTCTTGATAATGGGCCCCAGGGAGCTGGCTGCCCACAGAGCAGGGCCCTTGGTATTGGGCGCTGAGGACCAGCAGGGCAGAACTGCATCCCTCGACCTAGCTGTCCTCGGCTGTGGCCAGAGCCAGGCCCTTGTTCCTGCTGGCCTGCTGCACCTTGAGCAGCCTCTCCGACTCCAGTGTGTCCAGCAACCCTGGGCTGAACCTTGCTGCCTGTCACCCTGATTTCTCCCCTAGTAGTTTCGCCCATGACTTTCTGAACTTTCCAATTGACCAAACACTAGGAAGGTTTCTTTCTTTCTTTCTTTTTGGACTTGAAATATAAAGGGGTGTGTGTGTGTGTGTCTTTAGCTCCTAGTAGCTATATTTGGAACTCAGTGTTTCTAATAACCATATGCCAATAATCACTTGAACACTCCACTTTTTCCTTGATTACAAAAGCAGGAAGTCTGTTATGGTGGTCTGTTTTTCTTCCACACAATAAAACACATTGTCTGCTTACTGTACGAGTATTTGGCTAACATTAAACCCTGGGGGAAGCTGAAATTGGAACCGTGAACAGCTAATTTTCAAAACATTTGTTTAATGTAAATTGTGGTGTCAGCTCCCAGAAACAGCGGAGAACCCTGCATCTCCAGGTTTAAGTGGAATGTTCTGAAAATAACCTTTCCAGAGACAGGCAGAGAGAGCCTTAGTAACATGCTAAAGTACTTGCAGTGAAAGGGAGTTGGTATTTTTCAAGTGTCAACACTTGAATTCCAAATCATAATTTCCCCCCAATTCTATGTAATTGGAAGTTTTTGAAAGTCTCCAGTTGTGACAGCTGAGTCAGCTATAGTGGAAACGGTGAGAGAATAGAGAAGGCAACAGAACCCACCGGGGACTAGAAGTCTGGAGCCCTGGAAGTGCCTTAGGGCTTCTCCTTCCTACTTGGGTGGCCTCAGGCAAGTCTTTGACTCAGTTTACACCCTCTCCAATAAAATGATGGGGTCCAACCCAGACTTAGATTTCAGTGACTCAGTGAATATTTGCATAATGTGTTTTTGACTCGGTAATATGTGTAAGAATTAGGATGGTGCAAGAGTACTCAGTAGTAGGCCTAGCCAGTGTGGCTCAGTGGTTGAGCATCGACCCATGAACCAAGAGGTCACTGGTTTGATTCCTGGTCAAGGCACATGCCTGGGTTGCAGGCTCAATTGCCAGTGGGGGTGTGCAGGAGGCAGCCGATGGCTGTGTCTCTCTATCTCGATGTTTCTATCTCTCTCTCCCTCTCCCTTCCTCTCTCTCTAAAAATCAATCAAAACATATTAAAAAAAAAAAAAAGGTATTCAGTAATAGAATCTCACTCCTACCAGTTTCCCCATATCCCCCCAGACAGGTCTCTGTAATCAATTTTTGTGTATCCTTTCAGAAAGTCTATGCATGTAAAGCCTTCCCCATCCTACCTACCTTTAAAAAATATCCTACCTATCTTTAATAAATATATGTATAGGTCATGTTACCCATTATTTGGCAGTGTGGTTTAGTGGTTAACGGTGCCAGCTCACCTGGCTTTGTATTCCAATTCTGCCATTTCCTGGCTGTGTGACCTTGGAAAGTGACTTGACCTCTCTGGTATCTCAGTTTCCTCATCTGTAAAATGGATGGTTGTGAGACTTAAAAGAGAATTCATGTGAAGTGCCAATAACAGTGTGGCACAAATGTTAGTTGGCAGTGCTTCTGTATCGCTGCATGTAGAGCTGCTTTAGTGTTTCATGCATGACTCTAGTTCCGTATGTAGTGTGCAACACCAGTGTACCCACATCTCTACGAATGGACTTCCAGTCATTTCCAGTGTTCATTCTGACCTAGTACCACAGTGACCATCACTGTATGTGGGTCTCTGTGCTCATGTGCAAGAATATCTATAGGATAAAGTCCTCAAGGTCACCTTGCTTAGGCAGACAGTATTATTATTTTTTTAACTTTGATGGTGATTGCTCATATATAGAGCATTTTATCCCATTAAGAAATTTCAAAAGCTGTCTCATTCTTTAACTTTCAACACTGGGATGTTTAAAGAAGACACATTCATGTGATCAATATTGATCAAGTCTACATGTGCTCATTACTGTTCTCAGTAGTGGGGTACAGCAGTAAACAAAAGGCCCTTGCCCTCCCTCCATGCTCAGTGAGCTGTGGTCTAGTGAAGGGGGCAGAGTCATTATAGAAGGTTGTGGGGGGCAGAGCAGGTGCAAGGACAAAAAAAAAGTGGAGCAGTGGCATAGGCAGTGTAATTTTACATAGGTGGTCAGGTGAACCTTCTCTGGTAAGGTGACACTTGAATGGAGACCTGACTGGATGGAGTAAGGTATTGGGCGTTCAGGTGACTGGGGGAAGAGAGCTCCTGGCAGAGGAGCAGCAAGTGTGCCCTAAGTGGGAGCATGCCTGGCTCCTCCCAGAGAGAACTCAACAGAATTTGCATGTGGGATCCCTAACATGTCTATAATGGACGCCTTTTGCAGTCAGAGAAGCTGGGATCTTTCTTAAGATAAGGTTTCAAATGCATAAAATACCAAAGATTCAAAGGAAACCATTTAAAAAAGAAAAAAAAAAAAGTGTTTTTCCTTGTGAGGAGCGCTCTTAGGATCTACTCTTTTAACAACTCTCAAATATATCATATAGCAATGTTAACTACAGTCATCATGTTCTACATTATATCCTTAGTTATTTTATAAGTAAAGTTTGTATCTTTTGACCACCTTCATCCAGTTCTCCTTCTCCCAACCCCTCACCTCTGGTAACCACAAATCTGATTTCTTTTTCTGTGTTTGAGTTTTTTAATGTGTTGGTTCTGTTTTTTTAAAGATTCTACATAAAAGTGAGACCATACAGTATTTGTCTTTCTCTGTCTGACTTATTTCACTTAGTATAATTCTCTCAAGATCCATCCATGTTGTCACAAATGGCAGGATTTCCTTCATTTTTATGGCTGAATAATATTCTATTGTATATATGTATACAACACATCTTTTTAAAAATTTTTAATTTTTGTACAGAAAGAGGAGATTCATGGGGGTCTGAAGCTTAAACAATTTGGAGGACCCCATTTAAATAAAATACAAAATGATGACTGTAAAATTAGGTACAGAGCCTTAGATAGAGTCTGCACAACTTAAGGGACCTTTATTATTATCTTCATAGTAAATTCAGTTCTGCAAGGGTGCATGTTTTTCTTTTTTTGTCTTGCTCTATCACTTAACATCATGTTTGAGAGATTCATCTAGGTTGTTGTATGTAGCAGATAGCACGAAATCTGTGCATTTCATTGTTTGAATTTACCACAATGTGCTTATTCTACTGTTGAGAGATATTTGTTGTTTCCAGTTTGGGGCTCCTGCCAATATTCCGGCTGCAAAAGTACATGCCCTTTAGTGTGCACATGTTGCATTGTGTTGGGAGTATACCTATGAGTGGAGTTGTGGTATCTTGGGTATTCATATGTTCAGCTTTAGTAGACAGTGCCAAATAGTTTTCAGTGGTAAAAGTATACAGTCCCAATGCAGCGTATGGGAGTTCTAGTTTGACACTGTTGCCAAAGCAGGGTACTTTGAGACTTAAATTTTAGCCATTCTGGTGGATGTGTATTGCCTTGATGACTAGTTAGCTTTAGTATATTTTCAAATGAATTTTGGCCCTTTGGATATTTTCTTTTGTGTAAGTGTTTTATGCATTTACAAAAAATTGAGTTACCTGTCCATTTTAAAGACTTATAGTTCTTTTTATATTATGGATGAATTCTTTTATTGTGATATAATTGACATATATTTGTTGCCTGGCTGGTGTAGCTCAGTGTATTGAGCATTGTCCCATGGACTGAAAGGTCCTGGTTCGATTCCCAGTCAGGGCACATGCCTAGGTTGTGGGCTCAATCCCCAGTAGGGGGCGTGCAGGAGGCAGTTGATCGATGTTTCTCTCTCAGATCTATGTTTCTATCTCTCCCTTCCTCTCTCTCTAAAAAAAAAAATGAAAACATGGAAAAAAAGATTATATTTGTTTTAGGTATAAAACATAATGACTTGATATTTCTATATACAGCAGATACTTGAATGTTTCATTGTAATGCTGAGAGATGCCATAGGAACTTAACTCTTGTTTATATATAGATTAGTCTACAGTAAAATTGTCCTCTTATATGTCATTTCGCTGCAGTTCCAAGAACCTGTTGATGGTGTTGAGGGCTTAATGTATTGTGAAATGATCACCATAGTCTAGTTAACATCCATCGCCATACATAGTAATAAATTTTTTTTCCTGTGATGAGAACTTTTAAGATCTGATCTCTTAGCAACTTTAAAATGTGCAATACATTGTTACTAACTATAGTCACCATGCTGTATGTTACATCCCTATGACTGATTGACTTTATAACTGGAAGTTTGTACCTTTTGACCTGCTTCAGCCAGTTCATCCACCCCTCACCTCTGGCGACCACCAGTCTGTTCTCTGTATCTATGAGTTTAGTTTTTTGATTTTTGTTTTTAAGATTCCACATTTAGCCTGGCCGGTGTAGCTAAGTGGATTGAGCGTTGTCCGATGGACTGAGAGGTCCTAGTTTGATTCCCAGTCAGGGCACATGCCTGGGTTGCAGGCTCCATCCCAAGTAGGGGGCATGCAGGAGGCAGCTGGTCGATGTTTCTCTCTCACATTGATGTTTCTATCTCTCTCTCCCTTCCTCTCTCAAAAATCAATTTAAAAAAATTCCACATTTAAGTGAGATCATATGGTATTTGTCTTTAACTAACTTATTTCACTTAGCATAATGCCCTCAAGGTCCATCCATGTTGTTTCAAATGGCAGGATGTTCTTATTTTTATGGTTGAATAATATTCCATTATATATAGAGAGACTTTATTTTTGTATTATTTATTAATTATTGTATTATTTTCCATATGAACAACTGTAAACCCTCCCTGTATTTGTAATATATACACTGTATAATATATATATATAAATTATGTGTACTATATGTCACATTTTCTTTATCCACTTATCCATCAATGACACTTAGGTTGTTTCCATATTTTAGCTATTATAAATAATGCTACAATGAACATGAGTGTGCATATATCCTTTCAAGTTAGTGTTTTCGTTTTTTTCTTTTTGTTAATCCTCATCTGAGGATATTTCTCCATTGATTTTTAGAAAGAGTAGAAGGGGAAGGGGGTGGAGAGAGAGAGAGAGAGAAACATTGATGTGAGAGAGATACATGATTGGTTGCCTCCCGCACAAGCCCTGACCAGGGCTGGAGATCAAACCTGCAACCTAGGTACGTGTCCTTGACCGGGAATCAAATTGTGACCCTTCGGTGTTCAGGCTGATGCTTTAACCACTTAGCCACAATGGCCAGGGCAGCTTTTTCACCTTTTAAAGTCCAAATGTCCTTGGACAGAAGTGCTAAATCCTTATCTACTTAACAACTTCATCACATTCCTCAGTGTTTACTGAGCACCTCCTGTATGTCTGGTGTTTACTTGGTAGAACAATGATTTTTAAACTTTTTTGCTTGCATACCTCCTTAAATAGTTATGAAAATTGTTGTATCTCACACATTCAAAATTGACAGCTAAATGTTTCATAATAAATTTAAATATCTGCAAAGGGTATAATTTTTGGTGTATAATAAAATTGACATTTAAAAAGGAAACTGTTTCATCACTCATTTAAATGTATCCAAAGAAAGCTAAATACTAAATACAAGTAAATACTAAAGCTAAATACAAGTGATGATTTGATATACCATCATCATTTTTTTTATATATAATTTTTCTTTATTCATTTAAGAGAGAGAGAGTAAGGGAGAGGGAGAGAGACACAGAAACATCGATGAAAGAGAACATTGATTGACCACCTCCCCATACCCCCCACTGGGGATTTGGCCCACAACCTGGCATGTGCCCTGACTGGGAATCGAACCGGCAACCTCTTGGTGCATGGATCGATGCTCAACCACTGAGCCACACTGGCCGGGGGCCATCATCATTTTTAAAAATACCCAAACAGGCTTTTTTTTTTTGCTGTTGGTAATTTGACATTACTTTTCTCCTTGAGCCATTATTTCCCTTTCCTTGCCCCACAGATTTTATCCTAATGTAACACATTTTTATGCTTCTAGTATTTTATTGATCTTCACAACAAAAATAATGTATATAAATTTAAATTTATTTTTTAAATATTTCATAGAAACATTGAAGGTTATGGATTTTACAGGCTTGGATAATTATCACATTTATTAATAATACACAATTGATCAAACTGACAAATACATTACAAATTTTAATAACTTAAAGAAAAAGTAAAATTTTCTTGGAACTGTATGGGATAGATGGAGACAGTTTTTCAATTAACTTAAGTATTCTAAGATGAATGTTACTTATTGCTAACATGAGACAGGGTTCAGCATCCTATATTTTTATATTTATAGGTATAAGTGCCTGGAAAATCTTGTTCACAAAAATAATTAAATAGGAATGGAAAAGATTTTGTAATAGCAACACCACTCAATCCTCTGAACTCTCTGAGTTACATGCCAACAATCACATAGTAATCTGTCATCAATTTGTTTTAATAAACGTTTTATTTTAGAATCGTTTTAAATTACAGAAAAGTTACAAAGACAGTACAGAGAGTTTCTGAATGTCCCTCACCCAGTTTCCTTGTTAACATCTTACATAACCCTGGCACATCAGTCACAGCTAAGAAACCAGCATTGGTACATTACTGTTAACTAAACTCCATCAATCTGTTCTTTAATGATCCATCAGCTGTTAACTCAATTTGGTATTTCTTCAGTTTTGTTGAAAGCACAGAATTAGAAACATCTGACTTGCAAAAGGATTTGTCATTCAGCCTTTCCCTTTCTTATTTCCTGGGAAGTATATCAGAAAAGCTTTACTAAGACTTAATCATGTAATTGTTGATTGTACCTATTTCTCTTTCACATATCAAATGTGATACACTTGAAGTATTAGGAAAACCAAACTAGTAATAACTTTAATATATCTTTGCTGCTACCATATTTCTTGATAAAATACTTTTTGTCTTATCATTTATATGAAAACTTTGGAGCTTCTGACTTAGCTCATTTAATTTATGGAAAATGTTCCAAGTTAGCCATATGACCTACATACCAAAGTGTCCTCATTGTTAAAGAATTCAGCAAAATTAAACCTATTTTTCAATGTAAGTAAAAATGTTAATGTGTTAATTAATTTGAATTCTAAATGGGCAAATTGATAGTTCAGATTCATCCTGCAGGAAGGCATGGCCATCTGTAATATTACTTACCCTCTACTTTCTTTTTTTACTCCTCACCCTAGGATATTTTTTCCATTGATATTTTTTTAGAGAGATTGGAAGAGAGGGAGGGAGGGTTAGAGAGAGAAACATCTATGTGAGGGAGAGACATCGACTGGTTGCCTCCCACATACACCCCGACCAGGGCTGGCAATTGAACCTGCAATCCAGGTGCATGCCCTTGACTGTGAATCAAACTCATGACCCTTCTGTGCTTGGCCCGATGCTTTAACCATGGGCCAGGGCACCCCCTACTTTCTTTTAAAAAGAATTTTCAATTACAGTTGCCATACAATATTATATTAGTTTCAGGTGTACAATGTAGTGATTAGACATTTATATAACTTATGAAATGATCATCCTGAGAAGTCTAGTAGCCATCTAACACCATACATAATTACTAAAATATTACTGACTATATTCCCTATGCTATACTTTACATCCCTATGACTTGTTTATATAACTGACAAATTTGTGCTTCTTAACACCTTCAGCATTTTCACCCATCCCTTTATCCCTGCTCCCAACTGACAACCATCAAATTTTTCTCTGTATCTATGAGTTTGTTTCTGTTTCATTTCTTTTTTTTTTTTTTTTATCCTCACCCGAGGACATTTTTCCATTTTTTGTTCAAATGGAGTGGGAGGGAGAGAGAGGAAGAGAGAGAGAGAAACATCAACATGAAAGGGACACATCGAGTGGTTGCCACCCACACAACCCCAACCAGGTCCGGGGACAAACTGCAACTGAGGTAGGTGCCCTTAGTGGGAACCGAACCCGGGTCTCTCTGGACCGCAGGCCGATGCTCTAACTGCTGAGCCAAATCGGCCAGGGTTCATTTATTTCTTTATTCTGTTTTTTAGATTCCACATATAAGTGAAATTATATGGTATTTTTCCTTCTGTGACTGACTTGTTTCACTTAGCATAATACCCTTTATGTTCATTCATGTTGTTGCAAATGTCCAAGATTTCATTCTTTTTTTATGGTTGAGCAATATTTTTTTGTATATGTATACCACATCTTCTTTATCCAGTCATCTGTTGATAGACACTTGGGTTGCTTCCATATCTTGGCTATTGTAAATAATGCTGCAATGAACATAGGGAGCATATATCTTTTTGAATTAGTATTTTGGATTTCTTCCCAGAAGTGGAATTGCTGGGTCATATAGTAGTTCTAGTTTTAATTTTTTTTTGAAGAACCTCTATACTGTTTTCTTCAGTGGCTGCACCAATTTACAATCCAACCTACAGTGCACAAGACTCTCTTTTCTCCTTGCCAACACTGTTGTTTGTGGATTTATCAGTGATAGCCCTTCTGACAGGTATGAGGTGATATCTCATTGTGGTTTTAATTTGCACTTCTTTGATGATTAGTGATGTTGAGCATCTTTTCATGTCTGTTGGCCATTTCTCTTTGGAGAAATAGCTGTTCAGATCCTCTGCCTATTTTTTAATTGGATTGTTTGGGTTTTTTTGCTGTTAAGTTGTACGAGTTCCTTATATCATTGGCAAATATCTTCTCCCATTCAGTAGATTTTCCTTTCATCTTGTGATGCTTTCCTTTACTGTGCAAAACTCTTTAGTTTGATGTAGTCCCATTTATTTATTTTTTCTTTTGTTTCCCTTGCCCGAGGAGACATGTTAAAAAATATATTACTAAGAACAGTGTCAAAGAGTTTATAGGTTCCGTTTTCTTCTAGGAATTTTATGGTTTGGGGACTTACATTTAAGTATTTCATCCATTTTGAGTTTATTCTTGTATATGGTGTAAAAAAATGATCCAGTTTCATTCTTTTGAATGTGTCTGTCCAGTTTTGGTATCAGGATAACACTGGCCTTGTAAAATGACTTTGGGAACCTTCCCCCCTCTTGAATATGTTTTGAATAATTTGAGAATTATACATATTAATTCTTTTTTGAGTGTTTGGTAAAATTCACCTGTGAAGCAACCTAGTCCAGGGCTTTCGTTTGTTGGGAGTTTTATTTATTTATTACTGATTCAATTTCTTTAGCAGTTGTTGGTCTGTTCAGATTTTCTGTTTCTTCTTATTTCAGCCTTGGAAGATTGTATGTTTCTAGGAATTTATCCATTTCTTCCAGGTTGTCCAATTTCTTAGCATATAATTGTTTGTAGTATTTCCTTATAATCATTTGTATTTCTGTGGTGTTGGATGTTACTTCTCCTCTTTTATTTCTGATTTTATTTATTTGGGCCCTTTTTTTCTTGATGAGTCTGGCTAAAGGTTTATCAATTTTATCTTTTTAAAGAACCAGCTCTGCCCTGGCCGGTTTGGCTCAGCGGTTAGAGCATCGGCCTGCGGACCAGAGAGTCCCGGGTTCGGTTCCCGCTAAGGGCACATACCTCGGTTGCAGTTTGTCCCCAGCCCTGGTTGGGGTTGTGTGGGTGGCAGCCGGTCGATGTGTCTCTCTCACATCGATGTTTCTCTCTCTCTTCCTTCCTCTCTCCCTCCCACTCTATCTGAAGATAAATGCAAAAAAAAAAAAAAAAAAAAGAACCAGCTCTTAGTTTCAGTGATCTTTTCCATTATTTTTTAAGACTCATTTATTTCTACTCTGATCTCTAATATTTCCTTCCTCCTACTCACTTTGCTGCTTTGTTTGTTGTACTTTTTCTAGTTCCTTTAGGTGTAAGATTAGATTATTTATTTGAGATTTTCCTTAATTCTTGAGGTAGGCCTTTCCCTCTTAGAACTGCAATGGCCGTGTCCTATAAATTTTTGGGCCATTGTATTTTCATTTTCATTTGTATCAAGGTATCTTTTGATTTCTTCCTTGATCTTGTGGTTAACCTGTTCATTTTTTAGTAGCATGTTTTTTAACCTCCATGTGTTTTTGTGCTTTTGTTTTCTTCTTGTAATGGATTTCTAGTTTCATACCACTGTGATCAGAGAAGATGCTTGATATGATTTCAGTCTTCTTAAATTTACTGAGGCTTGTTTTGTGGCCTAACATGTGGTCTGTCCTGGAAAATGGTCTATATATAGTTGATAAAAATGTATATTTTGCTGCTTTTGAGTGAAATGTCCTAAAAATATCAATTGCCTACCTGGTCTAATGAGTCTTTTAAGGTTACTGTTTGCTTGTTGATTTTCTGTCTGGATGATCTATCCATTGATGTCAATAGGGTGCCAAAGCCCCCTACTGTGACTGTGTTACTATCAGTCTCTCCCTTTATGTTCATCCATATTTGCTTTGTATATATATATGAGTGCTCCTAGGTTGAGTGCATAGATGTTTATGAGAGTTATGTCCTCTTTTTGGATTAATCCCTTTATCATTATGAAATGCCCTTCTTTGTCTCTTGTTAGAGCCCTTGTTTTAAAGTCAATTTTGTCTGATAGAAGTATTGCTACCCCAGCTTTATTTTTCATTTTCATTTGCATGAAATACCTTTTTTAATCCCTTTCAGTCTGTGTGTCATTTGATCTGAAGTGGGTCTCTTGTAGGCAGCATTTGCTTGGGTCTTGTCTTTTTATCCATTTGGCCACCCTAGTATGTGTTTTGATTAGAACATTTAGCCCATTTATATTTAAATAATAATTGATAAGTAGGTAGTTATTGCCATTTTATTGTTTTTGAAGTTCTTCTCTGTTCCTTTCTTATTCTCTTGTTCTCTTCTGTTGTGTGTTGATGACTTTCTATAGTGTTGTGTGTGAATTCCTGTCTCTCTCTCTCTCTTTTTTTAATCTCTTGTGGATATTTGGTTTGTGGTTACCATGTGCTTCCTATATAAAAGGCTATGTTTATAGCAGTCTATTTTAAGTTGTTGGTTGTTGAAGTTTAAACACAATCTATAAGCACCACAATTTGTACTTACCCCCTCCATGTTTATGTTTTTTTTCATTATTTTTTACTTTGTGTGTGTGTATCCCTTAATTTGTTGTAATTACACATGATCTTCGTATTTTTGTCTTTTAGCCTTTGTACTAGCTTTATAGTTGGTTGATCCACTGCTTTTATTATGTTGGCTTTTGTGAAAATTTTTCTTTCCTATATTTTGTTATTCGTATTTTTTATCTTTTTAAAGAAGTCCCTTTAATATTTCTTGTAATACTCATTTAGTGATGAACTCTTAGTTTTTTCTTGTCTAGGAAACTCTTTACTCTCTCAATTCTAAATGATAGCCTTGTTGGATAGAGTGATGTTGGTTGTAGGTCCTTGCTCTTCATGACTTTGTATATTTTGTGCCAATCCCTTCTGGCCTGCAAAATTTCTGTTAAGAAATCAGGTAACAGTCTAATGGGAGCTCCCTTGTATGTCACTAATTGCTTTTCTCTTGCTGCTTTTAAGATTCTCTCTGTGTCTTTAACCTTTGGCATTTTAATCATGATATGTCTTGGTGTGGGCCTCTTTGGGTTCACCTTGTTTGGGACTCTGCACTTCCTGGACTTGTATGTTTGTTTCCTTCACCAGGTTAGGGAAGTTTTCAGTCATTACTTTTTTCACATAGGTTTTTCTTTTTTTTATTGTTGAAAGTATTATAGATGTCCCCCTTTTTTCCCCCATTGACCCCCTCCTTCTCACATAGGTTTTTCAATTTCTTGTTCTCTTTCTTCTCCTTCAGGTACCCTTGTGATGCATATGTTGTCCCTTAAACTATCCTCATTTTTTAAAAATACCCAACGATATTTTTTCATTGATTTTTAGGTAGAGTGGGAGGGAGGGAGAAAGGGAGAGAGAGAGAAAAAAAAAAACATCGATGTGAAAGAGACACATTGATTGGTTGCCTCCCGCATGACCCCTACTGGGACTGGGGATCCAACCTGCAACCCAGGTACATGCCCTTGACTGAAATCGAACCCGCGGACCGAAGGGTTAGGGCCAATGCTCTAACAGCTGAACCAAACCGGCCAAGACCATCTAATGAATTCTTCATTTTGGTTATTCTAGTCCTCATTTCTAACTGGTTCTTTTTTTTTTTTTTTATGGTTTCTATCTCTTTGTGTAAGTTTTCACTGAGTTCATATATTTTTCTCCTAATTTCATTAAACATCCTTATAACCAGTGTTTTGAACTCTATATCTGGTGGGTTGCTTGCCTCCAATTCATTTAGCTCTTTTTCTGGAGTTTTCTCCTGTTCTTTCATTTGACATATTTCTTTGTCTTCTCATATTGACTGCTTCCTGTGTTTGTTTCTATGTTAAGTAGATCTGCTAGATGTCCCAGTCTTGGCAGAGTGGCCTTATGTAGTAGTTGTCCTGTGGGGCCCAGGGGCACCTGAGCCAGGTGTCCCTTGTGTGGGTTTAGTATGCCCTCCTATTGTAGTAGTTGAGCCTTGATTGCTGTTGGCATGCAAGTGGGTGGCATTGACCCTCAATCTGATGATTTTGAGAAGTGGATGTGACTACAGCAGAGAAATTCTACTTTCTTAATTTGTTCCCACTGGACCCTCCCTTAGGAGTGTTGTACTTTTTTATAATAATTAGGGGAAAGGAAAAGGTTTAGTGTCTAAACAAAAATTGCCATTGTTCCCAGTACCCTCACTCTACAATAATCTGAATGCAGAAAATCCCCAACTGACTCAAAATATCCATTTTTAATACAAGCCTTGTCCTTAACCAAAATATATAATGACATGCATTCCTTCTCCAGGGGTGTACCATGCTACTGGTTAGTCTGGGAATCGGGAGAAGGTTGGTTGTGCAAGGAGACCCAGCATGAAACCTTGACCACAGGCATACCTCTCTCTTAGGGCAGCTTAATTTTAGGAATAGTGCATTAGAAAGTTAAGGATCTGGAAACTGATAAAACCTCTCCATGCAACATACCTGGAAAAGCTTTTGGTAACCGCAGGGTACACATAATTCAGATTGAATGGTGGTGAGCGTGTCAGGATCCATGCCCACTACGAGGGGTGGGGGCTGTCTCCAGGTTCACCCAAAGCTATCAGAGGCATCCTTCTCCAAGGCTGGTTTTAATGAAGGAGAGTTGGGAGAGTCTTACCTCCTGGGCTAGGGAGCGTTGGAAGATTATGGTCCTTGGTCTGCTCTTTGGCTCTTTTAGAACTCATGACCTAGAACAATTAGTTTTTGCTCCTCAAACTTGAATAGTGTACAGACATCTAGAAAGTGAAGACCCTTAATTAAGAGACATTCAGTTGGTCTAAATCTATGAAAATGGTTCTGTTCTAAATTATCACAGTTAAGCTTTGCCTTTGACTAGCTAATTTCTTTTTAGATTATAAAGTGCTGAAAATAAAATTTAACATTTTTCATTGAATTCTTGGACTTCAAAATAAGCCTGCAGCCCCCACTTTGGGAAAAGCTGAGATGTGCTGGTGGTTTAGTTTCCTATTTTCTTTTGAGTATTATGAGCAAGGCCTGTGAGCTGTCCTTTTGTTAGAAAAGCCCAGATTCATGCAGTCTCTGCCTGTGCAGGCTACATACTGACTCTTCTTTTGTGCAAGAAGAAGCAGGGAGAAGTCAGCAAGGCAGCCAGTGCCGACAGCACGACCGAGGGCACACCCGCCGACGGCTTCACAGTTCTCTCCACCAAGAGCCTCTTCCTTGGCCAGAAGGTAGGCAAACATGTGGCCTTTGTCTGCTCTCAGGCCCTGGGAAAGGGGTACAGGCCACCTCTACTGACAGGAAGGCCTGGGTATTCCCAGAGGCCACTCCTGTTCTCGTGGGTGTGGGTGGAGAGAGTAGGGGTGGGGGTCTTTCAGAGTGGCCTCAGGAGGACCATGGCAGGATTGCTGGGAGGAGACTGGCAGGCGGAAGAGGAGCTGATGGTAAAGAAGAGGGAGAGGCTCCTTTGGGGGTGTCGGGACACCTGGGTTAGTCTTTGGAAGGAGCTGCTTATGTGGGATAACCTGCTCATTATATAGCTCTGGCCAGATAAACAGCCAGAAGTTAAAACTGGGTCTTGGAACAGAAAAGCTCTAGAGGCAGCCCACTGGCTGTGGTGGGCACTGAAGGTAGAGCCCCTGATGTAGGGGGTGGGATTGTTTCTAGAGGTACGTAAGGGGTACACAGAGCTACCTGATGACTCCTCGAGCCAATTGTTTGGGTTTGTTAACCATGGGCACTATATTTTCAGCCGCCCCAGAGATGCAACTTTGCCAGGATGTCATGGTTTTGTAAAAGATGATTCACTGCTGTTGAAAATAAAAATGATGCATAGGCTTTTAAGACTTGAGAATGAGAGTTAATTAATCTTTCTCTATTAACACTAAAAAGGGGGTGGAGAGAGAGGGAATTAAACTTTTCTTAATTCTTTAAATCCTACATTTTAAAAAATTAAAAGCATGAATTTGGCCTTTTGTGTAAATTGTGTTTAGTTTGAATGTGGTTAACAACTTGTTTCTGAAGCTGCATCATTTTTAAAACCTTACTGTCAATTTTCTTTTGCATCTCAGTGACACAGTCCTCCTGCTCACGTCATTCATTGCCAGTGCTCCTTCTTCCCTTCCCCCTCCTGTTACTAAGTGCACTCAGGCTCTCATGGCGCAGTTCCTGTGGTGGACGCTGTGTTCCAGCAAATAACCATTTCAGCTTATATTTTATAACCATTATCTGTATTTTGTATGCATTTTTTAAAGGAAAAAATAAGTAGCACTAGTTGTCATCTTAAGGTCTGGGGCTTTGAAAGTTTTTGTTTAAAATATTTTTTATTTAAAAAATTTCAACTCAGCAGTGAAGGCAACCACCTGGGTCTCTTTGCACATCCTTTGGGTAATATATTGAAAGTTAATGTGACCTGTCATCCAGATTGCTCTGGTTTGAATGGAAGCGTGAAAACCCTGTTACTTAGGATTAGCTCATGTGCACTTCAGCTCTCTGATCCAGACAGCTAGCCAGGACTTGGAAGCCTGGTAAGCAGGTAGGATAGTTCAGCCCCTGGAGGTACCCTCTCCCTCACTCCTTCCCCCACTCTACCCTTGGGTACCCTGACCCTGGCCTCTCCTTTTCCCGTGTTCTTCTCTTTGTTTTTTATTTTTTTCCCCATCACTATTTATCCCCCCATACCCTCTTCCACCTTCACCTGCAATCACCATACTGTTGTCCGTGTCCATGAGTTCTTTCTCTCTCTTTTTTTTTTCTCAATTCCTCCACCCCACTCAACACCCCCCACCAGAGCTGTCTGCCTGCTCTCTATCTATGAGTGTCTGTATTCTGCTTGTTAGTTCAGTTTGTTCATTAAATTCCATATATGAGTGAGATCATACGGTACTCGTCCTTCTCTGACTGGCTTATTTCACTTAGCATAATGTTCTCCCGGTCCATCCATGCTGTTGTAAAGGGCAAAAATTTTCTTCCTTTTTATGGCCAAGTAGTATTCCATTGTGCAAATGTACCATAGCTATTTTATCCACTCATCTACTGATTGACACTTGGGCTGCTACCTCCTGTCGACTACCCCAAAGCCAGCCTCAGGTCAGAACTTGTCATATCCTTTGCTGGATGAACTCAGATATTTCCAGAATTGCAGCACTCAGCCCTACAAATGGAGATACCCTTCTGGGTCTTGGGATCAGGGTCTTGTCTGGGCTCTGCTGCACATGAGCCCTGGAAAGGAGGCAGCAAAGGCTGTAGACAGCCTGCTAGCTCCTTGTGACCAAGCAGTGCCATCTTCTCCTTCATCTGGGCACACCTGGTCTCAGGCCTCAGGACCAGGAGCCACAGGCACGAAAGTACCAGAAAGTACAAATCAGCTTATACTGACTGCACCCAACTCAGGGCTGGGGAGAGTGGTCCAAAAGCTATAAAGTATTGATACTCTGTAATCATTTACAGACATGTCAGCTGTAAATGGAGATGTGGAGGAAAATGGAAGAAGTAGGTCTGACAAATGAAACTAATGTGCCTGTTCGCTAGCTTGACTTTTGAAGGGCGACTCTAAAAGGATCGGTTCAGCTGGAACCCAGTGTAGAATGGTCAGCTGTAAGAGAAGGGCCGAGTGCAGAACCAGGCAGACAACTGCTTCTTTCTCAAGCGTCAGTGGTGAGAACAAAACACCATGAGACATTAAATGTGCCTAATGACTCAAGACTCCCACATCCAGGATCAGGGACCCCCAACTCCAGCACCACAGATGCCCTTTAGCAGAGTAAACTGTCCCCCAAAATGTGGCGTCACAGAGTAAAGTGGCACTTCAAGTCAGCCTGGGCACCAGTGTTGGAAACGTGTGCTAGCAGCCCTTCCTGGACCCCCGTGCCCCTCCCTGCAGCAGGAGGTGGAGAACTTCTCATTTGGAGCATTATTTTGAAGCAGTACTTTTGGCCCTTTGTTGGCTATTACTGTCGGGTGAAAGTCACAGCGTACAGCGCAAAAGAGGCAAGAGTCACAAAACTGACTTAAACGTTTACACAAAGCACAATAGCATTTTATGCAATAGCATGTTAAAATGTTATTACAGACACTAATTTTGACTTGGATTTTAGGAAATGTTTCAAAAAGGGTACTTGAGAATGATGGCTCTAGGGTACCCCCTGTCCTATGAGTCTTATTTTTCCACCTGTGGCAATTAAACCAAGGCTTGACTATTGCGAGCAAGTTACAGTGGAGAAAGGTGATACTGTGCTCCCTGCAGCTGCGTAAGGCATGGTTGCTAAGCTACCCACAGGGGAAGCCAGCTGGGATTTGGAGGCTGGGATCTAATTGTTACTGACGAAGAATTTCACATACTGAAGTCTCAGAAGTCATCGTCCTTATTACTCTATGATTTTACCCAATGTTCACACACATTGTTGAACTGTTTTCAAAGAGAAAACAGTGCTGTGAATCTGAATCAGCTAAAAGTTTTTCTTTTGTGGGTCAGTGGAGATTTGCAGCCCCTTTCTAGAGCTATAAAGACCTAATGATTTAGAGATGTGGAAACCCACGGAACCGACCCCTGCCATAACTCTCGGCATGGCCGCCACAGCGCTGTGGGCCACAGAAGGCAGGGGTGGGGTTCCATGGGTCTTCTCCCTCACATCAAGACACTAGTCCTGGGGCTGGAAAACTGTAAGGAGAGAAGGCGCTCTTGAAGCAGTAATGAGGAAGAGAGGGCTGTTAACCCTTTCCACACTGTGGCTGACAGTTGGTTTCTGAGACAGTTTGGGAAACCAATGAAGCCATGAAGAGTGGTGACTCAGCTCCTGGGTCTCCAGCAGTGCCCACATGTGTCCTGATCTTTGTGTGACACATTCTAGCCTGAAACACACCAGATGTCACCACTAGACCTGAGGCTTCTGGGGAAATTCAGGCTGGGATGTGTGCATGGTGGACAGCATAGACCAGAGGAAGCAGTCCTTTCATCCCAGAGGCAGGGGTAGGAGAGTGGGCCTACAGTGGGCCATAGAGAAAACATGGTTCTCCATGAGGAATTTAGAAGCAGTTCTATGGAAGACATTGCCCCTTCCTTCCTCCTTAGTTTAAGTAGACTTTGGGGACAGAAAGAGAGTTGCATTTCATGTGACTAGCGCAGGGAAGGAAGACAAGCCATTCTTCTTCCTTGTCCATTGTGATGGAGTGAGAGACACCCAAAATTGACAATTACAGTCTAGACTGAACATGCCACCCATATAATCTTTAACAATTTTGATTTCTTAAAATTGAATTTCTGATCTTACTATGTAAAAAAAAAAAAAAAAAGGAATTGTACTATTTCCTGTAGCCAAGTAGGTCATGTCAAGGCATCTTGGGTGTCTATCCAGGAGCTCCAAGCCACCAGCTCCTTCCTGGTCAAAGGCAGGCCACCTCCTGACATTCCTTAAATAGTGGATGCCGACCTCCCTTTCAAGATGGCCAGGTTGGCTCTGGCCACCTCAGGTCCAAGGCAGGCATTTCCACTAGCCCTGCTTTAAGGGAAGGGGATGTTCATTTCATCTCAGAGTTATGTCATGATGTTGGGTGCTCAGTTCCAACTCTGTCTGTGTGCCTACAGAAACCTGAGCACTGTCTTGGGCACTGTGTGGCACTGGGGCAGCAGGCAGCCTCTCTCTGCCTTCAAGAAGCTTATCCTCTGACAAATTCACACCATGAGTAGAGCACGGGGTTAATGTGGGCATGACGACTTGGAGGAAGACGGGGTGCTGTGGACATCAGAGGTGGCTACAGCAGAGCCATGGAGGTTAGGGTAATAAGGTCCCAGTGGTGGAAGGGATCTTGAAGGACACTTGGTTAAGTCCCCTCCTCCCATCTCCACAGTGGGACCCCCTTTTCTGCTCTATAACTGGCAATACCTTTTGGTCACTCTCTCCAGTGGCCAGAAATCTTCACAGATATTTTAAATTCCCCATGCTGTGGTTTAAAACAGTTTTCTGTCCTTCCTAATGCTGAGACAAGGAAGTGTCTCTTTATTTAAATTCTAAAATCATTAATGACCCTCTTTCCTCCCAGAAAATCAGACTAAACTTGGGAATTCTCACAGTACTCCAGAAATCTGACTTCCCAGCCCACAAGTACCAATGCTCTGTCGTGTGCTTCAGACAGCCACCTGCCCCTTTGCCTGAGAGGCCCAGTTGGATGTGACGTTGGGTGGTGGTGGGCTCCTAGGACTGGGCATCTCTCCTGCCCCTACCAAGCCTATTCATGTGTGTCCACTGGACATGCAGACTTTTCAGACATGCATACATGGCCCATTTGTACCCCGTGTCCATGAGTTTTCTTCTCCTGTCCAGGGGAGCTACTATATTTGTTCATGAGATCTCACCGCTGACTGCTGCCCATTGGTCCAGCCTGCCCCAGCCAAGCTGACTACCTCGTAGTCTTTCCATAGTGCCTGAAAGTCTGTCCTCTCCCCTCCCCAGTCCTCTCCCAGGCAAACACTCACACACAGACCCCCTCTCCCAAGCACATGCTTTATAGTTAAGAGGATTTTTTATTTAAAAAAAAATACATATTTGTACATATTTAATAGCAGCAAAACTGTTTTGTGGCTTAGCCCCTGAGGACTTTGCTGAGCCTAGTGCATAGCAGAGCCTAGTTGGAAAGTCAAGGTGTAGTGTGTGAACTAGCACCTGATTAGCTAGGAATTCTTGATGCTGGGTGTAGTGGCTCCATGAACCGCAGTACTCTGTGCTCCCAAGAGCGGGGCTGCTGCTGGTCAGGAGGGAGGGCGAGTCAGAGTGCACTGGGAATTCTCCGAGGAACTTGAGTTCTGTTAGCAACCACTGCCTTGCTTCAGCAAAGCCATGAAGCCCTCCAGTTTCCCCAGGGAGCCCGTTCCCTTAGACAGAGGGGTGCTGCCCAGGCAGAGTCAGAGACAGGCTACTGGGGTCTTCCTGGCAAGTTGAATTGGAGCTCATGGAAATAGCTGATTTTCCAGTGAGGCATTTCTGAATACAAATCCAGAAGCATCTATATGCTTAGAAAAAAATAGTGTGAGGATTTTGAGGATATGTACTTTATTTTTAAACAAACAAAGAAAGGAATTGCATAGATGTAATCCACACCATACCAAGTGCAGTGTTTGTTTTTCCTCCTCCTCCTTCCCTCAGAAACCTCCTGCCACTTTCACAGTGTGGGTTTATTTTTTTGATGGAGGGGATGGAGTGTTGGCTTAATTTGAGTTTTTATAAATAGCATTTGCTTAAAGTCAAATGCAATACTGACATGATATCATAATCAAACCTCTTACCTTGTGAATCCTAAATGTTTACTCACCTTACCCTGAGATCCCCCCCCCCCCAAAACTGTGCCCACCCATACCCTTCTCCCTGAGTGCAGCATTGAGCGCCCTGCCCTGGTGCTTGTCTCTCTTCTGTTCCTCTGTCCTGCCGCCAGGGCCCTGGGCTTCTGAGAGCTTAGCTATGTGACATCACCCTCAGTGGGCTTCCTTCGGCTCCAGGGATGTGGGTGGCCCCTAAATCACCCTGGGTACCATACCATGGAAAGTCCAAGTGGAGAAAATGTGTTCCTGTTTTTCTTTTCAAGTCCAAATTAAAATTTCAGACCACTGCCTTGTGTCAGGGCCCAGCTAGAGTCCTTCCCTGGCCATATGACCAAATTTACTTCCACAGCTGCTTTCTCACAAAGGATGGTGACTTGTATTCTAAGCCGGCCCCTTTTTTGAGAATCTACTGACTGCTTCTGGGAATCAGCAGTGTGGATTTATATTTCTGATGCTTATAGAGTTTCAGGTTTTTTGTTCGGTTTTGTTTTCGACAAAATGTTTGGCCCCAGAAATTCATGACTTGGAGCTCAATTGCCAAGAGTCTCCCTCCCAAGTGTCCTTGGAGTGAGAGCCTGGACAAAGGCTCCTGCCCTGCTGGGCCCTTCAAGCTGCAGTCAGCTCTCCTGGCCTGGACTCAGCCAGCCTGGGGCATCAGCTACTCTGGGGGCTCTTAGGCATTGCTTTTTGCTGCAGCTGTTAGGAATTTATGTCACTGAAGAATGAGCATCTTAGACACACACACACACACACACACACACACACACACACACACAGAGCATGAGCTAGCTTTGCTGCAGGCACTTGTACCTAAGAACAGGAAGGGGAAGAGGATATGCAGGATAGTAGTCCTGAGCCAGCTACTGTAATTCCCTTCGCCCCTCTCACTGCTGAATCTAGAATTTGGGGTTCCTCTCATGCTGAGTTTTCTATGGCAACACAGTAACAGTGGGGAAGGGGACAGTCAGTGACTCTTAAGAAAGAGCCAGTTGGTTGGGTACTCATAAAACTCACTCAAGGAAAATGCTCGGCCCGTTGGGCCTCAGAGTAACCTGGCCAACAAGGTGAAGACCATTTAAAAGACACACTGTCATGCTGGAGAACCGCTGTTTTCTTCCTGGGTTTCACCAGCCTTCAGCATTACATGACTAATGGACATGTTAAATTAGCTGTTACTGCACAACAGACCATTCTCCTCCTCGCCACCTCTGATCAGGGGAGCCAGCCAGCCATGAGTTATGGTGATGGGGACAGCCTTAAAGACTCATGGCCACTTGGAGGAGAATGGCAGAGCTGCTAGGGGTTTGCCCCGCCTAGCCAGGACTTCTGCACCACCACAGTGCTTGGAGGAGGACAGCCACATACAGCACCCCCGCCCAGCAGTGAGGACTCCGATTCTGGGTCCTGACAGCTGCTTTTTTTCTGGCCCTAGATCACAAGTTCTTTTAACGGGAAGTGGATCCACCAGTCCGATAAGGCTTATGCCTCTCTTTTGCCCTAAGCATCACCCAACAGGTTCTGGACTCTCAGGCTAGCTTGCTTCCTTTCCACATCCTTAGTGACATTTGAAATGGATTTGTTTTAGTCCGTAACTCCCAGTTCCCCTGCGTGCCCAGTGCCCTTGAAGTGTGTTCACGGCCTTTCATCTGTGTCCCAAGGTTCACTTCTCTGTGACTTCCCAGCTGTCCTGTTATTTCCCACCTCATGCTTTTCTTTTCAGCTGAACCTTATTCACAGTGAAATCAGTAATTTAGCCGGCTTTGAGGTGGAGGCCATAATCAATCCTACCAATGCTGACATTGACCTTAAAGATGACCTAGGTAATTGGGGATGGGGTTTGGCGCCACCAGCTGTCAGATGAAAAATTATGGAACCCAGAATTTAGACTCTTCATCTTGTCAAACTTCAGATGGTCAAGCCAAATTCCCAAATCCAAGATGAACGTGTATGTGTGGACACTGAATGTCCACTTCCTGCGAGCCGTTCCAAATGGAAATGATCTGATGGTGTTTCATTAAGTGCGATTGGCTGCGTTCTCCCCTTGATTGTAAATGTATTGCCATCTAAATTCTCTTCCATAATGATCACACTGACTGCTGGTTACTTGGGGGGGATTTTTTTTTAATGTGGTTTTTCTTTTGTTGTTGTTTTTTTTTTTTTTTTAGAACAGAAAAATCTCAGGTAACTACAAAATGATAGTTTCTCCATTTAAGCCTTAATTAGAAATGACATTCAAACAAAGCTTGAAAGCACCTGAAAAGGGAGACAAGGTGCTTCAGTACAAAATTAAACTGTCTTTAATCCACCAGCAAATTTACCACCTTTTGTCGCTTCATTTTTTTTTTTACAACTGAAAACAGTATATGGCTGAGTGCTACCATCATGAATTATTTGACTAGAAGAAGATATTAAATAGAAGGACAATATTTCTATCCGAGCAAGTTCCTACAGAGGAAAGCTCTGCCCCCCTCCACCCCAGCCACGGGGTCTCCCTGCTCAGGAGGGTGGAGGGTTCAGAGCCAGCTGAGAGTGACCCCTCAAGTGTCCACGCTGTGGCTTCATCATTGCACAGAGGAGCTGTCAGCTCGGGCCCCATAAAGCTCCTGCCCTCTTGGCTGTGAGCCTTGCCAGGGGCAGCAGGCTAGCGTACGTCCACACCAAGGAGCCTCGTGCCCATGCGGTCTTGTGTGCATTGTGTGTGCCTTTAGCTCCCACCTTGGGGTGCTTGTAAGAAAGCAGGTTTCCTAGCTGGGAGAGATGCTTGTTCCATTGCCCAGGCCCCACCCACAGAAACTGGTAGTGGGCTGAAGACATGGGAACTGGGACTCAAGAATGCCCCGCTCGAACTTGTTTTCCAACTGCCTTTATCAGATACACTCTTAAAAAAAAAAAGCCACAAGCTAGAAAAAGCAAAGATTCTATCCTGTTACATGTACTAATGCATAAAAATGAGATTACCCAGAATAAGAGGTAGGCCTGGAAAAATATTTTTGCTCATTAAAGGGGAAAAATAAAGGCAGTCCTCTATACATACATACCTATACTGTTTTCTCGGTTTTCAAGAGATGTCCTTTGAAGGTAGACAAACTGGTGAATGTCACAAGAATGAATACCAAACCCGGAAAGTTGACTGCTGCTGACAAAATGGAGAAACTTATTGTTTTGGCTGGCCTGACAGTCCACTTTTTAAAAAACAGATGCCATGTTTTAGTAGCCTTTTCAGTGGGGTTCCAGTTACACAGGCTTTTGCGAAGTGAAATGGGGCATTCGTTGTTTTGTTATTTCTTTTAACCTTTGAAATGATCTCATGTGTGTGTTTCTCTTTTTTGGGGACTTGTCATTCAAATGTTTAATTTCAACATGTCACATTTGATATTCCTCCTCCTCACCCCCATCCACATGTGCGCACACTTCGTGGACTGTGCCCCTTGGGCTCCTATGTTGGAATCGACCAGGTAGGCCAGCCCTGCCATGGGGCGTTAGTGAATGTGCCTGTGCGTGGGTCTCGGTCCAACACAGTTGATATACATTTGTTTACCTGTTATAGTTGCAAGTTGTACAGGCTGACATTGCCTCGATCGACAGTGATGCTGTCGTTCACCCGACAAACACTGACTTCTACACCGGTGGTGAAGTAGGTAATGCCTAGCTGGGTGCTGCCGAGTGTGTGTGTGCATGGTCAGTCGGCCGCCGCAGACAGCTTGATCCTTTGACAGCTATGCAGGGCTGCATTCATTTCACACTTCCAGCTGTCCTGACCTTCCCAAGGTCGACCTTCCCAAGGTCTCCCATCCCTGGGTTGTGAACATGAGAAGTACAGCTAGCTGTCAGCCAGGTGCATCATGCAGCTCACAGACGGGCACGCTTCTGGTTTGGAAACTGGTTCAGCAACCTCATTTCTTCATTCGCTTCACGAGGCCAGCTTTGATGGAGACTGGGTTCACACATGACTTCAGCTGCAAGGGCAGTGCAACCAGATTGGCTAATGGGCATCCAAGACTACTTCTGTGCCCTGTGTGGACCAGACACACAGGAACGGCTGTGCACAGGCCTCCATGCCCCCACCACCCCCCCTCTGCGTCAGAAGCACACTCATTGCTGAAAATGGCCTTAAAGGCCGAGGTGCCCACTGGGGCAGTTCCAGAACACTCTCCCCTACTCAGGGGTTCTCAGACCTTCCGGGAACAAAAATCACCTTATTCTGATGTGATGTCTTGAGAAACACTCTCCTAGACCCAGAAGGCCCCTTTCTCTCCCCAGCAGCTGACACACATCCTCAGTTGGTTCTGGTGCTGAATAGCTGAGGGTGGGGTGAGGCAGAGAGCACTTGGGGTGCCGAGCCTCTGGCTGCCGACTCGCTGCCACAGTGGCTCAGACAGTGCCCTGCTGTGACAGTGCGCTGAGGCATCGGCGGGATGGGAGAAGAGCGGCAGCACAGTTGGAGCAGGCCCGGGGCTTGGCTCCTAACCCCGCATTTCTGGTTATGAGGCCTGGGCAAGTCACTCAACTCCCTGATGCCTCAGTTTCCCTGTCTTAAAAATAGTGGCAGAATGAGAATTATGTTAAATAACATAATAGGCAAAGCACCGTGTTTTGTGCCTGGCTCGTGATTGGTGCTGGCCTCTGGTCTCGCTCTCGTGTGGTTTTACAGTAGCTGTATTGGTCCCGAGAGGAGCGTTCTGAGTGTAGATTCTAACACCAGCTTCCAGAGAGAATGGAGACGTTTCTCATAGGGCAGAGGTGAGGTCATCCTGAAGGATGAGGGAGGCTCGGTATTTGTGAGTGTCCTGGACTCGAGGTGCAGCAGGGTAGCAGTCTGGCGGTCCAGCCTGCTGGTCACAGTCTGCCCTAGCCACTGTGCTTGGGCTAATTGCTCTCCTGGGCATTTTGAATTTCGGACATGGATGGAAAGACAAACTGGACAGAAAGTCAGGATTCGCCAAGTCGGCCAGGCCAAAGTGAAACCAGGCTGTAGGTAATTAAACTCCCCTTTGACAAGATGTTGGAGGAGTTTAAGAGCTCCTAAGTCAGGCAGCTTAAGAAAGAGATACTTCCTTTCTTAACCAAATGAAAATTTGGTGGGAGGGAAATACTTATTTGGAGGAAAAGAAATAAGCAGCTAAGAACTTACTTACCTTTCAGCCAGGAGTGACTAAGGCCTGGGCTCATCCTGCCATCCAGGACTTTTAGTGAAATGGAAATTAGGAAACTTCCTGGGTAGAAGGATCTCTGCCGACCCGCTGGGCAGTGGAAGACCTTTGCTCAGCAGGATGAGCCACGCTGGGGGGCAGAGCTGCAGGCTTTGAGAAGGTCACAGGCTGTCAGCGGTCACCCCCCACTCCAGCCCTTTCTGAATAATGACAGTGGCAATCCTTTTCTCTCTGGCCTGCTTGTCCTCAGCCTACTGATATGCACAGAGGAAACATGGTAGCCACAGTGACATGTAAGTAACTAGGGTTCAAGAGCTTGCCCAAGGTCATGTCACTCACTGACACTGTCACAACTGGAAAAGAACCTCAGCAGGTCCAGACAGCCTGCTTAGCTGAGGCCTGAGGAGGAAAGACTATGCCAGGATCCGAACCCAGGTCTTTGAAAGCCCACCTCAGTGCTTTTTCTCAGCGAACCAGTCCAAACTAGTACTGAACCCAGATTTCCTTTATAATACCAAACCAATGATCAACCAGATTCATGTGTGCTCTCAATTGGTTCCAGCTCCCACTTTGATGTGCGAGAGGGGAAATGAGGAAGCTAGGATGTAATCACTCCATTTCTCACATTTGGTGTGAACTCCTGAGCCCCGAGACTGCTGGAAGAAGGAATGCGAGTGCAGGAATGCTTAGCCCCAGTGATTAACTTGACCCATCAAAGTTCTTTCTAACAGTGAAATAGACCACAGGCTTAGCCTGACATTTGTCCAAGCCTAAATTTTCGCTTAGGCTGTTTTGAACACTGATACTTATGCCTGCTTTCTAAGCATGAAATAATGTTCTTGTTCTCATGGGAGTAACACATGTTTATGCTTGGGGGCAAATAAGCCAATTGCTTTATGATTAACCCTGAAGTTAAGCCTAAAAAGCAAGAGTCTTACATTAAGAGTGTTGACAATACAGCTGCAATGGGCCTGTTTCTTGTTAAAAAGTACCTGTGTGTCTACATGAACATGTGCATACGTGTGTGTGTAGGAGTCGAGTCCTGACGGGTAGATTGCCTGCAATCTAGGGTTCCGTTTTTAAGTTTGGGCATTAAGTGTATTTTAACTTGCAAATTTCACTTCTAATTAAAGTAAAATTTAATTATAAGTAAAAATTTTAAAGTAAACACTCTTCCTAAGATAAAACACCTTTAATAGTAAATCAGCCCATTTTCTTAAGAAATATTTTATATTTTAGAAAGGAGTTGGTAGTATTAATTAGTACTGATTTTATTTTCCCTTCCAAATTTCCCAGCTCTCTCCAAAGAGTAGCTAGGATGGAGGGTGAGGAGCTGAAATAGTCCTGCCTCAGCGCATGTGTTCTCTCCCTCGAGCAGGAGGCTGGGCTGGGAAGGAAGGCTAGCCCAGGTGTAGCCGGGCGGCAGCATTTGGGATCCATTCATTCATCTCAGTGGATTCATTTATCTCAGTTGCACGGATATTACAGGTGAACCTGTAAGCGAGACTCACTCACCTGGCTTGTATCCTCAAAGCCTCCACTTCTTGGTGGGTGGGGTCTTGAGCCACAGGGCCAAACCTGCTCCCTCAAGCCCGTTCAGCCACTGTCTCTGATGCTGAACTTTGTCAGAAACACACAGCAGTTGCCACCTCTGACGCCTCCTTCACTGCTTCCCCAAACAGGGGAAGGCATGGGGGACGTCTGGGCTAATGAGGAGGGACGCTGGATCCCCCTTCAAGGATCCCAAGTTAATCTCTCTGGAAGCCAGGCCTCCTCCTAGACAGCTGAGAGCTCCCGTGGGCGACAGCCTGCTGGTCACGTTCATTCACACACCCCAGACTTCTGCCGTCAGTGCCTGCCATTAACCCTGGGGTTGTCTTATTGGTGACAGTGCCCATAAGACACCTGATTTTCCTTTTAGACACCTCCTGGGGTTAGTTCACCCCCCCAGAACAAGCATTCAAATGAGGCAGATTTCTTTAAGAAAATCAGCCCTAGTCATTCCAGGGCAAACCCAGAGAGAATTTGGGCTGGTGCATTCTGTGCACCCTGACCGACCCATCCCAGAATTCGCCAGATGCGCTTTGAATTTTCCAAGACAAATGGTGAATCTTAAGGGGAGTATTTTGTCCTCTCGTGAGGAAAAGTACTTTAAAATGTGCAAAACTGAGGAATCAGAGCTTAAGGAAGACCGAGACCCCATTCTGGCCAAACTTGAAAGGATGGTGTCTCTCATTTGGGTTGCTGCTTGCTATCCCACACGAGACATTTAACCCACAGACCTTATCGGTGTTGGGATCTTGTTTGAGAGCTTGGCTTTCATAGCAGAAATTAATTATCAAGTACCCTAATGCACAAGAAAAAGTGCTTCCGCCCCCATTGGATAAAAGAAAAGCATCTGGTCCTGAACAGTATGTCATCCTCCTTCCCAAACTTTTACATAGTACATGTTCATCTCTAAGCTCTGCTTCTGATGTTGCTCTCTTTTACCTGAAATGACTCTAAATCATAAGTGTGATTAAGGAAATTCTGTCTGAGGCCATTTTTTTTTTTTTTTTTTTTGTATTCACATATATCAAAGCTGCAAAATAGGAACTAAGCATGGCAATAATGCTGGTCCAAAGGAGGCCAAATCGGAACATGTTCTTCTGGGCCTGCTGCCCAGAGGGAGCCAGCTGATGGAAGCATGGTCTGCTTCTTCTAGAACCTCCTCATTTGGGGGTTCTCCCCAGAGATAGAGAAGGGAATTCAGGGGAGGATCAGCCTTGGAAGCCATCTGGTTTCTCATGCCAACGAAGAGCAGGCATCTTCCATTTCTCTCCCATCTCTGGCTCATCCGGGATCACCTGAGTCACCCCCATGTAAGGGTCTGCGGTGCCAGAGTGGTCACTGGTCGATGGTGAACCTTCTGAATCTCACTCTTGTGACTCAGCCGAGGCTTGGCTCCTGTTTTGCAGCCATATGAAAATTAGCTAGTCAGATCACATAAAGTATGTAGTCGCCTGACATGCTAAGTGTCTGTGTGTGCCCTGAGGCACCCGAATGGCAACCTGAGCTCGCCCTGTCCTTGTCTAGGAAACACGCTGGAGAAGAAAGGTGGCAAGGAGTTTGTGGAAGCTGTTCTGGAGCTCCGGAAAAAGAACGGGCCCTTGGAAGTAGCTGGAGGTAAGGTCAGGAGGCGTGGGCGTGTTTGGGTGTGGCGACGCAGATTCAGGGAAACCATTTTATGGGACAGCTTGGGAGTCGGAGGTGGCAATGCAAACACATGTCTGAGATGGAGTGGGGGAAGCCCGTTGGCTTCACAGCTTAGACTTTGTCACACGCAAATTGTCAGGGGAGCTTAAGAGTTGTGAAAATTGCCTTTCCAGTTGTTTTTTCTTTATTACTTAAAATAGCTTGATGTCAAATTTTAAGGAATTATAGAAGCCAAGTTTGGCAAAGTGAAGATCTGAGAATGAGAGACAGTGCTACCGAGCCGTCTGCAAAACTGCTGGTGAGAGAAGCAAGTTAATCAGCCATATGTGTTTTTAATGGGAAAATACAAATGCACGTTTCTCGCCGCCAGTTATACCTTTCCTGATACAGGGGACGTCTGATGTGGGGAGCAGCAGTGCTAGGAACTGTGGAGGCAGAGTACCTGCCACTGCTGCCAGCCTGGATTTTGGAATTTCAGGTGGATGGAAGGCCTCCTGAAGGCCTGGCTCAGCCCATAGCTGTACAAGGACAGGCCGTTCCCTTTCTCTTTTGGGTTCTGCTTTCCCTTCTCACCAGATGGTCCTCAGTGCCTTCAAATCCTGTTTTTAAAATGAATCTTAATTAAATACTGGCATCAACAATTACTGTGTCCACACAAGCCCTTTCTCAGAGGGTCTAGCAGTCATAACCCCCTTTTCCCCAGTGACTGCATATGGCCTGCCAGCCTGGGCTGTCCTGGGGCTGAGAGGGTGTCAGTCCCTCTGCTGCTTTCTGCCTTTACCTCTGTTCTGCCAGTTGTTTTGCTTACAAGGGACATGGCATTGCATGGGGGCACAGTTATCAAGTTCTGCCGGAAACAAGGGAGGACACACAGCATAACCCACACGGCCGGCCTGGCCTTTCCTCAGCCCCATCCCGGCACTTCTCTGAACCAGCCTGGGGCCCTCCCACGGTGCTGCCGTGCTCCATACTCAGCAAACCCACTAGATTTAGCATGACTAAAGATATATTTGCTTGTTTTAGTAACAAAAACACACTTTGTTCTTGATTTTAAGATTTATTTAGAGCCCTGGTCAGTTTGGGTCAGTGGTTAGAGTGTCAGCCTATGGCCTGAAGGGGCTCGGGTCTGATTCCCAGTCAAGGGCACATACCTGGGTTGCAGGTTCCATCCCCGGCTGGTCGGGGTTATGTGGGAGGTAACCAGTCGGTGTCTCTCTCACATCAACATTTCTCTGTCCCCGTCCCTCCTTCCTACTCTGTCTACAAATCAATGGAAAAATATCCTCGGGTAAGGAGTAATAATAATAAAAAAAGATTTATTTTAGAAAAGGTTTTAAATTAGAAAGATAAAACATACCCCTGCTCCACTGTCCAAAGATAATCATTGTTAACATGTTTCTCTCCAGCCATAGTTTAGCAGTGACGTCTCACATGGACAGACCAGTGAATGAAACGCCCTGTCTGAGGTTTCCATAGGTCAACACCTCAGCCCACTAAGCAGCGCCAAGACACAAACTGAGACCTGTGCCTCTTGGTTCAGAGCCGTTTCTATCGCACTGTCAGGCACAACCCACAAATCACTATTTTCCAGTATCTACTAGCGACACAACCTTAACAACCCATACCCCTTGGATGGTGCTGACGCATGCCTCACAAAACTGGTTCAGGAAACACTGGACCAAACCACCAGGTGTGGGGACGTGTGTGCTCCTGTGCAGAGGCACGGCAGGCAGCGCTCCCCTGCCCTTGGGACCTAGAACCACCTTCTCTGCATCGCATCTTTGGGAACAGGGATCCTGAAACGTGCTCTGGGAGACACCGGCTGGCTTGTTTCATTTCCTGATGGGTAGCAGACCCAAGGCTGGTGTCTGGATCTGACAAGGGGCAGAGATGGAGCGCAGGCCTGCTGTGGAAATGTGTAGCTGGAAAGAGGCTCCTCTTCACGCAAAAGAAAACAGTTCCATCCTAGAACAGTCTAATTCTGACAAGACTTAACAGTCAGGGAGAAGAATAGGGCAGCAGACATGCTAGTCAGGTTGCTTCCTCACAAGTTTGTCCTGAACTGTGTCTGGGACACTTACAGGTATATTCTAATCATACATGCACACGCAAAGGGGTTCAAGACCCGGAGGGCAATTACTTTGAGGCTGCAGACATTCTGACACAGTTGGTCAAGTTAGGTGGTTAAGCTCTGCCTTCTGGGACGGTGGAGGAAGGGCTTACTACAATCTTGGCTAAAATTCCTGGTGGTGATACAGCCAATGCCAACTTTCCAAGGCTGGGTCTTGGCTTGGCCTTCCCCAGTGAGAAACTAACAGATGAGAAATTCCTAGCTCAAGCTTATGTTGGAATCCCAACTTGGCAGGCAGCTGCGGCCCTCCCTGGACACAGGCCTGCAGGAAGCCCGGGAAGATGCGCTGTAGCCGGACAGTGGGTCTGTGTTTGGCATCCTGTGCTGTACGCTTTGCCGAGGGCCAAACTCACTGTTCCTGTCTCGCCCCCTCCAGCTGCTGTCAGTGCAGGACATGGCCTCCCCGCCAAGTTTGTGATCCACTGTAACAGTCCGGTCTGGGGTGCAGACAAGTGTGAGGAGCTTCTGGAAAAGACAGTGAAGAACTGCTTGGCCCTGGCAGATGATAAGAAGCTGAAATCCATTGCATTTCCCTCCATTGGCAGTGGCAGGTAAGGGCGCCAACTTGTTACCATGGCAGTCATGGGTGTTTTTCTCTGCATATTTAGCCCATCATGTGGCGATCTGACTGTGTATAAGGTCACCTGAGGCTGCTTTCAAGCACTGGCCGTAATCTAGGGGAACAGAAGTAAGAAATAGGGGAGAATGCAGATATCAAGCAGTGGTGAGGGACAGTGAGACGGGAAGCCTGAGGACAGTGTAGAACTTCTGTTGTGACAGCAGGTGTCATCATAGACGGTGACCTCAGAGTGTACAGGGACCGCCAGAGACTGGCTCACAGAGTGACTCGTGGAGGACAGAGGAGGTGTGTATGCAGGGATCTGACTGAAGGAGCACCCTCCCGGAACCAGTCTGTGGCTGTTCCAGTTCTGTCCCCAAACCACAGCACTCTGGGTGAAGCTATCTCTCTTTTCCCAAGCGTCCTTCACCTTCCAGCCCTGCTTGCTCTGCCTCACTGCCCTGGAGGCCACAGGGCCTGATGGAACCGAGTGGGCAGCTTCTGAGAGTGAAACAGGCTGGGCCTACCCCTCCTCCCAGCCCTGCCTTATCCCCAGGTGGGCTCACCGAGGCTGTGAGCAGCAGCACAACTGCCCCTCAGACAGACACACAACTCAGAGAGCCAGCACCAGAAGGGTGTCATGCTTTAACAGCTGGTACAGGCATGGTGGCAACAACCCCAACCACCCCACCTCCCAGGTTGTACACCCCACATGCCAGCAAGTAGTTATCAGGTCCCTGCTGTCAGAGCAGCACTGTGCTCTGGGGTGGGGTCAGGCCTGGAATCGAGTCCTGGTTCTGCCACTCACCAGCTGAGTGATGGCACATAAATTGACCCCTGCTCTGAGCCCAAATCCCTACTCTGTAAAACAAGTATACTAATCCCTCACGTGGCATCCTAGGCCTGCTCTGGAAATGAGGGACAAGCCTTGAGAACCCACATCACCAGGGTCCTCCCTGCAAAGAGGCGAAGGCTCTGGAAGGCTTGCTGTCTGGCTGGGCATTGAGCAAAGGGAGACCGGCCGTAAGAGCTGCAGCTGTTGGCCTCTTGGGCCCAAGATGGGTCACAGCCCAGGGCTCTGTATTGACAGGTGGCTGCACCTGGGCTTCCCATCGAGATCCTGAGCCTGCCTAGATCTCTGTCACCAGCCCCTCCCGGTACCCAAGGAAGTCAGGGCTCTGCAGAGGCAGTCGGCTTCATAAGGTGCCAGCGTCAATTCAGACCATTTTTCTTTTTTACAAAATGCTTTTGTATCAGAGCATAGCCAGCTTCTCCAACCTTCCCACCTTCCACAGAAGGTCTGTTCTTTGACACTGCACTGCTGTGTGACCTTCGGTAAATGAATCACCCTCTCTGTCCCTAGCCTGCCTTATCAACGAGGCTGTGGAGGCTGCCCTTCCTTACAGGCAGTTCTGAGGTTCAGTTAATTAGTGCTTCGGAGGCACTTTGATCTACTCTGATGAAAGGTGCTTCTGAAGAGAGAAGCAATAGGAGCCATTATTGGAGGTAATAATTTCATGCTCTTTCATATGGCTATTGGGAAATTTCTAATTGAAGCATAAAAGTAATTCTCATAAAAGAGCATCTGTTATTACAAACTTATTTACATTTTTCATGGAGTAAAAGTTTTAAGAAATAATCAATGGAAAGCTTTTAAGAGGGCGGAATTCCTAAGGTGAGCACATGTGCACAGCCGCACAGCCCACATCTGCCAGGCAGACCTTGCCCCTCAGCACCGTGTAAACAGCCACCCCTCTTTCATGAGTAAAGAATGGGATTACACCAGAGCCGGCCAGTAAATCACAGTGGGTTTTAGGAGGGGAAATAAAACAGCTTGTTTGTCGCATCCAGTGTCTCTGGCAGAAAATTCATGTTGGAATTAAAACAATATAAATGCAAACATGTTGGTAAAGTGGGCTCACTTTCTCTCAACCTGGGCCCAGGGTCCCAGGCAGATGGAGGGTGACCATGACCCTATACTCCCTTCCTCCAGCCCATCAGCCCCCAGGCCAATCTCAAAGCCACCTCTGGCATCTGGACACCCTGTCCTTGGGCACTCGGTCACAATGTTTATGGATCCCCCCACTCCCTCAGCTCTGTTTGACATTAGGGAGCGACCCCTTTCCGGAGGGGCAGTCCGCAGGGAATAGCTGGTTTGGGGCTTTGATTAAACTCTCCTTAGGTTTATGAGCCTGAAAGGAAAACCAGTTTGTCTTTTTCAAGCTACCGTTTATGGTATTCACTGAGCCCCGGGCACTGTGCTACCCCTTCCCTGCATTCTCTCACAACAGCCCTGCAAGGTGTGCACTGTTGCCATTAATTCCACTCAAAGGCCAAGAAACGGAAGCTTTGAGGGGTTGTCACTCACCTGCAGTCACACAGATGGCACTGGTAGGGCCACACTGCCTGGAGGCCTTTGGTTGCAGGGCTCGTGGTGTCAGGCACACAGAGCCCCTGCCTCCCGGCCCCACTGGTCAACAGACCCACCTCCTTGCAGCCTGCTGGAGTCGCCCCACTGCCTGCACTCTGTGTGAGCGGGTCTCACCACTGGGAATTCCCTGACCTGCCCAGGCATGACCCTCAGAGGAGAAATATAAAGGACAGAAACCAACTGAATTAGCAAGAATTTCTTACTAACCCAAATCACATGAGCCCTGGAGTGAGAGAAGGTAAAAGGACTCTTTTGGGGTTGTGCTGCCTGGGCCACTCTCTAGCTTTGGGGGACAGAGGGCCCCTCATCATCCCCTGCTCCTAGCTGAGGACCCTGACGGCCTGGTCTTTACCTCTGGCTGGAGTGGCCTCTGGCTGGGACAACTTCAGACAGGCAGTTACTCAAAGCCAGACAGAACATGGAAAAATGGCGGGGGGGACCCAGGATCTCAGTGTGAGGGAGACCTGATCCTAGCAGAAGAGTGTCCACACAGGGTGACATTCCGCCACATCACCCAAGCTTCTCAGATTTACAGATCTGCCATCTCCCGAACAGCCAAGTGGACAGGTGGGCTGGCCCAGCAAGAAAACAAGACTCCATCTGAAGTCCACGTTTCTCCTGCCCGGCCTTCAAGGGCAAGCTCCCAGTCTGCCTCCCCCAGGAATCCACCTGGAGTTCCCCAGCCCCAGGCACAGCCTCTCCCCACAGGTGCCTGATTGGCCTGCTCAACACAGCTCTGGGCCTGGATTCCTCTGTGCTGCCTTGCCCAGCCCTAGAGGGGAAGCCCACCAGCAGCAGGGATCCTTGGTGATGCCCCACACAAGGAGCAGGCTCTTCTGTGAAGTGGCCCTAAAAACCCAAATTTCCGCCATCCAGATAGGCTGGTGAGATGAGCAACCAGTGTGTCCCCAGCCATCACTGAGCAGGCTGACCCAAAAGGGCACCAGACAGAGCCTATGGGGTCCCCTTGTACCAGTCTAGGGAAACTAAGGCTCCAAGACACGTAGGAAAGGCTGTCTCGGACATAGCGGGAGTGACTTCAGGGGAAGCTCAGACATCTATCTTTAGTCTGCTCAAGGTGAGGCCAAGTGAAAAAGGTCTGAGTTTAAGGTCAGCTCTGTGCAGGGTGTGAAGCACTCGGCCGCAGAGAACCTAAGACACATGACGGAACCACAGCTGCTGGGTCAGGCCGAGGGGGGAAATGAGGGGTGCCTCTTGGGGGCAGCGGCGTCCACATCACCGCCATCGTGGTCATCACCATGTGTATCCTTGAGGTACCTGTTTTCCAGTAGAGGAGACTATTGCTTAGAGAGGCTAACACCCCTGTCCAAGTCAGATTCAGACCCGGGTCTGACCCTAGAGTATCAGCCCATGTTCCCACTTGCTCCGCTGTGTTTCAGAGGAAAGTGGCATCTGGCCTCATCCAGAAGGCAGACAGTGCAGCAGAGGACAGAGCGACTGTCCCAGAGGCAGTAGGCCTGGGAGGGAGAGGAAGCACAAGGAAGGCCAAGCAGGGATGACGGCAGAAGGGCTGTGCCTGTGCAACTAGCAAGGGACCCAGCCTGCCGAGATGCCGGAAGATGAGGGAGACACTGTAGGCGAGCGGCTCTCCGGAAGCCGGGCAGTGCCGCACCAGGGAACCCTGGGCATCGCCGACCCGGACAGCAGCTCTCTGGGGGCCTGATGCCACATTATCAGCACAGGGTAACTACAGGGACAGCAGCGGTCACCCGTCACAGCTGTCCCAGGGCCTGGTGGGGAGGCAGTTTTCCACTGTGCGCCTTTAGAAAGACCTTCAAGACCACCCACTTGATGGATCTCACTATTGATCAAGGACTCGATACATCATCGTGTTCAGTCCTCACAGCCTCCTCAGATTACCGACCCCCTTGCACCAGACAGGGAAACAAGGCCCAGAGACAGGGCCCAGACTCAAACCCTGTGTGGCTCCAGGCCAGCCCATGTGCCACAGCTGTCCCAGCTCGAGGGCGCAGGGCTCCGTGTGCAAAGCACTCTGTGAGAACATCTGCGTGTACACTCCATTTTGTTACGCACACACTACCTGCGGCTACTGGGAAACAGTTTGGGGCCCCGCCTGAAAATGTTGGGGAAGCTGCGCCTCCCTCTGGCAGGCAGGTGTGCACGGCTGGGTGTCTTCGTAGGCTGTGCTCTCTAGCAGAGGGGCAGGTTCATCAACAGGACGTTTCCCTGGAAACAAGTCGGATTCACAGTCACCCACAGCCACCCCGAAGGACAAGGCCAGACCAGCCCGCACTCCGCTAATAGTAGGGCGTGCAGGTGTGGGCACTGTGCCTCTACATCCTTTGACCCTACCTGTCTCCCCACTTGCAGGCTTTTCACCTTTGGGCCCACCCTGCGAGCTCAGGTTGTAAAGTCCATGCTGGCTCCGTGCAGAATAGTGGCTCCCGGGGGGTGGTCCCCACACCTGCTGGTGGAGCCCAGCAACCTTCGTCTCCACAAGCCCTCCTCCATCCTGATAGGGGCTGATGTTGAAAACTGTTGACGTAGGGGACAGGAAAGGCATCCCCTTGCCGAGTGTCGCACAGCCCTTCCCAAGGGTCCCAGGCAGAGGAATAGAAAGCTGTAGGAGAAAGTCTGTCTCAAAGTGCTGGGTACAGGCGGGAGGGGCTGCATGTGTGTGTGGCCCCAGGGAGACCTTATCAGCAGACACCAGAGACCATCAGGCCACACACCACACTGCTCCTCAAGGCAGTTCCACAGGCCCTCACTTCAGCCAGCTCACCTGTGCAGGTGTGAGGCAGGTGGGCAGGAGGGCACCCTCACTAGGGAGTGTGGAGCTGGGGAGCACGGCCTTGGGCTTCCAGTGCAGAGAGCAGCTCCTCACAGCTCCCCCAGCCACACCCGCCAGGCCGTGTCCACAGACAGCTCGGGCGGGTCCAACGGCCTTGGAGTCCCGGGGCTCAGCACAGGCTGCTTCCAGGATGGGCCGAGCGCCTTGTGCTAGTGCAGCCTCCAGACACGCCCCGCTCCGGTCTGGCCACTGGCTGCCTCTTCCTCAGGCTTTTCTCACCAGGATGAACTAACGGGATCACTGTCATCTGACCAGGCCTTCAGGCAGCAGCTGTATTTACAGCAGGAAAGTAAACATTTGCTGTTTGTGAGACACTTAAAATGGGCCCTTATTCCAATGACGCTGTGACCTTGTGTCTGCACACTGCTCCCCAAAAGCTGGCCTGGTCCCCCTCTCAGGAGTGGGACTGGGTTAGGGAGGACAGCCCCTACACTCCCATGCACTCCACAGGGGGGAGTTGGGCTCCCCACGACACTCATTTGCACGCATGCCCGAGAACACGCTCACCACAGAGATGCCCCCACACACAGAAGGTTGAGGTGACTTCGTGCACTTCCCACCATGGGTTTTGTTCCAGATAACCTGTCCCCTGTGCTCAACTCCTGTGAGAATAGGCCAGGCACCTGTACCAGGTATGGAGAGAACAGCTTCAGCTTGCCAGTCCCAGAGTGGGGAAGGTGGGGGGAAATGACATGCCACACGGGGTCCCCACCTCTCCTCACTGCCTGCACTGTCCCCACCACCCTTCATCCCAGCCCACCTGTTGGTCACCCTGACTCTGGTGGTAGACAGAGTCCCCAGGGTCTGACACTGTCTGGGCCTGAACAGCTCGGTCTGTTCATGCAGCCTCCGACCCTGTCCCACCCGCAGTCGTGTGTGCTGGCTGCCTTGCCGGTGTGCCTCGTGGCCGAGGGGCGCCTCCCGTGTGTGAAGCAGCTCTGACTGGGTGCCACCCCCCTGCCGCCCACGGGCTCCCCATGGAGGCTGGGAACATGCAGTGGGGGAGGCCTCTGTCCTGTAGGAAGAAGTGTCACTCCTAAAGCACCCAGAAGTTGCTAGGGTTCTGTCATCAAGCTGGGTGAAGCCCTGTCTGATCTAAAGCGAGTCACCACAGTGCTTTTCTCCTGGGCATCTGAAATGCTCCGAGCACTGACAGCAGCATGGTGTGACTCTCCAAGGGAAGCAGCTGAGGGGTCACTCGGTGGGCGAGGCTGGGGGTGTTCCGGGAAACCTCTCACCTGGTGGCAGGAACCCAGTCTGAGGGAGCATCCAGCGGAAACCGGCAAGCTGGTCAGCACTGTGGTGCGAGCAGATCACAGCTCAGAGCAGACTGAAGACTAGATCTGCTGATGAACAGAGATCCTCATGAAAACCAGCCCCGCACTCTTACTCTCAGTAGCCTTTATAAACCAGGGTGAGGGATGTGACTCCAGGACCAATGGCTCCAACCTGTTCTTTCCACGAGACGAGGCAAGTTGCTACATTACTGCCACTGTCCCCCCAGGGCCCTGGGCCCTGCATCTGCAGGGTTGACCAGGAACAGCCTCAGACTCGCATGAAGCACGGAGCCCTGATTTCAATTCTTGATCAAGTTCTGAGTTCTCCCTGCCCCCCAAATTGCCACGTGACATTTACTTTAAATGGAAATACATGTGAATTCACACCAGTCTGGCTTGGGGACTTGGATGCTGTTCCTTGAGTTGAAGAGCCCACTTGCCCAGAGTTGTCTCCCTGCACCCACAGCTCCCTGGTGCCCTGGCCCTTGGGGTGGTACAGGCTGCTGTGTGCTAGGAGCAGGTTCCTGGCCAGCAGCCCAGCACCCGTGAACCTGACGGCCAGTGTGAAGGGCATGACCTATCTACTTGTGTGGACGGAGGCAAGAGCTTCCTGGAGAAGCTCCAGCCTCCAGCCGTCCTCTGGGGCTGAGGTCCACAGGGAGCCCTTGAGCACCTGGACTGTGTCCCAAGCCGCATGCCAGTCACAGTGACGCTGGGAAAAGAAACATGGGAGCTCACACTGCCTGGGGGGCTTAACGCACACCACGCAGCACGGAGCACAGGCCTGTCCACCGGCTCACTGCTTCTCAGACTTCTGGCATGCCTCCCGTGCACAGAGGACACTGTCCTGCGGGTCACAGCTCTCCGCCCACTTGTCCTTCCCTCATCTGACGGGCGCTGGGCTCTCGTGTCTGTACGAGCAGCCACAGGACCCAACACAAGGCAAACTGTGGCACACCTGGCCTTGAGAGCCTCCTGGAGGGTGGGGGGGGGTGGGCAGCGGTGGTCCCAGAGCCACTGTGGGCTCCCTGGTGCTGAACCCTCGTTCTCTGTCTGGCAGGAACGGTTTTCCGAAGCAGACGGCAGCTCAACTGATTCTGAAGGCCATCTCCAACTACTTCGTGTCAACGATGTCCTCTTCCATCAAAACAGTGTATTTCGTGCTTTTCGACAGTGAGAGTATAGGCATCTACGTGCAGGAAATGGCCAAGCTGGACGCCAACTAGGCCGAAGAACTACAACTGGCTGCATCGTGCCCCCTGCCTCCAATTTGAAAGAAAGAAAAGAAAAGAAAAGAAAAAAAAAAACCCTTTACTCCTTCTGGGAGGCGGGAACCCTTTCATTTTCAATTTTGCTCATCTAGGGAAAATAAGGTTTTGGTTTCCAGTTTAATTGTTTTCGATCTTCTAAAATGTTTTTACGTTAGCACTGATAGTTGGCATTACTGTTGTTAAGCACTGTGTTCCAGACTGTGTCTGACTTTAGTGTAACCTAGGAGATTTATTGTTTTATTTTAATGAACTCCTGCTTGACGCAGACAGCAGGGAGAGCCGTGTCCACCGCGGGGGCGGGGCCGGAAGCCCCTGTGTAACCGTGTGTCGTGGTGCTTTATTGTACACCAGTGGCGTTCTTTTTACTACAATGTTCCTTTTCTCCCAAGAAGAAGAATCATGAATATGCCGCAGACTTAATTTTTGTTTACTTCTTGTCTTAATGATGGATTTGAAAATGAAAGATTTAAAAGGCAGAACAGAATCTGTTGTCCTTAATTATATTTGCAATTTGGAATTTGTGTGAGTTGATTTAGTAAAATGTTAAACTGTTGTTTGGCATGTTTCAAGTCATTGTGCCCTCGGGCCCTAAGTCCGCTTTTCTCATCACAGGATGGAGGGTCTCGGGTGGAGCAGCCCACCCTCAGGCAACATCTCAGTGGCCACGTGGTGGGGGGCGGGGGTAGACGGAGTTCATGTAAAGTCTCTCCTTCCGTCCTTGGGTCACGGGCAACGGCGTTGTCCCCATTTCAGGGGTGAGGAAGCAGAAAGGGTGGCAAGTGGCAGGCCGGTTCCAGAGCCCAGGTGTTCAGACTAGGAGCCCAGCTCTCTGCTGCCACCCACCCACGCCTGCCAGTCTCTGGCTCATGGCTGAGCGCAGTGCCCCTGGCCACCTGCCAGATGGGGCCCACAGCAGCCTCAAGACCTCTGCCACGGCTGTGTTGGACCTGTTGTTCCTATAGGTCGGGGTCCCTGGTGTCAGGAGCTTTCCAAGGGCAAGGTGCCACCACCAAGGTCCCCAAGATGTGCTGCCAGCTTTTACATGCCTTCCCCCAGCTGTGGGTGTTTAGGGAGGTGGACTGTGGAGAAAGATCCCAGCTGGACCAGAGTAGCTAAACTCTTATTACCTAAACTCAGCAAAACAGTCTGCTTCAAATGTACTTTTGCCTTCATCTAAATTTGCCCAGAATGCACAGGAGACTGCTTCTATCTGTTTAGAAAGAAACATGCCTGCTTCCAAAGCAGACTGACCAGGGGAATGCAGCGCTCTGCACTGTCAGGGATGAGTGTACAGGGCCGTTTTCCTTTCCAGACTGTGCCTAAGGAACTCAGCACGGAAGTCCTTAAGCCATCGCACAACCAGCCTCTTCAGTGAAAAGGCAACTACTACTTCTGCCCTGGCTGGCGTGGCTCAGTGGTCACAGCACTGACGCACAGACCAAAGGGTCACAGGTTTGATTCCTGGTCAAGGGCACATACCTGGGTTGCAATTTGATCCACGGCCCCAGCCGTGTCTCTCTCACATTGATGTGTCTCTGTTTCTATCTCTTTGTCGCTCTCTCTCCCTCCCTCCCTTCCACTCTCTCTAAAAATCATGGAAAAAATATCCTTGGGTGAGGATTAAATAATAATGATAATACAGAAAAGGCTACTACTTCTAACTCAAACCTGAAAGATGAACTTCCCAGGTTTCTCCTAAATGCAAGGTGTTAAGACTTTAAAATGTTTTTCCCAAGATCTTTACAGGGTCTAGATTACGTACGTCTATGTCTTAATCAGAAACCTGCTATTTTACTGCATCCCTGGACTGTGTTGAGTCCCTTATGGCATCCCTTCATTTTGTCCTTGTGATAACCCCACAGGACAGGTCCTGTTATTAGAGCCACTTCATAGCTGAGAACACAGAGGTCAGGAGAGGTGAAGTGACTGGCCTGTGTATCAGAAGTAACACTGCTAATCAGGGACCACCAGATTCAAGCACAGAGATGCTGACCTGTGATTCAGGGCCCTGGGGGGTACACTCTAGTCAGCAAAAGAGAGTCCATTTTCCCTTGGTGGTACTTCTAATTCGGAGGCAGAAACACAGATGACTTGGAGGTTGTAAGTGGCTTCTAGGTGAGTGGCATTCCCTTAGCTCTGGAGAAGGAACACCAGGGAAGCAAATCCTGTGTCTAGCGCAGATCTCCACTAGATGGCGCTAAAAGGATTGAGAAGTAAAAAAGGATGCCTGCTAGTTTCTGCTCCTCCTTGTGCTTGCACAAAAGAATAAATTGCATTGGTCAGGGTCTGCGTGAATTATTTACCACAATCACCTAAATGTTTCTAAACTTTCAATAATCCAAAGTGCATTGTGCCCCTGAGCTGCGGGTTCCTTGAAGAAATTCTTTTCAATGAAACCAAGGGAGAGAGCCAACCAGCTGCCTGGGATTCCCATCATCTCCAAACCACCCAGTTCGTTTTGAAACTGGGATCAAAAATTGTTCTCTGATGTCAGCCTCATGTTTACGGGAAAAAGAAAACAGCTCATTACTTTAAAAACTGGTGTAGCTGCAAGGAACCACTTGAAATGCACACATGCCTCACTGTAATCAAAAGACAGGCTTGCAGTTAGTAGAACTTACCAAAAATGAAATGATTCTTTGAGGGGGAAGCCTGCAGGTTGTCCCCAGCCTCCCCTGCGCTGTAAGCTGTTTCAGAGGAGACTTGTAGTGAGTGCCATGCAGCAGAGACACTCATCCCACTGTCACGCTGCCAGTGTGCCTGTCCCCCAGCCCCGACCTTGGGTCACGCAACCCCGTGATCCCTCCGTGGCACAAGGCAGACAGCATCCCCCACCCCCCGCCTCCACTCTGCACTTGCTTCTAAAAAGCAGGCCTTGCCCTCGGCAGCTGGGCTCTGCCCTGAGTAATCCAGACAATCTTTGCACTGTTCCTCCGTGAGCCCCTGTAAAGGACATCTGAGATCTAACCTGCACCGTGCCTCTAACTGGGACTAAACTGACAGTAACAACTATGTGTGCGTGTGCGTACACACACAGCAGTCTTCTGCACCCGTCATTCCATCTACTTACAGCAGCTCTGTGCAGTCGGCCACGTGATCCCTCTTTTACAGATAAAGAAGACAACACGGAGAAGTAAAGCATAGACTTCAAGATCACACAGCTATCGGTGGAGCTAGGATTTGACTCAGCTGTCTGACTATAAACAGCTCTCCCACTCCCCCACCCTGGGGCTGGCTTCTCCTTTGGTGCGCACCCCTAACCTTCGCTCCAGTTAGGCAGGGCCTCTTGTCTATTCACTGATAGGTGTCCTGTGTGGTTGGCCCTGGCGGCATAAACAGAACCTGTTGGAAGAGAGGCAAACAGAAGGTGTATTTAAAGCAATCCAGTGGCCACAAGGATTTATTGGGTCTTCCTATGAATGCAGCCTCAGATCAGGGCCTCTTACAAAGACTGGTGAGATACAGCCTCTGTCCAGCAGAGTGGGAGCCCAGAGCAGTCCTGCTGAATGGGCGCTCAGAGGAGGGAGTGTGCTCACCAGCTAGCGCGCTCAGGGTGGGTTTCTTGGAGCAGATAACTGAGAGCTTGACTTTGCAGGAAAAGTTGGAATGTTCTAGACTAAAAGAGCAAGGTGATAGGAGATACGTGGCAAGATGGCACCCAGGCATCTCAGCCCCAGCCTGGGGAGCTTCCCCGGTCCGAGAACCCAGGTCTCACGCACTGCCCTGGCCTCTGCTCCCCAGCCGTCTCCCGCATGTGTGGAGCTGTCCGCCTATGGATTTGTTTACCTGGCAGAAATCCTCCCTCCTGTTCAGGGTCAGGTAGCTGTTTGGTCACAGCTACAGTTAGCCCTGACAGAGAAAAGAAGGCAAAAAGAGAAAAGAAAAGACACCAGAGATGGGCAGCAATCTCCCTCTCTCATCCAGTGCCGCCCTGCCCAGGGCCAGGGCCCCAGGACTGCCCTGTGCTCGCACAGGCTTTCCCAGAGGGTGAAGTGCCAGCAGCAGGCACGCCTCTGGCTCCCCGACTGTCACGCAAGCTGCACAGCAGTTGCCCTGAGCAGCCCTGCTCTCCTCTCATCAGAGGCTGGGGTGGCCTGGCCGGCTCATTCGTTAGCAGCTTCTATGTTAAATGTTCACTGCCAGGCGCCACAGGCCCAGGGTATCTTAGGAGCTGGCCTTGGTGCCACCTTGGAGTGATCAGCCTGCAGCCACTGGCAGTGGGAGGAGGGTTCTGGGCCCACCAGGGGCTGCAAAAAGGGAAATGCTCAATGGCCAGGGTTGAGGCCTCTTTTCTTCTATTTATAACCTGGCCTGTTGTGTTTGCTTTTGGAGGCCCCCATATCAAAATAATATCACATGACCCTCCTGAAAGGCGAGGCAATAAAACTGCTCAATCCCAGCCCCCATCACCGCCCCTCCATACTCCACACAATCTATTTACAGCAAAGGTGTGCAAATAGATTGGCCTTCCCCTGACCCCTAAAAACCAACCCAGCCGGGGCTGCTTTGTCAACTCTGAAAAGGAGAGTCTCAGAAACACTCTCCACAGAAGGCACTTTCCTCCTCACTCTTCTCACACCGAAGTGACTCCCACACCCCACACTCACACCCACCCATGCACAACCCACCCGTGCTCATCACACACACCCCTCCCACAGCCATGCTCATGCACACACACCCCTCCCACACATGCATATGCACACCATGCTCTCGTACACACACACCCATGCACACCCATATCCATGCACACATACACACCCTCCCACACCCATGTAAACCCATGCACATCCATGCTCACACATACCCCTGTTCACTCATGCTCACAAGCACATACACACATACACCCACGTACACCTAAAGAGACTCCAGAGCCCTCTGTGTCTGCAGAGTGCACAACTGAGGGGCATGCAAAGTAATATCCTTCCAACTTGAGCAGAATCAGCCCAAACTCTGCCGCCTACCAAACAGCTGACATTTCTTCTGGGAGATGCTCTCATTGGCCTCTTGCCCTGTGAATGCGGATCTGCTAACAGCCTCCTTGAGAATGCTTAGAGGGGGCGCCCAGACCACCTTCCAGTCTGTAGGGGCCCCACACCCACAGCAGGGTCATGTGCCCTAGGTCATGTGCTCACTGGGGAAGAGACTTCAGATTGCCCTGCAAACTGTCTCAGTGTCACAAATTAAAGGTCACTGCCTTGGCTGCAGGTGATGACCACACTTTATGGAGGGCAGAACAACACCTTCCAAATCTTGTGTCCAAAGTCTAGAAACAGAGCCATGACCACAGCACAGAATGACGCGGCCCTCGACACATGTAAGCAGCTCACATGTGCCTTGCTGGCAGAAGCCCTTGCCGGCCCAGAGCCCTTGGGCAGGTGACTTTGATTTCAACAACATGGGATGTCATGCACCCACCTATTCCCACATACAACCTTCCCATCAACGAGCCCAGCCTCCTGGGCGAGAACCCGGCTTCCTCTGAGCCCGGCCGAAGGCACCTCCTTGCTGACCACCATGGCTCGACCTTCTCCGTGTGTCTACCTGAGCATGTCCTGGCCAGGCTGGCTGGGAAACCTGATATTTCTGTGCCTAAAAATGGTGAAGCTTCCTAAGCTTAATAAATCAGAGCCGAGTTCATGTAGGCACAGCTGCAGCAGATGGGCAAATTGATTTGCTTCCCATCTGGGAGATTAAATTCCACTGCCCCAAAATGGCAGCAGGGTAATGAGCTGTCAGTCAGACAGCACAGAGCCCAGGCCAGGCGCATAATTGAACCCTGGCAGCTCCTCATTAGGCCCACACAGGTCTGGCTGCAGATTCCCACCTTCGGCGGCCTCTGCAGCCCAGCGGAGACTGCACTTGGCCCCGTGGCACATCCTCTGAAGGGAAATGCCACCTTGGGCCAGGGCTGGGCCAGCCTTGAGGAACTTCCACTTGACCAAGGTGCTTATGACACATTGTCAACAGCCAGGGACAGCCCCTCCAGGGTTTAATTGTGGGCAAATCCAAACAACTGGAAGGATGTTGATGACTTCTTTTAAGATGACACTCCAGGGACATCACTTCCCAGGGAGCCCTTGCCTGAACCCTCCTGTGCCTTCTCATGGGTCTCCAGTCACCCCAGGGCCTCTCAGGGGCGGTACCCCAAACCATCCCCACCCCCCACTCAGCCCTTCACAGTGTGTGAGACACGCATGCGCACTGCGGTTCAGTCCTCGCAATGCCCCGGCACGAGTGTTGTGTCTCTGTTTATAAAATGGGTAAGAAAACAGGGCTCATGGATGTTCAGAAGCTGCCTTCTGAGGTCTTCACAGGCCTGGGGCTCGAGGCAGGCTGGTCATTTTTCTCCGGCCTCATCTTCCCCTCTGCCTGTCTCTCCACTCGTCCCGTCTCTGTTTGCGGCCACTCTTGTCTTGCTTTCAGGCCTCTGCATGTGGCCGTTCCTCGGCCTGGAACATGATACTACCACCACTTACTTGCAGTCCTGCCCAACCCCTCAGGTGTCCACTCTGAGACCGCCCTTCCACCTCCTCCAAGAAGCCTTCCCTGATGACCCTGCTGTCCGGGCTATGTGCCCTCTACTGATGCACCCTGCACATCCACGTCACAGTACTGTGCCTCCTGGACGCTGTCGTGTGCTGACATGGCTGTCTCCCCACAGACAGTGAAAGTCATTCATTCACACATATTCCCTGAGCCCTCTGGGCCAGGCCCTGTCCTAGGCTCTGGACAGACAGCAGTGAGCAAGCAGAGACTCTGCCCTCCACCAGGCCAGGACCCACGCTCTTGCACTCGGCAGCACCCTCGGCGCCTCGTCCAGAGGGCCCGGGGCAGGAGAAGAGCTCTCTCTGTGGCTGCATGAATCACTAGCCAAGTTGCGCCTGCCAGGACCTCACAGACCAAGCACCAGGCAGAGTGCCTGACTCAGACGGCAGCAGGAAAGTTAGGGAGAACGCGGCCGTTCCTAACACTCCAGCCCCGCAGAAGTCAGCCAGGGGTAACATCCCGCTGGCTCGCATGCTCCATGTGTGCACACGGAGGCTGCAGAGTGAAGTCTGACGTTGGCACGAGGCCCCTGCTCGGCGCCCTCTTGCCACACTGCTGACCACAGCCTGGCTCTCAGGGCATCTGGTGCTTCTGCTCTCCCTGGCTCTTGACTGGAAAAGGGCGTGGACATGGGACCTTTCTGGCTAGAGGCTAAATCCACAGTATCAATAAACAAGAAAAACAGTGGGAAATGTTTGCAAGAGAGACCTGTGGGTTAGGGCAGCTGGCGAGCTCTTGTCTCTGTGCCAGAGAGCTTGGTGCACACATTTTACAGGCAAGGGCATTGGCCACAGGCAGGTGTCCTTGGGGGGCGACTGGCAGCACGTCCTGGTGATGCAACACACAAGCCCGGGTCAGAACATTTCTCCTCACAGTCCCAGCCGGGGCCAGGAGGACCAGGTTCTGCTGCCAACACAGTCCAAAGCCTGGGTCCTGGTCCCATCAGCTCCTACACCAGCAGAAAGAGGCCTGTTGTCACAAGGACGGGCAGGTGGCCCTTGAGAATCTCTACCATGCCCCTGATGGGATTGTGTGCAACCCTAGACCACCACAGCACAGGGGCAGAGACACAGTGGCACAGGGCCTTAAGACACCATCGGCCACCTCCTTGCTCCGGTGGGAAATGACAGTGACAACAGTCAGAGCTGTGGTCGAGCACCGACAGCAGCAGTGGTGTGAGCGCTCAGCAGACTAAGGAGTCTGCTCGCAGTCTCTCATCAGATCCTCCCAACAACCCCGCAGAATGAACATCAGTATCCCTGCTCTCTTTGTGAGGGAGCTTGGATCAGAGAGGTGAAGTGACTTGCCCAGGTCACACAGCCAGAACCTGGCAGGACCAGGATTCAAAGCCAGGAATGGGTGACTGAGGTCAACTTGTGCATTCTGGTGTGCTGCCTCCCAAGGGCCTCCAAAGGTGCATTATCCCATTTTGCAGATGAGGAAAAGTGAGGAGAGGATCGGCGCCTTACGCAACGCTACAGAGCTAGGAAGGCACGCCCGGGGCTTCCTCCTGGGCGTCCTGGGAGACGGGGCAATCCAGCGAAGCCTAAACAGACACAGGAACCAACCCCCAGCTCTGCTCCTCCATGGGCTGGGGGCCTGGCCGGGCCTTCCAGTAATTAGTGGGCTCTTGTTAAGACCCAGTCGCGCCGTTCTTGGGCCAGGACTTGTTTGTGTTCCCATGCGGAGGCCCTCGCAGGAAGGCCAGGCCCACGTGCGCAGCCCATAAATCCAGCCGGCGTCGCTCATTACAACGTTCCGCTTCACGACTCCGCCAGGCCCAGCCCGCCCGGGCCTCGTGGGCCGGCCGCCTCCCTGCAGCCCGGCCAGCCGCCTGCCTCAGACGTGAGCTCATCCAGCACGCGGCGTGTGAGGAAGTGGCCGGGCAGCGCTCTCAGCAGCAAGGGCACAATGTGCCTATTAAGGCTGTCAGCCCCTCACCAATACACCCTGCCCCACTGAGTCAGCACCACCCCACTCCGGGCCCTGCCCAACCTCCAGTCCTTGTGGGTGTGCCCTGTGGGAGTGGCCTGTCCTCTCAGAGACTGGCCACAGGAAGTCCACGCGCGGCAGGGAGGACGTGGCGGGCAGGAGAACTGGGCTGAGAGACAGTCAGCCCCCGAGCACTGTCCTGGCTCCCGGAGGGCTGACCAATGCCCTGTGGGATCTGGGCAGGTCCCTTGACCCCTCGGAGCCTCATTCCCACAGCTGTGAAATGGGCAGTATCCCCTGCCCTAGTCACTCAATGTCAGGAGCAAGTGACAGGACAGAGGCAGGTGTCTCATAATCAGGGAAGCCCCATGGATGGCTGGACAGAGAGAGGGGCCCCAGGCTGAAAAAGCCCCGCTCTGCAGCCTGTGACCCTGGCATTCATCAGTACAAGATCCGGCTGGTCCTGTATTTGGGGGGTTGAGGGATTGGTAGGAAATGGAGAGTTAGGCATGTCACCCCACTTCGTAAGGGTGTCTCCTCTTCTGTAAAATAGCACAGTGTTGGGGACAGATGCTTAATAAACACGAGTTATTCCTGCCCGGCTGGTGTGGCTCAGTGGCTGAGTGTCGACCCATGCACCAAGAGGCTGCCAGTTCGATTCCCAGTCAGGGCACATGCCCAGGTTGTGGGCCCGATCTCCAGGGGGGAGGGGGGCATGCAGGAGGCGGCCAATCGATGTTCTCTCTCATCGATGTTTCTCTCTCTCTCTCTCCTTCTCCCTTCCTCTCTCTCTAAAATCAGTAAAGAAGAAAAATAATTTTTTAAAAATGTGAGCTATTCCTTTCTATTTCTGATTCCCATCAAGGTTAGAAGCCATGGACCTATGATCATTAAAACCCAGCTGCAGTCAGTGTTTGAGGTTAGCCAGCTCATCTCCACGCAGATGCAGTTCACGTAAAGCCGGCCAGGTGGCTGTCAGTTCCCTGCGTCGTCCCAGTGCAGCCTCTGGGGCACGCGGCTGAGGATGCTGGGGCCGTCAGCCACCCTTCAGGGAGGAGCCACCAGCCTCAGGGAGGAGCCGGCAAGACCCAGTTTGGAGGGAAACGTCTAGAACTCTGCTGTCCAATAGAAGAGCCATTAGCCACACGTGGCTATTTAAATTGAAATTAAATCAAAGTGCCCTGGCTGGGCGGCTCAGTTGGTTGGAGCGTCGTCCTATGCACTAAAAGGCTGCAGGTTCATTTCCAGGTTGAGGTGCGTAGGGGAGGCAACCGATCAATGCTTCTCTCTTTCTCGCTCCCTTCTTCTCTCCCTAAAATCAATAAAAACATATCCTCGGTGAGGATTTTGAAAACAGTAAATATAATTAAGAATTCAGTTTCTCATTTTTACTATCACATTTTAAGTGCTCAGTAGCCAGGAAGCCCTTCAGAGAGAGGTACCAGCCCACGGAGCCCTTCAACAAGACACCCTGAGCCTTACATACCACTTCCTCTCGAGTGTGGAGCAAAAACCCTGCCACCAACGGTGACAATGGCCGTGACTGACGTCATGATGGTGGAAACAATAACCCACATACTGAGCATGTCTGTGCTCCTGGCACTGTATTCGACTCCTCCGGTCTAACACTCGGTAATGAGTGACCGGTCTCCTTTCACTCACGACAGAACGGACGCAGGGAGACCGAGGAACTCCAGCCGGGTGGAGGGGCAAGACCAGCTCCGACGTCACACCAACGTCACACCAGCTGCCGCTTGGGTGCTCAGCGTGGTCTGACCTTGTCCTGTGCTCTGACTGACGTGTACCCAGACAGGTGACTGTACTTCCCAAAAGGTGTCCATCTCCCTCCCTGCCTTTCACTTGGTTTTAAAGACGTCCTCTTCTCCGGAAAGCTCAGATGGATGGAGCCTGGGCTGGGGGCCACTCAAATCCTTGATTGCTGTGTGGAATTCCATGCCCTGGACAGGCCTGTGAGGGCCACGGCTGGCCCTGGGGCTGCCATGGCCCACCCCTAGCTCCCAGAGGGGGCTGCTCCTGGGCCCACCCGGGGCCAGGTACCACAGGGAGATGATGGATGGAGGTCACAGCTGTGCTGGGCCCTCTGCAGGGACACCAGGTGTCAGCCCTCCTGCTCAAAGCCACACCAAGGCACACAGAGCAGGACAGGGTGCATGTGCCAGACCCTTGGAGAGCGCCCCTAGCACCTTCATTCACTCGTCCATCCATCAGCCGTTCATTAAACCAGTGAGCACCAGGCCCTGGACTCAGTGCCAGATCACTGTCTACTGAGCAGATCCCTCTGGGCTGCAGAATACCTCTCCCACCACCCCAAATCCTCTCTCACACTGAACCCTTGTGACAACCTCAAGAGACTGGCAGGCAGGGCAGGGACAGCCCCCCAACTTAACAGATGGGGAAACTGAGGCTTGTAAAGCAAACGCAGTTTCCCAAAGCCAGCACAGTGCCCCCTGGGGCTTGCCCATAGGGCTCAGCACCTGCTCACCAATTCACTCTTTAATTTTTTTTTTCCTTATTGCTTTTAAAGAGAGAGGAAGGGAGAGGGAGAGAGACATAGAAACACCAATGAGAGAGAACACCGACTGGCTGCCTCCTGCATGCCCCGCACTGGGGATCGGGCCCAAAACCTGGGCATGTGCCCTGACCGGGAATCGAACCGGCGACTTCTTGGTGCATGGGTCGAAGCTCAACCACTGAGCCACACCGGCCGGGCACCAATTCACTCTTTCAAAGGAGCATTTCACATGGGCAAGGCACACCATGGGCTCTCTGCGGCTCGAAAGGCCAAACAAGGACACCAGAGATACAACGTTAGGTGCCCTCCTCTCCATCAGAGGCCTCGAATTCTCTGCCTCTGCCCCTCAGGCCACTCCAAATCACCAGAGAGGATTGCTGAGCTCACTTGGCCACATACTGGGGATCTGGGACACTTCCTCTCACCAGCACCTGCTTATTTAGAGACCCTGGGGTCTCATGCGCCTCCACCGGCCCAGGGAAATATTTCTGGGCAAGGGGAACTCTCTCGATCTCACAGCCCTGAGGGCCACGCAGGCCAGCCAGGCATCACCAGGGATTCACCAAAACAGCCTGCAGGCCTCGGGCAACCCTGCATCCGGAAGGAACCTTCTGCCTGCTGGCATGAGTGCCCTGTGGTCATGCCGGCCAAGCCAGAGTGCCAAGCTCCAAGCTGAAGCCACACCCTAAATGGGCTCACACCTCCATGCTGAAGGCGGAGGGGCGGACTGCGCCCTCCCCCAGGCCCATTCGACACTGGTCTTGCTGAAGCCCTAGGACTCCAATTTAAGAGCCTTTTTATAGACTCCTATAAAGGAGAAAGTGAACTTTTAACATGTTTACACTCCACTAAGTCAATACGCATAAAAGGGACAACAGCTGAGCTTCCTCTGCCCAGATGTGGTCCAGCATGGCTGGAGGGCAGCGTAGGTGCCATCCCAGCTCCCGCGGGCACCTGTGGCCGCTTCTCATCACCTGTGGGCCTGGAGCAGGGCCCTCAATTAGCAGGTCATTGTCCACCAGGGCCATGGGCACCCATGAAGCCAGAAAGTCCTCCCCTGGCTGAACTAATGGGTGGCTCCTGTCCTCACTCAGCCGAGACGGCCCCCCAGCTACATGATTTTCATGGGAAGATTTAGAGGAGGGGAAAGGCGGAAGCTGTAAAGTTTTACTAGGAATTCCCAACCATCCTCCTTTGGCCCCAACACTCATGCTGCCCTTCATTTTTAAGAGAGCTTCCTTTCTGCTCTGAACTTACCCCTTAAATCTAAGCAACCTGTGTCCGCCTCCAGGATCCAGATCCGGGCTCAAACTGCAGAGATGCCTGCCCACCCAGAAGGAAGAGGAAGAGACTGCTCGGGCACCCAGAGGGCTTCTCCTGCCCAGCCTCACCTTGGAACAATCCCCAAGGACGCCATCTACCTGGCTGCCTTCATGCCAAGGTCACAGGAGTCAAGCTTTCATGCCTGAGACCTGACATGCTCTTCAGGGTCAGGTTTGCAAACATCGTACACAGCTCTCTCTTCATTCCCTCATTTGTACTGAGCACCTGCTGTGTGCAAAACACAGACCAGTGATGCTTACATCAGTCATTGCAGATTGGGTGCTTGGTGGGCACTATCTCAGTGGTTAAGAAAGCAGACAAGTGAATCAGTATCTGGGTTCGAGTCCCAGCTGTGCCACTTACTACTAGCTGTAATTTTTGAGTGGGTCACTTAGTTTCTCTGAATCTGTAACTTACCTATAAAAGAGGAACAATAGCCCGGCCAGTATGGCTCAGTGGTTGAGCACTGACCCATGCATCAAGAGGTTACCAGTTCGATTCCTGGTCAGGGCACACGCCCAGGTTGTGGGCCTGATCCCCAGTGGGGGGCATGCAGGAGGCGGCCAATCGATGTTCTCTCTCATAGAAGTTTTTATCTCTCTCTTCCTTCCTCTCTCTCTAAAATCAATAAAGAAAGAACACAAATAAAATAGGAACAATAACCCCCCCACCCCCCACCCACACACCATGAGGTGGCTGTGAAGGTTAAATCACATGACACACGTGCCCACCTAGAGTGAACCCTCAGTAAATGGTAGCCTAGAGCCTAGCGACTCTGTGAGAAAGATACTACCATTCTCCCCTTTTTGTAAACAAGGGGACTGAGAAGGTTAAATGACTCACCCAAAGTCACATGGAAGAGGGAGACAGGACTGGGTTTAAATCCCAGTTCTTTCAGACTCAAAGCCCTAAGCTTGGGAGCAAAGCAGGCCCCTACATCAGTGAGAAAAGCTCAATGTCAATAAACTTAACCTAAAATTTTGCAATGAGCAAATCTCCAAAGGAATTATTTTAATTTCAGCATCATAGTTTTGTTGCTTAGTTTGAGTTAGTGATAGCAGAGAGGGGGTGGTATTACATTTTCCGTGCTCTGGGGAGTCAGTCTAGTGCACGTGGCCAATTTGTTATCTGCAGGTACTAACTGTGGCTCCTGAAAGCCAGGCCCTGCGGCATCTGAGCCCACGGGGCCAGGCCGACAGAAACCCTTCGGCTGTGCACTCAGGGAGGGTGGGCCGGGAGGAATTGTAGGCAGCAGTAAAGGCCGTCTGGCAGCCCCACAAAGAGCTAGCATCTCTCAGCCACATCCTGGTCTGGATTTATCTGGAAAATTAATATCTCTTTGCAAATTCAGAAGGCCTGTCTACCTTGTGGAGTTCTTGCTTCCTAGGAGAACTTTTTGGAATCGTTCATTGAATAGTTTCTCCTTGTTTCTGAATGGATCAAGCACGCCTCACTGTGAAGTCATGCAGGTCTGGGGTGATGCTCAAGCCTGGAATCAACCAGTGGTACAAGTCAGAAGCGGATGGACCACAGGGAACACCTGCGTAGCAGATGGGGAAACCAAGGCCCAGGTGCAGAGGGACTGCTCGAGGGCCAGTTACGGGGCTCGTGTCACTGCTGGGAAGGTGAGCGTCACTGTCTCTGCCTGCCTTTCTGTCTTTGCCTCACCCTCCCTTACAACAGCCTTGAAATGCCCAGATCCCATGGTAATTGTCTGTGCTGAATTCCGCTTTGGATAAAGAGCTGATGTGTTTTTCTAAGTTGTTAAGAGGTCCGGGGATATGTGGGTTGATCAGGCTCTGGGAGGAGGCCCACCACGAGCAGAGGCTGCCCTGTTCATGGAAGATTCCTGAGCCTTAGAACAAGCAAACGCCAGAGCTGACGGCCCCATCGCCCACCCTCCTCCGTCACCACCGCCTGACAGCTGCTCTCAACACAGCCCGCTGCCAGTCGCACGCTGTCTCCTGTAGGCTCGGTGAAGATGTTAGTTTAGCGCTTGCTCTCTGAGTGCACCAAAGCCAGGGGTATTTTTGAAGAAAGCACACAGATCCCACCACAGTACTGGCTTTCTATTCAGGACAGGCACCTTGAGGAAGCTGTGGGGAGCACCCTCGCCCCTCAACCACCTGCTTACCTCTCTCTGCCTTCCAGATGCCCTCCTCCCAGGGCTGGAGGGCCATCCCTTCGCCAATCGCAGCATCTCAGTTTCCACACTGACGCCCTGGGCTGTCAGGCTCCCTCTCTTGGGCTCTCCCTCACCGGTCAGAGCAGAGCCAATGCAACCAGCAGCACGGACTCCGGGCCCGGTCCGCATCAACAACGACAACAACTGCTGGGTGGGGAAGATTGAAGTCCAGACCCCTGTGATAACGCTGTGATCCTTGGGAATGAATGCCGATTTAAAAAGACACACCTGAGGACCCGGGGCCAGGTGGATCCTGTCTGGTGAGCGTTCGAGAGCCACTCAACACGGCAGCAAGTTTCTCCACTGACATCCGGATGCGGCCTCGCAGCCGAGCCCCCTCCACGCACACACCTGTTTTCAACCCCAAGTGGCCACACTGCAGAGGCTCTGGATGCCAACTTTAAAGAAGACGGAGCCCTGGCAGCCCCTCCAGCCCCTCCAGCCCCAACCACACCACAGTCCTGTGCCTTTGCACAGCACCCATTTAAGAGGTTCACTTGTCTACTCTGTTTGCAGTTCTACAACCATCATGCAAAGGGGAGGGGGGCCCCAGGAAGCCCCCACTCACTGATGCCCAGAATCAACTTGCACGCACACGCTCAGACACAGCTGTGCAGGTCCACGCAGCCCAGCCACCAGTCGGGCCCACCTGTTTTCTGAAGAAGCAACCAAGACACACAGCGAGAAAGAATGCAGAACCACAAAAATCGATGAAAAGAAACTTTTGAAAAGTAGCCTGTGACCATTCAGGGCAGGGACAAACAGGGCCATATAGCTGAGGGGTTCTGAGCTGTAGCCCAGAACAAGCAAGGCCTGGCACATCACCTCGTGCAAATATATTTTTTAAACTTAAATTGTTTTTCAAGTACAGTGTGTGTGTGTGTGTGTGTGTGTGTGTGTTTACTTTTTAATTTGAAACAATTTTAATTAGCTTGGCCTGAACCAATTATTATAGTGACTGCTAAATGGAGAGTTTTCTTACCCTATCACTACTGATCAGTTGACATTCTACTGTAATGAGGGGATTTCTCCTGTTCCACAAGTATTTATTCAAACCAGTGTAGACTCGTGGGTCTCTCTTTAGTGGGTTTTAACTCATTACTATCAATATATATTTTGATGTTCAAATGTGCCAGATTGAGCCCTTCAAGCTGGCTCCTCTGTTCGTTGGTCTCCTTTAGTGGAAAATGGTCATAGAAACCATTACCTGAGCAACTAAGTGTGCTATTTGCTACACAGGTGTCATTGTTTCTTGTCCCTCCTAATGGAAAGAGCTCAGCAATATCTGTGTGTCACATTTACATATATGCTAATGTCTATTTATCTCTACGGAAAACCACGAGTTTACACAAGTATCTCCAATTCCAGTCCAACACTGGGTTCAGTCTAGCTTTCCCCGTTCCTTATCTGTCACTCCTTCCTCTGATAATGAGAAAACCAGCCTCCATTATCCTCAATATACGTACTTATCTGCTCAGTCCCCATGTGTAACCCAATGCTCAGATTCACGCGGCTGCCACACTCAGCCACCTTTCTCCCGTGGCCTCCCACCTCTAGGCGACAGCCTGTGTCAGAGCTGTGTGACTGCTTTTTTCCCTTCAAAAAGCTTCAGTGAGTTATAAATTACTTACATAAAATTAACACACTTTAAGTGTACAAGTCAATTATTTTTTTTAGTAAATTTATAGAATTGTGTAACCATCACCACAATTCAGTTGTGAAACACTTCCATCGTACCAACAACTTCCCCGTGTCCATTTGTAGCCAATCCCCATTCTCCTCTCTGTAGATTTGCCTCTTTTTGGAAATTTCATATAAAGGGAATTATATAACCCATCTTTTGTCTCTGATTTATGTCACTTAGCATAATGTTTTGGAAGTTCATCCATGCTGTGACATGTATCAGTAGTTCCTTCCTTTTTATTGTTGCACGGTATTCCATTTAAGGATATAACATACTTTGCTTATCCTTTAACCAGGTGATGGACATTTGGATTGTTTCAGGTTTGGGGCTATTACCTACAATGCTGATATGAACATTCATGTACAGGTCTTTGCATAGACACACATTTTAATTTATTCTGGGTAGTGTGGTAGGCAGAATAATGGCTACAAAACATGTCCAACTTGCTAATCAGCTGACTTTAAGAAAGCAAGATTATCCTGGATTATTTTACATTATGTCCATCTCCTAATCCCCAGAACCTATGAATATGTTATGCTACGTGGCAAAGGGGAATTAAGGTTGCAGATGGAATTAAGGTTGCTAACCAGCTGATGTTAAGAACGCAAGACTATCCTGGATTATCTGAGAAGGCCCAGTACACTCACAAGGGTCCTTAAAAGTGGGAGAGGCCAAAGAGGAGGTCAAATAAGTTTAATTGACTTATTGGCAATATTAGAGGACAGTGGATTCCAGGGCCTCAAACCTCTACCGCACTTTCCATCAGCTGTGTGATTAGGGGCACGTGGCCTCACTCTTCTGAGCTTTAGTGTCCTTCCTGTAAAACAGTGTCTCCTAGGTGTGCGATGAGGATTACGTAATAAACAGGTGAAGCACACAGTCAGTGCTTGGCCTCTAACAGCTATCCTTATTGATGTTTATAGTGGCCAAGTCAACAAGAAAAGGTTCAGTGTTGTCTGCTCTATTTAAAAAGATAGAAAGATGTGCAATTAATTGCAAATAACAGAGGATGGGTTCCTAGAGATGTAAACACTTGCCTTGGTTGGCATACTTTCCAAGTCACTGATAGATCTCAGAAGCCTAAAATTGAGGTATAAAAATTTACAAATCATCTGTGGCCATACACCTATATACCACCATGTTCTTCCATCAATAACAACTCTATACATTTGTACAAGATTCTATACATTTAAACATCTTTTCAGTGTATAGTTTCTTGTGGTCTTCCAAACAGCGCAGTGAGTAGACAGAACAGGAATCATCACATTGGACAGACAAAGGAAACCGAGGCACAGAGCTGTCAAGGGATTCACTCAGTGCTCTACAGAGAGACGGTGACAATTCCTTTGCTGTAATGCATGCCCCTGGCTTCCAGCTGCGGGCATGTTCCCAGCTTCCTTTTACTGACACCATTCGCTCGGGGACCGAGGAAGAGATTAGGGTTTATCACATCCAGAGATGCTGGTAACACAGTTAACGTCCATGAACACATGCTGAGTTCACTGTAATCCGCTCACTTGCTGGGAGCCGCCATGCATGACTTGGTAGAGATTTAAAACTCCATTACAGAGTTAAATTGGCATTTTTTCTGAGCCCAGTGGCACTGTTAATGCATTTGTGGAAATGCAAATGAGTCGAGGCACCCACGGCCGATCACACGGGGCACGTCCAACACCCGCAGAGCCCACAGCAAAGGCCTTGCCAGAGCCCTGCCAACAATTCCCCACGCCCCCCTCCCAAGGGCTAACCCTTCTGAAGGCCCGTTTTCCCCCTCACACAGCCCTTTCATGTCCACTGTCTCAGACAAACTTGCACACTGGCCTCCTGACCTGTCTTATCATTTCCCCATTTCACAATGAGAAAACAGTCTCAGAGGGGTTAACTGACTTGCCTGAGTCACACAGCTGGCAGAGGGTGGAACCAAGCTCAAACTCGAGTCACTGAGACTCAGAACTCCACGAACTCCTCATGTCTCTCCCCAGTATCCCTGGCCATAGAGACCTCCTATTCCTACCTCACTATGCTCCCTAGGTCATTGTACACTCTGACGTGAGGAACGCAGCATAGAGGATGGGCAAGGGGTATGCGTGTCAGCCCACCCGAGGCCATTTCTGTGCACCCTTGCCCTCCAAGGTCCATGGACAACGTTAGTTTCTGATTTGAGGTCCCCAAAGCAAAGAACACTTGGAGGTAGAAGCCATTTGTACAGAAGAACAATGGCTGAGGGCCTCACTGAACTTGTAGGGTTTTTGTTTTGTTTTTCATTTTATTTTTTTATTTCTTAGAGAGAGAGGGAGGGAGAGAGAGATAGAAACATTGATGTGAGAGAGAAACAGGGATCGGCTGCCTCCTGCATGCCCCCTACTGGAGATCAAGCCCACGACACGGGCATGTGCCCCCGACCTCTCAGTCCATGGGACGATGCTCAATCCACTGAGCCACACTGGCACAACTGGCCAGTCTGAACTTGTAAGTTTTGCTGTTGTTGTTATTGTTTTTTATTCTGTTTTGGTTTTTGGTGTCGCTGCTCTGAGAAAAGCTAACCCATTAAATGAACAGTGCTTTGTGCTCCTGAGTCAAAACTTGAACTTGGCTGCAGGGAGTGCGGGAAGATGTAGAAAACTGGAAAGTAACATAGAGCCTGCTTCAAAGCGGAAAATGAAGAGCCACATATGGCTTATCTGTTTGTCTGTCTGATCATCCCCTCTCCCATGCACACAAGGACATGACCAAAGTTTACATTCCAGCCCCAAAGGACACTTCCTCAGGGCTCTGGCTCAGCAATACCTGAGTGGGAGGGTCGCACCTGCTTGCCCGAAGGATGCCAGTGAGGGCAGGACATGTCTCCCACTCATCTTCCAGGAAAACTACGAAGAGGGGCCACACCTGCAGTTCCCTGTCCTTTGTGGCCTTGAGCTGTTCCCCACCTTTCCACTGAGAGCCCCTGGCCTCCAGGGTTGCTCCCCACGTTTCCCAGGGGCAGGGGGCATTAGGGAGATGGAGAAGGCAAGCAAACGAGATTCACCACTTCTATCTTAGAAGAAGGGTTATTCAGATGCATCCATCCATCCATCCATCCATCCATCCATTTATTTGTGGCCAACTCTGACTAGCATTAGCACAGCACTTCACAGTTTCCAAAACCATTTCACACACATTCTCTCGGGTGACTCACACAATACCCCTATTTGGTAGAACGGATCTCATACCCATTTTACAGATGAGAAAACTGATGTCCAAAAGTGACTTGCCCAGGTCTCAGAGCAAGAAGTAGCAAAATCAGGCTGGGAGCTCAGAAGTGAGGCAGGTAGGTAGACTTCCCTGCCTGTCCCCTCAGCACTGGGTCACAGCTCCTCTCACCCACCAATCCCCCCGACGTTCCCAGGGTAACCCTGTTGACAGGCTTCGACTCATGCCCCAGTCCACCATTTTCTAGCTGTGGGGCTTCTCCTTCCTGTGCCTAACTGTCCTCATCTCTAAAATGGGCACAAGAGTGGCTACCTCATGAGGTCTCTGCAGGAACTGAGTGAAATAAAGATGAGCGGTGAATGCTCCACAGACGCCAACCACTCGCCTTATCGTGGTGCCCCGGTGCCCTGCCTGGGCACACGACAGGCTCAGGACCCTCGCCTGATTGACCAGGGCCCCTGGCCAGTGAGCTGATTCTTCCCTGACCTGACCTGCTGCACCCCAGGAAGAGGGCGGGGGCTGGAGGGGAGGGAAGGGCCCCTCAGGCAGGGCGCGGGGCCACCTCGTGGCCGGGCACTCCCGGCCCTCGCCTTTGTCTGCACCCCTGTAACTGAGAGGTCTGTCTAGACTGAGCGGCTACTGGAAGTAATCCCGGGAAAATCTCCCTGAAACCCGATCCCTGCCCTTATCGAGGTGCAGGCAGATTAGCCTGATTGATTGAACAATGGACGCCTGGCCTTAACACAATCTCCATGCCTCTGCGGGGCAGAGGGGCTCCTGGAGGAACCTGTCCTCTGGGGTCAGCCTGCTGGAGGAGGGGGCTGGGAGGACCCGCTTCTACCAGGAGCAGAATAGCAACACACGACCACTTCTAGCACGCAGGGGCTGCCCTGCATGACCCGAGTCCCTGCTAGGGCTCACGTGCCCCACACTTGTCGATCACATCATCACCACCTTCCCTGTTTCACAGCTGAAGGCACTGAGCCTGCACCTCACGCAGGCTCCCACGGGAGACAGAGCTCGACCATCAGCTCCGGGCTGCCTGGTCGAGGCCCGAGCTCTTACTCACACTCCAGTCCTACCTCTTGGCACTCACGCAGCGTGGTCAGCAAGCCACAGGCCTGTTGTTGTTCCAGATGACCTCCCACTGTCCTTCAGTGAAACAGTCAGGCCCATGGGCTGGCTCTTCAATGTAACCATGGGTGTGGACGGGCTCTGTAAGCAGCAACCTACACCCGTGTGCCAGTGTCATCACCAAAGGAGTCATGCTCTTTTGTTTTTACTGAACCTCCGCGCTTGGGAACGAACTATAAACAAAGCAATGCTGCCCTGAGCTGCCTCCGCCAAGGGCCTTCCAGAGTAAGTGTGACATGCAGAGGGCAGGGCCACCAGTCACACCCGGTCACACACGGGGCCATCAGGGCAAGAACAGAAGGCCCATCCCCACCACAAACTGCAGGTCCTCACCAAGGAGTGGGCGAGAAACGTGCCTGGTGTTTTCTGAGATCTGTGCGCACCAGGAGGGGCGGGGCGAGAGGACGGGTGGCCGAGCCACAGCCCATTGTCCCCTGACGCACACTCGTAAGACTCCCGAGTCTGCCCCACGTGGCCTGGGCAAGGCCTGCTGGCAGAGCAGCCCAGGGCAGCAATGCTCAAGCCGGATTTCCACCCTCCCTCTGCCACTCACCACTGTGATCTTGGGATAGTCACCTGCCCTGTCTGAGCCACGTCAACTGCATTTTACAAATAAGAATACCAACCTCCACCCCTGCCCTGCTCTGAGGGATGCTAGGATTAAAATGAACCCATCTGTGACCTGCATGTAGGTTAGGCGTGGCAAGAGCCTTGCCCCCCCACCCAGAGACTCTTATTAACACTCAGAGTTGATGTAACCTGTAATAAACGTACCCGCCTGGCAGCCGGGCTCTGTCCTGTCCAGAGAGTGACCGCTGAGGCCAAGGATCCAAGAATGACACACCCTCAGGCAGCCCCTCATCACTGCCTCTGGGGGCGGGGGGGCGGGGGGGCGTCTCTGCCCTGGACACCACCCCTGTGCAGCAGGAAAGCTACTATGCCAGGGCCTCACGCCACAGGTGAGGAAACTGAGGCCCAGGGAGATTTCCCCGTAGGACTCAGTGAAAGGCTCCCATGGAAGCGTTATCAGCTCATTAACTAGAGTGGGTAGCACTGATCCCTCAGTAATACCTCTTTGAGGTTTTGTGCAACCTGAATACCCAGCTGGGCCCTAATTCATTTTAACAAATGGCATCCAATGCATTTCTGTCTCTGTGATCTCAAATACGATAATCCCTGCCCCTCCGGTTTCCTGTTGGCCTGGTAACACCTGCGCTCCCAGCAGTCCCCTCACCTGTCCTCTCACTGTGTGCCTGTGTGGGTCTGCTGTCCATTCCTGGCCATCCCCATATTTTACCCCTTGTCTGTCTAGAGCCAGCCCGACCTCAGCCTGGGACTGGGCCCCATTCCACCTTCTGGAAGGTGGTCCCTTGGGTCGTCCTTCTTTTTTTGTCTCAGCCTGCCAGCCTGTCGGCCCAGAGGCAGTGCCTTCATCTCAAAGCACCAGCCAATTTCTTCTGTGACTTTACTGCTAGGGAAGGGAAGGCCACTCAGCCCAGCCCTCCCTGAGGGATGAGGCCCATGCCAGTTGGGGAGGGTCTGGGAGGGTCCTGACACCATGAAGCACTTTGGGTACTAAGGATAAAGAGGCAAAAAGGCAGGTTTTTCCATACAAGCCAGTTCCTGTGCAGGCAGCAGGGTGGGAAGACAAACAAGATACACCCTCTGCCCTCTGGAACCTCATCTGACCACGCCAGGGGCCAGAGCAGCTGGCAGAGCTGCTGAGATTGGCAGGAGGGGCCTGTGAGAGCTGCTTTGAGAGACAGGCAGGAGGCCTGGGCTCAGGTTTTCTGGGGGACAGCAAGGTGTGAGGGAGGGGAGCCCAGGGTGGGGAGGGCCCAGCTCAGTGGGACTTGCAGGAAGGTAAGTGCAGCTCAGATCACAGCATGAGCTTCACACTGTGGGAAAGGGGGAGCCACTGATGCCCACAGAGCAGGGATCGGTTCTAAAGAGAGCACTGCGGTGGCAGAGTGGCTGATGAAGTAGAAGGGCGCAGGGCAGAAAGAGGAGCAGTGAGGCAACGGCTGCAACGGTCCAGGTGAGAGAGGGCACCAGGACCCACACGCTTTACCAGTTACAGGCTGTGTGACCTTGGGCAGCTTTCTTACACTTTCTGAGCCTTAGTCTCCTCCTCCGTCAAATGGCTGTCATGCGGATTCAACCCAATAATGCATAGAAAGCACTTAGTGTGATGCCTGGCACAAAATAATTGCTCAATAAATGTTTGCTTAGAAAAACAAAAAGGCAAAGGCAGACTTCTAGAGCTCCGTCCTCCCCCCGTCTCCCAAATCAATAAAAGCAGCCCTTTTATCTAAATCCCTGGGACCAAAGGGAAACCAAACACAGCAGCTGCAGCTCTGCCTCCCAAGACCTGCCCGCCTGGGCTTCTCCCGCTGGGGCCCCGCTGCCTCTGCCCACGGCCCAGAAAAGAATGCCAGAGCGGTGACCTGGCCATGAACCTTCCCCCAGCCTCAAACACGCACAAAAGCATTTCTTCTGCTCAGCAACAGGCACCACCCAGTCCGGCACACCCTGCCCACGGGGAGCCCACGAAACCAAGGTGATCGTGCAGAATCACACACCTGCCTGGTTTTGCCCCGGTTACCGTCACTGGGGCAGCAGGAAAAAAGTGAAAGACAAATGTGTTCCTAATACTCATGGCTCTGGCGGGGTTCTGGTGCGCAGGGCTGAACTTCGCACAAAGAGAAGGAATTCAGTCCAGTGTAAAGTGTGCTTGATAGAAGCGGAGTAACACAAGCTCTCGAAACCCTGAGAACTTCCGGTTGGTCTTGTCACAAGAAACTCGTAGCATCTTCCAGGTGGGCTGAGAGGTTGGGAGACACGCATTCTGCAAAATTAGGGGTACCAGATCAGGCCAGGTTCTCAGAGACTCCAGAGACAAGTCCTGCTGACTGCTGTTGATGGTGGTGAGGTGGTGGCCTGTCCCTGCTGTGGTCTGCAGGCACTCACACGCCATGGAGAATGCAGGCGAATCGCTGCGGGCAAATGCCGGCAAGATGGCATTTCCAACTGGACCAAAGCAGTGCCGTTTCCTTGGCCATCTTTGGATCATAATTATTTTTTGTAGTGACATGTAGCAGAAAAATCATGGGTTTGGGGGTAAGTAAGCCCCCAGGTTTGAATCAATTTCACAATTTAAAAGCCGCATTGCTTGCCCAAGCTGCCTCTCAGCCACAGGTGAAAGACAGAGATTATGGCAGCTGCCTGACATGACCATTGAGAAGGTAAGTTAAATAAGATGGCCATGAAGTACTGAGCCCCGTGCCTGGCACCCCGCTGGCACTCCACTGACATCTGTCCCCTACCCCCAATAACAGTGTCCACTTTGGAATATAGCACATCGACACTACCACCCCCAAAGTGAGCCAGAGGATCAGTTACCTGGATAAAGCAAAACAAATTTTTTTAAATGGCTGTCACTAGATCATTGAAATAACAAGGAATTTTCCCCCATAGAAATTATCTAAACGGCCTCAAGTTCCTTGTGTGTGCTATAGACATGGACTGATAAACAAGGGACTTAGTGGCCCTGGGTGAAAAGCCAGCCCCTGGCCATAGTTCCTGGAGTCGGAAGGACAACCTTGCCTTTGCAGAGAGCAAGATGAGCACTTAAAACCAAACATGCAGCTCCCTGTCCCAGAATCACCATCAGGACAGGAACCCACCACATTCAAGAGAGTCCCCAGAGAGGTACAAGTTCATGTCAAAATAGTGGTCATGCAAAGGCCTCACGAGTGTGACTTTACCTTCCAGCTACACCTTTAAAAAAAAAAAAAAAAAAGAAAGAAATTTTAAATGTTTTCCTCTGTTTTTAACCCAGAACACCTAAAATCAGGCTGGGGAATCTTAATCAGAATATCTAAATTCAGCACTGATTTTAGGAACTTGGTAAAACTTCCTGTCAGCTGAAGGTCTTGGTTGGCATCTTTTTTTCAACTTTATTGAAGCACAATTTATATAACATAAAATGCCTCCATTTTGAGTATACAAGTTGTTGAATTTTGATTTTGTATATATACATAACCACCACTGCAGTCAAGAACTCGAGTATTTCCATCACCCCAAAAGTGCCCTCAGACCTCTTTGCAGTCCATTTTCCTCACCTCCAGCCGATGATGAATGTGACTTCAATCACCATCACTACAGTTCTGCTTGCTCTGAAACACCATGGAAATGGACCCATGTAAGATACACTCTTCTTATACTCAGCATAACGCTTTTCAGGTTCATCCATGACGTTGCATAGGTCAGTAGTTTGTTATTTTTCATTGCTGAGTAGTATTTCATTGTAAAAACGTACCACTATTTGTATATCCATTCACTTATTGATGAGCATTTGTGTTGTTTCTGGTTTGCGGCTCTTACAAATGAAATTATTATTAATATGCATATGAAAGTCTTTTTGTGGACACACGTTTCCATTTCTCTTGAGTAAACACTTAGGAGTGGAATACTACGTCTGTCTTTTTTTTTTTTTTTAGATGTTTTGATGGATTATTTTTATGTTTTTTTTAGTTTTATTAATTTATTTTTGTTACAGATGCTTCTCCTTTTTTCCCCATCGACACGCTCCTCCCCATCCCCACCACCCCATCCCCAGCTTTGTTGTCCATGTCCATCAGTTATGCGTACATGCATATAAGTTCTGGGGTTTATCTCTTCCCTCCTTCCCCACCCCCTCTTCTGAGGGTTGTCAGTCTGTACCCCACTTCCACATCTCTGGGTCTACCCTGTTCCTCAGACTGTTATGTTTATTATATTCCACAAATAAGTGAGATCATGTGATATTTGTCTTCCTCTGCTTGGCTTGTTTCGCTTGGGATAACACTCTCCAGGTCCCTCCATGTCGTCTTAAAGGATAAGAGATCTTTCTTTCTTACAGCTGCATATTACTCCATTGTGTATATGTACCACAGCTTTTTTATCCATTCGTCCACTAATGGACACTTGGGCTGTTTCCAGATCTTAGCTATTGTAAATAGTGCTGCTATGAACATGGGAGTACATATATTCTTTCTGATTGCTATTTCAGGTTTCTTAGGGTATATTCCTAGAAGTGGGATCACTGGGTCAAATGGCAATTCAATTTTTAATTTTTTGAGGTAACACCATAGTGTTTTCCACAGTGGCTGCACCAGTCTGCATTCCCACCAGCAGTGTACTAGAGTCCCCTTTTCTCCACACCCTCGCCAACACTTGTTGTTTGATGATTTGTTGATGGCAGCCATTCTGACAGGTGTGAGGTGATACCTCATTGTTGTTTTAATTTACATCTCTCTGATGATTAGTGATGTTGAGCATTTCTTCATATGTCCCTGGGCCATTTGTATGTCCTGTTTGGAGAGGTATCTATTTAGTTCCTCTGCCCATTTTTTAATTGGGTTCTTTGTCTTCCTTTTGTTGAGTTGTATGAGCACTCTATATACTTTGGAGATTAACCCCTTATCTGATGTATCATTGGCAATTATGCTCTCCCATACAGTGAGTTCCCTTTTCGTTTTGATGGTTGTTTCTGTTGCTGTGCAGAAGCTTTTGAGTTTGATGTAGTCCCATGTGTTCATTTTTACCTTTGTTTCTGTTGCCTTAGGTGATGTATCAGTGAAGATTCTACTGCGTATGATGTCCGAAATTTTGTTGCCTACGTTTTCTTCTAGGATTTTTATGGATTCACGAGTCACATTTAAGTCTTTTATCCATTTTGAGTTTATTCTTGTGTATGGTGTAAGTTGATGGTCTAGTTTCATTTTTTTGCATGTAGCTGTCCAATTTTCCCAACACCATTTATTAAAGAGGCTGTCTTCCCTCCATTGTATGCTCTTACCACCTGTGTCAAATATTAATTGAGCATAATGTCTTGGGTCAATTTCCGGATTCTCTGTTCTGTTCCACTGGTCTATATGCCTGTTCTTGATAGTGATTGTCAAAGCAGTACCAGGCTGCTTTGATTACAGTGGCTTTGTAGTATAACCTGATATCTGGTAATGTGATCCCTCCTACTTTGTTCTTCTTTTTCAAGATTGCTGTGGCTATTCGGGGTCTTTTTTGGTTCCATATGAACTTTTGAAGTATTTGTTCTAGTTCTGTGAAATATGTCACTGGTATTTTGATGGGAATTGCAGTGAATCTATAGATTGCTTTGGGTAGTATGGACATTTTAATGATGTTAATTCTTCCAATCCATGAACAAGTATGTGCTTCCACTTTTTTATATCTTCCTCTATTTCTTTTCTCAATGTCCTGTAGTTTTCTGCAAATAGGTCCTTTACTTCTTTGGTTAAATTTATTCGTAGGTATCTTAATTTTTTTGTCACGATGGTAAATGGGATTTTTTTTTTAGTTTCTCTTTCTGTGAGCTCATCATTGGTGTATAAGAATGCCGTCAATTTCTTGACGTTAATTTTGTATCCTGCTACTTTGCCAAATTCATTTATTAAGTCTAATAGATTTTTGATGGAGTCATTAGGGTTTTCTATGTATAATATCATGTCATCTGCAAATAATGACAGTTTCACTTCCTCCTTTCCAATTTGGATCCCTTTTATTTTTTCTTCATGTCTGATTGCTGTGGCTAAGACTTCCAGTACTATGTTAAATAAGAGTGGCAAAAGTGGGCATCCGTGTCTTGTTCCTGTTCTTAAGGGAAATGTTTTTAGTTTTTGCCCATTGAGTATGATGTTGGCTATAGGTCTTTCATATATGGCCTTTATTATGTCAAGATATGATCCCTCTATTCCCAAATTGCTAAGCGTTTTTATCAGAAATGAGAGCTGGATTTTGTTGAATGCTTTTTCAGCATCTATTGATATGATGATTTGGTTTTTATCTTTCATTTTGTTTATGTGGTGTATCACATTTACTGATTTGCGAATCAGCCTTGCATCCCTGGGATGAATCCCACTTGGTCATGGTGAATAATTGTTTTGATGTATTGCTGGATCCGATTTGCTAGTATTTTGTTCAGGATTTTGGCATCTATGTTCATCAGGGATATTGGCCTGTAGTTTTTTTTCTTTGTAGTGTCTTTTTCTGGTTTTGGAATTAGAATTATGCTGGCCTCATAAAACGAGTTTGGAAGTTTTCTTTCTTCTTGAATTTTTTGAAATAGTTTGAGGAGAATAGGTGTTAGTTCTTCTTTGAATGTCCAGTAAAACTCCCCCGTGAAGCTGTGCGGGCCTGGGCGTTTGTTTGCTGGGAGAGTCTTGATTACATCTTCAATTTCCTTAGTTATTATTGGTCTGTTCAAGTTTTCTATCTCTTCCCGGTCCATTTTTGGGAGACTATGTGTTTCTAGAAATTTGTCCATTTTGCTTAGATTGTCAAATTTGTTGCCATATAAATGTTCATAGTATTTGTTAACAATTCTTTGTATTTCTGTGGTGTCAGTTATTACTTCTTTTCTTTCATTTCTGCTTTTGTGTATTTGGGTCCTCTCTGTTTCTTGGTGAGTGTAGCTAAGGGTCCATCAATCTTGTTTATCTTTTAAAAAAAACCAGCTCTTTGTTTCATTGATCCTTTGAATTGTTTTTTTTTTTTTTTTGGTCTCTATGTCATTTATTTCTGCTCTGATCTTTACTATTTCCTTCCTCCTACTTGCTCTGGGGTTTTCTTTTTGTTTGCTTTCTAGTTCTTTAAGTTGTGAGGTTAGTCTATTAGAAATTTTCTTGTTTCTTAAGGTAGGCCTGTAGTGCTATGAACTTCCCTCTCAGAACTGCTTTCGCTGCATCCCATAGATTTGTTGTTGTGTGTTCATTTTCATTGGTTTCCAGGAAGTTTTTTATTTATTTATTTATTTATTTATTTATTTATTTATTTATTTATTTATTTTTTAACTTACCTTTATTGTTGAATGTATTACAGATGTTCCTCATTTTTACCCCACTGACCCCCTCCTCCCCATTCCCGCCCCCCTCCTGCCTTTCCCCACACTGTTGTCTGTGTCCATTCGTTATGCATATACACATATAAAATCTTTGGTTTATTTCTTCCCACCCCCCATCCCCCTTCCCTTTGAGGTTTGTTCCAGGAAGTTTTTAATTTCTTCCTTGATTTCCTCGGTAACCCATTCATTATTTAATAACATGCTATTTAGCCTCCATGTGTTCAAATGTCTTTGCATGTTCTTGTTGCAATTGATTTCTAGTTTCATGCCATTGTGATCTGAGAAGATGCTTGATATGATTTCAATCTTCTTGAACTTGTAGAGACTTAGTTTGTGTCCTAATATATAGTCTGTCTTTGAGAATGTCCCATGTGCACTTTAGAAGAACGTGAATTCTGCAGTTTTGGGGTGTAATTCTCCGTAAATATCTATTAAATCCATTTGGTCTAGTGCTTCATTTAGAGTCTCTGTTTCCTTGTTAATTTTTTGTCTAGAGGATCTATCCAGTGATGTCAGTGGGTTGTTGAAGTCCCCTGCTATGATTGTATTGCTGTCGATTTCTCCTTTGAAGTCCTCCAGAAGATTTTTAATATATTCTGGTGCTCCTATATTGGGTGCATATATGTTTACCAAGGTTATATCTTCCTGTTGGATAGATCCTTTCAATATTATGTAGTGACTTTCTTTGTCTCTAGTTATGGCCTTCATTTTGAAATCTATTTTATCAGATATGAGTATTGCTACCCCAGCTTTTTATTCCTTTCCGTTTGCTTGGAAGATTTTTTTCCATCCCTTCACTTTCAACCTATGTGAATCTTTTGTTGTGAGGTGGGTCTCTTGTAAACAACATATATATGGATCATGCTTTCTTATCCAATCAGCTACTCTGTGTCTTTTTATCGGAGCATTCAATCCATTTACATTTAAGGTGATTATTGATATGTACTTATTTATTGCCATTTTTGTTTAGTGTGGTTATATTTTCCTTCCTATTTTTTCTACTAATTACAGCAGTCCTTTTAACATTTCTTGCAGTGCTAGTTTGGTGCTAATGTATTCTCTTAGACTTTTTTTGTCTGGGAAGCTCGTTATTTGACTTTCTATTTTGAATGATAGCCTTGCTAGAGTAGTCTTGGATTCAGATCCTTGTTTTTCATGACCTTGATTACTTCATGACATTCCTTTCTGGCCTGTAGTGTTTCTGTTGAGAAGTCAGCTGATAGCCTTATGGGGGTTCCTTTGTAGGTAACCTGTTGCTTATCTCTTGCTGCTTTTAGGATTCTCTCTTTGTCTTTAATTTTTGAAATTTTAATTACTATGTGTCTTGGTGTGGGCCTGTTTGGGTTCTTCTTACTTGGGGCTCTCTGTGCTTCTTGAACGTGAATGCCTTCTTCCTTCACCAAATTAGGGAAGTTTTCTGTCACTATTTCTTCAAATATATTCTCTAACCCTTGCTCATTTTCTTCTTCTTTGGGGACTCCTATGATGCGAACACTATTACATTTCCAGTTGTCCCACAGTTCTCTTAAGCTGTCTTCCTGTTTTTTAATTGTTTTTTCCTTTCGGTTTTCTGATTGGTTGATTTTTTTCTACCCTGTCTTCTAATTCACTGATCCGGTCCTCAGCTTCCTCTACTCTGCTGTTTAGTCCTTCCAATGTGTTCTTTATTTCTGCTATGTCATTCTTCATTTCTTCTTGCTGCTTCTTAATTTCCACTTGGTTGGTTTTCAATGTTTCTATGTCTTTATTCATGGTGTTGATGTCCTTACTCATGCTGTTGAGCTTCCTCAAGATCATGGCTCTGAATTCTAGCTCTGTTAACTTGTTTAACTCCATTTCATTTATCTCATCTTCGGTACAGGTCTCTTGTTCTTTCATTTGGGATCTGTTTCTTTGTTTCACCGTTTTGGCTATCTCAGTGGATTTTGGAGCCTGCCAAATTTTCCCTGTGGATGTTGGTGTTCTGCTGTTTGTGGCTCCCTCTACTGGGTTTGGATGAGCATGGGAGGACCCACGTTAGACACCACTGTCAAGTCTTACTTTCCTGGGTAAATTTGCAAGCCCAGAAAAGGTTAAGGGTTATCCTCTAGTTTTTGCCTAGAGGCTATTAGTCCTGGTTGCTTGAAGAGCCTTGAGTTCTCAGTTGAATGAAAACCTCCCTCAGGTGTTCAGGGTAAGAGGATTTCCCGAGGGTGGGGCAGATGCTGGTAGTTAATGAGCCTCAATTTGCATTTCAATAGCCCACCTGGGTGGGGCTGAATCTCTGAGGGAGGGGCTGCCGCCTCTCCCCAGAGCCCTGGGATGGAGTAAGATGGCCACCATCCTGTGTGGCTGCACCTCAGCAAAAGCTCTGAGCACCCTCCAAATCCCGAGTGTCCCCACACAGTTCCAGTGTAGTCCGCCCTCCCTCTGCCAGAGCCCAGATGAGTGGCTGTGGCTATTTTAGCGCTCTGTCCCGGCCCTCTGCACTGTGGAGCCAGCTTGGGCTTTCACCCCGAGGATGGTGCTCACAGCTAAGACTGCTGCTGTCTGTGGGCTCCCAGCCCCCTCTCGAGCCTCTGCAATCCAACCAGGATCGATTCAGTGTCCCTGGTTGTATGGTCCTTGCAAGCTGCTTTTCTGTTGCTTTTTCCCAACGATTTGTCTTTATTTTAGTTGTAATTCCAGTTTGGTCCTGGGAGATGGTCTGTGTAGCTTCCATTCACTCTGCTGCCATTTTGGTTCCTCCTGAGCAAAGTCAGTCTTCAGCCAGAATATGGGATTTCCAACACCGGTATTCTTGAACATTGGTGATCTCAGGTTCTGAGTCACTATGCAAGTGCCATCTCTCAGCCTCGGTTACGTCTGTCTTTAACTTTAAAAGAAACTGCCAACCCATTTCCCAGGGAGGTTGTACAATTTTATACTTCAACAATATATGAGAGTTGTAGTTACTCCACGTCTTCACTAGCACTTAGAAATGAAAGACAAGTACTATGTAATTTTACTTACATGTGGAACCTAATGAACAAAATTAACTAACAAAATAGAAACAGACTCATAGGTACAGACTGACAGCTATCAGGGGGGAGGGGTTTGAGGGGACAGAGTGAAAAAGGTGAAGGGATTAAGGAAAAAAAATCCTCATAGTCACAGACAACCGTATAGTGATGACCAGAGGGAAAGGAGGGTGGGGAGGCAAAAGAGAGTAAAGGGGGGATAAACAGTGATGAAAGGAGACTTGGGGTGGTGAACACACACACAATATACAGATGATGTATTATAAAATTGTACACCTGAAACCTATGTAATTTTATTAACCAATGCCACCCCAATAAATTCAATACAAAAGAAATGTCAACTTTTGTTGTATTTAAAATACTTTCTTATTCTGCAGATTTATTGAGGTATAAATTACAGTCAGTGACACTCACCGATGTGAAGGACATAGTGTGACTAACTTCGGTAATTATATACAGTCATGTAATCACCACCACAATCAAGATATAGAACATTCTATCCCCAAAAACAAATGCCTTGGGCCCCAGTGCAGCGCTCCCTCCCGTGCACCTTGGTCTCGGCCACCATGGATCTGCTTTTCGCAACTCCAGTGTGGCCTTTCCTGGGATTGCATGCAAATGGAACCATACAGTATGTAGTCTTCTCACTTAGTTTCATGTTTTTCTAGGTACATGCATTTTGATGTGTGTACACATATTTTGTTCCTTTTTATTACCTAGTGATATTCAATAGTATGGATATACTACAATTTGTTTACCCAGACGATCATTAGATTGTTTCCAGTTTGGGGCTATTATGAATAACGCTAAGCATGTTCCCGTACAAGGTTTTGTTTTGTTGTTGTTGTTTTTTTACCACATTTTTCATTATTCTTGGGTAAATAACAAGGAGTTATTGCTGGGCTATATGGTCAGCATATGTTTAACTTTGTAAAACACAACCCAATTCTTTTTCAGAGTGGCTGCATAATTTTGCCTCCTCATACAGAGAATGCAGGAGCATTCTAGTTGCTCCACATCTTTGCCAATTCTTGGCATTTTCAATCAGTAAACATTTATCCATCCTAGCAGATCAGTTACCCGCTAGATAAAGATGTTGAACATATAGCCATGCACTTATCATCCATTTATATCTGTTCTTGTGTAAAGTGTACTCACAGTATTGTGTGCACGGATGGTGGATTGTAAATTGATATAGCCACCATGGAAAAAAGTATGGAGGTTCCTAAAAAAAAACCAGAACTACCATATGATCCAGTAATTCCACTTCTGGGGATATATCCAAAGGAAATGAAAACACTAACTCAAAAAGATATCCGCACCTCCATGTTCATAGAAGCATTAAATATAATAACCAAGACATAGAAGCGGCCTAAGTGTCCATCGATGGATAAATAGACAAAGACGTTATTTTATTGATTGATTGATTGAGATATGTCTATAGATATATCTGTAGATATGCAGATAGATAATTATTCTGCCATAAAAACTGAGGAAATCCTATAATTTGCAACAACATGGATGGACCTTGAAGGCATTATGCTGAGTGAAATAAGTCAGACAGAGAAAGACAAGTGCCATATGATTTCACTTATATGTGGAATCTAAAATACACACACACACACACAAACTCATAGCACAAGAGATCAGATTTGTGGTCACCAGAGGTGAGGGTAGAAGGAGGGAGAATTGAAGGAAGGTGGTCAAATGATACAAACTTCCAGTTGTGAGAGAAATACGCACTGCGGATGTAATGTACAACACGATGACCAGAGCTAACACTGCTGAATGGTATACAGGAAAGTTGTTAAGACAGTAGATTCTAAGAGTTCTCATCACATGGACAATTTTTTATTGTTTTTGTTTTTGTTTCTATATGAGATGATGGGTATTAATTAAATCTACTGTGACAATCATTTGACAGTATATGTCAATCAAACCATCGAACTGTACACCTTAAACGTACACAGTGACATATGTTACCAGAAAAAAGAATATCTTCCCCCACCCCAATAAATTAATTTAAAAAGAACTATATTTCAAGATTAAAATTTTTCCCCATTGAAGTAACAGATGTATGCAGTATTGGTCCTGGTTGAAACTCCTAAATTTAATTTTTTAAAGACAAATTTTAACAATATTAAAATGTGGAGAAGTGTTAAAGCTATAAAAATACAGTGACCACTATGGTGATACACAGACTGAATGAAAATGTTAATGACTTGTTAAAAACAAAGTGGAACACAGTTTGAAGAAAAAGATTGGCAAAAGATCTGAGCAAACACCTCACCAACAAAGATACAGGTGGCAAATAAGCATGTAAGAAGATGATCAACATCATATATCATTAGAAATACATTTTACCACATACTTCAGTACACTCACACATTTTATGTATAAATACATGAAACAAAACTTTCATAAAACCATAGTATTACTAATGTTATGCACTATGAATATTATCTTCATGATACTATTTAAGATAGCAGGAAATATGTGATATGCATTATTTGGTCTAGAAATGTGTTTTGTTTTAGAATTTGTCGCCTAAGAAAGTAAACTTGTATTATCTTGATAATTCATTTCAGTGGAACATCTCAGTCCCTAAAATTGTTGTTTGTAATTATCATAATGATGATTGTGATGATATTAACAAAAATGCCTATTATATGCAAGCTACTAGTCACATATACAATTAATTCAAATTCTTTAAAGTCTACAAAGTAGATAGATAGGATAACCTCCATTTTACAGATGAAGAAACCAAGTGTCTTAGTCTGCTTAGGCTGCCATAACAAAATACTATAGGCTGCGTGGCTTAAACAACAGAAATTAACCTTCTCATAGTTCTAGAGGCTGGAAAGTCCAAGATCAAGAGGCTAGCATAGTTGGGGTTCTGGTGAGAACTCTCTTCCTGACTCACAGGTGGCTGCCTTATCACTGTGTGCTCACATGGGGGTTTGGGAGAGAGGTGGGTGGAGAGAAAAAAGAGAGAGAAAGCTCTCTGGGGTGTCTTCTTAGAAGGGCACTAATCCGATCATGAGGGCCCCACCCTCATGACCTCATCTAAACCTAGTTATCTCCCAAAGACCCCACCTCCAAATACTATCAGATTGGAGGTAAGGGCTTCAACATATGAATTTGGAGGCTGGGGTTGGGGGCAATTCAGTTCATAGAACAGAGGTTCAGAGAAGTCAACCTGATCAATTGAGTAAGTGGTAGAGGCCAGGCAAACCCTTGTCCACCTGACCTGAGAGCTTGTATTCTCAGTAGACACCATCTTCCATTAATAAAGCTGGGATTTGAGACGGCCTCTTAATGTGAGCTCCTGCTTTTACCAATGCAGCTCACGCACCGAGAAAGCCAAAGACGAGCAAGCAGAGCCTTGACACACCACAGAAGCAGCTGGAAGAAAGAGCACAGTATCTGTGTCCACATGCCACATCCAAGTGCTCTTAGGGAAAGCCCTGGGATGAAGGGGTGGCAGAGGTCATGGAACAAGGACAGATTGGGGCAAGAGGGATAAAGCAAGTGACCATCTGGAGCTCTTCTTTCTGGTGAGTCAGGGACCACTCTGGCCTTGGTTCCCTCTGGTGCCTAGACCCCCAGGCCTGCCTTTTGGATGCCCAGTGAAAAGTGGCCTCTCCTGAGGATGTGAGGCTTTTTGATGTGGCATCCACAAAGAACACAGCCATGTCTTAACATCTGCCTATCACCAAGAAATAATGTTTTAAATGTATTGGGGTGACAGTGGTTAACATGAGTATATAGGTGTCAAGTATACAAATCTATGATACGTCATCTATATATTGCTTTAGTCGCATCCTCCTCACTCCTACCCCAATCCCAACCCAGAGCCTCCCCATTTTAGAACCTCATTTCTGAGGATGGGAGTATAGTCAAGGACATCAACTACTTACAACATTAGGTAATAAAACAAACATTGTAAGTGGAAATTTTAACATATTTTAAATGTTTTTTCTTTAGACTGTGTCAAAATGTCTCAATGTCGAAACAGCCAAGTCAACATGTCATGCTTCTAAATGGCACCATTGACACAGCCATGTCAAAATGCCAGCCTAACACTTCCCAGGTATTAACCAGCTAGTGTGATGGGCACACTAATCCGCATTCCCACACTGGGGGTGAGGGTGACACCCAGGAAATATGTGTCAGAGGGTCTTGCTGGGAGGTGGAGAGGGTGGGAAGGAGGCTGGGGGTGCTCTGGGAGGCAGCTGGAGTCACATGACTAACAGGACCCTGCCTCTGCCTGTCCTCTGGGCAAACTCAGGGGACAGTGGAGAGAGCGCCGGACTAGGCCTGGGATCTAGACCCATTCCAGCCACCGACTCTGGGCCTCAGTCTTCTCTGCAATAAAATGAGGATAATGATCTCGGTCCTGCTCATCTATTAAATGGGGCATTGCATGTCCGGTGCTTAGTTCATAGTGAGTGCCCCGTACAGGCCAGCTGTGAGCCTCATCACACCATCACCATCCTCATCCTCATCTTCTCCCTCCTCCTCTCTCTCCCTCTTCCCTCTCTTCTTCTTTTCCTTCCTGGGATATTGCAGGGATATTGTGAGCATTAAACAAGATCACAGACAGGAAAGGGCATTAACAACTGCTGGACACGAAGCAGTAACACAGGCTGTCTGTTCTTCACCACAGTAGCCACAAGAGTGAACCTTTCAGTCTTGAGATTAAAAAATAAATAAAAACTCATTGCCCCCAGTGATCTCTAATTTCATTCCAGGCCCGTCTTCCTAGGCAAAGCCTCATCTCTCACACAGAACTGTTCTGCCTGGAATAGTACCGGAGCCCGTCCATTTCTGGGCATGGACAGGAGGGACACACATAGCTGGATGGTCAGAGAAGTGAAGCCAAGACTTGTTTGAAGTCCAGTCTAACTGGGGCTCATTTTAATTCTCATGACTGATCCTCGGGAAGGTTGGCTGGCTCTTGCGCAGGGAGGAATGTGCCATTTGATGCTTCCCATCCAGAGGTGCCTATACGGAGTGCTTACTAGTCTTGCTTGTAATAAATTTTATCTCATTCCCACACTTACATTTTTTATTGTTCACCACCCACCACTGGAATATAAGATGCACGAAGACAGGGATTTCTGCCTGCTCTTTTTTCATTTCACAGGCCCAGTGCCTAGAATAATGGCTGGTACATAGCAGATACTACATTAATAATTCTTAAATGAACGAACAGCCTGAACGTCGGGTGTTTTATGAATTCAGGCTCAGAGAAGTAAAGCAGCTACTCCAATGCCAAACAGCTAATAATGCCAGAGACTAGATTTGTACTCAGTCTCTCTGGCTCTGTCTGCCCCAGAAAACAATGAGACCAATGCCAATTGATTTCTAATGCCCTGACACAAATAAAGATCAAAGCAACATGCTGCCAGTGAGACAGAGAACCAAGTTTGTGTGAATCTGGAAGGTAACAATGTACTGCTTATTGTACAGAAGGGGAATCTTCCTTCCAGTTACCTGAGTGTTCTGGGTCTGCATGAACTGTGCAGGTGGAAGGGCCCACACGTGAGCTGGGAAATGCAGAAACCCCAAGGTACATCCCCAGGGCTCCCACCGCGATGGAGCAAGCCGCGGCAGCCTATCCCACTGACCACAGCTCACGATGCTGCACAGAATGTAGAAGGGCAGCTGCCAGAGGACCCTCAAAAGCAGGCACCAGCAGGAGGATTGCTGGGGAAGTCAAAACTTCAAGTGCAATCAGTATGGTGGTAATGAGTTATATGTTTGTCTTTTCTTTCTTTATCTCTTGGCTTTAACCCAAGGGTGAATCAAATTGGGGAACTTCAGGGTGGTTACAGGAAGCAAACCCTCCAAGAAATGTCCTCTTTTGGGCCACTGTGGTGACCCCTAAGAGCCAGAGACTGTGGAGGAGTCCTCATCATTCTGACTCTCCTTTTTCTCTCCCGGCCCCGCCCCACGGCCAGCTGCAGTCTGAGAAGTGCAGTACCGCATCAGTGGTGGCGACGCAGGCACCTGCAACCTCTGAAACCTGTCCCTTTGGGAAAGGGTGGTCCTATTGTGCAAAGAGCATTATTTTTCCTCTTTTCTATACCCACTTGACTATTTTCTATGAGCCCAATCATCCAAAACTGTGCAACAGTGCCTGTAGCTAAAGTACCGACCGAACCCCAGCTTTTCAGCCAGAGGACCAAGGAAAGGGAGCCCCCGGCGCTGGAGAATGTGGGGGAGATCCTATGGAGAAGAGATCAGGAAAGGTGATCCTTAATTTCATGTATAAACCAACACACACCCCAAGTGCACTTCCCCAAGCTGCACACATGCAGAATGTACTCAAAGAACATAGAAAACGCTGCCCACAGAAGGCGAGACAGAGCTCATCATTGGAACCTAACTGGGTAATGGCCTAAAACAAAATCAACATCCTATTTTAACAAGACCCAGAGCCTCACAACTTAATGTACAGAATGCTGGGTACAATACAAAACTACTCACCATACCAAGAACCAGGAAAATCTGACCAATTTTCAAGGGAAAGACAATCAACAGATGTCAACCCTAAGATGGATCAGATGCTAGAACGATCAGCCTTTAAAGCAGCTAGGTCATCATCCTCATGAGGTAAAGATAAATATTCTTAAAATGAATGGAAACATAGACATGCTCAGCAAACAAACAGAACCAAGTGGAAATTTTAAAATTGATAAATACAACATTTGAACATTTCAAAACCACTGGATAGGTTCCCTAGTAAGGTAAAGATGACAGAAAAAAATGTCAGTGAGCTTGAACACAAGTCAATAGAAATCATCCAAACTAAAATATAGGAAAAATTCTTGAGGAAAAACTGAACACAGCTTTAGAGACCTGTATATCAATTTCAAAATGCCATTCATGTCATTGGGGTCCCTGAGAGAACAAGAAAGATCATCACAGAAAAAAAAAATATTTGACATCAAACTTAGCAAATTTGGTAAAAAGCATAAATTTTCAAAATAAAGTTAAATAGACCTAAAACAGAGTAAATGCAAAGAACAACACACCCACACATATCTAAACCAAACTGCCACACACCAAAGACAAAGAAAAATAAAAGATTTAATGACAACTCAGAATTTTATATCTAGTAAAAATATCCTTCAGGAACAAAAGCAAACTAATGGCATTCTCAAGTAAAGGAACCGAAGAGAATTTTTCACCACAGAATTTGTTTCCGGCTATCCTGGAAAGCTAACGGAGGCTTTCCAGGGTAAAGGAAAATGATCCCAGTGGGAAAGTTGGATCTTCAGGAATGAAGGAAGAGAAACAAGAAGGTAAATACAATATAATATAAATTATTTTATTCTGCTCCTTTTAAGATTTTAAGAATATACATGACTCTTAAAAGAAAATATGATAATCTACAGAACCCTGAGAGAAGGGCTTAATGTATTTATATATTACCTATGACAACTATAACATAAAGAAGGAGGCTAATAATATGTTTATGGTTGTAACACCTCTATATTTTACTTGTAGTAGTAAAATATTAACTCTAAATAAACTGAAAAGTTAGGTATGTATAGTATAAACAACCACTAGAACAACCACTAAAAAACATACAAAGGCATAATAAGAAACCTAACAGATAAATGAAAATGGGATACTAAAACATAGTCAATGACTCTAAAAGAAGACATGAAATGAAGTACAGAGGAACCAAAAAGAGAAGAGACAAACAGAAAAATAATAAAATGGTCAACCTAAATGTGAATATTAATAAGTAAATATAGTGGTCTAAATACATCAGTTAAAAGGCAGATGGTCAGATTAAAGTTTTAAAAAATAGTTCCAACTGTTTGCTGCATTGAAGAAACCTACTTTAAGTATAAATACATATATAGGTTAAAAGTAAAAGAATGAGAAAAGATATACCACACAAATATCAGTCCAAAGAAAGCTGGCCCTGGCCAGTGTAGCTGACCAGTTGGAGCTTTGGCCCGAGGACTGAAAGGTCACGGGTTTGATTCCTGGTCAGGGGCATGTACCTGGGTTGCAGATTTGATCCCCGGCCCTGGTTGGGGTTGTGTGGGAGGCAACCAATTGATGTGTCTCTCTCACATTGATGGTTCGTTCTCTCTCTCTCTCTCTCTCTCTCTCTCTTTCTCTCTCTCTCTCCTTCCCTTCCTTCCACTCTATCTAAAAATCAATAGAAAAATATCCTCGGGTAAGGATTAACAACAAAAAAGATAAAAGAAAAAGAAAAGAACGCTAGAGTGGTTACAGGAATGTGGAAGTTAATAAAGGAAAAGCTCATTTAAAATGGAGTAGGAGGCCAGAAGGGGGACCCTCACTTACTACCACTCAAAGTCAATGACAGATCCCAACAGGAAGAATGGTCAATTATGGACCTCGACAGAAAGAGACATACCTTGCAAGTCAATGCTAGTTTACCACTCCAGCAGGAGGAAGGAAGATTTTCTTCCTTGCCTAGCAAGTCAGCCAATGAGAAACCATTACCATGCTGAACTCTCACTCTCCTCCAATGGACTTTTGTTCAAGACAACCCCTCCCAACTTCCTCCTTTTTCTCTATAAAGTAACGTTCTTCTCCTCTGCTTGTTGAACTTGCCTATAGTTTTTGCCAATAGCATGCTTGTCGCAAATTGAACAACTCTCTGCTATTCCTGAAGAAACCCGTTTTACTGGTAAAATCACAGGCTGTTTTTACGTTTTAGGACAACATTACTACCAGACAGTAAACTCTACAACAAGGAAAATCACTAGGGATATTACATAATGATTAAAGGGTCAATTCATCAGGAAAACACAGTAATCCTAACTATGTATATAGCTAACAACAGAGCTCCAAAATGAAGTAAATCTAACAGAAGTGAAAAATGGAAAGCAGCAAAAGCTAAATCTACAATTATAACTGGAGACTTTATAATTAGATAGTTTAACACTCATCTCAGTCAGCACTTGACTGAACAAGCAGACAGGAAATCAGCAGGGATACAGTGGACTTGAACAACACCATGAACAAACTTGACCTAATTGGCATTTATAGAACGTGCCACTCAGAAACGTAAAATAAAAATTATTTTCAAGAGATTTGGACATATCCCCAAATACTTGGAAATGAAGCAATGCTCTTATAAATAACCTATAGGTTACAGAGGAAGTCTCAGGGAAAATTAGAAAATATTTTTAATTGAATGAACAGGAAAGTAAAATTTATAGATGCAGCGAAAACAGTATCTAGAGGAAATTCACACAACTACAGTCTAATATTAGAAAAGAAGAAAATTCTCAAATCTATCACCTTAGCTTCTGTTTTAAGAAACCATAAAAAGAAAGAAAATCAAATGCAAAGCAAACAGAGGAAGGAAATAGTAAAGACCAAAAATCAGTGAGATTGAACACAAACAAAAAAAGAGAAAAATCCAGTGAATTCAAAAGTCAGTTCCTTGAAAAAGCAAATTTTATTTAGCCACTTGATCAAAAGAAAAAGAGAAGATGCAAAATACTAGTATCGAGAAAGAGAGAATATCACTGTTGAGACTTCAGACATTTGTAGGTAATAAATAAATGCTACAAACAACTCGGTTTCTATAAATTAATTACCCTAGTTGAAATGAACCAAGTCCTTAAAAAACATTTATCCAGGAAAAAGTGAAAAACCCAAATAGTACTTTGTCTACTACAGAAATTCATGCTTAAAAATTTTCAAGCAAATAAAATTCCAGGCCAGGCGGTTTCACTTCCTCAAATGTTCAATTTAAAGAAAAAATAATACCAATTCCCCACAATCTCATCCAGAAAACAGAAAAGAATGCAATACCTGTCAACTTATTTTATGAGGCTACTATAGCCCTAATACTCAAACCAGAGAAATATGTTACAAGGGAAAAAACTACAGAAAAGTATCTCAGATGAACACAAATGCAAAAATCCTTAACAAAATACTAGCATATTCAGCAATATATAAAAAGAATAATACATCACAACACAATTCCAAGTTATCTTAGGAATCCAAGGCTGAATCAACATTTTAAAGTCAACCAGTATAATGCCTTATATTAACAGACTAAAGAAATGAAGCCATGTGATCACCCCAATACATGCAGAAAGCATTTGACAAACCTCAAAATCCACTCATGGTAAAAATTCTCATCAAACTATTATAATAGCAGCACATTTTCTTAATAAAGGCCACCTATAAAAACATACCACTATTAACATACTTAATAGTGAAAGACCAAGAGTTTTTCTCTTAAGATTGGGAACAGGAAAAGATGTCCTCTCCTATCACTTCTATTCAATATCATACTGAAAGTGCTGGCTAGTGCAATATTAAAAAATAAGAGACAAAAGGCATGTGGAATGGGAAGGAAGAAATAAAACTGTCCCCATTAGCAAATGCCATGATTGTCGGCACAGAAAATTAAAACAAAAACCTACAAAGGCTCCTACAACTAAGTAAGTTTAACAAAGCTGTAAGATTCAAGGTCAGCATTAAAAAATCAACTGTATTGCTCTACATTAGCAATGAACAATTGGAATTAATAAATCAGTACCATTTACAATAGCACCAAAAATGAAAGACTTTGGTGTCAATCTAACAAAATATATACAGGATCTGTAGATGAAAAACCATAAATCACTGATGGAAGAAATGAAATTTAAGTCAATAGAGAAATACACCATGTTTATGGGTTGGAAGACTCAATATTCTTCAAAGGTTAACTCGCCATAGAATGTTCTGGCTACTCCAAAAGCAAGACCCATAAAACAAAAATTAACAAACTGGACTTTTCAAAGTTAAAAAAGCTTGCTTTGCTCTGTGAAGCACACTGCTAAAAGAATGAAAAGACAAGCCATGGACTGGGAGAAAATATTTGCAGATTACATTTCTAACAAAGAACTTGTTTCCAGAATATAGAAAGTACCCTCAAAACTCAACAAGAAAACAAACAACCCAATTAAAAATGGGCAAAATTCTGAACAGACACCTCACCAAAGATATACAGATGGCAAATAGGCATGTGAAAAGATTATCCAAATCATTAGACAAATGCAAATTACAACCAGGAGATCACTGCACACTTGTGAGAATGCCTAAAATTTTCTTCAAATGACAATATTGACTTTTGGCAAGAGCGCAAAGCAGTCAGAACTCACATACATTGCTGGTGGAAATGCAACATGATATAGACATGTATCTGATAAAGTTAAGCATATAGCTGTCATAAAACCAGGCAATCCCAGTCCTAGGTATTTGCCTAAGAGAAATGAAAACTTATATTCACACATAAACCTGTATATTTATATAACATCTTTACTCATAATCACCCAAAGCTGAATACAACCCAGATGCCTTTTAACCAGTAAATGGAAAACACCATTCCAATGGTACAACCATAAAAGAGAACACTGCTCAGCAAGAAAAAGAAACTCACTGATTCATACAACATGGATGGATCTTACAGGCATTTGACTAAATGAAAGAAGCCAGTCCTTAAAAGCTACATAATACATGGTTCCATTTTGATAACATTTAGAAAAAGGCAAGCAAACAAAATGTCATCGGGTGCCAGAGTCAGGGTATAGGGAAGGGGCTGTTACAAGGGAACAGCACAGGAGAATTTGGGTGGGGGGTGGGGCAGGTAGAACCATTCTGTGTCATGACTGTGGTGGTGAGGACATGACTCTATGCCTTTGTCAAAATTCTTAGAACTGAATACTACAAACAGCAAATTTTACTGCTTGTAAATTTACATAACTCAGCCAGGATGTGGTGAGAAGCCATGATAGAACACAAACCATTAACAAATGAACCTAAGTGTGGTACAGATGAATAGCAGACACACACTGAAGGGGAAGAGGAAGAAAAGCATTAACCTAAGAAATTTTCAAAAACCATATTGTGACTAGATATTGTAAAGCTAAAAAGAACTGTTCTCAAATACCATACTGTAATTAGTAAATTTGCTTCTAACAGAAGAATGGGTTAGCAATTTTGAAGCTACCATATATATATATATATTTAAGTAAATAGATATATTGTAAATAGTG